>SMSO01000037.1:2850336-4050336 GCA_004764695.1 Schizochytrium sp. TIO01 | reverse complement strand
GTTTCTCCTAATTTTAAAGCTCTCTAGCAAGAGAACCCCGCTTGGTTACACTCATGAACAAATGGGAAGTACGCGAATCAATAGAGCTGGCTCAGATGTGCCAAGTGATAGCGAAATCAAGAAGCTGAAGGTGGGCTGGGCTGCTATTTACTATATTAGAATTGATATTCAAAACCTTGAAGTGAAGGGCTGAAAGCCGGTTCCGAGGGTAAAAGTCCAGGGCACTTGACCAGCCAACACACCTAAAACTATGCTACAGACTTGGGAATTGCTTGGAAAAGTTTACCTAGCTCCGGAGCTCCTCACGATCAATCTTAATATACCAGTACTTAGGTAAGTGGAACTCAAGCAAGGGTTCTGAGCCTTGACCTTGCTTGCTGCTCTTCCAACGCAGTTTTGCATCCTTTGTCAATCTTTGAGCGTCTTGACTAAATATGGCGGCCCTAAACTAGTGATAAGATCTGAAAAGTGCGCCCCTGACTGGCTGAGAGACCAAGATATTCCAGCACAAAGCGCCTCGACTCGGTTTTTATGAATGCACGTTCGGTCTGCAAGCCTCCACTTTATGGTCGACCAGGTTGTGGCAAGCCCGAGAGAGTCCCAGACCTTGCTTTGAATTGGCTCTTGTTTGGTCCAGAATTATTATGTGTTGACCTCTGGACTCTTCAGGTATGGCTAGTATTCTTGACAGCGGCTGGAAACCCAGGTACCAACGCGAAATATCCTCACTTATGGACCCTCCACGATTCACTAATTGTCCCATCTTCTGAGGGCTGTTCTGTTCTCGCAGCGCACAAAAAACCCAATTTACAAGTATGTACCTGCTATCGTAATGTCGTGTAGAATCCATGCTGTTCTAAAGTGAGTTTTTCGTCAAAGATGGCGCCCGCCGTCAAGCTTGGTAAGCTGCAGTGAATGAGGCCGTGGATCTGTGATAGGGTAACAACAATAACAACAGCAACAACAACAATACTTGCTTTTCCTCTTGTAAATTAGTTAAGGTCTAGCGATCTCGACCTTTCTTCAAGGCCAACTTGCCTGCCCTGCCTCAGAAAAAGCTTTCAGGCGAGGCCAAGCGAGGCGCTGCTCTTCTCCCCAAGCAGCAAGCACCGAACTACACTTCAGGAAAGTTCCATTCTCGTCTATAGCGAGCTCGAAGTTGTCCAGCAAGTGAAGGAGAAACCGGCTCATTTACTTCTCCAAGTAGTCGGCAGTGCTCAATCTTGGACCCCTCAAAATCACTTTTGCTACCGTTTTCTACCTCCTTGCAATAACCTACTTCTCCCTCTAATGAGGTGAAGATATTTCTTCGACTTCATGTTCCTGATGATGATTAAAATGAAACCCGCCTCCCTCTAGCTCACTACCGCGCCAGCTCGTGGGGCCTTGTCTCTGACCAGCTTGCAGAGGGTTTGCTGCTTCTTTTATGCGTCAAAACGCGCAGTTTGTATTCTGCGAGATGGGCGCCTTTCATTCGAACCTAGGAAGTAGTTTTATTTTATCGCTGTTTATGTTCAAAGAAAAGATATACTGAAAAAAAAAAAAAAAGGATCTTGCCTTCTTTGTTCATCAACCTGTGCTGTCTGAAGTGTCGTCATCCCCTGTCCATGCAGAACTCGAAGTTGATGATGAGGAAGCATCACTGGATGCACTCTGGATGGACGCCACGGAATCAACAATCAAGTAGGAACCAACACCCACGACGATGGTAAGGAAGATGATCAGGGCCAGAATCATAAAGTGTGATTTTGTGAACTGGCATCGCGATTCTTGCGCATGTGCGCTGCTGCGACTTTTCTGGTGTGCTGGGGTGGTAGTCGAGGAGTACCTCTTACTCTTTTGCTTGGTCATTGTTTGGTGGCCGACTTTAGTCATGATGGATTATTCTTCTTAAAATGTTAAACAAAAAAAAATAATATTATTAAACTGATAATGGTCGCTTTCGTGCTCAAGTAAAGGCTGGTCTTTTTTACATGTATGTATTCCTTTTTTTTTTCGCACTCCCACTTTCCCGCAGAAGCAAGCAAGCAAGCAAGCAAGCAAAGCAAGCAAGCAAGCAAGCAAGCAAGCAAGCAAGCAAGCAAGCAAGCAAGCAAGCAAGCAAGCAAGCAAGCAAGCAAGCAAGCAAGCAAGCAAGCAAGCAAGCAAGCAAGCAAGCAAGCAAGCAACAAAAAAAAATTAATCAATAATCTCGCTCCTAAGCGTTAGTTCGAAACATATCAACAGGAATGTAAGGATCCTCGAGGGAATTAAGACCGCAGTTCATCGGCGGGCAAACCAAATCTTCTGTGTCAGTACTCGAAGTACCATAGTCATCAAAGTTATTACAGCAGGTAAACATTGTCTGTGCATAAAAGGCCGATTTCATAGCAGTTGAAAAATAATCTGCGTCCGTTCGCGTGATATTCAATACATACCCATCTTCGCTAACAAAAACATCGGACGATTCAATGCGCTCGCCGCCTGAGTTGTAACCATAGTATGCACTTGATGTAACTCCCGCCCAGCGAAACGGGATCTCGTAAGGCTGGAAGGTGGCGTTGCTAAAACTAACGGGTCGATCAAAGGTCACTAAGATACTACGATCATTCTCCACAGTGAATGAAGTAAAGCTGGGAGCAAGGTAAAACGAGGCATCTTGGCTGCTGGTGGCATTCAGGTAAAGCTGAACAACACCTCGGTACCCAACGGGGCCCTTGAGGCGGGGCATCCCAACTTTGTCAAAGATGCGGTTCGACTCCTGATTCTCACACCATCCATTCAGGAACCAAGGCCACACCGTCTCATCATCATCAGCACAACCGTCGGAAGTGTGCACTATGCTACTAGAAAGAAACAATTATTGTTCTAGGTGATCTAAGAAATTAAAATAGACTAGCTTTAAAATATTTAACATTTTTAAAGATATGTTTTTTTACGTAGACCTATCTCTTATGTGTGCAATTTTTTTGTTCTGGCCTTCCAAATGATGATATTTCTCCAGTAAGTTGGTGGAAGTTGTCCTTGGCGAGCGAGGGTTCCTCAATTCGCGGATTTTCTTTCGTATTAGTACGTACAAAGAAGTTTTTATTTTTTTTTTTAATTTACTATAGTGAGTAAGATAACAAATAAAGTTTTCAGCGCGTGCACACGACCACAAAAAAAATAACTTAGAGTTTATACTAGGTAGATGATAAGGGTGTGTGAAACAAAAAAAAACATCGTATAGGGTTCGTTAGTAAATAATGTATAAATATTAGACGAAGCTTCACACCAAACATCACATACTAGTTTGCAGCAGCAGCAGACCCCAATCGTTCGAGGATCCAACAATCGTTTGAACACCATGCTCAATGGTTTCAGGAGAGCTGCCAGTACCATTGGTAGACTAGGTTCACGCCAAGGAGATACCTCTTCGGTATTTCGGATGATTGTCCCGACCCGAGAAGGTAGCAGAGTGTTGAGCAGTGTAAATCCGGCAACCATTGTTCAATCTAGCCTAGGGGCGGGTAGAGCTGAGCTCAAGAAAAAAAAGGAGGAGTATGAGCGTGTGGATCGAGGAATTGTGTACCTCGAGGGTGAAAGTGCCAAGTTGTCGCAAAAAACTGAGAGACTGGAACAGAAACTCATTGGAATCTTAGGAGATGACGATTACGTGTTTCTGCATGCCTTCTTGGACGAGGATGCCAGGAGCATCACCGACGAAGTATTTGAAAGTCATTTCGGTTGTCTGCCAGGAGCTATAGATATTAGGATTCTTAAATTATATCCTTCGTTCGAAATGCTTCTCAAAGCGGAAAAATCCTTAGAACTGAAAGAGCAAGACATTCGTGATGATAAACAACGCCTTGCCAGTCTTGGTGGATATATCCATAAATCTGAAGCAGCAATCGAGGAGCTAAAGAGAACTGATCTGTCCCGCGGTTCCGAACCGAAAAGTCTCAACACGGTGTTTCAACAAGCTTTGCCAACTTTGAAGGAGACGGATGAATTACTCGCGAACCCTACAAGTCTTGCGAACCATAAGAACTATCCTGTATCGCCCATGGAAGTGAGAACGTGGTCTATCAATGACTTCTTGAGTTATTGCCGCCGCCGAGACTATATTGACACCCTGAATCAAATATCTACTACACTCGACATCGCGGTAACATTTGAATCCATGACTAGTTTGAGTAGGTTAGGAACTGAGCAATCAGTCGAAAAACCTTTTGAACTTTTCATGGCGTACGTAATGACGGCCATGAATCTATCTGGCAATGAAAAGTTACCTGACTCAATGACTCTGTACACCTCAGCTGTAAGGAAACCTGCGCCGCGAGGTCTAATGGACTTTATGATTAGTCGTGGTCTCCAAGGAGATGAATCTAGTTCGTCGCTTCCTAACCGCCAGGAACCGATGATCGCGGGCGAATTTAAAGGTCCAGGCTTTGAAACCAGTGATCTCGGTAAGGCATACTGTCATTGGGAATGTGACGGTGTGGGCTGCGATTCCCAACGGCACAAAGATCATTCGGTCATTCGACAACTTTATAACTATATGTACTTGAATGGTCTCTTGGTTGGCATTTACTCGAACTACCTGCATACCCATGTTTTCATTAGGGATTGTTATGGCAACCTGCTCATCACTGAACCCGTTACATATAATCAGGTTGGAGACATTGAGAATGGAAAAATCAGTACGATGCAGCTTATTGCACTTGCTGTTCTTATCGCTGGTGATAAAACGGATATGGATATTGGAACTATCGATGAGATGATCATGGTTCCCTGTGGTGGTGAAGCAGAAGGACCCAATGACCCAAGACGTATGACACTACCAGAAACATGTAGGAGTGACCGGGACGTGAAGCATGAAACGAAGAAATCACAAGATAAAAAAGATGTGCGTGGCTATGGTAGCGATTGTACAAGTGATGGTAGCGCGGTTGACATGCTCGAGGCAATACGTCGCGGGGAGTTTAGTGATCTCCCAGAAGGCCGCACGGGACCAGTATTTCGCTTTCATTTCCCCCAACTAGGAGAAGAAAAGAGCGACAATGTGGTGAAGGTACTGGACATGTTTAAACAACAACATGAGATTTCCGCATTTGAATATGAGGCTGATATCTACAAGCAATTGGAATCGCTACAAGGCAAAAATATCCCCGAGTTCATCGATCATGGAATATTTGATGATCATGTTATGTACGGTTTTGGAACAAAGTATGCTGGTGAGTCTTTGTCACCTGAAGACATCACGGATGACTTTGTGGAAGAGGCAGTGGGTGCTCTCGATGCGATCCACAGCCTCGGTGTGTTGCACGGTGATGTTGCGGCTCGCAATGTCCTGTGTAATAAGGAAACTAAAAGGCCTGTCATTATCGACTTTGGCATGGCTAAGCGCAAGACGGACATGAGTGAGGAAGCCTTCGGTCAATCTGCAGATCGGGAGATTGCTGAACTTCGACGTGAGTTGGACACAGTAAAAAGAAAGCAGTCTTAATTGTTTTTTGGGTTTCAAAGGTATTTTTTAAGATGTGCTTGCTAAGGTTAATTTAAAAAAAAACATTTTAATAAAATTAACATATGAGCTTGTGAAGGCTCATCATACTACAAGATGTACATTCCTTTTCATTTATTTATTTAACTTTTTAAAACTTTCTCTGTCTTTTCCATTTTTTTCTTCTGATAAGTCCAGATTAGAATAAACACTATGATAGAGGCCGTGCAAGTTATCTAGACAGAATAAAAAAAAATAACAATAATTATATGTTGCCTTGAAAAAAATATATACATTCTCTGGGGGCAACTTTTGCCACTACTATTGAAAGAATATCTAACCTTAAGGTCATAGTGTTTACCGTAGCCAGAAGCCACTAACACCCCTGTATTCTGGGTTGATAGAGCATAAGGTTTCTTTCGTTCTTAACTCCAAAAAAACTCAATTTCAAAACCTAGCTCACTCTCCGGGGGCAACTTTTGCCACTACTAGTGAAAGACTATATAACCTTAACAAACGTAGTGTTTACCCTAACAAGAGCCACTAACACCCCTGTATTCTGGGTTGGTAGAACCTTTGGAGTTAGGGAATTGTGAACAAACACTACCAATAAACCTCTATCGTTTTCGGGTAAACGGTCTAATAGAACAATATGTGTCTTTCATTGTTAGGTTCCAAAAGCTTGATTCCTTGGTTTGGGCATTTGCAGTCCCAAAACTGGTGTTGGTCATGGGCGATGTTGCTGAGCATGCCTCTCTTTCAGAAAGCGGCGGGGAGGAGGGGGAACTTGGTGGTGATGCCAGCTCAAGAAGTGAAAATAGTTGTGACAGCAGCAGCAGCAGCAGCAGCAGCAGCAGCAGCAGCGGTAGTTTCAGGCATTTTGGCGACAATGTGCAAACTTGGCACAAGATTGTACTGGCCTTTCGTAGATCTATACCTGAGGAGAAGGAACTGGTTGACTTAACGTCCTGTGATGATAGCTTCAAGCGCTATGCAATCGCTCAATAAGTACTTTAAATGAGATTCTTTGAGTTATTTTTATAAAAATATTCTACCAGGGTACATTTTAAAAAGAGCATCCATGTATCGTTTAGCATTACAAATCCGAATAATAGGATCTACGGCCATATATGATATAAAAACTTTTTATGTTCTCACAGTTTGCTGCATGATTGCTATTCAATAGATTTGTTTTCATAAAAATAAAATAGAAAAATGCTCCTAATTTTATTTTTTCCTCCAGAACCTGTGACCCACGTCCAGCTGCCACTCTTGAAGAATTTACTGAAAATCTTTAACTTTGGAGTGAGTGTGATTTCAAGAAAATGTGAGTTATGACGTGGTGTGAAGAAACATTGGAGGTGTCCATCATCTCGACTGAGTTGACTTCGAAGTAGAGTTGTCAGATATGATGCATTGAAGTTTCTGCAGGAAAGTTTTCAAGAAAAGTTAATTTTTCCCATGAAAAATATTATGTTGTGTTGCAATGCAAACACTAGGGAGTTGGAAGTATACATTTAGTCCTAGATCCGGTCATTGTCTGTGTGAAGTGTAGTGCAATATCATGGGGAGAAATCTCAATTCAACTTTCGAACACGTGAATTTTCTTTGGGATAAAGGTAGAACAAGTTTTTCTGCGAAATGTTCTTTAGTGATTGCCCAATAACTAAACCATCGCTTCGATATATTGTAAGTCTTGGTGATAGCTTGCTGGTTTTATCTTGATGGATATTCTACCATCATTGCTGTTTTGTTGAAAATCTGACATGGTGTAAAACGCAATATTGATGAACTACCCCAAATGTGCAGCAGTGAGCTCTTGAAGAACGAGGGAATTCGTACATATTGAAGTTGTACTTGGGTAAGAATCATCTTTCCAGCAATTAAAGCCCGTTTTGAATGCCTGGTGATCCCCCCCCCCCGAAATATCGTTTCCGAATTTCTAGAGAGAATACAATCAACACACTGCTCTGCTGTTGCCGACTTAAAATAATGATAATATATAGCAATAAAGTAAAGCTGTAAGCATATGCGTAGTTTGTTATGATTGTGCAATTGGTGTTCTCATGTTGGTTGTCCTTGAGCTTATGAAAGCGAGTACTTATGATGGTTTTACATCGGGCACTGTCAGAACAATGATAAATATATCTAGAAGCAGCTACACTTCATTGGTTCCAAGTAATGATATCAAGGCAGAAATAGAGAGTGACTTAAGCACATTCTGTTAATCAGATTCCGAAGGAGGTGTTGATGTCCGTTTACTTGTTGATGAGACTACAAACAATCTGGACTCATTTCTTTTTTAAGAAACTGATATATTTTGTGTTAATAGAGCGATGGTAACTTCAAGAACCATGCACGTATACAATAAGGGGGCATTTGCGCATTTGCTCTGGCAAAATATAATTTCTATGTGTCTGAGCGCGATTCTGTTGCACTTTCTACTCCTCACTGAGACTTGGAATATTCACATATTGCCTATGTTGTTGGTACTCGGATTAACATGAACATAGTGTCGAGTGCTGTGGATTCGGTCAGTGACGTTATTGGTGTCTTGACACTAGGAGTTGGTCATAAACTGGATTTACTGCACACGCATGCTATTGATGAAGAGTATGGCAATGTGTATGCTGACATGGATTCAGCCTCCAGCCTATTGAAAGCGCATTTATTCCTTTTAAAGTACTTCTTGGGATATAGATTGCCAAGAATGCGTTTTGCAGATGTCTCATGGTCAAGATTGCAAGGTTGATGAGTCATGAACTACTAATCACAATCTTGGCTGGTTTTATAATCCTGATACAGGCGAAGGATTTAAGTCTTCCAGGTACTACTTTATTCTCTACCGACTGGAATGCCTTGTCACGTGCATGACTGCTGAGATCTCCAATCGAAGGAATTAGTGTACAAGGCATTGCTAGAGTTCTTGGCATCTCTTTATGAAACCCTCGCAGACATGGGGCTTACGATGGAGCTAGGCTGCCAGATTCATGTTGCTGATAGAGCTAAGAATCAAAAGTATGACTATACAATACCTAAATTCCAAGTATGATGTAACTTGAATCAATGGTTGAAGAGGTTGAATTAAGCTAACCCCATCGATTATCTCTAACCACTTCCAAGAATGTCTTAACCTCCTTAATTACTACATGAATCTATCGGTCCTGGGATTTATTCTTCAGGACAGCAGTTTGCTAGCACTTGAATCAACCTTCTCAAAATCCTTCATCAATACCCTTGCCTTCATCTTTAGAGTCAACCTCAAGCTGACCAGAAACATCTTTCATCAAAGGCTTAGAGGTTCGTTTTCTTTATGCAAACGATCTTCTGGTGTGACGATGGAGTGACTTACTACGCGCAACGAAGATGTTGCAGAATAACGTTATTTAATTGACTCAATAAGGGTGCCTCGATTGGCGAGTGATACAACTGGAACAAGACTTCTGCTCGCCGGGTAAACCGATCTCTATGACTGCCGCGAGGATGGTTATGGAGTTGGAGGTGACTGTCTTAGAACTTGATGAAGAGAATCAGCACATGAAGGCTAGAGTAAGGCATATGAATATTTATACATATAGTGGTGTTCATTAGTTTGAGTCTGAGGTGCGAAAATCGCCATCATTTTGTTTTGGGAACAATATAACTTACCGTGAAGTAGTCGGGTGCACCTTAAGTCATATGTACACTCATAATCCATCTAAACTTTCTTTAACTGCAACGTATAGCGACTATATTGATGCTTATATTTCCGGTGACAAACCAGATAGTGCCGGGAATTTCAATCTACCCGCATAAAATCCTACCGGAGCACATAATGGGAATAGAGGTTTTGATATTTCTGTGGTAAAATATTGTATTACTAAGGCTTCTAATGTTGCGCTTTTCAGTCTCTCCATGTTTTAGCTCTGTGGGTCACATGTGTATTGTTTACTTGAATAAATTTATATGATCTGCGTTGGAATTGATTATTTAATTATCCTGCACAAGCTTTAGAATGTGGTCCTTTCTACGACATGGTTGGGTCAACTACTCAGAGTTGGCAAAGAATGGCATTGCTTTTTTTTGGCTACCCAATAAAATCAAGTCCAAAACTCAGCAGTGGCCCTGCTCGTAGCTCCAATAGTCCAGATGCAGACCTACAGAATGCCTACTAGGTACATTACTGAGAGCTTCGAAGTACACATCATTACAGGTACATTGCGTAGATGGTGTCAAACAGGTGAACCTGCGCTGTATACTGTGACTACTATTTGCTGGGATCTCAAAGTCTCCATGCTACAGGCATGGGCAAACAAGCGTTTATGTTGATCTCAAAAGACTTCATGGATGCCACATTTTTAGGGTGGTGGAGGCCCGAGTTATTTTTACGATAGGCACTTTCCTTTTAATCCAATTCGCAGGGTTTCACATTTTGCATTTCCCTTTCAATTCGAACTTTGTCAGCGCAGTTGCACAAACACAAACTCCAAAGCAAGTTCTTTTCTCTTTGCCCTGCAACCTTTCGCCCCAGAGACAATCATTTTCCGGCCTGTTCTCGGGACTCTGTATCGCTTCAGCCGCTCTCGAGCGAATAAATGAATGAGCGAATGAATGAATGAATGAAAGGACCACTGCAATCAATCAAAATACATAACTCAAGGACAGAAATTAGTGACCAAGCGGAGCCCCCTCATTGAGGCGGGCCCCCTCAAAAGCAGCCAACAGAAGAACTAGAAGAGTGCGAGAGCGCCTCTGCTGCTGCTGCAGCGGCTGACGCGAAAGGGCGTCTTCAGGAGCGTGGGCTTTGGCGCGTGGCAGGCGGCGGCGCTGTCGAGTAAGTGAGGTGCGTGAGCGATTGCTACCTTCTGCTCCGAGTTCTTCTGCGGTCTATGAAATCAATCCAATGCCAAAGCATTGACATGAAAAGCCTCTTTTAGATTTTTCGACGTAAGTTAAAAAAGAAACGAAAAGAGAAGGACAATTTAGAAGAAAACAGGCTTCAAAGTTACAGACAAAGTGGGCAGAACCTACAGACTTTGAAACTAGGCCCAGCCAGCAAGGGTGGGCTTTATTTATTTATGCATTCACGTCGCCCTGGGCTCGTTTTGATTTATTCAATCAATCCGCGCTGTTCCAAGGTCAAAGCGGCTGGCGCTTTTGTTCCAGACTGCAGGCGGATTTTAGGACTCCTGCCATTCTTGAGTGAGTGAGTGAGTGAGTGAGTGAGTGAGTCTCTATGAGCAAGCAAGCAACGCCAACATTCAAAAATTACCTAAAAATTGAAGTGGTTCCTGCTTCTTCGCAAAATTACAGAAATTCTGTCAAATTGTAACGCAGCACCGCACACTTTATTGTTTAGACCGCGATGGTGTGTGCGCTCGAGGCCACTTCGCTCCCTTTGCTGCGGCTCTTGAGCTGCTCTTTGCTCCCTCCCTTTCGACGACTGTCATTTTGCTTCGCTTCTGCGGCCGCCTGCGCGCTCCTAAATATCCTAAGGGTGTGCACTGCGTCCGGATCATTCGTCTTCGCAGCTTTTCCAAAGAAAGAAAGAAAGAAAGAAAGAAAGAAAGAAAGACAGACAGACAGAGAGACAGAGAGAGAAATAAATAGAAAGACAGACAGACAGACTGACTGACTGACTGACTGACAAACAAAAGCGCAGCCATCCTCCGCTTCTCTCATTTGCTCGCGGGGAAAAGCCGCGTCCGCTCCCGTGCGTCCGCGTCCTCGCCTGCAGGGTCTCTCGTCAAACTGGCGTGCGCTGCTTCTGAGGGTTTCGTATTGGCTTCTTTCTACACAGAGTGTATGTTACTAAGTATCCTTATGACATGGCGAGAGAACTCTGGCTGATGCAAGTTTTCTCCTTCTTTTCCTGACTATTGCTATCAATCATGATCTATCCTGTAGCATATGAATAAAAAAAAATATATATAAAAAAATATATATATAAAATTGTAATAATCAATAATAGCAATAAATAAACAGTTAAAGAAAGAGAAAAAAAAAGAAAAAAAAAAGCTAACTCAAAACAAAGAAAGAAGAAAGCACATCCCTTTGCTTTACATTAAAATCAAATTTTTAAAAAAGAGAAAAGAAAAGAAAAGAAAAGAGAAAGTGAAAAGGGTACGTACCTCTGGAACGAATAGGGCGGGCCACGCTAGCTAGCTAGCTAGCTAGCTCGAACGCTGAATAATAATTAGAGACAGCGCTCAGTGAAGACGATCCCTAAGCCTCCTACGGGTGCCCATATGCATACATACGCAAGATCTCAGAGGGCTCAGAAAATCGCGAAAAACAGCGACGCCGCCGCCGCCCAAAGTGTGCGTGCCCCTCTACGCCTCGCATTTCTTTCTTTTGCAGAAGCCTCCCTGTTCGCTCCACGCCATCAGCTCCTAAGGCATTCCTCTCTTCTCCTTGTGGCGAATGGCCATCTGACTCCATCTCTCCTCTCTTCTTCTTCTTCTTGTTGTTCTTGTTGTTCTTGTTGTTCTTGTTGTTCTTCTTGACGACCTTTTCTGCAAGCTGTCGCTCAAGCAAGGCCCGGCCGCATCAGAACAGCGACAAGAACAACGAAGGAGGAGGCGCTGACTGATGCGATCTGAAGGGAAGGAAGAAGGAAGGACAGGAAAGCGACCCGGAGAGAGGAGGAATCTCTTTCTTTCAGGCACGATGCCTGGGAACCTGCCTGGGAACCTGTCTGCCTGCTTACCTACAGAAGAAAGAGCGGCATTGCATTGTACATACTGTGCACGTACGTGTACAAAGAGAGATGCAGAGAAGGAATCCCAAAGGCATCGTCGAAGCGGCGGAGCTGATGGAGTCGAGGATTCCCTGGATACCGCCCCGCAAGGACAAGTGCTGACATCAGGCAGCAGGCAGGCAAGGAAGTATGTATGTATGTAAGTAAGTAAGTAAGTAAGTAAGTAAGTAAGTAAGTAAGTAAGTAAGTAAGTAAGTAAGTAAGTAAGTAAGTAAGTAAGATAGTAAGTAAGTGAGCAAGTGAGAAACTGAACACTGTCGGTATATAACAGAGATCCTCAGCGCAAGAACCAGAGCCACTCCAGGCATAGCAAGCTTGTCTTTGCGCTGCATCTAGCAGGCACTAGGCAGGGAAGTCAGTTCTTAGCTCGACGCCGCCTTTAAAGAAGTCTTTTCCAGGGCTGTCGAGAGGAGAAGAGCCCGCTTTTCAAACCCCACAAAAGAAAGAAAGAAAAAAAGTGAGCGTCCAGGACGAAGGAAAGAGAGCGATGTAAAATAACACCTCGTCCAAGTATTCCTTTCGTTGTTAGTTTGCATTGATCGCGATCGTGAGTGGGTGCGTAAATGAATGTATCCATGCATGCATGAATGAATGCATCCCGTTTTGTGGGGCACCGTCCTTAGGATTCCCGACTCGCCAACTCGCTCCCTCAGAACTCACTCGCTGACTTCCACTATTTATTGTCCATCTTTCTACTGTTTATGCTTAGAATTCGCCCATTTCACTACAACAGCCAACAATACTTACAGACATTCATAGACAAAAAAAAAATTAGGTAGACAGATAGATCCTGTCTACCATGGTCTCTTGGTGTCCGTGTGGGCACCCAAAGCTCGCGAGGACGTCCGCGCTACCATTGCGAGGGGCCTGCGGACGCCTATTCCCGGCCCTCCGCAGTGCTTCCTTCGATCTCTCTCGGCGTCGAGCTTGAACTGCTTTTCTTGCTGCGCATGGGTATCCTGATGGATGATGTAATCAATCAATCAATCAATCAATCAATTAATTAATCATTCAATAGATCGATCAATCAGTCGATCAATCAATCAGCTCGCCGTCTACTGGGCGGGCTAGCGGAAACCCTATGCCGGGTCACATCGTCACCGTCGCCGGTTCCTTTCCGGTTCCCAACACGTTCTTTGTCTTACCTTTGGCTTCTTCAAAAAGAAAGAAAGATAGGTGAGTTTCCTTCGCGGTGGGAGGAGAGGTTTCCATCACGTTTGGGCGAATCGCGCTCGGTTTCCCCACGGGCTCCAGCGTCTGCGCCGACGCACGCGAGGCCTTCTTCTCCAATCCGTCCCAGCTTGCTTCTCCACGTTCTTCTTCTCCGTCCGCCGAGCCCCTCATTCTTGCATCATCAATGGTCCCAGGCAGGCAGGCAGCCAGGCAGGGTGTGTACCAGCCGCTCTTCTTCATCAGCTCAAGGCCCATCAGCTCAGTTGCCGCCGCTCTGGCCGCGGCGTGGCCGTTGCGCAGGCCTCTCCTCTCGGCCTCTGCATCTGTCTCTTCGCCCGGGTCGCGCCTCTGCTCCCAGGGCGGGCGGGAGGTCGGTAGAGCTGGAGATGCAGACTCGCCGCTGCACGGGTCCCGCTGCTCTCGGGACTACAGGGAAGCAAGCAGCCTCAGCCGGGCTTACAGCGGTCTGCGCCGCCTGCTGGGAATCATCGCTCGCGATCCTGCTCAAGCGCCCGCCCGCTTGCGAGGGTCTCTCGGGCAAACCAAACCCTGACGATACGCGTGCCGGAGCGCCGTCACGCCGCGCCGCACGCGCGGAGCCTCTCTTTCCCCACGTGCGACGCAGTCTGTCTGTCAGTCAGTCAGTCAGTCAGTCAGTCAGTCAGTCAGTCATTCCAAGGCTTCAAATACGAAGGAAGGTCGAACGGGCTCCTGCCTGAGATCTTCTTCTTCTTCTTCTTCTTCTTCTTCTTCTTCTTCTTCTTCGAGTGGGGTTTGAGTGCGTCTCTGTTCCCATTCATTCACTCTGGCGGCCACATGTTCTCGTTCTTGTTCTTGTCCTTCTCCCTCCTGCGCTTTTCCCAGAATGAAGAAAATGAAGGATTTGGAAAGAGGTGAACAGAGCAGAAATGGGCTAAGCGCTCATCTAGCTTGGAGGGGCCATTACTGACAGCAGTAAGGAGGGCTGCTTCGTGCACGTCTATTTCGCGCTTTCCCTTTCTCTTTCTTTCTTTCTTTTTTTCTTTTTTTCTTTCTTCCTTTCCTTTCTTTCCTTTCCTTTCTGTAGGGGGGTGTCACGTAGGGGGGCTTCACGCGGAGAAACCATGCGAAACACGATCCTTTGCGAGCGCGAGATCGAGTGGGTCTGGTTTTCTGCGAAGGGAGTTACGCTCTGAGAGGCGGTCTTCAGCTGTTGTGGTACGCCTGCTCAAGATGCCTTTCGGCGACAATGGAACCAAAGCACACTTGATAGCCACGGAACATATCTTCTTCTTCTGCATCGCTCCAGATTCTGGCGGTTCTTGACCTGAAAAGCAGGAGAAGAAGCTTTCTCGATGGTGAGGTTTACAAAAAAAAAAGAAAAAAGAAAAAAAAAGAGATTTTTTTTTAGAACAGCAATCATCTGCAAAAATACGAGGGAGGAATGCTCAGCTCCATGTCAATTAAAGTAAAAATTTAAAATAAACTGAAAAAG
Organism: Schizochytrium sp. TIO01; assembly: GCA_004764695.1. Classification (NCBI taxonomy): domain Eukaryota; class Bigyra; order Thraustochytrida; family Thraustochytriidae; genus Schizochytrium; species Schizochytrium sp. TIO01. The sequence goes on along the minus strand of SMSO01000037.1, from coordinate 4,035,486 downwards.
AGATAAGAGTAAGGACGAAATAGATGAAAGTTTTATTATTTTTATTATTTGTTATTTTTAATTATAAATTTTAAAAATTGTTTTAAAGGTTTTGATTTTTGATTTAACAAATAAATAATAAAAAGAGTCCAAGCGAAATAGTAAAAATTGTCATTCTGTCTTTAAAAGTGAAATTAAGAATAAAAAAAAAAATTAACATATGGCTGGGGTGGTCCTCGAATACGAGAACCGTGCAAAGGTGTGAAAGAAGAAAAAGTAGCATTTTCAATTTGGCTATCTAGCAGTCATTACCCTGAACCATAAGAGACACAACCATACTCTTCCTTTCTCTACCCCAAATCAAATGAGTGATCGATCATCTCACTGCCTCCGTCCTAGTTTTGGAACCCTGGCTCGTTGTTTTTCGCCATCTTTTAAATCCATAAGTCATGAGTTAGTTTCATCTACGTGTACCATCTAAACTAATACCAGTAAGGCAGAATACATAGCTAGTAGCTAGCTAGCTTCCCGACAGCACTCGCTGCTTCGCTAGCTAGCTCTTCATTCCTGGCAGACTTCATATGGGAAGGGCTCTGACGCACGCCCTCGCTCTCACTACCTCCGAGTCTGCGGTACGAGTCTATGGCAGCCACGCGGCCTCCAACTGCAAACTGCTCATGAGTCGTGAGTTGCGGGATCGATGGCAGGCAGCCACAGCCAGCCCTCGACAGATCGTAGTCGCAGACAGACAATCCTTATTTGTTCCTTCCCAAAGTGGCGAGGCGGCGCTAGCGGCGGTTAGTTGGCGCTACTGCGTGCTATCTGTTAAGGCGATCTCCCTGTGTTTGTTTCTTAGGGAAGGTAGTTCTCAGGGAGTCAGCTAGTATCTCACTCCTCTCCTCTTCTTAGAATTGAGAAAGCATTTTCATTTATTTAAAGGCAATGAGTCATTATAATAACAACTAGCTTTTGCTTACTTTTACGAGATGATGATTGATTTAAATGAAAAGGGTTCCATGTTCTCCCTTTTGCGTTTCGACGCGCATGGTTCAGCTTCACGGCGGGGCCGTTGATGGACCCGTCTGTCTTTCTCTCTTCGAGTTTGACTCTTCAATAATTCCAGTTTCTCTCTCTGTCTCGTTCCCGCTTTTCTCTACCTACAGAGCCTTTTATCTTCCCCCTCCTCCTCCTCGGAGAGAGGGAGAGGGAGAGAGAAAGAGAGAGAGAACGGAGTCCACAATTCTACAACGATTAGCCGATCCGACTTCTTCAATGGGTAACTCCCGCTATTCTTCGACTTACTTTCTCCTCGTGCGCTTGCTCTTTTCGCTCTTTTCGCTCTTTTCGCTCTTTTCAATCTTTTCAATCTTTTTCATGCTTCTCTAGCTATTCCACCAAAACAGTCGGTGTCTAGTACTAACGCCACCTAGCAGTGGTGATAGGCAAGTTTTAAACTTCGATGCTCTCTTTTTTTAAATTAACATTTTTGGGTTCTTTCTTTACATCTCAAGAAACCATCTTTTTCTACCTAAAAGTAGAAAGTAGGTGCCTGTTATGTACTATGAGAGTTTCAATGACGTTGTTGCGTATTTATTCTATGAAGAGCACAGAAAGCTGGAAACTATCTCATCGCACGTACAAAAAGTAAAGGTGACGAGGTTGATGACCTCGTTCAGGTTTTCTTCAGCCCCAGCTAGTTAGAAGTTGGCTTCTTGTAACGACTTAAATCCTCTGCGAGAGAGCGAGAGAGCGAGAGAGCAAGCAAGCAAGCAAGCAGGCAGGCAGGCAGACATACAGGCAAGCAAGAAAGCACGCACGCACGCACGTTTTTTGTCTTTTGTCTTTTTTTTTTTCCCTTTTTTTTTGTCGCTTTCAATTTGCTTTTTCTTCAGTTCCTTTGCACCACTCATACATACATACTAGACATACGCAGACCTACCTACATACTACAAAAGAACAAAATCATTCCTGCATTCATGAACCACACGTGCTTTCTCTGCCCAAATCTGTCCATGCAAAGTTTCCTCGGCAGTAATCGCTGCGGTAGGTGCTCCTCTGTATGAGCTGTGAACATCCTCATTCTCTCGGTTAATCTGCGAAGCTTTCTCTCCCTCCCTTAAGAAGAACCTCTTTATTTCTTTTTCAAACCACCTCTGCTCTTCAAGCTATAGAATAAGATCAATCATATATAATTAGCCTTTGCGAAAGCGTCAGTTCTTTCCCTGTAAAAGAGCGTAAAAGAGCAACTCATCACCTACGGATTGAAACTATTTCGCCCTTGCTACTCCGTCCTTTCGCCAGCCTCGACCGGTTTGAAATCGAGGCTGCAGTAGGCTCTAAATTACGCACTCAAACTCACACAGAGAGAGTGTTGCATTGGCTCAAGAAATAAATAAAGAATGAAAGAAAGAAGGAAGGAAGGAAGGAAGGAAGGAAGGAAGGAAGGAAGGAAAGAACAGGATCTCCAAAACGAGAAAAAGGCATTGCTCATGCTTATCGTTCATTTATTAACCGACCTTCCGCTGTGGCGGCCCTATCGCGCTCCATATTGACCCGTATTAGATTGCCCGCTCTTCTTGCATGCTTCTTTCTGCCCTTCGCTGGCTTACTACTACGCCATTTACAGCAAAGCATCGAGTTTTCTTCACTTTCTCTGTTTCTTTTTTTTTTAAATATCAAATTTAGATCATGGACCTACGTAGGTGGTATATAGCAACTTCTAGAGCGGGATCTTTCGTCTTATCCAGAGACTGAGTATAAGCGAGAGAAAACATCGTTAGAAATTTGTTTGTTCGTTCGTTCGTTCGTTTGTCTGTTTGCTTGTTTGCTTGTTCGTTCGTTCGTTCGTTCGTTCGTTCGTTCGTTTATTTTCAACTGATCACGACACGCCCTCATTCAATTCAGAGGCTGCCTCCAACGCTACATTCAGCCATCTAAAGCGAAGCCTGCCTCTCCAAGCTTTAACGGTCGCGATTTGTTGTTGATTTTGCCAATGGGTGAGTGATCTCTGACTTGGTTGGGTTCGTCTGTTGCTTCTTCTTCACAGAAGCTGGAGCCAAAAAGAAAATCCGAAGGAGCGCACTCTCTTTGGGCTCTTGAGTCTGAACCGTTAAAGGCTGCAAGCTTGGCGAGAAAGTTGCGAAGGTCGCTCTTTCTTTGCGAGGAAGAGCTGGCAAGTGTGCACTCAATTACTCGAGTTCAGAGCCGTCGGTCACAGTAGAGGTCTGAATGAATCTTTCAGTTGATCTGCTGGGACAAACAAAAACACATCAGCAAACGAACAAACCGGAAAGCAAAGGCGAAAGCAGGCGAAAGCAGGCCAGGCGAAAACAGGCATGCGGAGGAGGATGCCAGGCTTTCAGGGCTTTCAGGGCTTTCAGGGGTTCATGATACCAACGAAAGACCAAGGTCTACACACCGACTTGGGTTGATTGAGGAAGGAGGGAAGGAAAGAAGAAAGAAACAAACAAACAAACAAAGTTGGCGGGCGACCTCGACTTCAAAGTTGCCTCGGACCTAAGTCCCCATCACAATCACAACAACCGCGATCTCCCTTCGTTTCTTCTTTCGGAAAGTGCTGCTAGAGTTATCGCTAAACGGGGAAAAAGAAAAAGGAAAAAAGAAAAAAGAGAAATTCCAAGCCAGCCAGCGAGCGCGTCTTTCAATTTTTCAAATCTAGACCTCGTCCATCCAACCTGCTCCAAGTCGTCGGCTCGTGAGCCCTTCGTCGATCCGTTGCAATGCTCCTCCACCAGCAAGCCACCGTTAAGCCGCCACCAGTGCTCTCTCCCTCCCACTCTCTCTCTCTCTCAGCTCGTCCCATTACACCCAGCGCCTCGCGCGTGCGAGTCCAACGGCCGTGGCTGAGGCAGGTGCGCAAGACCAATTTAATTCTACAAGAGTCGTTTATTATCGACGAATGAATATTCATAGCTCAGCTAGCTCCTTCAAGATGAGTGAGTGACCACGTGAACTCTTATGACTTAAGTAAGAAGGAAGGTTATAATGTTGTTTCAAAAAGAGCAAGAATCCCTCACTCGTTCTATCGTTGTTGGCAAGCAATCATAACTAACGTTTGAAAAAGTACAAAAACAAGAACAAACAAAAAGAATTTAGAACAAGAAACAGAAGAGATGATAGATAGGTACTGATTGCTTGGTTGATTCGTAAACAAACCCAACTCGCCACGAGACCGACTCGCCCTAGGTCGTTGAACCTGCGTGCAGGCTCTCTTTGCCCCGCTTCGCCTGCTTTCTCTTTTCTCGCGGACCAGGCCTCTTTCTTCCTCTCTTCTTTCTGTCTACTTTCTCTCTCGCAAACGGCGGCGCACGGACTAACAGTTCTGTTTCCTGTCCGCATCAACCAATCTTCAGAGATCGCTCGCTGTCTTTCAAACTTTCTTCTTCTGGGCACTTACTTACTTACTTACTTACTTACTTGCTCTCTCTCTCTTGCTTCTTCCTACCTTCCTCCTATTCGCCGGCTACCGCTGCTCGATCAGCCAGCCAGATAGATCCTCGCGGCTCAGAGACCAAGAAATAAATAACGACAAAGCAAAAGCTCCGTTTGCAACTACAGCCATTCACAGCTGCGGATGATGGCCGACTGCGCTTTTCTTTCTCGCGTCTGCCTCGCCAGCCGCCTGCCCGCCCGTGCCTTCCCTCAAACTCGCTGCATTCTCAGCCACGCATTCTAACCTAGCCCCGCGAGAATTAGAATGCTGCCCTAGTACCGCCGGGTCAAAACTAGAGGCGCCGGAGTCAGCTCAGAGGCCATAGCAGTCAATATATCTGTATCTATGTAAAATGTATCTATGTATGTATCTATCTGTCCAGCTAGCGCCGGTCTAAGCTGGCCGTTTTGCGCTCGGCTGCCTGCACAGGGAGTCGGGCCTTGGCTCCGTCGCTGGAGATGCGTGTGTGCGTCTTCACCGGAGCTGAGTTCATGCCGAGGCGGTGCGGCCTTGCCTTCGCATATTCTTGGTCCATGCTCGCTTCTGCTGCTGCTCTGGCTGGCCCCATTGAAAAGCAAGGGACCGTGACCCTCCGCTACCACAAGTCTGTTCTTCAAGCTGTGTCATCTATAGCCTTGTACTTGCTTCCCTTGTAGCAGTCAGATTCAATTACAAGGTTATACTGTGGGTAATGCTTGCGGTAGCAGCTTGGCGCCTCTTTCATCTGTGGCCGCAAGGGAGCCCTCAGTCGGGTTCAGAATCTCAGAAATCACTGAGGTATGCGAAAGTGCCTAGTTTTCGAAAGCAACGAGGTCCAGCTACCCTGCATTCGAGTGGCTCTTAAATTTCTTCTTCGCAGCGTCATCTTTCTCCAAAAGCTCGAGCCCTGAGTTCGAGAAGAAAGCTCAGCGCCGGAGTGATCGTTCCTCTCCTCCTCCTGCTTCTGCTTCTGCCTTCGCCTTCTGCCTTCGCCTTCTGCCTTCTTTTTTGTCTGAAAGGAAAAAGCTGGGTATCTTTGCTAAAGGCAGCGAAGCAAGCTGCGAGTTTCCAAGAACCAAACACAGTGTGCAGAGAGAGAGATAAGAATCGCTGTTTCTCCAGGCACCGTCGCCTTCAAAGGTAAGCAAGCACCCACTCGTTCACTCACTCGCTCCCAGAAAAGAGAAAGAGAGGCGCCCGTTCGTGTATCTCCAGCGCACTCTGTGTCGAGCAGCCGCAGCTCGTTTGGCTCCGGCCGGGGCGGCGTAATCCCAAGCGGTTGTCATTGGCAGAGCACTCACTCCCCCCGCGCCACCTCGCACATTTCTTTTCATCTCGTTTCGTTTCGAGTTCCTCAGTCAGTCTTTGCTAGGAGGTAGTAGTAGCATGCACTGCTAATTTGAGTCTAGTTCCTTCTTCGCAGCGAGTACATCGTGTTCTTTGGTTATGAAAAATCAAGTAAATATTGAAGAACTGCCTTTTTGAGAAAAGGGCGAGGTGCTGTTTTTTCATAATACGTTGAATCTTACAGCCAAATGCCATTCCCATCCACAAGGGAACCGGAGAAGGCTCGAGCGCGGCTTTTCTACAAAACAAATGTATAAACCAGAAAGTTAGCTCTCTCTACGGTCAGTCCTTTGATATTATAGTCTTAAAAGAAAGAAGTAAAGATGAAAAGGAGTAACGCAAGCAAAGTAGAATGAAATGAAAGAAAATTTAAAAAAATAAATAATAAGTCAATGCATAGCATGAATTCTCTCATGCTTTCACTGTTTCGTGGCTTCGTTTCTCTCCTGCGTAGACAGATGATCGGCGCCGATGACATCGCATCATTCCATCGCCTCATATCAGACAAGACCTCCGTCACCCACGAAGAACCAAGTAAGTATGTAAGTAAGCAAGCGCAAAGGCTTCATTCAACTCAGAGATTCCTTCTCCCTCAGTCCCGAGCCCAATCGACGCATCTCAAGCTTTCTCCATTCATTCATTCATTCATTCATTCATTCATTCATTCTTTCATTCATTCATTCATTCATTCATTCATTCATTCTTTCATTCATTCTTTCATTCATTCTTTCATTCATTCTTTCTTTCATTCATTCTTTCTTTCATTCATTCTTTCTTTCTGTGCGTGCTGCAACGAGGACCTGGGAACCTCCAACTCGCACAGCTCTCGCGCCTGTGAGCCTGCGCTCCTATCTATAAGCAGCGCCGCCTTTTTCACAGCAAGCAAGCAAGCAAGCAAGAGGAACGCAGGCGACAAAGCGAGCCAAAGCTCTCTCTGGCGTATTCATTCATTCATTCATTCATTCATTCATTCATTCATTCATTCATCAGACGGACAGACAGTCAGTCAGTCAGTCGCCCCTTCTCCTTCTCCTCTGGGGCGTTTTGTTTGGGCCATTCGGAACGTCCTTCGCTGATATATCCTGACAGCTCGAAAGGGTAACGCCGCGTGGGTGGCGTCCGAAGACCAAGATACCCGGAGGGACTGGCAGAGCCGCGCGGTGAAAGGCCGCGGCCAGCTTTAAGAAAAGGCGGAGAAGAACTTTCTCCCCGCGAGCAAACCAACATGCTCAAGTGCTGGGAGAGGCAGGAAGGCAGCCGAAGCAGGAGGGACAGACGGAGGGAGGGCACCGCTCGTGGAGGAAGTTCCTTTTTATCGTCGTATGCGTATTGATTATTAATATTATGATTATCTTGAGAAAGGGAACGGGCGAAGGAATCTTCGGCATGTGCCGCGCTCCTTCTGTGCCCCTCCCACTGAGACCATTTGCGGAGTTCTCTCTCGCTAAGGACGTATCAACAGGACGGACGCGTGGCCCCGCAAACCGAAGCCTGCCGGCCTGCTAGGTTCTGCTCCCTCTGGTCCATCTCCGAGGCCGAGCATCCGCCTACGGTCGCTTAGCTCGCGGCCAATCCATGAATGAATGAATGAATGAATGAATGAATGAATAAGTGAGTGAATGAGTAAATGCATCACCGCAATTCGCGCTCCTGATTCATTCATTCATTATTAATGGATGTTTTCTCTAGAGACCGCTTAAAAAAGAAAAGAAAATCTTTCCCTCACGCGAAAGATCAAAGAATGAGAGAAATGAACTATTCTTGCCCAGAAAGAGGAAGATGACGCTCTGCAGGTGTCCCCGCGGGGTTTCTCCGGAGGGTTCGCTGATTTTGAGATGAACATTTCTCTGGCTGTCTGAATGAGCGAATGAATGAATAAATGAATGAATAGATACCTGAAGATTGAGGATTCCCAGAATGGAGGAGGGGGGAGTTGGAGTTGGCTGGAGAGCGGCTTGAGCTTGCAGGGGTCAAGACATGGGAGGGTTGGTTCTTAGCAGCTTCGGATTTCTGAAGGAAGGGACGACCCTCCTGAACGTCTGCGTCTCGCTCGCTTTTTGATGATCTCGGGCTGACTTACTTACTTACTTTCTGGCTCCTCTTCTAGTATCTCTGGAGGTTGTAGTACTAAGTACAGGTTGTTCTGCATTTTGAGAGTCTATGTTTCATTATACTTTTAAAATACTGGAAATAGCAAAGAAAGAGAAACTTGAAGATTAGAAGTTTTTCCAAAAAAAAAAAACCTTTGAAAAAATAATCATGTTATAGGTAGGCGGGAAATACATGCTTCGACTAGACGCAGGCCTTCCTTGCGAAGCAGGAAACGCTCAGCGACTAGGGCTTAAAAATGAATACCAAGTGCGTAGGTCCTTATTCGCTTAGATTACTTTTTTTGAATAAAATAAATTTGGTTGAACGGGTTTTCAAGAAGAGCCAAGTAAACACAGGCACAAAAGAAAAGAGACTTAGTTCACCAATCACCACGCTATTGGATCAGATTAATTCAATCGAATTGAAAGCTGTCTTGAGTTGATTGATATTGGCGGAATGTAATTGACTTGGGTTGAGTTGAGGATCGAGTTAGGTTAAGCTGTGAGTTGGACTGAACACTGCGTTGGTTGAAAATCTCATTGCTGGAATCAATTGAGAGTTAGGCTGCGTTTCTTTCCCCTCATTCCAAAGAAAACAAAATGGAGTGAATATCTATCTTCTCCCCCCAAAGCGGCGATGGCTAAAATAAACAGCTCGCTAGCCAGGCAGCCGGGCAGCCAGCCATAGTACCAGAGACGCTACGTCGCCGTAGAAAGCAGCAAAACGCGGTTTCGCGACGGCGCCATTTCTTCCTGTCCACGTCCTCTTCGAACGAGAACTCCTTCCTTCCCTTCCTCCATCATTCGCCGTCCTTAGAAATACCTAGCGATCAAGTCCAGGGACGCCATCTGCCGGGTCCTGAATAAGCGCTGCTAACTAAAAGAAACCAAGGTCTTTTCATTTATCTTTTTTTTTAAAAATAGAAAAAGGGAAAAGCAGCGAAGAAGTGGTTTGACTAAATTCGACAGAGAAATGTTTTCAAGAGTCGCGACATGGTCTTCTTTCGATTATTATTGAATAGAGGCCTCTAAAATCGCTCAAAACTCAGCAGGCACGGAAAGCCATGGTAGGCAACTAGCTAGCTAGCTAGACTCCTTCGTTCTCTCTCTCAGGAGGTCTAAGTCTTTTACAACAAAGCGCGTAAATCGCTTCAGACAGAGAGAACCAGGAAAAGCATCCATTGATAGTATGAGGGACCCACCCAGTCGTCAACAGTCCGAAGGCGAAGTTTCAAAGCAAGAGCTCTGCTTGAAGCCTGGGGGTCTGTTTGACTGCGTTAGGATCTATCTTGATTGAAAGGCGGTTTTTGCCTTTGAGGCTGATTCGCCAGCGGTTCTTCTGCTGCGTTTTTTCGTGGAGGCAGGCAGGCCGGCAGACAGCTAACTAGCTTGCCGCCAAGGCTCGGCCTGCGGCCAGAGGAAGGAAGGCGAAGCGAGGCGCCAGTCTGAACCGGTTCGAAGACCTGCCTGAACTCCCGCTGTCTAGGTCCTCGCCCGGCTCTAGCTCTTCCGTCGAGGATCGTGCATCTATCTTTCTGTCTCTATTTCTCCATTTCTCTATCGCCCCTGAGTTGGAAAGCAAGAACAACTCCCAGTAAAAATGAGACGCCTCGGCAAACAGTGAAAATGCGAAGGGTTGGTTGACGAAAGAAAAGCTGAATGTTAAGCAGGAGAAAGAAGACTAAAACCAAGTTCTTGCGACTCTCGCGACAAGGAATAGAAAGAAAGAAAGAAAGAAAGAAAGAAAGAAAGAAAGAAAGAAAGAAAGAAGCGCTCGCTATCCTGGAAAGAACTGGCACAAACAAAGGCCGAAATGCAGCAGCGTTCGCAGGAATTCTTTGGTTTTCCGGCGCATGGAAAACTATGGTTGGCTCACTGCTGAGGGCACGCACGCACCAATGAGCGATGAGTCTCGCTGTTTCATGCGATGGAGGGCTGACTGGCTGACGAGTGTTTTTGTTTACTGCGCCCAAACGGAACGGCGGGGCTCCCTTCTTACTCCGGAAAAAGCGATGTGTCGAAAACTGCGAAATCAAAAACTTAAGGGACCAGGGGTGCAGCGTCGAAACAAGTTCCCTGCCCCTCTCTCTTTCATTGCATGGTATTTTCCCTCTTAATTTTAGAGTTTGAATTTAAACAAAGCTTCTGATTAATAATATTCTTCAAAGGTTTATGTTTTTTGTTTAGTTTTTGTTGTTTTAATTTAGTTTAAAAAGATAATACATTAAAATTATTATTTCTAAAGTAAGGGTAATGAGAGCGAAGAAGGAGGAAAACAAAATGCGACAAGAAGAGTCATTCCTAGTTCTGTTTCGTTGGAAAAGGGTACAATAGAGTGCGGGCGTGGCGAGGATCAGCAGAATCTTGAATCCAAAAAAGTGAGGAAGAGATCGGCGCACTCAGAGTCCCCGAGACCAGTAGATTATAGGAATGCTCAAAATTATACCTTGGAAGCTTGAGGACATTCTGAAAGTTTTGAAGGGAGGGACCCTCATTTGCCAGTTACTGCCCTAGCCTGATGAGATTTTGATATCGCCTCCTCTAAACTTGGATTCTTACCCAAGTTGGTTAAACAAACAATAATAAGGATAGCCAACATTGCTATTAGTGTACTTCAAAAATCTGAGTAGTAGTAGTAGTAGACAACTACCAGTGTTCCATGTCCTTCACTTTTTGCCTTTGATAGAAGAAAGACATGAATTATACCAACATAAAAACCATCGCTAATATGTAGGATATTTTTTTTATTTTTTTTAAATAATATTTTTTTATTTTAAATTTAAGTTTTTCAAAAGAATACAACAATCAGGGAAACCTTTTTATTTGCTATGATAAACATAAAAAATCGAGAATCGAACAAGAATTCCGCATGCAGGCAAGAAGACAGGCAAGCAGGCAAAGCGCGTTGCCAGCTCGCCATTTGGTTAATTTCACGCCAGCACGGCGCGCCTGCCTCTCCCAAGCGTGCCTCCGCTTGCCCTCGAGCGACGCTGCGTGGCTCGAGCCGGCCATAACTGACGCTGCACGCTCCGCTGGCACATGCGTAACTTTGGGCTTCCCGGAGGCTTTCCGCTCAGCATTTTCATGGGACTTGGTCTGTTTGTGTCACAAGGTTTCTCCGCAAGCTGGCAGCTGAAAGCACAGTGAGTGAGTGGGAAACAGAGAGGGCAGCACGCACGCAAAGGAGGAACAGACGGAGAGAGGCAAGCAGAGCAGAGCAGAGCGATCTACCCAAAGCTAATTCCCTCAATTTCAGGGCAAAGAAAGCAAAGAAATGGACAACAAGCAAGCGAGCAAGCAAGCAAGCAAGCAAGCAAGCAAACAAATTAGCGAGATGGGTGGAGTTGAAATGTGCTGGTCTGGCAGCATCCTGGCTCCAACTTACCCAACAAACTCGGCTTGCCCACCTTCGTACGCGCCTGCGCAGTGATCTATCTAGCTAGATGATATAATAAAATAAAATGAAAGGTGCTGCCACACGCTTGCTTGGTGACCTACAAGCTGGTGGTAACGAAAGGCGCTTGTACTGCCGGCACTATAAGAACCACAGCGCTGTACAGCTTCGATATGGCCTGCAGGGGAATGAAAGCGGAATGAAAGGCGTAGAAGAGGCGCCCCACATTCAAGATGGAGCGCCAAAAGCGGTGGTCCTGGAGAAAAATGCCGACGGCGGTTTGACTTAACAACTCGCAGAGCAGCGAGTCTCGAGCTAGCTCAGTGGTTTGTTTACCTTGCTTGGGCTCTGCAGCAGGCTTGCTTGCTTGCAGGCTTGCTTGCTTGCTTGCTTGCTTGCTTGCGTTCAAGGGGCCCTCCGAGAAGTCCCGCTTCTTTGGAGCGACGGCGCCAAACGGAGCTCTCTTGGCGGCACGGCATGGCTAAAGCTCGAACGCTTGTGGCGGCGAGCTGTGTTGCAGAATTCGAGACCATCAGGCAGGCACTCACAGTGTAACGCCTAGCTGTTTCTACGAAGATGGACAAGGAAATTGTAATTTCACTGACTGACTGACTCACTCAGGAGCGAGCGAGCTCCCGATTGCCGCCAAGCCGTTGGCGCTGGCCAGGCGAGTGGGCGTGGCAGAGGAGGAAGGTCAACTCGAGTTGCATAATTAATTTGGCCAGAGTCTGGAAACTAGGCTGCAGGAAATAAATATGCCGATCTTCGGCCACCGTTACTTGCGCCAAGAAGGGCTCTTCAGTTCTCTCATTACTTTTCTCGCTCAGGTTTGCGTTGCTGGCCTGTAATTGAGCAAGCCATGGTTATCGCTTGTTACAACTCTGTGGACTAAGATCGGCGCAAATGGCTGCACGGGCTTGGGCAGAAAATGCTGCCTGGCCGTGGCCAATGCAGCAACTGTAATGCACGCTTCCGAAGTTATGCATAACCTTGTGATTTGTGGTGATTCTCTTCCGATTGTCTCAGTCATCAGAATTGCTTCCTTCGCCTAGACGAGGCGTGCAGTCGCACCAGAATGGGCGTAGCAGCATCCGCACACCTATCTATGATAATGGAGGTATGCAGACAGGTAACAGAGGCACGGCATAGAGAAGAATTGTGGGGCTTCGGCAAGATGGTGCCACTTTTTTGTTCAAAGGTTGCTACTTTGATCATCACATTCATAACTTTCTTACACGAGAGCTAGAGAGAGTGGCCTCCTCTCCTCTGGTCGGTCGAGGCTACAATAATGTCGTCTGCAGTTGCCGTGACTACAACGGAATCAGCCTAGGTACCATAAGCAAGCAAGCAAGCAAGCAAGCAATTTCGCCCGACGTGACGGAGGCACATTCTCTTTGAAGGCATGCATGAATTATCATCCTTCTTTTTAGTTTCTTTTTCAGTGTCTCTGCTAAATCATGCTGCCTCATGATTGAGAATGTAATTATCGTGTGCCTATTTATTGAGCGATAGTTCTCGCCACTGTCAACCTCAAATTATGGTTAGTCTTCCTTGCACTGTTCCTCGTTCTCCAAAAAATAAAAGAGCTTCTATTTCATCAAATTAATCGCGCGACTAGGCTTCTCCGTTGTGCCATGAGCAGGTTTGCTAGTTTTGCACTCGACGCTCGGATATCAGGGGCCAATGCGCCGCAGATCTGCGCGATATCGCTTCAGCACTCACTCATTCACCCCATAACGATAACGAATCGTGATGGGCCGCTGCTCATCACGACCAAGCAAAGCTAGCTTCAGCTAGCTATCACTACCAGTGAATGTATCTTCGCACTTGCCGTTTCTTGAACTGTAATGCATATACCTAGCTAGCTGCACTAGTGGAGCAAGTGCCATGCTCGAATCGACTCGCCTCTGGAAACCCCAAAGAACAGGCGCGCTAAACAAGCAGACCGTCTGTTCATCTTGACCAGCGTGACGCCTGAAAAGAAGAACACCTCATCACGATCGCCCTTTTCGCGCTCATCCTTGTCTGCATCATAATACTAAGACGCTCACGCGCACTGTTACGAGGGCACCATTCCTAGACTACTGGTAGGTCTTAATCTAAAGTTATTTTTTCCGCATTTAACAAAAAACAAAAAACAAAAAAACGTTTTTAAGTTGATCAAAGATCTTTAGGAAAAAGAAAAAGTAAGATAATGATGAGCCACTTGAAGAGTATTCTCTTTACTTTTAATAGACGAGAAGCGCGTTTCATTCGAGTCGCGTTTTTCTCGTCACGCTGGATGGCCTCGAACTCACCCGCCTTGCTGGTGCGGATTCCGCTCTGATTCGCCTCCTCTTCGATAGATCTGAATATATTTTATTATGCTGAAGGATCTCAACAACTTGACAAGGAGAGGCGCCATGACGTGTGTCGCAGAGGCGGACGGCGAGCTTGAAAGATGAGCGAACATGCAAAAATTCGAAGATGCTTCGAGTTCTTTTCTTCTGAGAGAGCCCTCTGTCTGTTTTGTTTTGGTTTACTCTTATATATAATAAATTAAAATAAAATAGAAAGAAAGAAAGAAAGAATATACTATGGCACCTTCCATAGGTTTGAGCTTAGAGACCTTCGTTTGCTCTAAAGGTTACTTAAGCGTCTTTCAACTTCGTGACGAAAGAATAGGATAGGATATGCAGCTGTTAACTCAAACCAATAACAACTTCCTAATTTAGTTTGAAAACTTGCAAAGAGATTATAATAAAAAAATAAAAAAAATAAGATAGCCACCAGGAAATAAATTAAAAGAACCTAAAATAAACTTTCGAATGTTCATTCAAATTGTTTTATTAAATATACTAAGAATATAGAATTAAAAAAGTGGGGTCCATTGACGAGATCCCTTCTGGGAACCTGCGTATGAACTGCTATAATCTAAGGAGCCCACTAGTAGAACGGAGTTACTAGTCTGTAGCGCGCGTGCTATTGAGTAGCGCACAGCCCGATCGAGTAAAGAAAAGAAATGAGTGATCGCCAGAATGACAAAAGCAAACATACTTCATAATAATGTATGAGCAAATGTTGAGCACGCTACCTTCGATAGATCATGCCGGCACATGCAGTTTTAATTTCTTTGTCCTTCATCTATCCAGTGCATTGTAGTTGTAAGAGGAGGGGGTCTTAGTAGGTTGTCCACAGAGGCTACACAGCTTCACAGTTAAAAAGATAGAAACAAAAGAAAGTTAGAAATGCGGCGGTATAGGACGAAAGAGAGAAAAGAGAGTAAAAGAAAGAAAGACTAATGGTGGCACTTTTCTCACCAGCATTTTTCCATGCAGGCGCCTGCTTGCGGTATATCCCCAAACCCAGGCAAAAGCCGCCTTCCAGCTGTGCCAGACCTGGTTGCCGCGAGCCTCTGGTTCTGAGCCCAGTCAGACTAGCGCGTACCTACTCGCCGCTCCGACGTCCCACCGCGCTCGTGAGTTCCTACGGCCCGAGTCTGTAAGAACAGCAAGGAGGAAGAGCGCTGGTTCTGGATAAGGCAGTCACAGCAGCAGAAGATAATGAATGAGTTATGAATATTATTTATTCTATTTATTTTAATTATTCAATTTCTATAGTGAAGGTCACGAGTAAAGGGGAGAGAAAAAGAAAAAGAGTTTACTAGCAGGTACTGTAGCTATGAAGGCAACTTCTGATGGATAAAAAGGATTGAGAATTCTGAAGAGGGAAATCGATAGTAGGCACATTGATTGCGTCACTTTTAAATTAAAATAAATCATCATTTAGAGTCTATTCAATTGACGAAATGGCAGGCGAAATAATGCTACTACGCCAAGCAAGGCGCGCATAAGCAGCACGCGGTATTAGCCGAAACAAAGTTCCCCGTCTATGCAAGCACCATCTCCGTCCTCCCCTTGGCGCATGAAGCTTGACTACTTTGTATCTCGTCTTTGGAATGGTCATTAGTATCAGGTTCCAGTTGTTCCTCTAGTTTTATTTGAAAAGTGAATCTGTCCTGCAATTGCATCGCCCTCCTTAGACGGAAGGAAGATACCTCCTCTCTCAGCCTCGAATGGCAATCGAACAATCAAAGAACAAATCCATTTAAAGAAAGAAACAAAAAATAACGCGCAGGCACCTAGTTAGTAGTGGAGCGGAGCGGCTTGGCCGGTGTCCACGGAGCTCTTCTTAGTCTGTCGAACAGTTTCATTTGGCCATTTTAGTTACTAGTGAATCCCATAGTGGGCTTCTACTCTGATCTCCCCAGGAAGTGTTATATAAATATGCTAGTTATAGGAATTATCAAACTGTTATTTACTTCTAAAAGAACAAAAACAGAGTAAACAAAACATTGTCGATCTAAATACTCTCTTCATTTCGAAAAATAATCCAACCTTCAAGTAGGGAGGACCGTGGAGATAGTCAAAATGATTTGCTCTGCCAGTTTTCCTTTGTTGAAAGCCTTACTGGTCCAGCACATGCCGGATGCTGGAGCCTTCGGGACGCCCCCACAATCCTGTCACATGTTTGCCGAGTCCACGGTGGGCTTTCGCCCTCTTCATGCTCCCTACCACCATTATTGGCACGCAATACATAGCGAGTGCGACGCTCTTTTCTTTCCTCTTCTATACTTTAAGAAAAACAATGACGACGACATCGAAAGAAAGAAATGAAGGCAGTTTGAGAAAGGACTTAAAAGGGAAAACAAATCCATCGTGCTGCATTTGAATTGTAGGTTTGAGAAAAGGAAGGAGCTATTTTCATGCTATTTGAGGGCTTTCTAATTTGTTTTTGTGCTTCGGTGCTGTTGGATGGAATAACTGAGGAATAACTGAGGGATAGAAAAGCGACGACATGGAATTTTCACGTGCGACACCATCCAAAATTTGACAGGATCAGGAATGATTAAAAACAATCTCCAAAGAGAGTTTTTAGCTCTACAGTCCTCGAGGAGGCTGCTCAAAGCATTCTGCATAATAGGATTTTGGTTGGATGTCTACATTTTGGAGAGAGGCACTAGAGCTGCGGAATGTGAACATATTCCAGACAAGAATAAATGGTCAATGCATCGATCGAAATCTTACATTCTTTTTGGTAAGGATATATAAATTTATCCAATCAATTATAGTGAAGAACTGAACTTGGTAAGAGCAAGCCAAACCAACAGGTGCCGACGAGCAACTTGATGAAGGGTTTGAAGCTGGAAATAAATGTATTTTTTGTTTAAAAGAAAAATAAAAGGAAAAACATCATAAAAACAGAAAAAGACTCAGGGGTTTCAATTCGAACATCAAAAAGGAGAAACAGAAAACCAGAACAAGTTTCAAGCTTCGCCAATGCAGCATGTAATCCTAAAGTAAGGGCAAGCCACCTGAAGACGAATGGTGGGAGCGACGCCTTCATTCCACTGGCTCCCTCTTTTAGCAATCCTTGCACCGCAGCCAGACAATGACCTTTGTTTTCTTTGGCTCTTGTGCTGATAGTCTTTGCCATCCTTTCCACAGAAGGAGGAAGATCTAAGACTTCACTGAAGAATAGATAGCTGTGGTTAATGCACGCTAGGAAGCAGAGGCCGCGATGGCTCATTTAAGAGATGAGGAGATTGCTCTGTTTTGGATGGCGCTTGAAGTTTAGCATCACTTCTCTCATTATTTCTTTGTGTGCCGAGACAGAAAACAATTTTTGTTTTGCGCAACGCCAAGGCCAAGGCTGTGAAAGCCGAGGATGTCTATAATTCATGACGCTCCAACTTCAATGATGTTATTAGCGTGGGTACGCCTGGACTTGCTTTGAGTTTACCCGTAGGGATGAGATTAGTTCAGGGAGCGTAATGGAAGCAGCCTGAGCAGGCTTGCTTCGGCTTTGTTACGGATCGCGAATAACTCTCTGGTATGGGCGCGAAGGTTATGTTTGCGTCTTTTCCCGCAATTGCCCGTATTATCATTATTTTCTAATTTAATTATTTAAAATTAAATAATAAATACATAGACAGAAAATTGATGCTTTTCTTGAAAGGAGTTTTTACAAAACTTTCCTCTTTTCAAGAAATAGAACTTGAAGAAAGAAGACCAGCTTGGAGAGAGCTCTGATATTCGAAGAAATTAATACTAGGGGTATGTAAACCAATGGCGGTAAGAATTGATTGGTGCTTTCTGCAAGGCCTTTGTTATTGTTCTTGATTCGTCTGAAGAGACCCATCGCCGTATGATAAATGTTGACGTAGGAACACAGCTTATTTGAAAAGGTTGCTACATGTATCGTTAATCGTTATAGATAGGGGCCTATCTGCAAATATTGATTTAAATCATTTTTTAATTTTAAATTTTAAAAATAGAATTAAATAATACTAACAATTGGCTCCTGGCTCAAGAAGGAAGGAAGAGGATGATTCATATGAGAGGCGGAACGGAAGAGAACATAAAATGGTCTTGTTAATTAGAGGGGCAAGCCACTTGGTTCATTTTCCAGGCAGAATTACACTGGTTCATGCGAAGAAGCGCTGGCAAGCGAAACTTAGGTACGCTGAGTCTTTTTAAATAGACGAAGGAAGGAGAAACTGATCGAGGCGCTCTTGAAAAGTTTTAATCCAATCAATCAATCAACTTCAAGAAGACAGCAGAAAGAAAGAAGAAGTGGATTGGTTCTGGTCCACTCAAGCTTTCAAGGAGCTCGGGCCTTCTTCTTCATCAATTCTGGCCTTCGTCAGCCGCTCTCACTGATCGAAGACTTGCGGTAAACTGTTGATGGCGCTAACGATGAAGAAGAAGGCGATGCGGGATGACCAGTAAGTCCTTTCCAGTGCCGTGGCTCCGAGTAACCGCGAGCAGGATTAGCCGAGTTCGGCTGCAGACTTCCAGAGGAGCTGAGAGTTCTCCGCGCTGGTAGCTTTTCTTGTTCTTCTGCTTTCCTTATTCATCTCGGACGGATGGCTGCGGCAGGTAGGAGCCTAGGCAATCTAAGGATGTACTGGCAACAGTCTCGCTAGTCAGAGACAACCGCTTAAAGTAGTCCCTTGGCTTGGGCAATAATTCATAATTCAACAAGTCCAAACAATCACTCGATGTGCTGGAAACTAAGGTCACTTTGGCTAGGTTTGGAAATCTCATGCGAATATGCTTTGGATAGCGCAAATCACTGCGGCTGTAATCATATTATGATCAGCAGGGAATTGCATAAATTATTTATTATATATAAAATATACATATAGGTAAATTGTAAAGTATACTGCTCTGGTCTGCTTTCGAAGAAGAATATCAGACGCCTGCCTGGACGCGTGGACGTCGCGCAGAGATGGGCTGTAGCACTCCAGGTAGCACAGACCGTGATAATCGATATAGAAAAGCAGCGTTTTCCCACGAGCTGCTTCGTTTCCTGTGGCAAACGAAAACACAGAGTGAAAATTCTGGCAGAAGTAAGAGGAACAGAGTAGCTTGAAACGAGAAGAAAAGGGGGAAAGGCCGCGGAGGCTCAGCTTGATGGTAGGTGATCCCTTACGCAGTGGGGCGGTGTGTGTGTGAGAGAGATAATTTTAGAAATCTCATTTCGCCCAGTGCGGTCATTCGGAGGGAACGGTGCTGTGAACGTGACCAAACTCACTGAGGCCCTTGGAGCGAAGTCGAATTGCTTGCTCTGCAAGTGGCTGAGCAATCGACTGGTGATTGTTGTTTGTTTGCGGATTGGTTGATCGGATGGTTGGCCAGCCGGTTGGTTGAGCGGTGGATTTTGCTCGTAAAAGAAGAGATAGAGCGGAAAACAAAAAAATGCGGCAGCGTCTTCTCTGAAGATGGTAGGTAGGTCACCACCGATTCTTAACAAACCATCATCCATCCACCAACAAGTGTGAAGTAAATGTAAACAAATGCAAATGAAGAATTCCTGGCTAGCTAGGTAAATCAATGCGTAAGGAATGAATAAGTAAGCGAAGGAATGAATGTAAACAGAAATGTAGCAAACGGTGCGTATTCGTGGGTTTGATCACACGGAAAGCGATGCGGCTCGATAACTAATTGCATGCCAAGCACAGCGCGGAGGCTGCCATGGCCATCCAACTGCCTAGCTCTGGCTCCTCGACGGATGCCGAATGGAAGGATGGAGGGACCCGGATTGAGGCATCCTTGTGATGCTTGAGTGGATGGATGTTTGGATGAATGAATGGATGCGTACGAATGCTTTCTTTCGAGTGATTGACTTATGATCGATTGACGTCGATCGGTGCCGATCGGAGGAATTTTTCGTTTGATCATCCACGATTGAGTGGAGAACGGCGGTATCCACATAGGCTGCCTTGGAGTTGCAGGAATATAACTCGAAGGCACTTGAATATGAATAAGTTCGGATGGGAGGAAAACACGAGTACATTTATTCCAAGTGCTGCAACACCCAGCGGCAACTTTCAATAGAAACTTCGAGCCCCCAGCCAACGTTGATAAGTTGCCAGGATTGCATACCCCGCGCTTATGTGTTGAGCACCAAAACTTTGTAATCTTGACACCTTGAGTTTTCGTGAAACACTGCACATTAAATAAACGTTCACTGCTTTTTTAATATTTTCATGACTTTTGCCTACCTTGAAGTTTCGTCTTTTGCTGTTCTTCTGCAATCTTCAAAAGTAGTCAGTGGATAAGTGCGCTTGTTCAAAAGTGCGTTGCTGTTGTTGCTGAAGAAAGAATGTAACTAGACACCTATCAAGTAGTAGTTTGTTTGGGGCTGGTTAGCGGCGTTTTGTTTGGTCCAAATAGGGCGCACGCTCAAAAGTGCCCCGCAAAAATTGCTCCTTGGAAAACTAGCTAATATCAATCAACTCGTGGAAAATGGCGGCGTATTTGCCTTACTACTTGGGGATAATATGCAACAACGTGGAACTAGAAAGCGCTGTTTCCAAAGTACTCGTTGACGACTTACCCTTTTAGCTTTCACTCTCATTCAGTTCTATAAGGACCAGATAGCGGTAACTGTAGGATACCCATTTATAAAATTTTATGTGGTCCTGATCATAACAATCTCACTTTTCAATTTTACAAAACTCAATGTAAAGAACTTTTCCTGGTCTCTTCATGGCTGGCGGAGAGAACGGGGCAACTCCTATGTATTAAATATGGCATACCCTAGGAGTATGAACCATCAGGGAACGTGACCTGGTCGGCACATAATAGTGTTCTGGCAGCTTGTTTTTCCATCAAAGTCGTCTAGACTGCTTCTTCACCTCGAATTGCCAGGAAAACTTCGTATAGCAATAAATATACCAATGCGACAGATAAGCTGCTGGCAAGGTTTCTCTCGACGCACGTCGCGCAGGAAAATTGCATCGCCTCATGGCACGTATACAGGGAAGAGTGTCTGCACGAGCTATGGCACTTTCAATTGAACTACTGACATTACTTCTCCAGGCTGTGATTCTCATTCTCAATGACATATTCTCTCAAAGTGCTTTACTTTCATAATCTTCACGTGCCGATACTTCTTGAAAGGCAGCTCGCCGCGGCTTTTGAAGAAGACGAATACAATAGCCAGGAGAAAGCATGTCTGTTCAGCATCTGCTCAGCTGCTAGTGACATAATGGTTATTGAGGTAACAGCGAAATGTTATGGCTCTAGAGAATTACACGATGGCGGCGCGCCGGTATTCACTGATTGTATGTTGGTAGAGAAGCAGCCTTTCGGATATTGCCAAGAAAAACCGACTCGGAAGAATGAATAGAAACCTTTGATCTGTTAACAAATGAGTACCTAGGTAGTATTTCCGGATAGAAATATAGTTATCCTTTCCAGTTTTGCTGTTGTATTATACTGATGCTTCTTCAGCTAACTAGCTTGAAGGAAGAAAAAAGTGTGTTGCTTATTATGATGATAGATGTAGGAGAATGGCCGGAAACCTCCTTTTAGATCAGAAGTTAGTTTATTTTGTCGCTTCCAAAGCAACTGTGTGCTGGAGTCCGTGGGCACTTTGCTTGCTTAGACTCGAGCTGGCTGCTGCTGACATTTTCCAAGACCAGCTCGAGCAAGCCCTAGCAAACGAGATGAACGTGCCGCGTTAGACCCGCTTCAGTTAGTTAAGCGAATTACTTCATGTAAGGGCAGGTAAAAACTTGTACTAGTCATTATAGCCAATTTGAAAGCGAAACATGCAACGCGTGCGAAATTTTGCAAATCACCCTGCACAATCCTAAAAAGGTTGAAGTGAAGGCCCGGGATGATACATACCTACAAGGGTGTTTGTTTCCTGTTTGCTATTACGAATTTAAGTCGCCATGGCGGGCCAATCAATTTCAGGATTTTGAAATTAAATGTCTAAATCTGAGTTACGACATGAAGAGACGTACAAATTCGCGGCGAATGCGTGGACAAGAAAACCCTTCTCAAATGTGGACTTGCTCAACAACGGATTATTCATGTTCTCTTAGTTTTCATATTTATGGTTCATTGACCTCAAATAACAATACCTTGCAGCCATCACTCTATTCGCCTTATTTTATCAAATCTCTGCAACAGAATACGACCAATTTAGTATTCTTAAGCAAGACGGATTTATCGTAGCACCCTCAGCATGAGACTTTCATGAGGTGGTGTTTTGGATGGCAAAACATCTCTCCGTCCACAAACAAAAGGCCAAGTATCTAGTTTATTTTTCAAAGAGCCTTGCTCTTTCTCTTGCAGTGAAGGCGCGTCCCAGACTGCGCTCAGTGTTAATGCAATATGTTTAATGAATAACTATTCAGACTTTTTTTAGGTCAGCCTATGGAGACGTTAATCCCACAATCACTTCAAATAGGTTATAAGCCAACCAAACAAAAAAGTAAACGAAGAGATAAGTAGTATTCAATCCAAACGCGTTAGCTTCAATGTAATTTGTCTTTTTCCATTATCCTTGGTATCATAATGTTCTATTCTGTAATTCGTGATACATTTTATCTCCTCTCCAGGACAATTGATGAGTCTGAGACATCCCCCGAAGCATGGAGCCAACGCTCAACAACTGACATGCATGCGCCGGCACAACGGCGGGCTCGCACGGCCTTTCTTATGATCTTTCACTGCGTCGCAGCAAAAAGGCGACAGCGCATGAAGAGTATCTCTCTAGAGCGAGAGCGAAAGGACAGTAAATCATGCTAATTTTATCATTATTGTTTTATTCATTAAAAAAGAAACTTAGTTTGTTTGGAAAACTCAATGTTATCTATGAATATGACATATTTTTCTCAGGCATAGCTAGTATATATTTAAGTACATTTTTAAGCATCTAAAAACATAGAACAAAACCCCGGAAAGAGTGGCGTTCACAAACATGCATTTAAGAACAGAACAAAGCTCGTTTAGATTTTGAGTAGAATTGTTTTTAACAACATGAATTTGAAAAAAAAGAGATGATCGAAAAAGAGATAAAGGTTAAGATCACCTACATTTGATCTCACACTTTTTTGTTCATTGCTAAGTAGATGATAGGTTTCCTCCATTTATTTTAAGTGTGTCTGTTCAGAAAAGAACTTATGTTTGAAGGATTCGACAAGAATTCATGGAATCCCTGAATGAAACATAGTAGTAAATGTTATGAAAGTGAAAGAACCAAGCTGGTGCTTGGTAAATCTGTATATTTTAATAATAATAATAATAATAATAATAATAATAATAATAATAATAATAAATATTATTATTTATTTATTTTTCACTAGAAAGAACGTCAACTTGAAAGGTTCCAGTAAGGTTTTCTTTCGGTTCGAGTAAGGTTTACGGAGTTGTAATAGTAAGATTTCTTGTCTCGCGGCCGTTGGCGTTTGAACTGACTAAAGATGAAAGGGAGTCGCTCTTTTTCTCTTTCTCTTATTTGCATTGTCCTCCAATCGCGCTATTTTTTATTGCATTAAAAAAAAGTAGTTGGGTGGTTTTTCTGAGGAGTTGTTTTCATGCTCCAGAGTCTGTAGCAAATGAAGCCTCTTCGGCATTCTAATGTAGGCTGTCGCAAAGCCGCTGTAGAGTTAGTGAAGCTGACGCAATGCCCCGCTCACTTGCAGCCTACAGACGCTGGCATGACAGCCCTCTGTACCATCGTTCATCCACCTTGGTCATTCGTGTCGATTTTGAAAGCCTATTTTAAAACAAATCGAGTTCTTTTTTGTTTTTTGTTTTTTAAGTTTAAAAATGACTATGTTAATCATTATAACTCTTCTTTCTCTCAAAGTCGAGTTTTGATTTATAAGACATAATTCTATGACGGGGCGTCATCTTGTCAAACAAAAGGCATTCATTACAGGAATCGTGTATCCATTCTTAGTAGAAGTGGCGATCCTTACAGAAGAGGAGGTTGGCCGTAGAAGTACTTATATCTCCTCCAGCGCCACTCAGGACAGCCTTCATCTAATCGCGTAACAGGTAAGTGAAGGAATAGTTCCTCTCCAATACTTGATTAGACAAGAGTATGGACATGGGCTCATCATCTTAAAAGTAAAAATTACTCTTTCTACTTTTTCTTTTTTTTGTAATTGATGAATTTTAATTAAATTAAAAAAAGGATTTCTAAACATAAAAGTATAACACAATAGCGCATATATAATACGTCCTCTTGTTAAATTATGGAAGACAGAGTTTTTCATTTCATTTAAAAAGTGGCGCATGGAGAGCGGAGACTGTTTCTGAGTGTGATTTGGGACTTGCTTCTCTCTTTCTTTTTTCTTTAGTAATTTTTTGTTTAGATTAGTAAAGAATGCCAATGTTTGTTCTATATTTTGAGAAGGAGGATTTGAAAAGAAAGCTCAACAAACAGCAGTGAATTGTTTGCTATATGTTCCTCTCTCTCCAATGCGGAAGAACCGATGGATGGTAGCCACTTGCTAGCTGAGTACTATGAGTAAACGAAGGGAAAAGGGCGAGAAGTAACAAATAAAATAAAAATAAACCCAACAAATGGAAAAAGGGGAGAACTCGTCGTATTTTCTAATTGGCGCCAATCGAGACTGAGCGTGCGTGCGAGCAAACTCGAAACTCGTCTTTGGACCCCAAAGTACGGCTGTCAATAAGCTACCTCATCTCATTCGCGTGGATTCCTCGCCGTGGCTCAAGGGAAGGACCTTCGACCGCAACCAGCTGCAGACCTACTCCACAATCTTCGTTTGCTTGGGCGTGTCTGCTTACTTTCGCGAGCACATTGGCGCCAGCGGCAGCGACAGCAGCAGCGCCGTCGCATCGCACATTCAATACATATATACATTGAATTCCACCCGGTCGATTGAAGCAACAAGCCGTTGCCATCACCAGTTCATTGTGGAATAAATCGAGGCCGACAGAGCCTGTCAGACAGCAGCAGCAGCAGCAGCAGCAGCAGCTTGGCAGCAGCTCGCCTCGGAGTTCTTGGGCATCGATTCATATCGCACATCTCAGTACAATTCAAAAAAGGTAAGTCAGGGCGTCATCTTTGTTTGTTGATCGCAATTATTCTGCATTCCGCCGCACTAGGATCTCATCTCTTCCCAGCCACACTGAAGCACCAGACCCCCACCCAGAAGCCCTCATCGCAGACTCCAGCAGCCCACCGCGCTGGCACAACAGTCGGCAGAGCTCTGCAAAGCTGTCGTTCCTTGCGCAAGCAAGCCATGCATGCTAAGCTCGCTGTCTCCTGTCTCCGTTCCCTCTATTCCCTCTATTCCCTCTATTCCCTCCGTTCCCTCTTATTGTTCTTTTGTTCTCTCGCCGTTCTCCCTACTACCCTTGGGCGCCATTCCGGGCTCTACTCTTTCGCGCTTTGCGCGAGAGGTCAAGAAAGTCGAGTGAGGGCCACATGCCGAATGCAGCAGCAGCGTCAGCCAGGCTGCAGATAGGGGGAGAGAGAGAGCAGGTAGCGCGCAGGAGCCCTTCAATAATCCCGGTGAGCCTCAGGCTATCATGCCAATGCTCTGACGAGAACAATATGGAGATGCGTCGCATATATTCTCTTCTTTGACTCTTTCTAAAGAGAGAAAAAAGAGAAGAAGAAGAGGCGGTCTCTGTCTTTTGTTCTCGTTTCGCAGTTTTTCTTTCTCCTCCGCTGTTTGTTCTTTTTTATTGCTCTCTCTCTCTCTCTCTCTCTCTCTCTCTCTCTCTCTCTCTCACATCCACCGGAGAGGAGGCCAATCAGTGACCAGGCGCGGGCCCGATCGCGCTGAGAAACCTGCGAGCGGGAGCGAAGGAACAAGAGCTGAGATGGATGAAAGCTAGGCTCAAAGCGGAGGGAGGGCCATGTCGAAACTCGAGAAGGGAAAGATGGGAGAAAAGAAAGAAAGAAAGAAAAAGAAGTGTTGAGAAAAAGAAGAAAAAAGAAAGATGGCCGCCCATTATTCCGGCGCACGCTGTTTTTGGGGTCTGTCTCTGGGTTTCCCATACTATCTATCGATCCATCCATCCATCCATCGATCCATTCATCCATCGCGGCCTCTCTTCTAGCTGTAGCCAAGTAAGCTACGCCTTCTTTGCCATGTTTCTTCGAGACCCCGAGACTTGGCCTGGAGCAAGAGGCGCCGTTACCTCGCCAGAGAGCGAGCGTATTACGCGCGCCTAAGGGCGCTTACCAATGGGCGACCGGGACGCGGCTTCCCTCAACGAGCTGCTTCCTCCTCCCTCGCTCTTTTCTCCTTGCTTCATAATATCCTTTCGTTGTTTTTTTCTGAGCCCCTTTTCTCTCCTTATCATCTCCTGCGATCCCCTCGGAAACCTAGGCAGGAGGAGGAGCAAAGCGAGGCGAGAGGAGAGGAGAGAAGAGCAGAGGACACTGAGGATTGCGATGACATCAGGCTTGTGTGCCTGTCCAGGCTCCCTTCTGCCTCGTTGACGCCGCCGAAAGGGCTTTTTGGAGAACAAGGCTGAAGTCTTTTTTTTTTTTTGGCTTTCTCACTTTTGGCCATCGTTGCTTCTTCGCTTGGTTCAATGAAGGGACCAGGAATTAGTATTGGAGTTTCAATGAGAAAAGGGCCAAAGAAAACGAAGAAGCAGAGCAAGCAAGAGAGGCAGGCAGATGAATAGGTTGATTGATAGATACAAAAGGGCGAGGGAGTGGATGCTATAGCTCTTCTACCGGGGCCCGCCTCTGTTTCTGGGAAGCGAGGCTGGTTGAATGCCGCAGCGTCGACCCTGATGTCGCGAGCTGCAGTAGTTGGTCGCACTCCTTCTCGCTTTTGATCTTACTCTTTCTTTCTTTTCTGGGTCTGTCTGTGTGGAAGTTTCCCAGTGCTGGTTTATTTTTACTAGGGCCACCACAAAGATAGGGGTGTGCTAGGGATAGCGATAGGAGTAGCGATGCGGAAGCAGTTAGGGGGCAGGAAGAAGTTGTTTTAAAATGTTGAATGAATGAAAGGAAGTGAGAGACTGACTTTATGAATCAAAATGGAATTAATGAATGAATAAATCATGGTTGACTGAATATGGTTGATGGATGGATTGACTTCGTTATGGCCATTTGACATGGTTGACGTTTCGATTTGGCTTAAACAGATCAGTAATTGCGCTTTGGAAAAGGAACGTAACTCCAGCCCAAAAAGCTGTTTGAGATTAAGGAGCGGCTTGAGTACCGATCGGTCTGGGACGACGCTGTGCTGTTGTTTCAAAAAACCGCAGCATCTTCTGCACAGTAGAGCAAGCAGCATACTCATAGAAGTTTTACACTACATTTACGTAAGTAAAAGTTGAACTTGGGTGAGTCGAGGGAACACACTATAGCTGTTCTTTGAAGAGGTAAACCCAAATACCTAAAGAAAAAGTGCGACGGCACGCGCGTTGGACCGAGATTTCGAAGCGAGTAGAACAAAGCCTTTTCATCAGTCGAGCTAGCTCTGCGCTTACTTACTCGCTCACTCTAGCTGTGCTGCTTACAACTAACTGCTCGTGAGTCGATCAACGAGCTCTTTTAGGTATAACAAAAAGCAGTTAGAGGCTGCTTTGGAAGTTTGCGAGAGCAAGGCACACCTTCTTGCTTTAAGAGGACAAAAGTTTCATTCGTGCAATTTTGAGCCCAAACGAGATTTACATTGCAGAACTAAAACCAGGCGAGAGCCCAGTCAGACAATCTACAATGGGACCATTAGCAACGCAACAAAGGACAGAAACATGGGATCTGGCCGACTTCGCAGATTTTGATGCACCTTACACTACTACCACCACCGGTATCGCAGCGCAAAGCAACAACGGAATGCCGGCTTTGTCAGCAGGCGTGCCTCGGTATGCACCATCATCAGCAGCAATGCCTGCGGATGTTCACCACAACTACAACCATGTTAACGTATCAGCATGGCAACCCTCAATGGACAGGTTGGATGATTTTGACCCGCTCGATGAATGCATGGACATGCACCACCAGATGAACTCTAATCAGAATTATAACGCCAACAGCCACGGACAAGATGTATGGACCCACTTTGCTGACGGTGACGCCTTCTTTGAAGACACATTCGATCGCCCTGCCGAATCGCAGTCTTGGCAACATGGACACGATGGCTCTGAGGCGGCTGGTATCCTTTTCGAGGACAGTTTCTTCTCTGCTGCCGCCTCTGCTCCCCCCACCTCAGACAGACACACTTGGCCTCTTGAAGATGTCCACCCAGACCCTGAGGATATGTCACCAATGGCATACCACCACCACCAGCACACAGTTCAACGCACAATCTCACCATCACCATATGCCCAACCCCATCCGTCGTACTATGCTCAGCAGCACCAACATCATATGCTTCAAACACCTGTATCAGCCCCGCATACTCTCAAGTCTGAGCCAACTACGCACCATGTTTCACCCATTACACCTATGCCTTTGAGCTCCATCACAAAGACTACCTCCATTAAACCGCAACAAACATCCAGAGCAACGAACAAGGCATTCATGAAGAACATCAAGGTTAACCCGCTCACCATGCCTGTGCTCCCAAGCACCTATATGACTGCCAAGACGGACCTCACCGTAAAGCCCTATACAACACCCAAAAATATTAGCACTATCGTGAAGACCGAAAAGAAGTCTTGCAATACTGCAACGCCTCGCAACCAGGTCACCAAGGCTTTACAAGTAGTTCCTCTGAAGAAAGGCACCAAGCGAGTCCGGCGTAAGATATCCGCAGTGCAAGATAGCAGCAAACCGCGTGGTAGCTGGGATATTGAGCAGGTCTTGCACATTCTTCGCCAAACATTGGCTTACCCTGGTCAATCAGATTCTGCCATGGCGTGTGATAGTGCTTCTGAGCTTACTGTCGGCCAAGGTCTCGACCTGAACCCTCGAGAGTTTCGCGACATTGTCCATGCCCTGGGTGCTTGCATTCATGACAACGGGGGCTCAGATCGTCGCGTCCAGCTCAATTTGGCTCCGGTTTTTACGCCAATTTACAAACCCATCTCCAAACCACTCCTTCGTGTTGGACAGGATAAGACTTACATTATGTCTTGTGATATCCCTCTCAAAGATCGCCGCCGCTACGACGTCTTTAGTGATCTTCGATTCGGGAATGAGACTGCTTTCTGGTGCGACCAAGGTAATGCTCATTCTGTGCTCGATGTTTCTAAATGTGTACAAACTGTAGGCACTGACGGCCGCCATGTCAACCCGAGGACAATCCAAGTCGCTCATGCCCTCGCGAGCCGTGTCTCTCGTTTGCTCGACACTGAAGTCTGCGTTATGAAGTGTTTCTACTACGCACTCAGCACGCGTGGTTCATCTAAGAAGCGCCGCAAGAGTGAGACCTCCTCGGATGCTCAAGAAAAAACCATTCCCTCAAGACCTCTTGGACTCCATAAGCATATTTACATGCTTTGCGAGCAGTCAATCGAGAACCGTCACAATTGTCTTCCCGGTTCTCAAGTATGGCTTGTAAGATACTTTGTTAAGGGGCAGCTGGACCCCGCCCTGGCGCCTCTCGTCGATGTTACCCCTGGCCCCTTGGCTCACCCGTTCAAGCGCTCCGAATCTTCGGACATGACCCTTCCTATCTGTGACTGATTCATATTATATTCATTTTCTCTGTTACACAATGCTCACAAACTTTTGTTCGATTCTTGCTGGTTGCTACACTATATTCAACTTGCGCATGCAGCCGGATCCTATATAATTTCATAATACGTCTTAAGTTAAGCGCCTGGCCAATCAACTCTACAACAAGTTCGTTCAAAGGTTTCGAAACTTTTGGTCTTAATAAGCAACGTTTCAACTCAAGAGTCTGAGACAAACAAGCAACTTGACGATAAGATGAATTTAAGCGTTATGATTGCACTACGCACGTGTTTGCTCCAAAATAGTGGTTAGTCATCTAAAACCATGTACCCTGACGATTTAAAACGGATTAATGGAAAACTGATACAGCTGATAGTACTTCAGTTTTAATGAGATACGAAGATACTACCTAATGAAACTTATATGACGAAGCTTCTTTTTTATTTCTATTCAGAGACTGTTCGGAAAAACTTTCTAGTTTCAAAGGTACAACCTCTTGCCACCACTGGAGACCAGCTCCAGGTGCTGCGCTGCATAACATTTTCGTCTTACTTCAGAGAGATGTTCCGGCACCTTTGCGTGGCTTGTACACTGGACTTAATCAAATAAAGATTCTGAACTCACGAGAATCTCTTAATCGTGTCAAATAATTGTGTTTACTTGACAATGTTTTGATACCTTTTTCTAGGTGAAGCAATGTATCTAAAAAACACGATGCCGTCTTTGATCTGAAAAAGTATTTGAATTGATGGTTTCCTTCGAAGTCTGTTTAGCATACTTTTATCATCTACATTCCTTTCAATCATACCCCTTAGCAAATAGGTTCAAGCAAGAATTCAAGTTGACTGTTTTGATTTTCATTAAGTGATCGCCAAGAACTAACGATGCCTTTGACTGAAATAAAGCTGGGCCTGAAGCGAATAGACTCTGTGACATTCTATATACTACCCAGCACGTTAATATCATTGCACGATTAAACGAAGAGCACACGTCGCATATGTAACTGAGTTTGCGACCAGGTCTTCAGGTTGTAAAACCCAGGTTAACAATTTGACCAGATGTTCGCTTTTTTTTAATCAAATGTCAAATCTCCTAGTTGTTCGGTCTTTTCAGGCTTCATTCACAAAAACACAAAACAAAACAAAACAACTAGATACATCATACTTTAGCTCTAACTGGAGCCTTAGCTTGGCAGATTAGCACGTAAAATTCAGGAACAACACTCGCTGTAAATACGTAAAAGCGCTTACTCTGAGTGACTATATTCTCGGTTTTTTCCATGCTCTACAATATGAATTAAAAAATTTCCATCATTGGAGTAGTAACAGTAGTAGCAATAGCAACAATTACTGCAGCTCGCACTGCCTGCCTAGTATTCATAGAATAAAACTCACCACAAGTCATTTTCTTGATAATGATGATACAGTTTTAATCATTACAAACACATCCCAGCCCCTGAACAAGTTGGCGAGCTGAGCGCAAGTTCGTGCTGCAAGAAGCTTTAGGTGTCCACGTGGATTAAGTCATTTGCAGTATAAATCATGGCTCGCTCTGCCAAGCGCAAGCGTGTGCAAACTTCGGAGGTCTCCGCTGCTCAGTCAGCAGTTGATGACTCACCGGATGAAGACGAGCAGGAGCCCAGCGTCACTGCCGCGCAGGAAAGCATCGAGAACGCAAACCTACACGAGAACAGCTTGTCGGAAGACGGAGGCAACAGATTGATACAGGAATCTTTCCAAGAACACCCTGCGAGCGAACCCGTTGCTCAAACATCATCAAGGCAACAAATAGTAGTAGCCAGACTCAGACCCCAAAGGGCGAGGATTCAGGTTCACCGTCTGAAGAAGCGCACGCTTCAAGCAAGTACACTTCGGACTCGCCTCCCCCTCCGCCGCCTTCAGAGGAGAACCAAACTAAAGCTCTAGTTGGGGGTCCGGAGATGATGTCAAGTTTGCTTGAGGTCGACATTAAGTGGAGTCGGGACCAGGATCCTACGCTGTACAAGTTGAAATTCTTAGATGTTGCAGAGGATGATCTATATTTACAAAATGTCAAGGAACATTGTCAAATAATTGTGCAGTCCATTGCTGCGGCTTGCAAAAATATGTTCAAAGGACAGGAAATCACATCGCACCTTGAATACTACATTTTTTCACTCCTTGGTGATCGTGCAATTTCAAAGCTTGAACTTGCTTCAAGCGCTCGAATTGCCAAAACAGAAGCTAATGGACGTGAAACCTCTTCAACAGAAACCAAGCAGTTGTTGGCAGTCTTACTGTATTCATTGTTATCAAGGTCAGATCTGGATCGCGCTCTGCGCATGTATAGAGGTGATGTGACCCAGAGCCAAAGGGATGGCTCAGTTTTAACCGATGAACAGTTTAAATCATTGCTTCAGCATTTTTCTGCAATCGATTCAGATCACAGTCGAACCGTCGGGATGAAGGACAAACGAACCGACATGGGTTTATTATGGGATGGTGAGCGTGACTTGGATCAGTTTGTGAGGTCTTTATTTGACACTGTGCAGGATATCACCTCGCCATCGAACCAAAATGTGGTCATTACCTCGGGACTAGTCGGAGAGGAACAGAAGTTTAATAGCAGGCCGTCGCCCATTCGAAGCGCCTGTTATGATGGACAATTGCCAATTATGTATGCTGCTTCCCTGTATGGAAAAAAGCAGGCCCGCCCAGAAGTGAGTGAAACGCTTCGGGACGTTTGCAACAGATTCATGTCCAACCCCAAAGCTCCAGCAAAATGCCTAATTACGCAAAGTACTGGTGATCGAGAAGAAGCTATTTGGGCCGGTGTTTCTACAAAGGATTCGCTCTTTTCGTCGACTGGCACAACAACTCACAGCCCATTTTTATCACTTACAGAAAAACTAAGAAACATTCAGGACGAAGAACTTCGGCAAGGCATTGAACAAAATAGACCCGGAGAACTTGCGCACCAGTCTTTAAATGATCGAGCTTTAAAAGTTGGGCTTTCGTTTGATGAGGATTTCATTGTACATGATAATAACAGGTTAGCCAATGAAGCATTTTCAGCTTCCGCCCAGGTCGAAGTTCAACCTGGAGTTACAAAAACCCTCACAGCATTTGCTGTCCGAAACCCATCTGAAGTAGATGGATCTAGCTCGTCTATTTCTCATTTCTTGGAGTGGGATAACTGCTTGAACAAGCAGCTGACTACTGAGACCATATGCATGGAAAAATATGATGTCTCAAGTGGCTCTCTGACGGATGTCTTATTTTCTCCATCAGCTCACGATGATAAATACCGCCAGGAAGCGGAGGCCTTCATTTCGAACAATGGTACTGAGGCTCTCACTTATTTACAACGAACAGCTTGCTGGTTTGTGCTACGAGCCCTTACCATCACTTGCTCAAACAGCATTCTCTTCTCTAAGCATGATATGAGTGTTAGAAAACTTCTTTATAAGGATGGTGAGGAAACCCAGCCTGGTGATTCCATTTCATCCTTGTTAGACACTGATAGCACTGCTATTCCGGCGGATCTGTTTCGTCTTGATGATTTCGACATGAGTGATTCTCACAATCAACTGAATAAAAGTCCTGTCACATCTACTTCTGGAATGCACGTCTGACGATGCCCTCCCGTCAGTGCTTTGGAACATCGACTCTACGTTTGATTTAAATGATACTGAAGTCGAAGTCGCTCAAGTTGCACTCCGTGCTTCAATGCTATCATGGTTTCCTCCTCAACATGTGCAAACAAAGGCGATGCAATCAAAACCTCTGAATGAGCGTGGCTTGATTCGAGCCCTTAAAGAGCAAAATTGGTGCAGTCACGTTTTTAGAGTTGGTCTTCTTGCCAGTAAAAGGGACCCCTTCTTGGCTGTCAGCAGTGATGCTATAGCTCGTGTGAATCACCCCCAAAGCAGTTCCGAAAGCTTCTTTTTTGCAAGCACCAGTGTCCATGTTGAAACAGATTTAGAATGCATTGCTCGAGCCGAAGCGATTGCAAAGAATTATGGCGAGTATTTTGCAATTTCTGTAGGAGATCTTCGATGGTGGGATGTTATTTCCGTACAAGATAGAGCCCGTATACTCCATCAAGCTGCGGTTCTCGATACTGACCAGATTCTTCACGTAATAGGATCGAAGAATCTGATTATTTTCGCAAGCCTCATCCATGTACCCCAATCAACGCGAGACATTTATCGGAATGCTTTGTTAAAGTTTAATGGGTGTTTCAACTGGGCTTATTCATCTGTCAATGTGGATTCTGCACCGCCGAAAGCCCCCGAAGGACTCTTCAATGGGACGGATGAGCGCATTTTAGCGTCGCATTTGCGTCTGTGGCGTGCACTACGTCGTCAAATTTGTGAATCAGGTATCTTGCCCCCCATCAAAAGATTTAAAAGTCTCGCGCAATGTGCATTTCAGGGATGCTCATATGGCTCTCGCAAACATGCTGAGCAAAACTCCTCCTTATTGCTAAACCTAGAAGCACTCAATATAAGTCCTGAGCAAAAGGTATATCTGCGCGGAGTCTCAACTCTCGTTACAAATGTGGCCATGCTGCATCAAATTGTTCGTAGTTGCAGCGATGCTGATTTTTCCTTTTCTTTTCCTTATACGTCTCTCGAAGGTTTTCGAGCAGCATGCGACAACCGATTTTCAATTGTTGAGTTTACATACCGTCTCTGCGACCAAATCGCGCTATTTGCCAAGACAAACGAAGACATTCTTCCTTCTGAGCAAACTTCTAACACATCTGTAGAATGGGCTCATGAAACCCAGCGGTCTTCCCAGAAAGTGCACGCACCTCATGCGCCTCGCCCACCAGCCCAACGTAAACAAAAGTCCGCTATTGATCAAAATTTATCAGATGCACCCAATGGAGCTAGCCTTAC
This sequence comes from Schizochytrium sp. TIO01, assembly GCA_004764695.1. Taxonomy (NCBI): domain Eukaryota; class Bigyra; order Thraustochytrida; family Thraustochytriidae; genus Schizochytrium; species Schizochytrium sp. TIO01. The sequence continues at coordinate 4,001,449 of SMSO01000037.1, read as the reverse complement.
TCGCCCTGAAGCAGTGCGAATTGTAGGACGATGCAAATCAAAATTTGCGTCAAAGCGTCGTGAATTTTTCGATAAAAATCCAGGGAAGTCAGTTCGGCTTTGCTCCTCGCTTTCGCATAGGTTGGTCCCAATTGGCCTCTATAATAATGGCCGACCTCGGCAACGGCCTTGCGCTATATGTTGCGACTCATCGAAGAGAACTACCCTTCAGTGTGAGATTTGCTTGGTTCCTTTACATGGAACATTTAACTCTGATGTTGCTAAGTCTGAAGGTACTTGCGCAGACCGATGGCACCACAAAGATTCATTAAATTAGATTGCGCTTTTTCTGGTCGTAGTACACAAGTATCTCACTTCCTGAAGTTTAAGTAAAGTCTAGATTAGCTGAAGGATGATCAAGCAGGCGCGAATTAAAGATACTTTCTTCAAGTTGAATATAGGTAGCTCAGGGAGGCCTTGCAATGTTTGTGTTAAAATTCTTCACCTGCTAACTATACAATTAGTTTATGTTAATTTGAATTGACCTCGGCTTCTATAGATCGAGAGGGATTAGCTAACTACCATACTTTATCGGGCTGTTCAAGCTCAACTATCGATCTATTAATGTTGTACCTCTTTGCTTTGTATTCACTATTTTGTTCTTTAGTCTTCATAGGTAAGCCCCATAGAACTTACGATGTTGTGCTGAGGCTGGTCATCATTAATCGAGACGAAGTCTCGAGATCGGTAATTGGCCTTTCTTTTTGTTCGATAAAACCCGTTTAAGACTTTCAGTCTTATCTATTGTGTTACAATACTTCTTACCTCCCTAGTTCGAGCTCCTCTTTTTCGTATCTCTTAGCGTGATGTAAAGTTTCAATATTCTTGAAGAAGGGTCGTTCAACATGTACAGATTAGCAAGGACAGAACAGCAAATTGTAAAAAAATCGAACTAGGGCTCTTTCGCGTCCAAGAAATTACCTCGATTCTGTATTAAAAAACCAAGAACCTAAAACGATAGAAGAGTATAAGTAATATTATGATGTATAAAAAGAATTGTTGAGCCTGCCAAGCGAGATACTATGCGCGCAAGGCATCAACAGTGTTGCTGGCAGCCGTAGGAGCCTGAAAGCTTTAACAGTAGTATAACTTGAAAATCACTAAAACATGAATCCGGTTAGTCAACTAAGATGAAGGCAAGCATTTAGGAGAGGGCTCCGTAAATTTTAGCTTTTGGAGTTGGCGATGTGCTCTCTTTAGAATTGTAGATTGGCCCTCTTGGAACTAGCAGGCAGAAACATGCTTAATCTGTATTACTCCAGACCGAAATGGTCAGATCAACTTGTCTCGTCAGCGTTCGGTTATGATTCTATCATCCTTGATCTGTCATGAATGTACGTACATTATAACTCTTGAAAGACTTTGCTTTGCAACCACGCTGCTGAAGGATGAATCTGCACTGCTGGGAGTTTGCTATGGAGATTAAGGCATGAGTCTTGATGAAGGCTTTAACAAGGTTGTCTCAAGAATTAGCGAATTGCTGTCCTTGTTAAATGGATTTCAGTGCGGACTGATTAATATAATGCTTAGGATGCTATGACATTCTTCATCTGTGTTAGCTAGAATAGACAGAGTTAGGTTAACTCAACCTCTTCGGCCATCAATTCAAGCTACACCATACTTGGTTCTTGGAAATGTGCAATCACACTTTTGGTTCTCGGCTTCTCAACCACATAAGTTTGATTGTCTAGTTCTGCCATATTGCAAGCCCTATGTCCATGAGGTCTTCACAAAGGGATGCCCAGAACTTCTTGTTGACTAATTTCTTTGATTGAAGACCTCAGCACACGCATCTAGTTTTATAGTTCTAATCTTATTCGAAACTTTTAGGCCTTACACTGTGACATGCAAAGTACTCTAGCTGTATTTCGCTCACGTGACGGTTGGATTTGAGAACTTAGCAACGACGCAATAGTGGTTAATAGCCAGGAAGGCAAAGGCTAAAGGAACTCAAGTATACTTAATGCATCGTGTGTATTTTAAAATTGGATGGAAAGAAGCTCGACGCTATTCTGAGGGGCTGCAAGCATGGCACGTCATTAATTTTAAGACCTACACGATCGCATGTGCAACTTCATATAAAATCAGCATTACTTGGTATTGATTCCAAGTCCAGTGGTTCACGAACTTTGAAATACAAAATTAATTTTCGGATGTTTAAAGCATTTCTTTTAGATTCTCTTCCCAGTCAACCTTAACCGAAGCAAATTTCAAACTGTGGCAAGAGCAGGTCGAAATAGATGAGTAAAGGCCATGCGCCTTCTGGTTCATCAAATACTAAATTAACATAATTGGATTTGATAGCAAAACTTCAAATGTCTAGTGTCATTAGAGTATGAATAGGAGAACCCATCTGCTGAGATCCCCAATCAAAGGAACTAGTGGACAAGACATTGCTAGCGTTCTTGGTGTCCCATTGTAAAACCCCAGTAGACATAGGGTTTACAATAGAGCAGCCAGACTCATGTGGCTGCCGGAGCCAAGAACTAGAAGTGTGAATACACATTACCTACATCCAAGCATGGTGTAACTTGAATCGATGGTTGGAGAAGTTGGATAAACCTAACCCCATCGATTATCTCTAACCACTTTCAAGAATGTCGTAATCTCCACAATTACTACATGAATCCATTTGTCCTGGAATTCCTTCAGTTCGCTAACTCGTAAATGAACCTTCTCACAACCCTTCATCAAGACCCTTGCCTTAATTTTTACAGTCAACCTCAAGCTAAACAGGATCACCTTTCAGTACCAGCTGAAATAGCTTTAATCACTGGTGACCCATCAAGGGCTAGGTTCAGCAGGTCATGTGAACAAGCCTCTGTACTAAAGTGCGAGACGCGAAGCGCTGGTTTTCTAATCGAAACCAAGTAATGCTACCTTCGAAGTATGAATGCTTTAAAATTATGCATATCTAAATACGAGAATCAATTGTACAAGTAGGCTTTTGATAGACCATACGATTTTCATCACATGTATGGAGATGCATGTAGGCTTTACCGACTAAGCAAGACAGGGGTAAGGCATTTAAGTGGTTAGCTCAATTATGGTTACTTCGACGATGTCGCGATGAATTGTGATATTTCCCTTGATCTCCAGCAGTTGTTGCAATAACGTTGACCCCCCCCCCCCCTCGTTTATTGTGATGCCTGTGCCGATGTGTCTTATGAGTGCTTTTTGCCGTTGGTCTGTATGATACATATATCTAATTGTATTGGTCGCTGTAACCTCTTACTTAATCGATTTTAAATAATCATCGTTAATACTTCAAAGCGTAAGTGCCTTCAGTTCTAGTATTCAGTTTTGTTTCCAGCCGAGGAGAAGTTTGCTCAGTACAAGGGCTCTGCCTTGAATACGATGTAAGGTCAAGTATTTAGTAGTTACGTGATATACATTTCTAGAGAGAAATAATTCAAGCACCTACGTTTCGGAACGTACATTTGATTTGATTTATGAATAATTGCACAGTGCTTTTAAGAAGTGGGTTTTGCTCTGACTTTGATTACTCTCTACTTTCAGCCTAAAATCCGAAGATTCACTATTTAGCTATCCTATAAATACAGGATGCAGCAAAAACAAAGTTTATCGTGTCACTTTTGTCACTGTCACCATACTTTCACTGTCTGGTGAAGTGGTTTCTTCACCTATTAAATTGTCTAAAGAAGGATCTCTAGTGTGCAAAGAGCATTATGAAATCTTTTGCACATTCATTATTTTCTCTCTCTAAGCGCAGCACTCTATAGGTATTTAAAAAAAGAAAAGAAGAATTGGTATGATATGGTAAACTAGAAAGATCAAGTTCTGCATTTGTATGAGTAAAGAAAAATCAATATTTTCTGGCTTGAGCGTGTATCCAGCTACATGTACTTATACAATAGGCTTTGGATAATGAGGTGCTGAAACGAGAGAAATTAAAAAGTGCCTCATAGTAGTCGTAGACATACTTTTGCTGATCATCGAATAACGCAACTCTATTCAAAATGAATTCATCTCATCTGTAGGATCTTTACATAGAAATATTCCTAGCCTATTTTTAAAGGTACACCCGCCCAGATGTATGATTATTTTTTGGTTTGGATGTCAAGAGTGTGAAGGAGAGTTAGCTCAAGATTTTTGCACATACAAGCGGCATATACCACCACTAAAGATTAAAATTAAAAAAGAAGATAAGAAACAAGTAAATCAATAGACTACTCTACTGATTCTAGTGCTTGTGACGCTCAAGTTTAGTTTTAGAAAGTTTCAGAATGGATTCTGAGACAGGTATTATCTGTTCTCGCTGCTGGTCAATTCTTCTAAGATAAGAATGAAAATGTTTGTATTCTGATGAGGGGGATTTCTCACTTTGAGCACGATCTCCATTGATCCCGTAACTGTGAGAAACAGTTAGTGACTGAGGCATTGCAGGAGGGCTCTATCCATAAGGGTTTGCTAAGTAAACCATGACAAACTATCGCGCAAAACCATTTGCATGCATTTGCAGTTCCCCCCTACCACGGCAAATATCATCCGAAGCCACTGAGGTTGACTTCAAAAGGGGTCTCAGTTGTAGTTATGAGAGCGCTAGGCTCTCCAGCATCTTTGGGGACGGAGACGAGATCTTATTTCCTCCGTTTATTTTTAATACTTACTGCGGTACTTGACCAAAGGGTGTCTTAGGGGTATCTGGATATTCACCAGATAAGGTTCGTTTCATAGGACATTTTGTGCAGCTTCAAATCACTAAACGCACCCCTGTACGACCTTGGTGCTTGCTTTTCATCTGAGCGACGCGTAGAGAGCATGGTGGCATAGCGCGTGGGGCTGTTAAGGGTAGCATCTTACGCCGCGGGCACAGACTTTATATCTACAGTTCAAAGCTAAGTCGTACCATCCTTCCTCGTCTCCTTGAACAAATATTGTGAATAAATACTAAGTTACTTGCCAATCCTTGAACTTTCCAATTCCCGATTCGTTCTGATTTCAATATACCATTAATTTTCTTTAAGAGCCACCGATAGATTGTAGACAACAAAGCAAGCTTGTTCGATTGATTATCCTATTTGTTTTCGCCATATTGATCTCAACTATGTAGCAGCTCGCTCTGTGAATATTATTTTAGTGGCCTGCCACTAGTGCTACCTAATATTTTCTCTCTGAGTCCGAGAACTATGACTGCTGGTTTATCAGAGTTTCTGATATAAAAATCAAATCAAAATCAAATCAACATCTCAGATTCCAATTTTAAAAACTCGAAAGTTTCATATCAGCTGATTGCTTCGTCATGCAAAGTGGTCCTTTATTGTATGACTATACTCATTCTTTCGTGAAACTGTCCTTTGTCTGTCGCTAGCTAGCTAAATAGCTTCATAAAAATCATTATCGCCTAACATTAATCTAGGTAGGAAAACTTTACCATAGTCGTCATCATCATCAAGTTGTTCTTTAGTTCTTATTCTTCGACAAGCGCTCATATTCATTCCGTCTGCTTTCCATTTGCTCTGCAATTAAACCCTCTCACACCGCTTGTGGACTCATTGCGAATCTTTCAAGTTGGTGATTCTTAATTCAAAAGATGATCGCCCTCGGCGAAACTGCAACTTCAAGCGCTCTTATGAAACTTTCAGAATAAAGCTGAAGGAAGTTTTCACCTATCATTCGAAAAAAAAAGAAAGAAAGAAAAAGACCAACAGGGAATATTGTCTTGCTTTCTTTTAGTTTTATTAACAAAGAAGATCTAATTTGCGCGCGTCTAAATTACTAATCCACATCTAAATATATTATAATGATGGCGATTGTGATGCTAAAGCAATGGCGCTAAAAGCTTCGCTAGGAGCGGGACCTCAAAAAAAAAGGAAAAAAGCACGCCCTCGCTGAGTGCCATATGGACACGAGAGGTCGCGCGTCCTACGCAGAGCCACTTGGTCATCAGTGCTCGCCCTCCATTCGAGGCAGCTGCGTTTGCCCAAACACAGACCGTGTTTTGTTTGTATACTCATTCACCCAAGTCCGTCCTGTCGAGCTGAGTTTCGCAGTGGGTTGGCTCCTCACTTAGTTGTAGCTCCTGCGTAGTAGATCAGTTGCCTTCCATACCTAGGTTCCAGCCGCTCGTTTCCACACGAGATGTTAGAACTACGATAACTCGTCCGGGAAGCTTTCGCAAGATTGACAAAGCCACCTGCTCCACGAAATGCACTTCTAATCGACCTCCGGGTCGCTTCGAGTCAACTAAGTCTTCCACCTCTGGCAGGCAGGGCCTTCCTTCACTGTCACTAGTCTAGTTCGAGCTCCTCGTTGGCGCAGGGCTCCTCCATCTCGTCGAGCCCAAGTCCGCTGCTTTTCACCACGACGAGACTACCGCTGTAAAATCCGCTCCGGCGAGACAGATCGATCTCGCAGGGCCGCCTGAATCTCGCAGTCTCGGTGCGCAGTGCCCCTTGCGGGCGCCGCTGCCGGGAGATGGATGGAGACGGCCAAGCCGCATTGCGGTCAAATTCTTCTCTTGTCAAGCCCAGAAAGAAATTCAACGCCATCCAGAAGAACCCTTTTTGCTGCCATGTTCCCAAAAGCCAACCATCGAAAGGAACAGAACAGTCTATTTCCTCTCCTAGTAGTCCTAGTCCTAATAAAAAATCATTCTTGGTAGTAGCATTACTACTAGTTCCAGGGTAGTACGTATGGCTAGCTACTCTATATCTACTTCTCATCAATCACCCGAAAGAAAACTGAATAGAATTCATCTTCGAAGATGAGCCCTGGAATCTGCGAGTTCACTTCACTCCGGCTTGTGCGGTATGGCCACTCTGGGACGAGCGAGCAGTTACTTACTCCCCCATTCCACTCCGCTCCAGATCTTTTGCTTGCGAGGCCTTGCTGCCCGTCGTGCCTCAACCCGCAATCGTCTCACTTGCGTGCGTGTGCTACACATATACAAATCACACACCTTTTCCTCGCATGCCATTTATTGCCTTTGGCCAAGCCGGTCGCGCTTATTATCGTGCGCCTCTTCCGTATCTGCGTGCAAATCCACCGAACCAGCGCGGTTCCCTTCGCCTTGAGCAGCATCTTGCAGCAGCTTGCTTCAGTCGTGTCCGTATCGTGTCTCGCGTTGCGAGAGGGCTCTCCGTGCTGATACTAGCGAAGAAGTCCTCAGTCCCATGGAACAGGTCTTCCTTCCTTTGAACGAACTTGGGTGGTGAAAATTATAAATAAACTCAAGTCAAAACTATCACTCAGAACCCGCAGCTCCTTCCTCTTACGAGCTAGGTCCCTGCTGCCGCTACCTCGCTGGCTACCGCTGCTGATCCAAGATGGCGAGGCCCCGAGAAAACGCCACCAAACCCATTGGACCAGCGAGAATAAGAACGCTCCCTTTGGTCCGAACTCCTGCAAAGGCCTCCAAAGTCTCTTCATTCTACCGCAACAAATTTGCGAATATGCAAAAGCGGGAGCTTCTTAAAGCCTAGCTCGCTATGGGGACGCCCCCGGGGATTCCCGACCCTTGCAAGTTTTATTTCACAACGATAAAGGAAGGAACTTCGAGGGCAAGCAAGATAATTTGTTGTTTGGTGAGTTGGTGAGATTTCCGGAGAAGCGCCTAGGCGCCTTCTAAGCAGCGCTAAGGGTGCATAGGCTTCCCAGGCTTTGTGGGGGTAGCGGAGGCCGGTAGGAGGTGCTAGCAGACAGCAGCGATTGTTTGTTTTGACAGAGAGTGCGTGCACCTCCAAGTTCGCGATTGCGGTAGAGGAGGTGCTTATCGAGAGAATAATTGCAGGAGAGGGATGGATGGCTTTTGCTTGTTTACCCGCGGTTCTCGAGCTGTGAAGAACGCAGCCGCGCTTGAGGAGTGGGTGGCGGAGCTCGCCATTCTGTGATTGGCGTAATCATCCATTCGGGCCGGACGCATCGGCTTTGAGTATTTCAAGATGCACAGCATTCGGCCTCTGCGCAATTCTTTCGTATACAACATTAATAGGCTCATTTTGGAATTTAAAACAAGTTTGTAAAAATGCCATTCTGCTGACGATCCATCCTAATTAAGTTTGTTGGGCTGTGACAAAGAGTAAAAAGAGCAGCATCTATCTATCTACTTCGCCTCTCTCTATGTATTTGTATCTACATATGTATACTCTTTTAAAACTAAAAATGTAAAGAGGTCGGGGCGTGCTTTGCAAGGACCAGTAATCAAACGATGCTAACAATACCTTAAATTGAAATAAGCAAGCAAGCTAAATTGAACAGTTGGAAAGTTAACAATTTACTTGTAACTTTATAATATACTGGTTTTCACCGCTGTAAACTCCTCTCAGCTCGATATACCAATACTGGGCTGAGGTAGCCGTGGCGTATGGGCTTCCTAGACGCGGATAAAGCGTGGGTATGTAGTTTCTACGGGCCAAGCTAAGACTGAGCTATTGTTTGTTAGTGAGGGCTCAGCGGTATGGGAAGCTAGCTCTCTCGGAAGTTCGAAGATGTTTGGAATTGGTATTAATTAGTTTATCTTATTTATTTCGTTTTTTTTTTTTTTTTTTTTTTTAAATGAATAATTCTGAAAGTTTATTAAACTATTTTTTTAAATTCAAAAATTCAAAAATATTTGTTTTTGCATTTTAAAATAAAATAAAATATTTATTTATTTATTTTTATTGTTTTAATCAATCATACTCTTTTTCTTTTTTTCTTTTTTCTTTGGTCTTAATCTTTTATCATTAAAAAAATGAAAAAATAAAAGTTTTTGGATATTTACGGAGTTGAATTTTGAAGCGCCATATTTGCCATTTTGTGCGTATAGAACGCGGGAGCACAAGGAAACTGGGGAATCGGTTCGTTTTGTATGCCGCTTCTGAAGAATACAGGTGCTTAGAGGTCAACGGTGCGGTATAGTCTTCTTTGGTTCGAATGTGCAGGATTTTTTTTAAAGAGTAAGGCGTCAGCAAGTGAACTTTTGCGGACTGGAAAGAGCCAAAAGCACGCTTTCTGTAAAATTTTGCATGAACTGCGAATCGGCTCGTCAAAGTTAACACGATTTTTATACTTGTAGGTAGGACTGCTATGTCTGAAATCAAAGCCCAGGGGAGATGAGGAGTATAGGATTACCTAACTGATGCTATTACGACAGTTCATAAAGTAGTTTCTCTTTACTCAAAAATAGAAAACCTTCCACCAGGTCTTATGCCATGGCGAGAGAAACTAAACCGTCCAAAACAATTCGTGCAGACCATGGAAGGCTCAATGACATAATTTATTGGTAAAGTACAGGTACCCCGACATTTTCTGTCGCAACTTGCTTGCGCACGGTTCAACCATCTCCGTCGATATGGGAAACGAATAGAAGCAGCTATTTTAGTTATACACATATATAGAGTTACTTTGAAACACTTTTTAAAAAATATTTAGTTTCCAGGTCCTAAAAATTGTCAGCGTTTGCTCCAGCTTTTGAGCTCTAACGAAATGCTTCTGGGGAGGAGCTGCTTCATTCCGCAGCCGATTCTCAGGTTGCGTTACTGGTCCCGGCTGCCTCCAGCTTCTGGCCCCTTTCAAGTTCTTCGAAGTCTCCGTAGGTTATAATGTGTAAGTCTGGCCAACCCCCTTGATGCTAATACAGCCATTCTCTGCAGGCAAGCACGTGAGGCACGCGCCTCGTTGTGGTAAGCGCATAAGAGCGATGTCTCCGCTGTTGGAGAATTCTGTTTTACATGGCGGCGAATAATTTCAAGTTTGCAAACGCCTCCATTTCTACCCGCTCAAAGCCATCGTTTGGCATCCTGCTCGAGCTGCCTATTTACTGATCTATATCTATAGACATTCACTCATGTGCCAGCGGGCTCCCGTTCATGCTTGCAACAATCAGTCTTGGATTCTGCTGTCCGGGCAATTTGCACATTCGCCTGGACTTGCTGCGATTCTGTGCTCAGCTTGGTTTCCGATCTCAGCTTTCCGTGCCTTGCCGGGCCGAAAGCGCAGCTTCGTGGGTATCATTAAACCGCTGCCCAGGTACGATGCGGGAGGAGTTGTTACTTACTTGAGATGTGTTAAACAGCCGGTTCTTCGCTACCCCTATGCGTGTATGTAGTATGTATGTATGTATATATGTATAATATATGCAGGTACGTGTGCGAAAAACTTGTTTTATCCAGAGGGACGACGAGAAAGATCGGTGCAATCGATCAGTTGGAGAAGAGCAAGTTAATCTTCAAGTACTTTGAAGCAAGAAAACTCGAGGAATTGTTGAGGAACGGGCGACTGGACTTACAGCGCGGAATAGTTTGGATCAAAGACGCGCGCGAGGACTCGATTGATGCAGTGCAGTGCTAGTGAAAAAGAACTCAGCTGTGCTCGACTGAGTGGCACTTGTGGTGGAAGAAGAAGAAGCAGACAGTCAGCCAGTAAGTAGCAAAGCAAAGCAAAGCAAGGCAAAGCAAAGTATAGCCTGGCAAACGCTGGGGCGCCTCCATGTCCCGACTTTCCATCGATCGACTGATCACTTCGAATGAAAGTCGCTGCGCTATGGATACATTGGTAGTAAGTAGGTAGGCAGTGCGATGTTGTTGCAGCTGAAGCTATAGCTCCGGGAATTGAGTTCATTGGTCCACGATTCCTCAAAGTCGCCATTGCCACCATTTCCATCTAAAATATTGCACGAGCTTTCTGAACGCCTCCTTTCTGTCGCTTGCTTACCTATAAACTCAGGTCGACAGGTATAGTCGGCCTCCGCGCGAGTCTTCCCCGGAGCCGCAACAGCAGCCATTATTGCGAAGGCGTGGATTTGCAAAATGAGCAAAAGCTTCTGCAGTTAGATGCTTCTTTGAGCGAGTGGTTATCTTACCATTATTTATCCTTTTCGTCTCCAGGCACAGCCTCGCGAACCGGCAACTCGGACCACCTCTGCTGCGGGCGATCCCGCAAGCCGGAGCGCCGAGCAAAGCTTTCGAGAGGCTCCCCGCTTCTTGAACCAAGGCCAAGCCAGCCAGCCAGCAAGCAAGCAAGCAAGCAAGCAAGCAAGCTCGCGTCGGCTTCTGGTTTGTCAGAAATGAAGGCGCTCGCTATTTTCCGCTTGAACGGCACTGCACCTGCTGGGTCGCCTGCTTGCCTGCCTGCTCGCACATTTCTCGAGGCCGCGGCGTGGGTTCGTTTTGGGGGCTCCATCTTTCCCAGGCAGGCCTTGAACAGAGCACTAAAACGAGCCGCGGGAACGTCGCTACCTGAGCTCGCAGGAGGCTTCGCAGAAGGAGCCAAGCAAAGACACAAACCGCCGCGGCGGCCTCGAGCTCCAGCTCGTGCGCTCATACACACATACACACACGCTCGCTCGCACGCACGCAAGCATTCATCCTGAGGCGGAGGCGGTCCGAGTAGATGAAGTGGAGGAGAGAGAGCTTAGCCAGCTAAGCTGACTGACCAGAACGAAGCTCAGGTCCACGCTTACAGCGGACCACAGCTACGAAAGAGGGGAACTGTGAGGCTTCACAGCTACAGCTCGAGCAGCAGTTCGAGCCTGGCTGCGCCTCAGGCCTGGCACTCACTCAGTCATTCGCGCCAGCCAGGTCCGGTTTAGGTACCATCGCCGAATTACACGCTCGCGTAAGGAAACGTACATTCCTACGCTGGCGAGTGACTACCGGCAGCGCCTTCGGACTTGGAGAAGCAAGCCTCGTTCTGGTGGATGCGCCGTCGAGATGACTGACATTCATTCATTCATTCATTCGCTGCGGAACCAGCGAGTGCCGGGAATCCTGAATGCACCATGTTGATGGCGATCGGCCACGGGGAAACGATGACGACAGGCGCTTGCCTGCCTGGCTGCCACTGTCCTGAAATTGTCCTGACATGCCCTGAAATTGCCCTGACATTAGGTAATCTCTGGCTGGAGCAGCGATCAGCAGCTCAGCCGGTTATCCATCCATCCTGAGGCTAAGAATAACTGGAAAGGGGCCGCCTCAAGAGCCGAGCTGGAGCAACACGGCTCTCGAACCACGACATGAAAATCGGCGGCATAGCACTGAGCAGAATTAATTAATTCATACAAATGGGGTTACAGGCGCTGGAGGGAGGACGTGCAGCGTCGCTGAAGAGCCAGGAATGGGGCATTGTGGCTTTAGCTGTAGAGGATGGGTTGAAAGGTTTGGGGGGCCTTGGAGCCAGGGCTTGAGAGTGAGAACGGGTAAATTGAGGTTGCAGGATGACCAAAGAATGCGAAGGCGAATGACATGCGGCCAAATGAGTGTAGCTCTCCAGTGGTCAATCGGTATTAATTAATGCTTCTTCAAGCGAGCGAGGTCTAAAACCCACAAGGATTCATGAACCTGCTTTCTATTCGTCAATATTTTGCAATTTAATGCTTTGGCAACATTTGACGTTCTTTCATCCTTTCTTTCGAAGAAGTTGCTCATACAGAGCAGCACTGCTGATCATGTCGATGCACGTATGCACTTCTCTCTCTAAAATGACTGCCGGAGCTTCTCTGGCAATCTCAGTCAGTCGTACGCCCGAGACAGGTTGCTTAAGCTGTGTCTGACCCCGTCCGTGGTGAGTCGATCGTATTGCTCTTGGGTCACAGGAAAGAAGAAGAGCCACAAGTTCTTTCAAGAGCTGTATCGAAGGTGCAGTCTGAGAGAGATGATGTGTTGTTTGGGTGAAGAAGCCCTCGCGACTGATCAGGGACCTGGCACGAAGAGTGCGAGTACATTGCTAGAGAAGTCTTGATGAGAGCGAAAGCGTAGAGACTTGTGGCCTCATATAAAAAATATATATGGCCTCTACCTAAGGATACCCATAGGAGTCTTTTACTAATGATACTTATGATCCGATTCTCCATTGTTTCGCATCTAAAGGTTCGTTTCTGTGTAACTCAAATTTAAGTTACAAGTAACGACTCCAGGTAAAGTGTCATTCATATGAGTTGAGAGCAAGTGGTTTGAGGCGTTCAAATCAATTTGATAGGCCGTTTTGGCAATCTGACTATGATACTATTCATTTTTTTCCTCTCTGCTTTTACAGAACCATCAGCTTTTTTTTTATTGTTGTGTAGTTGAAGTTTATAACTTTGCTTAACGTGAAAATGTAAATACAATAATTCCCCTTGTTGTTTCCCTTCGCAAGTCTCCAAAATTTTCAATGATAGTAATTGCGTCAATAAGCTCAAAATTGCAATTTAAGGCTCGAGGAAACTTTGGTGAGAGCAGTACGATAAGCACTCTTCAGAATTATTTAAAGGCATCCGCGGCTGCAAACGTAGTCATTTAGTTGCTGTCCTTCTTATCCCCGTTCTTGACGAGCTTATCTTAGGAAATAAAAAAGAACAGAGTAGGTAGGTAGGTAAAAGTAGAAAGTATAAAAACACTCACCTCGAGAATCTGCTTCCAAGTTTTGACATTTTTATTTTCAACCTTTGGTTTGTTTGCGCGCTTTTTCTTTCGCCTAAGAACGCTTGAGGAAACTGCGAAGAAGTGCAAAATGGTCACTCCAATTTGCAAACGAACAGACATAGCCGAAGTCAAACGAACGGAGGAACTTCAACCCATAATGCCCTCAGCCATGTGTTGCTCGCGGGTCAACGTTCGGGGAAACTTATTTACGAAGTAGCCTGAAATCAACCTCTAGCTAGTGCCGAGGCATCGAGCCGCCTCTAATTGCCTTATATACCCTGAGACTTTTGTCCATGTGACGAGTGCTTCCCATTCAGTTTTTTTTCTTCTAAAATTCTTAACCATCAAATCAGGGTAGTTAGCTTTTTTTTCTCCATTATTTACTTTTTAATTATTAAAAGTTTTTTGTTTGTTTTTTAAATTAAAAATCACTGTTAGTCTATCCACCAAGAGCTACGTAGTAGGTAATGAGCGATTGAATTGAATTGGCTCGAGTATATTACCTCTGACTGGTGAGGGTGTTTATAATCAACCTACGATCGAGGTACGAGCAACTCTACTCTCTCTTCAGTTCTGCTGATTGCAGATTCTCATCTGTTAGAAACAAAATAGAAACAAATGATTTAGCTATATTTTAGGACACTGCAAATCGAAAAAGAGAAACAAGACTAAACTGCACTTACGAATGCGCTGCAAGCAACTCCAAGTAACGAATGGAGCATAGGGCAAGCCAGCGATGGGAAAGGGAGGTATGTATTCTCTGGCCACACGCCAAAGCGAGCGTGCTGCTCGAACGCTATTTGTTTAATCTGAATATGACCTCATCGGAAAAGTACAGGGAGCCCTCACATCTTTCTACAGAAGTTGAGAACTAAAAGACCCCCTCACTTTCTCTCCTTTCGCCTGCTTAGGGCACCGAGGTACTTACTTACTTACTTACTCACCTCCTGACGTAAGAAACAATAACAAAAACAAACTAACTTAAAATCCCGAGTACGGCAACTCAACTCCTCGTCATCATCGTCGTTGTCGTCGTCGTCGTCTTCGTCTTATTTAGTTAATATTCCTGGCTCTCGCTGCGCCCCTCAAAGATCGTGTGAGCCGGAGAATTTAGCGTCCGCAGAGCGGAACTCGTGGCAGGCGCTCAACAAAAGAAGCATCTCTTTCAGCCTTCAGGCCACGTTTCGAATCCTCTCGATTCCAACAAAGAACTTGGAATAGTGGCTCGAAACATAACATAATTATAAGGATAAGTTCTTACTATGAAAGTAAATAAAAACTAAAAAGGTGAAATGTAAGAAGAAAGTTAGTAGTTAGTGTAGGTAAGTAAGTAAAACCTAGCTGAAGCTACCAGGTCCAAAAGCTTAGTATTTGACCAAGCGTGAAAAGAAAACTTGTGACTTCGACAGCAAATCAGTGTGGTCAATAAATAACGCGCCAAAGCAAGCGAGGCTTCAAGAACTCCCGAAGAAACTTTGAAGACACTTCGAACGAAGCTGCCGTGCCGCGCCAAACATAGCCGCCTTCGATGCGTCAGGTCTTGCGCAGCCAATAAATAAATGCATAGCTGCTTGGCTTGGCCGGCATGAGCAAACCCACGTTTCAGATAAGGTAGACTCTGAGGGCTTTCCATGGGAAGAAGCGCCTGAAAAGGATGACCTACCACCTACCTACCTAGCTAGGTAGGTTCATCAATTATTCTTTCAATAAAAAATTGGTAAGCAAAGGTCTAATTTCTATAAAACTTTTACAATTTGTCAGCAAGCAGAATAAAAGATGAAATAATCAGCACCTTGAGCAAGCAAGCAAGTAAGCTAAACACTCTTTACGAGGGGTACCAGTAGAATTCCAGACCCTCCTCCTTCGCCGTCATCTTGGCGACAAAATTAAGCTAACTACCTAACCAACTCTAACTTCCAAGGTAGCGCAAGTGAATGAAAATCGACGATTCAAGGAAGAAAGGGCCTCGAACGGGAGAAAAAGCGTTTGTGGGCGGATGGATCTTTTCTTTAGTGCTGCTGCTGCTGTGGTGTCTTTCAATTCCTTCGCTCCCTCCGTCGATCAAAAATCAGCCAACGATCGTGGAAAAGGTCATTGACAGAAGAGAGAATTGGCAATATTTCATTCGTTCCTGCGCTCTTCGAGTACCGAATAGGCAGGCATCCTCCTCGGTCAACCGTCAAATGGTTTTCTCTGCTGCCTGCCAACCATCGTGCCGAAGGCTGCACCGGGTCGGGCAGACTTATTTTATAGAAGGCAACAAACCAACCAACCAACTCGAGCTGGAGTAGCCGGCGGAGGTTGGTTTGGTCCATTCGCTCAGACGTATTTGTTTGTATTTGTTTGTGTGCCTGGGCTTCTGGAATCGTCGGCAGCCAGAATGGTCTTGGAGGTCTGTCTTTCTTTCTTTCTATCTTTCAGTTTCTATCTTTCTCTAGAGCTTTCCTGATTTCGATTTCCTCACAGCTTCCTGTGTCTGTGGCTTGCTAGCTGTGAGCACACTGACGTAGCTGTTTCGCGCCAACCCTCTGAGAGGCGTTTCGTGGAAACGCCTCGCGGCATGCACGCATTCTCAAGGCCTTCTGAGCGACGAAATGATTTCATCAACCTCGAGGCGAGTGAGGAGTGAGTGAGTGAGTGGGTGAGTGACAACGGCCGTCGCACTTACGGGCCAGCAGAGGGCAGACGTTCGGGGCGGCGGCTTTCGCTAGAGATATTGACTGCGTGGTTTGTTCATTCCTCCCCGGCGTCGAACTGTGAACGAATGGGGCAGAAGCGTCGCAATTTACGTCTCTGCGCTTACAAGTGCACCTGTGATTCGGGTTCTTGGGGCATGCCTGAGCTTCTTTCTTGGTACTGACCGCGCCCTTTTTAGGGAAGAGCTTGCTTACTCGCTGTTGAGAACCGATGGATGGATGGATGGATGGATTGAATGATTGATTGATTGATCATTTTAATAATTGATTGATTCTATAATTGATTGATTCTATAATTGATTTATTGGTGGTGTCGTTGAAGGGACTGACGTGCGTACGGGCGGCGCCGGATTCCGTGGAGTCAGCCGCGAGAAATTTATTGCAGGAGGGGTGGGTGGGCGCACGAACGCATAGGAAAGGCTGCAATGTGGGTACGTTGCACTTAGTTGAAGATCTGGCTGATACGAAAGAACACCTTTGGTAGTTTAAAAGGATCATAGTTACTCAAGACTTGCGTTGAGAACTGGGAAAAAGAGCAGACTAACTCTCGAATTGAGTTCCGTTTGTAGCATGAGGCATGATGGGGTTTACGCTATCGTTCAAATCGGCGAAGACTTCCTTTATACGTTTTCGAGCCAATTGCTGTAGCGTATGGTACGAGCCGGCAAATTAAGGGACGAAGTCGGAAAGAAACCCTTCGCTTGCCCGTGTTTCGTAAGCCTACCTTGTTTACTATTTATCGAGAGTATTGGTATTAAAAATATATAAAATTAAAAATTGAGTGCTACATTTCCATCAGTTACATACTCTTGAGTTTCGTGCGTTCCTGCTTGAGCGTATAAAGGCATTTGAAAAAACAGGTTCATCTTCTATATACTGTCAACTTTCACTGCTACTATCAGATTCTATCGGTTATCTTGGGTTTGAAGTATATGCCCAGCTACTTGATTCGGAAACTCTTATAAAAATAACGAAGACGCCAATTGCCTTCCGCCTAGGGTTTGGGTTGTTGTAAGTGTTTAGGTTTTAGAAAACAAGAGCCGGAATTTCTCCAGTCTCCAGGATCGAAGTTAAAGTTTTAAAATATATTGGCTGTGGCACATGTACACGAAGGCCAAATGCCTCCCTTATCCTGCGCTTCTTCGTAAAGAAGCGGGCAGATGGTACCTAGCACGTGTGACAGCTGATACAGCAAAGATTCCTGGGTCTTAGAAAATGGAGATTGGAATGCCAGCTGATGAATAAAATAAAGGCAAAGTTGAGCAGAGCAATGCAGACATAAGCAAAAAAGTACGAGTTCATCAGCATATGATATATAGCCAAGAGTGGGCGAGGGCAAGAAAAGAGACAAGGGACTAAAAAGTATGTGAAAAAGCTAATGTCAACATCATTCATAGTGCAATCATTCAGTAATTCACGTAAACAGTGAAAGTTAGGGTATAGCCTGTCAAAAAGTCTTCAAGCCTGGTGGCAAGGCTTAAGTCCTGACAGGGAATTAGTATAACAACGAAGGAGCGCAAAATCTGGGTTCGAACTATCCAGGAAGCTCACTTCAGGAGTATTTTTAAATGGACGTGTATAAAGGCATTGAAGCTAGTAGACGGAGAGGATCGGCAATGGCATGGCAGACTTGAACACAACTGCTGCAGCATGCGAGAGAGAAAAAAAAAGAAAGAAACATTTCATGGTACATAAGCGTTCCACCTCTTCGCCACCGCTTTTAAAATAAAGAGGAATGAAAGGAAATCCAATTATACCAAGAAACGATCGAGCTCCGCGTGGAGCTTTCCCTTGACAAAGTAACGAACGAGCCAGATTTGAGATCCATTGAGGATCTTGTGACGGTCGTTAACAGATTGATCACAGAGAACATAGATGTGCTTGTGGAGACCAAGAGGCCACGATCCAGAGAGGGATCCCTTAGTCTTGCGAGCATTAGACTTGGAGCTGGGGCGAGCGCACAACGCGTAGTAGAAGCTCTTGATAACCGGGCGCTCCATTTGCGTAAGGCCCGAAACGCGCCTGGCAAGGGCGTGGGCGACCTGAATGGTTCGCGGGTTCACATGCTTTCCATCAATAGACGACTCTTGGAGAGGCTTGGAGCAGTCAAGCATGCAGTGAGCATTGCCCTGGTCGCACCAAAAGGTTGTCTCGCCACTCTCAAGGGTCTGGTCACAGAAGGAGTCATAGCGGCGACGGTCCTTAAGCGGAACGGTTGAACTCATGACAAAAGTCTTATCAGGCTGGATGTATCGAATGCGGTCTGTGCGGGGCTCCGGAAGAGTGGCAGCAACAACGTCGGGCGGCAGAAGCTCCACACGGTGCGGGTGATCCGGGGAAGGGCGCTCGACCAGCTGTGCACCGAGAGCACGAAGGAGGCTCTGGAAGTCACGAGGGTTGAGGTCAATAGAGTTCGGGTGGATCTCAGACAGAGCTGAAGGAACTCCGACGCCGCGGCTAAGCTCGATACAGGCCGAGGGCATGGAAGGAGCTGCAGAGACCATTGCGGTCGAGTGCGAGGACTCGGAGCTGGCACGGCTGCTGCTACTCATCATGACAGGCTCGACCCGGCGACGCTTTAGGGTGGGCTGTTGCTGCTGCTGAGGCTGTTGCATAGGGTAAAAATCGAGGTCGTCGTTCTCCAGTTTGATGGAGACATCACGCTCGTGCTTGACACCAACAGACTGTTGCGGCTGGTAGTGGTGCGCAGGTTCGTCAAAGAAACCGAAGTGGAGTGCGTTGTCAAAGTGCTGCTCCTCGTGCTGATGCTGATGAACGTGCTCCACCTTGATGGGGCGCTTGAAGTAGACGTCGCAACCCTTCTCAAGCTGGACGTTTTCCATTTGGCGGTTGTCAATAGTGTATGGGGTGCTGGCAGAAACCTTGAGGACCTCATCGCGAGGAGATACGGGCTGCGAAACACACTGGGTGCCTTCGCTAAGAAGGTCATCATTGGAGCCCCATGGCAAAAGGTTGTCGCTCGATGCCCACCATGATTCAGACTCATCGAGGGGATGAGTATCGCAGACACCTGCCCAGTCAGCCTCCCAGTCCCTTGCGGCGTCCAGGAAGGCGTCCATGACGTGTTGATGCTGCTGTTGCTGCATTGTTGTGGCGTGAAGTAGGTTACTTCTACAAGGGGTTCTCTCGTTTAAAACCCTTGCTTCTTTGGTTTGGACAAAGAACAGGTCTTACAGATGGGCAGCGAGATCGCTGTCGATCTCTTCCTGACTGCCTTTCTCGGGCTGTGTCCGGTCGACCTTGCTTTGGCGGGGTGTTAAGCTTAGCTCCTCGAGACCTAGTAGGCTAGTTCTCCTGCTGCTGTCACTTGGCAGGATAAGGTACCTAGAAGCCTATGTTGATTTATTGATTGATTTCGTTGTAGGTTTGCTTGAGGTCCGTGCGGCGCGCTCGAGTTAGGGGTTTGCTTTTGCTCTAACTTTGGTGTTCTTTTAATCCGTCGCTTTTTCTTTCATTTCGCTAGCATTTTGTTAAATGAGTACTATGATTAGAAGACGGAAGAACTAGTAAAACAAACAAACCAACAATAAGAGACAAATAGACAGACACAGACACATCTATTAATATATATACTTACAGAAAACAAACCTACCAGACTGTTAGTTTTGCTAGTTCCGCCATATTTTTTTTTCTTTCCTTTTATCTCTTTCTTTTTTATTTTTAATATTATGTCTGTTTGTTTCGAAATAATAGTAAATGAATAAATAACTTTTAATAAATAACTTTTTAAAATCATTCTTTTAAAAAGTTCTTCTCAAAGTAATAACAAGTATAACTTTAATAATTTTAGAGAATGTTTAAATCTGTGTTTAGCCTATTCTCAATACTTCCTTTTTCTCTCTGGGTTGCTCTATACTTGGATAGGGCGATCATAGCATCAACAAATTTATTTTCAAAGGATCTCTTCATTCCTCGTCTCTTCCTCCTCAGTTCCTGTTTTTTCAAAGCAACTAAAGGGAGTGCGATCACACTATTTCACAGAAACTGCTCAGACACTCGCTCACTCAATGATAATCAATCTCACAGGTTCTAAGGAGCGAAGACCAAAGAGAGAGAGAGACCCTCCGAATGTGAAAAGCATCGAACAAGACTCAGAAGAGAAGAAGGCGGAAACCTGATTACAGTGTTGATGTTGATGTTTTCTATGATGATGATTTTTAAAATCAACGCAGACCAAGGTACTGTAGCAGGTACTGTAGTTCTCACTCACTTACGTAATTATTACTTCTAAGGAGCTTGAACAACGTTCTGGTGGAAAGAAGAGAAGAGAGACCTCGTTCAATTAAGTTGTTTGTTTGAGCAGCTTGAAAAGCCCAGCCCAAGCGCCACCTGAAGAGGCCTCGATGGTCGCTTTGCACCAGCACGGGCGAGCGCGCAAGAATATTTTATTAGCCAGGGCCGCAGACTCTGTGTCCCCCCGAGCGCCACTCGGGAAGGACCTCCGCACTCACTCACATGCTCGCACACAGAGAACTCAGAAGAGACAAATCACCAGCGCCCCTCCCCACTCCACGACTTTTTTTTTTTTTCTAATCTTACCAACAAAAGAAATTGTAGGTAAGAAGAAATAAAGAAGTAAGTAATCCAAATCGCTTTTTATTTATTTATTTATTAAAAAAAGAAAAAAAAAAAGGAATAATAATAATATTATTATTATCAGTCAGAAGATTTACTTACCTCAAAGAAGAGAGAAAGATTTTTTTTTTTTAAATTTTCACAAAGTTAAAAATACCTACTCATATAGATGCTACGGAGGGGGAATAGAAAGAGAAAGAGAGAGATAGGGAGAGGGAGACAGACAGAGAAAGTTGTATGAAAGGAAGAAAATTGCACGAAGAGAATTGAACAAACCCAATGACGGCGTAGAAGACGACCACAAAGTAATCGCGAAGCAAGGCAAGGGCAGGTTCCGCAAAGACTTAGCCACCCAGCACCGCAAAGGCCTAGCTGCGTGGAGAGTGAGAAAGAGAGAGAACCACAAAATGGCATTCGCAGCCGCCTTCGGCTGCTGGAAACCTCCGGCTGCGAATGAAGAAAGAAAAAGAAAGAAACAGAAAGAAAGAGAAAGAAAGAGAAAAGAAAGAAGAGATCATACTTCTTTGATGTCCCGCGTCTTAGCGATGCGCTTAGCAAAGGTCTACTGGTCTGTCTAATTGATAGTCTGATGCTGAGGCACCTCCGTCTGTTTCTCATTTGGGAAAGTCGAGCTTTGAAAACAAGACGCCAAGACTCGCAAGTTGACAAGCTAGGTCCGTCTGTTTGAAGCCCCTCCAGTTAACTAGCAATGGACAGTATCCTGCCTGCTTCGTGGGCTGCTTATCTGCGGAAATTGGGCAGATGCTGATCTTCGTCCGAGCCGCCCATACCTCGTCAAGGGGCAGATGCTGCGAAGGATGCCGCGGGGCGAACTGTGATATATATATTGCAGTTGACAGTCAGAGCAGCAGCAATAGGGCGTCTCGGCGGACGGACCACTACCGTGCTGTAGTGGCGGCTCCCACACTTAGCCCGCAGCGAAGTATGAAAAGTTTGAATAGTGGTGAGAGGACCGAATCCACAGTGAAGAGCGGTCACCCTCGCACAACGCCACCACGTACGTTCGTTTTGAATCAGAGCCTCGACTTGTTAGGAGTCCGATAGGAGCTCTATGGGGTTGGAGGAGAGGAAATTAAAGAATAGAAATTTTAATATAATTTAAAAAGAAAGTCTACTTTTGCTTTTATTTTCTCTGCTCTTGGATCGTCAAAGAGTGGCGCATTATTATTACAGCAGTTTAAGGAGTAGGTAGGTACGTACAAATAGGAATAGAGAGAAAATCTGATGAAAGTTCATACAGAATGGGTAGAATCGCTTATTCAAGTTTGGGGAATTTTAAGCTCACCGAATGGAGCTCAGGCTCGGCTTCTTCGTGGTGGTTTACACTCCCGCGAGTGATGAAGATCTGTCCAACCAATTGAGAGATTAACAGCAGGAAAATCGGCTGAAAGGGGCGTGCGTACACATGAACTACACACGAACTGTGTAGAAAGAAAGCACCAGGCAATTTTATGATTGACTACCTAGGCATTATTGAAAAGAACTTTGAGGTTTGCTTAGCAATCGATCCTACTGCGTTTTCTTTCTATTATAATATAATCAAAGCACAGTTAGAATACACGAGAATACGCGCAGCTCTTTGAAGAATATGCGTTAATTTTCTCCGACATGCGTGTGGTTGCTACACGCCAAGCAACGTCTTGCTTGCTTGTCTTTTGGCGTCGATCTGCCCTCAGTCTGACGCTATCTGCCACAGAAACCTCATAATTGTCGTCTTTTCCATGGGTCCAACCAGTCCCTGCGTACTTTGAGCGCGTCGGTTCGAGTGCAGAACTTCTCCACGACGAACCCCACGGCCTTAGGAATGCTTATCATTGCTCTAGGGCTTTCCATGGCCAGAACAAGCAATTAAATAACCGAGAGGTCTCCAGAAATTACGAGATGCAGTCGCCAAGACTCTGCTTTGGGCTTCGGCTGCTTGTCTGAGCACATGGCAGCTTCCATAAACTGTAAAAGGAGCAGCCTCCAGCTTACGATTGGGTTGCTTGGTTCTCTCCCAGTCATCAGACTCGAAGTGAACCGAAGTTTAAGATAGAATAATGAAGACAAAACAAATTACAAGGAACAAAAAGAAAAGAAAAGAGATTTAACAATTATGGATTGAAATTTGATTTGGCTGGGATTTCGGAATACCGTAAGCTGAAGCGAATTGTGCGAGTCTCATCATTACCAATCGTACTTGACGAGTTCAAAAATATAAATTAGACTTTAAATAGCAGGCAGGTCGGGCACGAGAGAATTCATCTCGGATGACAAGGTCACAAGACTACAAGGCTAACATCAAATACATAGAATTCGAAAAAACTACAGCTTTTACAGACACAACATATCTTTGCTTTAATATGTGACAATCTGCGGGAGTAGACTGAGATCAGAATTAGCCCCTTGAAGACAGAAATGCCACGAATGCTGTGCCACTTCAGCTCGTGGAGGCTCCTTAATCCTGTGTTTCTGTGTCAAGAAGAAACCTACAACCCTAAGAGGGGCTTTGCCGCCAAACTAGTTTGTCTCTGAAGCAACCCAAGAACACAGCTTTGGGCACAGCTTTGACGATCCCTCCTAAGCTGGTCATTCCTGCCATGGGTTCTGTATCGCGTTCTCGCCTCGCTACATAGCACCTAATAGAAATGAAAAGTCGCTTTCTAACTATCAATCTCTTGTCGGATTTTGTCCGTCGATATTGCATTTTCCATGCCGTGTGGGAAACTTTTTTTCACAGCAAAGCTGGTTTGGAAAGCTATTAGCTGCAACAGGCTTCAGCTTACTTTCTAACTTTGGAAGTATCGGTTCGGATTCGACTCCTAGAGGTTCCCACTGTCTGGGCAGTATGGTTTTAGGAAAGTGATTCGTTTAGTTTAATGAAGGAAAAAGTCGCACTTTTTCTTTTCTTTCCTTTCAGTATTTCCTGAGCAGACACTTTCAGAGCTTAATGGTTTCCTTTATTGCAGCCTGCTTTTGATTTTGTTATTCCACATAAGCTCAGAGTTACTGCCTTGAAAAAGGATTAAAATCTTCTTTCTTTAAAAAAAAATAAAACAAAAAAATATATATTACAAAGTCTTATTTTCGAAGAATAATTGTTGGATGATTTCATTTCAATTTTGTGCGAAAGAATTTTTGACTGGTCTTATCTTTTCTGTTGATGAAGCTTGCTAGCCAAAAACCGAAAGTCACAAGTACCTATGATTGAGCTAGCGATGCCTTCGATCGATTGAAAGAGTTGATCTCCGTCTCCGCCCGGTCCACCGCCATCTTGAACTTGTGCCTCACTCGAACCCAATTTGCGCCAACTTTGGGGGCGCTTTTCATCCTCTAAGGTGCGCCACTAAGCGTGCCAACGTGCACGGAATGACGATGCTGGCCATGCATACTAGCTTGTAAGGTGGTTTCGTGTGCAGGGTAGTGATGGTTTTAGGCTGGCTAATGAGCGCGCTCTACTGCTACGGTTTGCCATAATGGAGGTGTACCTACGACCTTTGATTAAAATCAGCCAACCTTGAGAGAGTGCGAGTTGACGAGTGAGCGACATGAGCAAAAGTGCAAAGAAATAGCGAGCACCAGCGAATAGTACCCTAAGCAATCGCCGTGGCACAAAGTGAGGGTTCTTGAAAATGATTGCAGAGATTGAGAAAGAGTTGCCTCGGCGAGGATTTGACCTATGAATCGTCTTTTGGGCACCGTGCGCAGTGTCATCCCGGGTAATGATGGGTGACTATTGAGAAATAAGCAGGATGATTTTTATTTTATTAGGTGTGTTTTAAATAAAGTACTTATTCAGGGTTATTATTATGATTATTATTAGTTCAAAATTAAAAGAGGAGATTTAAATAGACTTGTATATATATCCCTATGTAGTGTATGCTCTTCTCCGCTCAATGATCAGTTGGTGGCGTGTGCCCTCGCGACAGTAATCCAAGTCTCTCTCGTGCCACGCGGAGAAGATAAAACCAAACGCAGACGCAAACAAGAAGTGCAGCTTCAAGCATCCACTGTTCATAGTAGCCATTCGCGTGGTTCGAGCCTTTATCGCTCGCTGTAGTGGCCAGTGCTTTCTCAACCCATTTCTCACTGCCGCGCTCAAACCGACTTTGCACATCGAGTGTAGTAGTTTATTTTAGTGAGCACCTCTTTGAAAACCTCAGCATTACCCCTTTACCACCAGTACAATCTGTCTGCCCTACAGGAAGAAGCTTTGTGCATGGAAGTCTTTTAAATGGGTCAACTCAGCAGAAGCAGCGCCTTCGAACCCATTTCCCCTCGATCTCGCGATCACCATGCGCAGCTGCGCTGACGGCTGATCTTAGTAAGCGAGTAAACATCGCCTCCGTGCTCCGCCGCCGAGGTTTGTTCCGAGTCATGCACTGCAAATATCTCGCCCATTTGAAGGTAGGTGCTGATCGATTGGCTGGTTTATACGAGGATTGGATTTAGCGATTGGTTGATTAATTGGTATGGTGATTGTTATTGTCTATCGCATAGATTTGAACCACCCAATTAACGGCACTAAGTTGAAGTGGATGAAAGTGGAATACGAATTGAAAACCTGGTGACACCAGGCTCCCTATCGTTATGAGTCGATATTATTGTTCTTTTTCTTCTTCTGCCTAACTAGCTAGCGAACACCTCGACTCCGCTTCGCCTCGAGCTCGGTCCCAGACGTGCTCGCTAGCTAGACCCGAAGCAGCTCTCGGTTTTGGCCAAGTAAGTACTCGCTGGGGATAACAAGACGAGGTATTTCGGCAAAATCTTATCAACGACGACCATAATAGCACGGATTTAGTTAGTGGCCTGTGAGTGTTAGAAAGAAAAACTTCTGTCGAAGTGCAAGCAAAGTGCTTTTCGAGAGCCCGAAGCCAGCTGAGTGAGAGGCTGCAGGTCCATCGCTGCCTTCACCATGCTGCTGATCGAGAATGGTCTAGTTGTCGTCGCCCCCCACGCGACGCTGCCTATTTCGGCAAGCAGCTTATGCAGTTTATGCAGCTTATGCAGTTTATGCAGCTTATGCAGTTTATGCAGCTTATGCAGAGCTGCGGCTTGAGAGCTAACTCTCAAAGAAACTAGTAGCCACAGCGTGTCACAGCTGTATGGCGGCTAGGAATATTATAAACCCATAGCAACCGACTACGAGAGAAACCCAAACTAGGAGCTAGATAGAACTTTTGGTTGTTTCTGCAAAAGAAAGTTTTTAATGATGATCTTTCTTTCTTGTTTTCTTTCTTGTTTTCTTTCTTAGGAGGAGTGATTTGAAGGCTTTCTAAAAGACGAGACCTTTCACATTTAGGGGAAATGAGGGTTAAGCGTGGCGGGGTCCTTCCCCGGGGGGAAGCTATCTTCCCGGCTGTGCCATCTTTTCTGTAAGAACATCGACGTAATCTCGGACCAGCCGGACCACCGTGCCTGCTGCCGAGGTTCTGAGACTTATTCTGGGCGAGACAGAAACCGAGACCAACAAACATCTCGACATGCTTTGCGAGAGCAATGAAGCCAGAGCAAAGCTGTATTTCCTTTTGTTAGTTGTTTGAATACCTACTATAGTTTCATTCTCTTTATGCTCTTAATGTAAAAGATTTTTATTTTTTAAGGAAAACTCATCATCAAAGCAGGAAAAAGAAAATTAGACAAGTTTTAGTCCTTTCTTTAGTGATCTTAGTTCGAAGTCTAGTCCGAAGTCTAGCCGAATCTCATCTAATTCTCTCTTTGGACCGCCAATCATATTTTGGGGGTCAAGTGATGAATAGCGGCATATTATTAGATTTCTCGACCTATTATCGAGGCGCTATGCCCTAAGGACCTCTTCAGGAGAGCAGCAAGCCGTCCATGGGCGCTGGGGCAGCAATTCATTGAATCTCGCTGCATCCCTGACCACTGTTCTCAATTTCGTTTTGATTGCGGTGCATAGAGCGCGAATGCACGCTAGCATCGAAGGGCGTGAAGGCTCATAAGGCTCGCTGGACGGTCGAGCGAGCGAGTGAACCCTAGCTTGGCGTCGAAAGGAAGCTGGCTCTGCCCGTTCGGTCTGGCGTTAAGGCTTCAAAAATTGGGCTTTCACAGGCTAGATTGAAGACCTGGTCTGGAAACCAGCTGTGAGGCCAGCAAAGCTATCCCAAGGGCAGAGAACGCAGGTGATTTCGGTCAAGATCTAAAGAAATTGAACTCACTGCTCTCGGTTCCGCTTATCATTACTTTCTTCTTTTTCTATTTCTTTCTCTTCTCTTCTAGTTTCTGCTACCAGATTCTAGGCCCACACTACAGTACAAGCTTTTATTCTAAACTTAACCATTTTTTAAATAACATAGAAATCTTTTCTTTAGAAAGATAGAACCTTCCTGCTCTCCAAGGAGTTGCTTTGTATTTGACAAACAGGTGAAAATCTTGGTAGGCTGAAAAGGTTGCCAGTCCATGCGTTGCTGGCGGATCGAGGCTGGACAGCCATGCGGCGAATAAGCGACTGGCCAAGCTATTAGCGAGCTTGAGGTCAAGGACGAAGAACTGCCGATCTTCAACTTGATGACTTTGCTGATGGTTTGCCAGAGCTCTTGACTGACAGCTTTATTTCTGTCCCGCTTGTCTTGCGGTCGTCATGCCTTGGCCTAGAGTATGCCTGGGTGGCGCAGCGATCGCTGCCTTTGAACAGAATGAATGAATCAATGAATCAATGAAAAAAAGTTGATGAGGATCCTTGGATTTTACATCTTACGTGGAAAAGCACAGAAGAGTTGAATCCTTTGATGCGAAAACATTCCATTTGCAGGCCATTTTTCAACGCAGGCGATCTCACGAATTGACTGTGGTTTTGACCGTGACCTCTCCAGTAATAAGTGCTCGACTTGAAGGGAGAGAGATGGCTATATTGACCTTTCGAACTCAATAGCTCTGAAGAAGATCGAAGATGCGCCGCGCTCGTTCAGCCTGCATGGACCCTTTCTGCTTTAGTACAGGAGTGAATATGAGTTACGGCCAGTCTATTTCTTTCCCAGCAGAAAGAGCAAGTGCTTTCTATTTTTTATCTTTCTTTTTAATGGAGAGAGAAGAGAAGAGTTCTTTGGACCACCTAGGCCTACGCTAAGACTTATTATTAGTAGAAGATGCGTCGCCAGCTCCATAAAAGCACCCATATCATGACCCGACACGCCAGAATTATTTATTTTATCTTTCTGCAGCAAGTTGCTGTTATACTGCATATTCTATTCTTTTAATTGTTTTCTTTAAAATGATAATATTACATCCTCTATTTTTAGAATGTTCCTCATATATTCCTATGCATTAGTGTTTAAGCTATGCTGATAATCGTGCAGTACCCCCCTTTCTGAGGGTACAGTATGCATATAGTTCCCGCAGCTATATAACCAAACCAGGGGCATCGTGCACCACCTCCGCACACTCTCTTTCCGCGAGTATTCCTTAGACCTTCTTTTCGCTTAAAGAAAATTACCTGAAAAAAGAAAAGAAAAAAGCTTAGACCATTCTTCTCCATTTTTCGCGGGAGAATGCGGTGCCTTTCCTATGATGATGAGTCCTACAATATATAAGTTGGCGCATTTTCTTTGGCATTATTTCGTTTCATGCCGCCCTGGTTCTTCCAGATAAAGGTACATCTTCATCCTTCTAAATAAGACACTGCAGCTAATAATCGGGATCTCTCAGTGCCCCTATGCTAACCTAAACGCCCACCCCCTACGAGGTATCTCGAACTCAATGCCTGTGATTTTTAATGCGGCAAGGAAAACAAAAACTTTAATCTGTATAGTTAGTTGTATGGCTGATGGAAAATGTTTTATTTTAGTTTATTGATTATTTTAATGAGTGAATAATTTCGTAAACATGCTAAGAATAATAAATTTACTACATACCAATAATTGTAGCAACCTGAGTCATCTTTTCTCTTTTTACATTTACAATAGAAGGGCACAAACTATGAAAGATCAGTCTGCTCCACTCGCTCGAAGTAAGAGAGAAACTACAATTATACTGCTTCGACGTGTATATAGAAGGTCAGCTATGCATTGATTGGCGCCTGATTGACAACAGTGCCATCATCAGTTTAAAGAGCCGCAAAGAAACTTTTACAGACTGTTTCTATATGTTTTCATAAACAGTAACTGGAGTAGATTGTCTCTAACTCTTTTCTTTCTTTTAAATTTTCTAAAACTATGATTTTTTCAAATGCAACTTTTTACAACAATAACAATTAATGAGAAAAGTGTTATAAAAAATGTTTTTATAAATGACACACGATAGAAAATAACACTACATCATAGTTCAGATGGATGCTGTCAGTAATTTTTTCTTCTCTGAGGAATAAAAAAGAGCGAAAAGAAAGGCGCAGAAGGCTAAACTAGCAAGCCCATGTGTAAGCGCTCCAGCACGAGGCCGCTCTTTTGCCATAGCACAGTGATTGGACTATAAGAATTCGGTCTGCCAGCAATCCACGGACCCCTCCCTGTGTAGAAGGCAGTTGGACTTTCTCCTGATTTCCAAAGAAGAAAAAATTACTCTAGGACCTAGTGCAACATTTGTAGAAAAAGAGCAGTGCTGGAGTGCCTAAGGAAATGAAAAAGCACCTCACTGTGAGTGATCCATCTTCAACTAGCGCCCTGGTGCTTTTTATTATGGAGCTGACGGCAATTTGGTCAATGCGCGACTAGGTCGTGAAATATGGAAGAAAGTTTTGATATCGTGAATTTTTGTTGCATGAACCAAACCTCTAGAGTTACAGCAATTCATACAAAAAGATGAAGTATCGTTGGTTTGCCAGCATTAACATTAACGAGAGAGACAATAAAAAACATTTGTGATGGCATAACATCATCCTGCTTTCGAGACTTCTAAAAAAGTGAGTACCTATTGTAAAGGGTTATGGACAAAATGAGGGCCCTCACTCTGCCGAGGATTTGCACATATAGTTAATGAGCCATACCAGCCGAAGTAATCAATCAGCATGAATATTGGATTTGATTTACCATAAAGAAAGGACAAACTACTCATCGCCAGTTGGCGAAATGACCAATTCCTTTTCTCATTTGGGAATTTGAGGTATGTAAATTGCTCAGTTCTCCTCTACACCGTTTCCCGCTGCATCTACCAATTTTTCTCCGCGGTTGCCCTCAAAACATTCTAACCAGTACTCTCAAACTTCCATTGACGGCTAATCTGTAATAGGCTACTAAAGAACAAGAAACTACGATTGTAGACCGACAGCGGAGTGGTGAGATGTCTAGCTTGCGCGCATTTTCTTTCTCATCGATTTCAGCCATTCCTTTCCTTTCGTTACCATCATATCTTGCTATTGTTTTAAACGTTTTCCTTTCTTCTCTTTTTATTTAGCTTTCCGTTAATATTTCTGTGAAGAATGTACAGCCAATCGTTTTTGGGTAGCAAAGGATCTACGAGTCACTTCTATCATAGAAAAGAAAGCAGATTTTCGTCTATAGCGAGCAATTTCGTTGGACTTGCGTTTCTTCATTTGCATGGGTAAGAGATTTAAATATGGCACTTGCTTCTTGTATCGCAGATTTGCATATAATACCACCTTTTATTTTCTACATAAGATGATCTTGCTTTTTTGCTATAATATTTTAAATTAATTTTTTAAAAGTATAAATAAAACTAACAGAATAATTTTTTTTCGAAATTGCAATATTATTCGGACAACTAACGCACTTTCTGGAGACCTTCGGTAGAAGGTACAAGTATTCTGAGAGAAAGTCAAATTTTATCATTACATTTGTATCATACTCCCTTGAGTGAATATGGATTGATCATAAACAGTTTCGAATCCACCTGACAGCAAGGAAGAGCCAAGGAAGCCTAGGAGACAAACATGTGGTGTAGGACACACATACGCAGGAAGACTGTCTGCATCAATGGATAGGAATAATGCATGGGATGCATCTAATTACAGCACCTCCTCCCCTGCGCACGGTTCTCCTCAACCGATACTGCGCATTGGCTTCTAATGAAAACTACTTCCTCAAATATTCTGCTGCAAATACTCGCACACTTTACCAGGTCTACCATTCACCGTACGAACCTGAAGAAGAGCCCGTAGTGAAGATCAGAAAGATCGACGGACATCTTGCCAGGCAGAATCCGGTACTTGCACCCAAACAACTTGAAGCTAAATTAGCTTTAATCAACTACAGACCAACGAACCAGGCGAATGATTGCTGGAAGCTCTAGCTTTGCTGCCTAGCTTCCCGAGTACCACCCATACCATCATCAATATCTCAATCATTTCACACCACTTACTTATTTATTTGCTCAGCAATACATTCGCATTCATCCATTCATCCATCCACTCATCCATCTCTACGATTTATATATATTTACATTAGGGGTATTAGGCGACTCAGGCTGCTAAAAAAGATCGAACTTACACATCCATCACACATCCATCACACGTCAATCCCATGCTTTCCAAAATCAATCAATCAATCAATCAATCAATCATACCTCGGTACTGCTCGCATTCGGCAGTTAATCGAGACGAGTTGTTGTAACCCCGCGACCCCTCCTTGTCCTGCGAGTGCGCTTGCTCTTAGCTTTGCTGGCAGTTGCTGTTGCTTCGTTTGTTTGACAGCAGAGAAAGCACTCGCTCTTTCGCTGTGTGAAGATCTCACCAAGCTGACGCATGCAGCAGAGCTTCTCGCAGCTTCCTGGTCCAGTTGTCGAAATAATATTACGGGCAGCTCTCGCGGGTGCCGAACACCAGAAGCACGAGTTCAAGTAGAAACTTCGTTAGATAGATAGCTGGTGATCTTTCGCCGTCTGCCAACTCGTGGCTTCCTCGTCTTCGGTCTCTCCGGAATCTTCTTCCGCTGCCGATTCGCTCGCGCAGCCTCTGATCCTTGAGGATCTCTGCTTAGGGCATACCGCCGAGGCCACACCATAGCGCGCAGATATGGACAAGTCGCGAGGCAGGCGGCGAATGCAGCAAACTCCGCCCTGATTGCACGCCTCTCACGAACGCTCCACAGTGGAAGGCTCCTCCCGCAGACACCCCCACACACCTCCACACAATAATCTGCAAATGGGAAAGGGAACCCTACCTGTGGAAGTTCCTTGAGAAAGAATGCGCGTTGAAAATCTTGGCTACGGGAGGGGACCTACACCGTGTGGTGATTCCAGCTTTTCCAGGGCCCACCTACCTCCCGCACCAGCACGGAAGCGCTCAAGAAGCGCCGCGGCGCTCCCAGTGCGATTCTCCGTTTCCTCGCGCAAGCACAAAAGTAAAAACTACGATGAAACTTTCCTTACAAATAAATGTGAACGAACAAACCAATCCCTTTAAAAAAAACAAAAAAAACAGTCAACTGACCAATCAGTCAAACAGACATTCGCTGGAAAGAAAAGTGCGAATAAGGTCCACTCGTTCGCTGGCAGTTCCACGCCTCCCTCGAGCGCCTTCAGGCAGCCATTGACTTCATTGCAGCAGAGCAGAGCTTGAACGAGTTCTTTCCGTGCTAAGGCTTTTCTCGGTAAGTAATTGAATGCGAGAGCATTCCTATCATTTTAGCACGCAAACATTTGTCCACCTGACAAAATGTGCAAATTATAACATCTTGGTAATAAGGATAATGGGAAAACGAGCTCGCGCGGCAGATGGTCGGCCTTACAGTGAAAGGAACGGCCCGTGCGAGCGATTTGTCGTGCTGCAGCGCCTACGTCTGGTGCAACCGAGTGCTGGCATGATCGCTCGCCTGTTGTAATGGAGTCAGGGAATGTCGTCGTCATTTTAAGGTTGATTTAGTTTCTTTCCTATGATTTTTCTTTTCTTTTTTTAATATAATAATCGAAAAAGGTTGTTTAGTAGAAGATAAAGGACTACGTAGTACACAATCGTTACAAACTTCATGATACTTCATTTAGTCCCATGCTAAACGTGGGTGTCAGAGCTTCCGGGTTGTTCCGCTGTTCCCCACGAGCTTCCGGAGCCAGGCGAGTCCAAGATCAGACGCGCCAACTGTACAAAGTTTCAACAAAGTTTCAAAAGAAGAATCGTCCAATTGTATATCCAACACTTTCTTTTGAGTTGCAATCGTGCTGTATTGGCTTCTTTTCGTTGAGGACGAAGTACGGGGAGGGCGGAGAATTTGAGCTTGAGAGTCCTGCCCTTTAAGGTATTGTGGAGATTTCAGTATATCGTACATACGGTAATCCTTTGCTACGATTGCTATCGTGCCCATCTTTTATTTTGCTCAACATGCTACTCTGCTTGGATTTTTATTTCAATCAAACGTTTGGCCGACGATGTCCGGGAGTCAGGCGGCGCGGACTACTTATTTGAATCGAGTAAGAGTAAGACACCAGCAAGTAGTCCACTACGAGGACAGTACACCCCTAAATGAGAGAGTGTACTTCGACGAGATAGAAGCTCCCAGATCATACACTCCCTCGAACGCTTGCCTAAAAATGATCGACTGTTGAAAATGGCTTCAAAAGTTGTTGGAGCATTCCCCACTGCCAACTGAAGAACACCAATTGGGTAGCGATGCCATCCAATCTCTTGTTCTTTCCCACTTCTGTCTTTCGAGAGAGAAATTGGTGACTTTTGCTGTTATATTTTGATCTTTTATTATTTAAAGGGTGTGTTCTGTTATTTAATCATCTGTTTATTGCAATTCCGTTTTACTCTGCACGATTGGGCAATTTGGACAACTTAGACTAAGAAGCTGCAGTTCGAGCAAGGCAAGTCCTAGTCTCAGTCTATTGATATGTCTCTCTATGTAAATAGTAGAAGCCGAAGCCTTTTGCTACAACATTTTTAGCAACAGCTGAAGTTGGAGCGCAAGTGTTGCTAAAAATGACACTCTAAACAGTACCCAAGGCAGAGAGGAAATTCGCCTTACAATATCAGCCCATGCGCAACTAAAGCCCCTGCCCATGCGTATTTTGGGAGATTTTGGCATTGCTAATCAAAGCAAGGTAATTAACATAAATTGCTGAGATGAAAGCCGCGAATCATGCTATTATATATGGACCCCAAAATGCAGCATGGTAGCAAGCCAGGCCCCGCGTCTACTCTTGCATGAATTTGGAGATCTTTTGAGCAAAAATTGAATATATATTTGCATTACAACAAAACACCTTTCGCTTTTTAAGTACAGAGATGCACCTCCCTGGTACTGTGTTTGATTCAAATTGCTTTTGTTGGTTTCAAGTGTCTTGTGTAGTCTGACGTTCAACTGCAATTTGACGGTATGGTTGTAAGAGATCCCCTACTATACCTTTCTACAAGTAGCTTACGGTATCACTCACTTCACAGCTGCAACAATGGCCGTGCAACACCTAGCAGTTGATCAAGAGTGACGAAGCTGGTACAGATTCCCCTCTCTGTAGGTGAGTTCTTACTTGCTCAAAAGCATCTGTTCAAGACCGAAATCATCGCTAAGGAGACCTTGGGGAGGAGCTTACACAGAAAATTTCCGTGCTGTAGTGGTGCGTTGCGTGCAACTATTTCACACGTTGCAAGTTACCTCAAATCTCCTGTACCCTAAGGTTTTAACTTTTAGAACAATCAACGCTAAAGTCCAAGTGAGTCGATCACTTAAGCATGCTGAAGATAGGTGGTCTACATTTCTCTGATACCCTAGCGCACGCGTAAGCTGTCCAATGCTGTGCGTGCGGTGGAGACGCGCGGCGGCAGAAGAAGAGTCTCGTGCTGCACTAGGCTCGACCTACCCCAAACCCCCAGAAGTAAATCGCCAATCTCGTTTCTAGGTTACCTACCACACTAGCATCGATGGAGATGGCAGCAGCTAACTTGATGGAGCCTACTGAGAAGATCGCTCTTTTTCCATGTGTAATGCATCATTTTGGAATACTAGTGCACAGCATTTGGCTGGAGCTGATCATTTCCTCTGGGCCAACTGCAGCATTATCCAGCTTACACGTGCCAGCGCTACGGAACTACTTCTTTGGCTTGTTGTAAAAAATATTCTTCCAGTGTCTCATACTATTTTGTACCAACGGTGGTAAAGGTGTTTTTGAGCAATTAAAGCCCTTTTAAACTGTCACTACTCAGCAGGTAGGTCCTATTACTACTCAGCCGATGTTCCCAGAATATTAGACCAGAACTTGCGAATCCTCTCCTCATTTCTTGGCTTAGTGTTTAAAAAGACAGAGTTGTCGTTTCACAATGGCGTAAAGCTTACACTTGCAGATAAATTGATTTGCAGAGGCAAACCACTCGCGTTCAATATGAACCTGAAACTTGTTCAAGTATGACAAAGTCTTTTCTTTCCTATTTATTCTTCTTTTTATTTTTAAAAAGTTTAAAAAAATAAAACAAAAATATTAGAATTATTTGCATGGAAGGCATATTTTCTAAATTAACTATATTATTATTCTCTTCGACTAATAAGCACAATTTTTTTAATTGAAATATAATAAATTTTCAATCTTTCATACGAATAACACAGGAAAGCAGGGCCTGTGATTCTAATATTAGCCGCGCACGTGTGGTGGGAATAGCAGCAACTGGCCGACTCATTCTTTTCTCTCTATTTTTTTTAAGTTAAAGGGAATTAAGCTTGAGTATTCTACGGGGCGCTGCTGCGACGCCAGCCATCTGAGATCTGTAATTTGCGAGTACTTGTACCTGCCTACATATTTGAATCAGAGAGTGGCCTTATTTTGACGACTCTTGCAATGGAGGCTATCCCGTTTTCGGTCCAGCATAGCAAGAAGTAAGCAGCCAGAAGAAGATAAGAGCCCTGAGTGTAAAGCACCATCCATCTTGATTTTTATACATTTTCGCGGATTCCTGTATACGCTCAAGTTTAGCTCTGCATGCTCGCTCTTTCGCACTGTAGACTCCACGACAAACTTTTCTTGGGGGAGGGGGGATTCAAACCTGGCCAAATTATTCAACTTGGATATTTTGCACCTACTACAGCGAGCCATCTCAACAAACCTGAAGCAAATTTTTGATTGGAAACAACAGCCGGGTCGATTTCTCTACATAAACAAATTCAGCCAAGCAAAGTCGCGATTCATTTTCATAAAACGCTGCCAAAGGATTGACAGTTAGAGGGTCGCGCCATTTTGAGTATATGTTTCTCGCCTTGGCACCAATAAAATGAAGATCATTTGCTTGTGAATCAGAGGTTTTTTCTGCAACCTGTAGTCGTCCTCCATCTAAGAGTGCAAATATTTTCTCTAGGTACACTAGCCGCAAAAACAACGCCATCACAAACCAACCCTACATCCACAGTGTAGTGGTGCTTGGTAGCTTAAGCCCACCGTTCGAAACACGGTAGCCCTTGAGCTCGTGCCCCACCGCAGGCCAACCAATTGTCTCTTCTACCATCTTATACAACCCTCGCAGACGCGGCAGACAAGACGCACAGACGCAGCATGCAAAGTATAAAGTTATTCGCTCGGTCTTATACAATATTTTATTTAAGATACTTTGGTAGCGAATCATCTCCCGCGCCAGTGCTGTCAAGATCAGCTTACCAGCCATTTCTCTCAACAGTCCTACTCCCTCTGAAATCATCTATTAAATAAAGGATTAAAGAGGCCTTCTTTATTATTAGTAAGTGTGACGCTTTATTTTTCTCAATCACTGTTAATTCAATTTAATCTCTTAATTCCCCTTACTCTATATCATTATTTATGAATTTTAATATTGCATTAACAAAGATTTTCATTAATAAAACTAAAACCCTTTCAAAGTTAAATACTTCATTATTAAGTAGGTGCGCACCTTCCTACCTATTGTTTGCTTTTCTTTTTCCCGTCTTGTTTTGTCCTATTTTCAACAAATGTTATGCCATATACTCCAGCACGATTTCTTCTGTTGATTTGAGATGAGCTGTTTTACTAATTGTGGTAATCGTGCTGGAGTGATGAACTCGAGGAGGCACGGATGTAAAGGTTGGGTCTTTGTGGGGAAGATATCTGTGGTAGACAAGAACAAAGTATATCCATCGGATGAAAGAGCTTCTTGAGGATGTGGGAGCTGTGGTTGAAAATCCATTTGTCAACCAGGGCCTTGACGGCATTGCGGTTCGTGCTGCGTTGCCCCTCCGAACCGGCGGCTTCGGGTTTATGGGTTCATAGAACCCTGTGCCTGAACTGATGCAATATCACCAGTGGCGGAACTTTTGAAGTCCCGGGTCCCTTGATAGTTCTGATCGCTGTCCTTGACAGAGAGCCTAACGAATGACTAACTCTCCAGCACCTCTTCTGTTTTTAATGCCAAATTCATCGTTTCTTCGTTTATTCTTTATTTTCTTTCAAGGGTGTCTCACTAATTACTAAATCACTCACTCGCTCACTCGCTTTAATGCAGTAGTAGTAAAATAAGTAATGGTAGTACCAAGTTTAGTGGTTCTCTCTTTATGATTTCTCTTTTGCCAACCAAGCCAGCGAAGAAAATATATACAGGAAGAAAATCCCCTTTTGACAAAAGCCTCTCTTATTCCGTGCTATAGAGGAAAAGCGCTGATCTTTTAAAGCAGGCAGAATCTTGATGGCACCCTTTTTGAAGTTTTACCGTGTGCTGTCGTAGGGTAAATAGTAGATACCTAATAAAAGCAGGTATCGAACAGAGATGATTGCGCCTTATTTTCCACGCTTTACTTTCTTTCTGTTTTTGAAGGAATCAGAATACAACATCTACCCAAGTGGCTAGTCTTAGAAAACGAAGAAGAAGAAGAAGAAGAAGAAGAAGAAGAAGAAGAAGAAGAAGTTCAACCAAACAACTCGAAGGTAGGTAGATGCCCACCCACCCAGTTCTCCAATAAGAGCGGCCTCGAAAGCGTCCGTTCGGCTTTGCAATCAATCGTGGTCCGGTGGTGAATCGGCCGTGTTGCCAGTCAGCCAGCATAACATAAGCTTGTTCAATATCCCGCCTGGCCCGGACCGTTGCAGAAGAACCCACGAGCTCGGATTTCACTGGATATCATTTGTTGCAAGTTTTTGGCTGCCTCGATTTCGTAGAAGAATATTCTTCAGAGCCTGTGTCTCTCCATAGAACTCTGATGCTGCTACGACTTCTTTTATCCTCAAAAAAGAAAGTCTGTGGCAAATCAGGCCGGGGAGTCACCTCGCACTCCAAAGCTTTGGGAAGGCGAACTCGCAGTAAAGGTAGAAGAAGTTCGAGGAGTGAGAGTTGGAGAAGACGAAGAGTAGAAAACAAAGATCAACTTCATCGTGATCGATGGCTGTGAACCAAGCTAGAGTTCAAAATTCTTCTTTGCTTCAAACCTTTTATCTATACCTTCGTTTGGAATGTTGGACAAAAAGAGTGCTGTATCTTTACTTGAACTGGGGGCTTGCTATTTACGAAAAAGCCCGCTGCTGGGAATAAAATTGTTCTTTGATGAGCGACAGGCTCTACTTTCAATCTACGCTTATTTCAACTATCCATACATACTTTTTTTAAAAATTAGATAATTATATTGTATGTTGTAATAAAATTAACTTTAAGCACAACTAGCAACAAAATCACTGTAAATATATTTTACATCTTTGCAGTAGATTTCTCTCTCTCTCTCTCTTCCTGTCCAAACTTCAATGCTGAGGGCGCCTGCGCTGACTAAACTTTAATAATAAACCAATCGCGTTCAGCTATAGAGATAGACTGTGAACTAAACAAATCAGTGGCTGCAGTCCGCTCGCTAGACGTTGTTTTCTTTTCTACTTGCGTCTGGAGGTTGGTGGATCTCTTTAAAACAAGGGGGGGTTAGGAGGTGCTTAACTAACGGTTAGGAGGGAGGTAGTTCTGATTCCCTCTCGTCTTCTTATTGGCCTTCGGGGTCTTCCAAGTTTACCTTTAAGATTTTAAACGAACACACCCCGCGTACCTGCGCCACTGTAACACCACTACTAGTAGAAGTGAACAGCTCTGTCTTTCTCTTCCGTAACATTCCTGCCTTTGTCTTCTTTGGGCTGTTTCTATTTTTGAAGGAAAGCTTTCTTTTAGTCATAATTTCAATCTTCTTTCTGTTTTCTTTCATATTCACTTGCACAAGATAATATTACTTTATTTTATTTTATTTTAATTTCAATAGTTTCTCTTACTGTCTACAGATAGTCCCCATCGTAAAGATTCTGCTATCTTCAGCCTGAACAGAATCACGCCACTTCTTCTCTTCTTTCTTTCTGTTTATAAAAAAAAAATATGAAAAGCTGGTACCACCGCAAATGCTAGGAATGCACTAGCTACGTGCTAGTGAGAATGAGGACTGAAGAACACCATGGTGAAGCGTCAGCAAGCAAGCGCGAGCGATTGGCTAGCGAGCTAGCTCTCTGAGGTTTCTTGTTGAGTTGAGTTGAGTTGACTGTCGCCAAGTCTGGGTCGATGGTGGAGGCTGTGTCAATCCCCTCAGTCAGCCTGTGGCGCTTGCGGGAGAGAATAAAATCGAGGTCGGCCGCTGGAAAATTTGCTCCAACAAGCGCATGTCAAGTCAGTCAGCTCTTCCGCTCCCAGATTGCTTGCATTCACTCATTCACTCATTGGCTCATTCACCCATTCGTTCACAAATGTCCCCACGTCCCTGTTGGCCTCTTTGAGCGGCGCTGTCCCTGTTGCGGACGGCCAGGGCAAGCTTTAGCTTGAACTCGCCGCGCGGGCTGTGACTGTCGACCGCCAAGTCGGAATCAATCGGCGTCGAGAGGCATGCAGGCAGAGGCAGGAGGCGCTCTAGGATCCTTACCAACAAAGGGAACGCCACTCCCCCGGAGTCCATGTTCATTCAGAAGCAGGTCAAGAAGTCAAAGTCGAAGTCTGCCTGCCTGCCAACAAAGAATTAGATTATACTTTCGACAGCGAACGACGACGATAAAAATTACAAAAGACGGCAAGCAGTGCCTGCGTATTCTCTGGAGGCCTGCCTGCTCCTTTCTTCCGCTGCGGATACGAGTAACTGACGGCTCTGCTTGCTTGCTTGCTGTAAGCAAATTAGTCGACCTCGCATCATATTGAGAATGATGAACGTGGCTTAGTTCTGGTAGGAAAACAGAGATCGACAGATCTTGGATGGATCATGGCATCGAAAAGCTTGCTTTCGTTGTTTTGGGCGGGCTGCTTTGCGGTGTAACCTGAAGAAGATCTGACCGGCAGGCTTGTTAGTTGCGGTCACTCCATTGGCATCGACGTTGGCCTTCTCCGTCTGATGCTCGAACATCGAAGGCAGTGAAAGTATTATGAGCATGGGCATCATCACCATATTCTTCACACGAAGCAGGCTTTTATTTCTCTCTCTTTTTTTAAATTAAAATTAAAAATTAAGAAGCGGAGAAAAGGTAATTTTGATTAATACTTGTAAAATCTAAAGTTACTGACTCTAGAGATCAGATTTGGCGAAGATGATGCAAACAACCCAACAACGCCTTGTAGACTTGCGCGAAAGGTCCAAGTCTGAAGAACACGCTTGTGCGGTTTTCCCTCCACGGTGGGAAGCCTGGCCATCCCTGGAGCGTCTGCATCTGGTAGGAAGCAGTACGAGAGCTAGATAAAAACCAACAGAGCTGTCGCCGCTGATCGCCACAGTTCGCTGCTTCAGGACAACTGCGGCGTACGCATATCGCGGAAGGGGCTAAAGACCCGTATAGTTTCTCGTAAATGATAGACCGATACGAATTGCCATTTCAACTCGAGCAGGACTCGAACTCGGACACGGTAAGCAAGGGAAGAGACAGGCAAGCAAACTATTTGCACAGGCAGCCAGGCAGGCGGGCAAGCCGTACAAGTAATTGATTGCCTGTTGAAGTTTGAGGAGGCTTGCGTTTTAGTGTGCTAAAGTTATGCCAAAAGAGTGCTGTGCTGCCGTAATTATGGACGAAGATTAGGAACTAGAAGCAGCGAATTGTTAGTGTATGTATACCTATGTCCCTGCCAATCTACCTACTTTCCAGTATCTACGATCGTTCAAGTTGCCGGGTTTCGCATCAAAATCTCTGCTGCTCGAGTGCTATCTGGTAAGAAGTTTTGGAAAGAACCGGCAGCCAAATACTCGTCCCTCGACTGACTTCTAACTTCACATTCGCCATTTCAACTCAGCTAGTAGAGAGCGCTATGACTGCTGGTACCTTTTGTAAGCTCAAAGTAGCAAGAATGTTGGATCATCATCTACAAACGAGCAAGAACAAGACACACACTCAAACCGAGGAATGTTTATTACTTACTCCTAATGGTCTTACAAATTCTGTGCACCGCTACGCAAGTTACAGAGTGTGTGGTCTTGGAATACACTCAGACTGTTGAATTGAATTGAATTGAATTGAATTGAATTGAATTGAATTGAATTGAATTGAATTGAATTGAATTGAATTGAATTGAATATGCCTTCTTCTGTAGGTAATGAACGCTAGGGTTTCAGGTATCTGCGCAACAGTCAGGAAACAATCACAGTGGCCTACAAAACTGATCGATTGGTGGATAAGAATGATCAGGAAACGTGCGATGCGTCTGCGAGTATTCACAGAAAGCATGGAATCGGCGATCGCAGCTCCGACTTTCTCCCTCCAGTACCTGCGGAGCTGCTTTCTCATCTCTCCACGGTGTATTGCCCGCCCCCAAAGCTTCAGCGATGATGCCTAATAGATTTGCCTCGGCCAGGTGCGCGTTGACTTTTTCGCACACTAAGTTTGTAAGCGAAAATCCACAGGAGTGAGAAGCTAGTTGTAAACTCTACACAGATAAGTGAAGCTACCTAGCTTAATAATTATCCCGCTTTAGTGATGCCTCTAGATCCAGGCTCTCGACAGGAGCGTATTAGGTA
Organism: Schizochytrium sp. TIO01; assembly: GCA_004764695.1. Lineage (NCBI taxonomy): Eukaryota > Bigyra > Thraustochytrida > Thraustochytriidae > Schizochytrium > Schizochytrium sp. TIO01. Next base: position 3,960,022 of record SMSO01000037.1, on the reverse strand, counting down.
ACGACTCATACACCCTGTATACCGAGCGACCAGGCTCTGTCGCTGCCTCGATAAGTTCAATCTAGAAGGATTGTTCTCTTTAAATGCTTGACCTTTAGGCACATATTCAAAGCAGTAGACCATTCATTCCGATTAGGACATATTAAGGCTGTCCCAATCTTGGTAGCGAGGGGTTGAATTTATTGAGCTAACACAGACGAAAATGAAAAGCTGAGTCAGCCGTGTCAAGACGTTCAAGTTGGCGCTAACCTTCAATCTGGAGCGCGCGACCTTTTCTGATATCCACTTTCGGCTTTTCCTACACGTGCTGTCTACGACCTGTTAATAATATCCCCTGGAGTGGAAAGTTTAATAATTACCCCTGGAGTGAAATGTTCAAGTATGCCCAAAATTATGTATGAAACCCCCAAAGCTACTGCGGATGCGTGCTGTGTTTGCCCGGGAACTATACAAGTATATGAAAAAATTGAAAATCTTCTGGTATAACATGCCAAAGGCCCTTCTTGCACCACTGCACCACATGTACTGGAGCTTGAACTAGCGACCAGGGTATCTTTTAAAGCGCCCCTCAAAAATGCCGGCCCCGTGCTGGATTTCGGTCCGCCATCAAAAGAAATTAGCTGGCCATTATTCGCTATTCGAGTTTTTAAAACTACAGACACCCCACCTCAACCTTTCCTTTTTCTTTTGAAAAGGCCAAGTGCGGTGTGAGACTCCGAATCCAGCATATTTGGATCAAACGTAAATTACATATTTGCGCCCTTTTGTTATCCTTCATTGTAATAGAAATCAGTACTCATAAAAAAGAATATTTTGGTTCTTTTGCTAACATCTTACATTCTTTTAGATTACCCTTCCCCCCCCCCCCTCAAGTTCGGACACCTTAATCAATGGCCGCCAATCCGAGTCTGAAGTGATGCTCACATCCTTTAAAGTCCTAAACGTACGAGTTAATCATAGTACTGGACTATAATACTTTTGCCACTCTTGTAGGAAAACCATTTTGATGATTTTATTCTACAAGTTTTAATAAAACGTTGAAAGACTCCACGAAAGCGTGTGCCCATGTTAATTCTTATTTTGGTTTTTTATTTTTAAAGTGCAAGTTTGCACGGTGAGCTTCACCATACGCAGGCACACACTCAAAGCCGAGACGCAATTTCGGTGCAATCGAATAAATCCAGGATCGAGAACCTGAAGGTCAATAACAATAGAAAATAGCAATTATTTTCACAAAGAGCGATTCTCCCAAAGCAAAGGTGGAAAATGGCATCAAATCTTAAAACAAACAAATAGAAATCTTCTTCGTTCTTCATCAAAGTAAAAGTATCTAGCTAGATGTACCACCCTCAAATGGATGGTTCGGGGGTTATCTTGTGTGAAACATGCCAGTCTAACTACCTTGTTTCACCATAAAAAGTATCCTCACCTATGTTGAAGAATAATACAGCTCGATATAGATTCATAAGAGATAGTTAATGCGCTTTGGGGAGGCACACGTGAACCTCCAATCTGATTCCGATTATCCGAGTTCATCAAACGATGCATGAAACTCTGAAGAAATTTCATGCAAAGTGAATTTATTATGTGCTTCAACAAATTCGTATTGCCTAGTACAGGAGTGAAGGCGAGCCAATATTATGCCTGTTTAAGAAGGTTCAAGATGAAAAGGGGTTTCTAAAATACTGTCAGCCATATATTGCTCCAACACTGTATTGATGCAGCTATAAAATCTGATGCAGATGATGTAAATGGGAATCGTTCGTATGCTCATTTTGTAAGCTTAGATTCAATCAGTTATTCTTAGGCCTGTCGATCGTATCTACTAGAGAAGTTCATGCGAAATTCTGTATCCTTAAGTCTGAAACCTTTAAATATATAGCTCTTAAATACAGTGAAAATTGCAAATACTACTTTGTTTACACTGGAATACTGCATTACACTAAATCCTGACTAGTAGATGCTCGTGTTAATTCTCCATTCTAAAATATTTAAATCGAAACCTGACCGAGTGTATCCCTATGACTTGGTCTTTGAAGGTATAGCTTTGCAAGACCTGCAAATGAGTAAGTGAGTGGATATTCCTGTTTCTTAAACGTTAGACAACCAGAATAATAGATCCTTTTCAGTCACTGCAGAACTATGCAGATATAAACGAATTTACGTCCCTCGAAACTGCGAACATTTTCCCTTTTACATTATTCTGATCTCTCCCTAAATACTATTCTCATTTCGGCCGATATACCAAAAACATGACAATAGCATTTGTACACGGAGTTCTCTATAGCATGTGTATTGCCATATCTAAAGCTGATGAGTTCTCAACTTTATTGACCTTCACTGATAAATTTCAATGACTTCCCGTACCAATTTCTTTATGTGTATGCACACTATTTTATTCTGGTTATGGTAAAACCTTTGATATCTCAAGAAAGTGAACACATATTAAAACAAGAGAGGCCAACGAATTCAACAAATGTTCTCCAGCCTGAGATGCAGAACTATAAATGAATAAATGATCGAACTTAACTATCAATAAATACAGGGTTATTCTAGACTCGCAAGTTATAAGCAGGTATGTATAGGAATCATCAAATAGTTACAAGGATTAGCAAGGGTCTGTTATATAGTCGAATTACGAGTAATAATTTTTTTAATCAAATCATCCCATTCATTCTGGGAATATTACTTTTCGAATTGACATCAACATATGTGATTACATTAAAAAGAAATGCCGGAGTAAAACCTGGCGAGTAGACCCGAACAGAGTTATACTTAGCATACTTTGATATTGAGAAAGCAATGGCATTGACTTAATGCAGTAGGACATTGTCAACGCAAACTACTGAATGCATATTCGCACAGTATATATTACAAGAAGCCTTTATAAAGTCGACACATATTCTAATCATCATCGGTACCTAGATAAAGCCCAATTGTATTTGACGTTCTTCTGATTATCTTTCCTTTTGTAGAATTTGACTACCTGATTTAAAATACATATGGTCGATATGCTTTAAGATTAAAAATGAGCCTTTCCTTATGAAGTATTACTAACTTTGACCGCAAATCACACAATCTGTACATAGTCTGCGATCGAGCTGCGTAACTCTTATAGTTTCCCAGGTATGATCGGAATGCAACAAATGAATAGAAACAATGCCACGAATAATTGAACACGAGTGAGAGAGCTAAATTCACAAAACAATGTTCCAGAATTCAAATTCGAAAATAAATATGTGCGGGAAAAAGGAAAGTCGAGCAACCTCTAGAGGGTGATAATGTTGTGCGTTTAGAGTTTATAGAAATTTGAATTGTTTTAACTTTGTTTGACTTCTGAATGTCTGAGCACTATACAGTTGCACCTTTGATGCAATATCAAATCCTAAAGCCTGCAAACTAAACCTTACTTCAGAGGTAGAAACCTCTACAAACGCTGTCAGAGTAATCTTCAAGCGAATTAATTCCTGAAATAAATGTGAAACACTCAACTGATAAATAGAAAGGTGTCTAAGCAAAGCACTGAAAACGAATCCTCTCTTTACATTTATAATGACACCATGGGCTGATGCTCGAACCTTCAGTTTTGAGGAGTAGGTGTGATTTCGAAGAGACCCATGCCAATTTCAGCCAATGAATACGTACTAGTGTACATATAAGTAAAACTAGATTCTTGGTTAAGGAAAAATACTATCAGTGTTGGTTCCTAATGCACTTCTACTTCTTTTTTTTTCTTGTTCTTTCTGCCCTTTTCCTCGAAGGGAACTCTAGTATGGTACTAACAATGCTTACTACGTACAGGCTAGTATAAAGAATAAAGCAGAGCAGAATGGCCAAAAACCGCGTCTGTACGGCTACGGAGAATAGGATGTGCGCTAGCAACATGTTTTGTTGAACACTCGATCCTTTGGGGCCCCTCAGCAGGCAGGTTAAACTATGAAGATACCAAGCTTCATAACACATTTATTGAATTTTGCAAAACGCCAGCCCCCACAGTCCCCTAGGTTTGAGCAAATGATGTACCGACATTCTGGTGGACTTCTTCACTTTTAATGGCGATTTAGGTCAACAGCCAAAACATAAGTATTGAGTTCTAAGTGAATGCTAAGCAGTGCAGCTGGACAGTACGTATAGAGCATTTAGTTTCTTGGTCCTCCTCAGCTCTCCACCTTGCTCTTATGACTAGTCGCTTAGACACTTTTTCCTAGTTCTTTTAACCCTGAAACACGCGCAAAGAGAAACCGAGTTCAACCATACAATACATACGACTTTTAATTAAATAACCTGAAACAACACAAATAGAAACTCTGCATTTGCAAACGCCATTGTGATAACCCTCGGTCGTACAAAAAATAAAAACTTGAGTTCAATTGATACTCAGCACCACCATTCAATTTATATGTAGAAAAACTTTCTATGAGAAGCACGCGCTTCCCACTAAAACATGTGAAGTAACGGAACAAAGAATTGATGGCTCGTTTAAGCCATAATTAGGCAGCAAACACTTGTTCCTACGAGCCAACAATTACCTTACACATCTCAAGGAACCTAATAAGGAACCCAAGTGCCTTCTCTAATCAATTTGCTCTCAAACATTTAATTCTTATGCATGGTCGGTAAATAAATCAAACAATATTTTCAGAATTCAGGTCTTGTTAAGAGTTGTAGTCCCTCCCCCTTTGGTAGGTAATACTTTTAAGCATAAAATCGTGCTGTACTACACCTTATTACTGCTATCAACGTTAATTCACACTCATTAAGCATAGACGAGGTAAGAAACTAAGCCCCTTTTAATTCAAACGATGTAGGCAATATTTTCATTTGAGTTTTTCATTTGGTTTTGTTTAAGCGTGCAGAAGGAGGGGAGGGGGGGGACTAACATGTGCCAACCTCGTATCGGTTGCGGAGTTTTGGTGCTTCGTTGAAAGCAATCCTGAAGAACCTTCCACGCATTTCTTTAAAGAGCCTTACAGAATAATATTGTAGCTTCAAAACTTTAAATATCGAATTGAAGTTCTTCAAACTTACACAATTTAAATTACACCCGGTAGTTTCTGGGAATTTACCGCTAACTTCCCGATATGGCTTTGGCCATGTGAAGTATCTTCATTTCATGGAGAGATCATTCGTAGAGAACTCCACCAGAGAACTTTTCGCTGGCTTTAGCTTGGTTCCTCTATATACCTCCCTTTTAAACGCTGAATAGTGGCAACAAATATGGAAGTTTCATCTCGAGAATTGTGGTCATTCTCTTTATTTTAATCAAATCTTATTTTACCTCCGCAACCCTAAAAATTAAGTTCAAAACAATAGTTCCACCTTATCGCCAAAATGTAGGTCTCTTTTTTTCCCTCTAAGAATCTATTTTCCCACGCAACTACTATTTCCTATCTCAAATGCAATAAATGAAAGTTTCCTAGGTTAAATTGTTGAATAAATAAATATCTTTTGACTAATATGTCACTTTCATTCTATTTAAAAAAATTGAAAAACAGTGTATCAAGTACTCAATGTTGCATCGATCGAGCAAAATCGATTTAAACTATTAATTTGGCAAATCACTCCCACTTCATTAATTTTAAAGAGAGAGAAGTAAAAGGAAAAGAGAACTAGTACAATATTTTGTGATAGAAGTGTCACATGATGATATTATACGTAGATTCAGAAGAAGTTGAAGCAAGCCTTGCAATTAGGATGATGAGTTCCTATATGAAGTCCATAACTTTAAATTTATTTCTCTACCGCGCTAGACAATAGGGCACAGAAGATGAGGTTTCTAAATTTAACCAAACTGCTACTCAATATAATGATTTGTGATGTAACAGCAGTATGAACTTAAGCAAATGTAGAAACATAGCTATAAAAGCTCACTTGTCTTGGACCCGGTAGCTTTCGTTTCCTATTGAAGTATAACGGCTATGTGAATTTATAAGTTTTTATAGATACGAAAAATCAATTCGAGCAGAACATCTTCAACCCTAAGCCTGGACTTCATCAACAAATTTCGTCCAGCTAAATTGCAATATATCTTAAAAAAATGCACGCTGCTGCTTGCAATTCAATATGTTCTTTGAGCAAGAACTTAAAGTCTTGCTTAACTTCTACGAGCCAACCATGATACCATTTGGGACTGAAAGAAACATGATGAGAACAGGAATTCAAAGATCTGAATCCTGAGACCGATGCTCAAAATGAAGATGTTAGGAGGCTTAAAGAGGACTTGAGAAAAACATCCAGATTCTTCTTTTAGAATTGGCCGCCACTTGACCTTCATAAAACATGAAGATAGTCACGTATTGCTGAAAGATGATTCTGGTCAGCTTGAGCTTGGTTCTAAAACCGAAGGCAAGAGTCTTGATGAAGGCTTTAAGGACGTTAATTTTAAGAGTTAGCGAACTGCTGTCCTGGAAATGAATTCCAGAGCAGACTGATTCATGTAGTAACTGCGGAGGAGATATCATTCTTGAACACTATTAGAGAGGCGTGACGGGTTAGGTTAATTTAACATCTTCAACCATCACTTCAAATTACCCCATGCTTGAATCTAGGTAGTGTGTTGTCACATTTTTTGTTGATTGGCTTTGCAGCGACATAAATCTGACTGTCTACTCCTGCTCTATTGTAAACCCTCTAACTGTTAGAGTTTTACAAAGGGGCACCAAGAACTCTATCAATGTCTTGTCTACTAGTTCCCTCGATTAGAGATCTTCGCAGTTATACTTAAGTAAGGGAAGTCAGTTTCTTGGCCGCCTCGGTCGCAATTTTGGTTGTGGTTATTTAAGTTCGTTGAAAATCTAAACGCTAGTGTTGACTGCCTTGCGCTTTTCTTGTGACTATCTGCTTGCCTAGGCCTCGTTCTATTCATGTCTTGATCCTTCGCGAAACATTCTTGCTCCATATCAAGTCTCTTCAGTTGCAGAAGCTGTAATGGTTCTATTTTATTAACCTGTAAAATTCTCCAATATTGACTGGTACTCTGGCAAGACATTGCTTATTCCAAAACCAGCGCTTTTCATATTGTATTTAAGGCTTTGCTATTGTACAAGCGTGCCTTCAAATTGCCATCATTCTTAAAATGAATCCATGCGATGCTTTTGTGCAGTTATATAGCAACCCCTGGTTATCTGTAGAGGATTGTAGCAAGTGATTTGTCTACGCTATTTTCTGTTTCTTTATCTGTTGACATGTGTCAAGTATCTTATCCATATTGTGAAATCACCAATCGGACCAAGGCAACGCCAGGTGTCCATGACCAATGACCATAAGAGCTAAGGGATGAAGGTGTGCTAAGGACTAGCATCAAAACGACCAGGCACGTGGTTGAGAAGCCGATGAGCACCAAATTATAGATTCACTGATATCTACAATCAAAGTTCATGAGGATAAGTTTCAACTGTTCGTTGAGGAGACAGAATTACCTTATCTTGTTTGTTCTGCTTAATGAATTATTATGGTTAATTTGGCCTTCTAAGATGTGATAGATCGCTTCACATCATGATTCATTACTTAGGCCAATAGTATTCTTACTCCCAAAGTTGAAGTTTACGACGTCCCTTCAAGTTCTCTCCAAGCTTAACAAGGCATGTACATTCCTCTTTTAGGTATCATCTGGCTCACTTGAACAAATCGTCAGTCAATGCTTCATGGGGATAGGCATCAACAATTACTGACTCTTGTATGCGAGTGGGGATTTCACCAAAACAAATCTTATTCAAACGTGGTTTCTATGTAACAAGTGAGGAACTTTGTATAAATCACATAGATCTTAAAATGATCTATCTGTCACAGTGTCCTGGAACATGTAGCTCATCGTGGATGTAATCTGGATCTTAACCTTAACCACCTGTTCTTATTATAAATTGCTTTAAACGTTCATTCTTTTTAAATAACTGCGTGACAATACACGGAGTGGACCTTGACATGCTAGGTTTTGTCCCGACTTTTCTAATAGTCACGTATTATTTGTACATTTGATCAAGTAGATTGCTTTTAATTCTCAGATATATGAACGAGTCTATTCTTTATGCCAGATCCGCAAAGAATTCAACTTCAAAATTCTCGTGATCTAATGGGGGTATAGTTTCGTTTAATCACAGTTGCATCCTCCCCCCCGCATAAAAATTAGAGCTTCTATAGAGCTAACTATGTCCACGTACGGAGTACTCAAATCTTGCAGAATTGAAATTCATCTGATGCCATGGGCTCATACAGAGTATCCAATCTTGAATAATCTGAACAATCAAAGTAAACATATCTACATTCAGTTGTTCATGGTCGCATCTTCATTTTCTTGTTTGAATAAGTTTGAAAGGCCATGCAAAGTAGGAAAAGTCGAACATGGTGAACTACAGATTGGCCGACAATAGCGAGAAACCTAGGGAGCAACAGAGGCAACTTGACAGGCTTGATGAGCGTTTTTCTCTTCTGACTTAATCAAGTATATTATCTGTCAACAAAGGTCGATTCAGATTCTATTTGAAGGACTTGGCCACCACGATATTGCAGAATCCTTAGTGCACTAATGCAAATGCGTGATTATCTTGCCATTGCATATCCTTAAGAGCTCCAGTTCGCATAAGGTGAAACGTTATGCATGAGAATGGAAAGAAGAATGAATGTTTCAATAGGCTAAGTTGAAATCTGAATCAATGCTCCAGGGAGAAAATTGCTCAACTTGTTTAGGTGTGTGGTTCAGATCAAGTATGCCTTGGTCTCCTAAGTATAACATAATTGACCAAGTTTGGAAAATATTGCTCTTAAAAGTCCAAAGTCTGCAAACCCTTCCTAAGACTTCATATCGTTCCCCTGGAGCCTAAAAACATTGTGTCTTCACCTCGTTGTTAAGTTCAAAACTGAATAGATCACAAGTTTGATCATACGCACTCTGTCTCTAACGATGGATGTGAAGAAGCTAGATTACTTCTTTTTCTAATTGTTTTATCAGTTCTGGCTGTCAGCATTCCAGGAGGAATTTTAATCATATACGCAACTCAGCTCACTCTATCTGTACTAACAAAAACATAATCTTCCGTTACTAGGCCGATCAAATTAACGACCCACCAGCCTTCTATCTGGTTGACTCATGCTTACATCTCCTTTTGCCAACATTTTGTGCAACAAATGGTAGTCTGATTAGTCTGATTGTTTCTTAGCATTAAACAAGAAACTATGCCAAACATAGCGGCCAACAAAACAGGTATTGCAAACTAAATATTACCAGAAGCTGCGTTTAGTCTGGTAGAAGCTAGACTGTAAGATACAAGCAAGATGCTTAAAGTCTTGATATAGACTCAGTAAGGTTTTGTGAATTGTGGACTTTTAAAATGAGCGATCATTTTATTAATAATATGAATTTTAAGGTGAGTTATCTTATAATAGAATGAAGATGCTTTGAAATAGACATACATTGTATTCGAAATACGCTCCTCCAATTGTTATGTCAGTTGGCTTCATTAAGATGCGTCTTGTCGTCTTGCTATGACCCTATCTAAAACTTAAATATTTGGAGGATTTACAGTCAATCATCCTGCAATCCTGTTGTGCACATGTTCCTTTCATGTGTATATTAGGTGCAGTCTTCATGCCAAATAACGTAAGATATTTCCTGATGAGATAGGATTATGAACGAGAGGTGGAGCTCCGGGGAAGCTAACTACCGATGTATGATCTAATGAATTTGTTATTTCAAATTTGCATATGAAATGAATCTGAGATGGAGAGCTTCAACAACGTTGTGAAAATTATGATGGAGTTGGGTTATATTGAAAATCATAATTGCATCGCCAGGGCCATAGACTATTCATTCCATGTTGTTCACTAATTTCTCATTTTCTTCATCATGTCTTTAGTCATAAAAAATAAATCGCATTGACATTTCTTTATGTTAGCTTCCTTCGGCCGAATGAATGGTACTCCAATTATTCAATCTATACCACGTCAGCAAGGCTATATGTGTTCATAAATTGTGGGATGATGTAGGCAACGTATTGCTAAAGTTCTTTCCGCAGTATGAGAATTGTACACCATGTCAAAATACAACCCAGGCTTGTTGAGACGTCCAGGCAGAGAGACCATGATCCAAAATCATAAGACAGTCTTCGCGATCAATCAATTCAAATCATACCTGCATTTGGATGACGGTATATTATAATTCATTTTATACACGGATCTGCGAAACTTAATTTATTCATAAGGATAGTACAACTTGTTTATTCACGATACCAGAGCCACGAAGGAAAGTATTTTTGAACAGAATCAAGAAATAGACGGCAGGTGTCATGGTAGAAATACAGTTGAGTTGTACAGAGTCTCGACTTCGTAGCCAACAAATTCTGGCTGTGCTTCATTGTGATTTTCTTCTTCTTTTTCGCATTTTCTTCATCGAGTGAAAACAAGATTTATTTTACCGATGATATGTCTGCACAATGTTTTGCAACTCTCTCATTTTACTTCTCAAGGTGCCATCATGAAAGAAGGTCTTCCAAAGGTAAATGTTCATGTTACTCAATTCGCACAAATTGCAGAAACCACAATTCTTTGTAAAGTGAATAATACTTCTCAACAAGATCAACTAAACTTGAAGGAGTAAGGTATTTGCCAAGGACTGTAAACTATAGGGAAGAAATGAAATATGTGACCGTTGATAAAGAGGAAACGCGCCGATTGATTCATCAAATCTTGTAAAATGAGATAATGGAGTACTTAAAAGATTACGACAATCTACAATCTAAGATACACTAGAGCGAAACATACAGAAGATAACAGAGGGGATAAAAGCACGATCAAGTAGATATGAGAAGGTTCCGTCTTCTTGATTTACACAGGTATGGAGTATGTGTCATTTGCCTACTATTTTATAAGGTAGGGAGGGAAAGCATATGTATACCGTCCGCAGAAATGGGGTCTGCTTAAGATGAGTACGGCCTTCGATGCAGGCGGAAATTGCTACCTTGTTGTTGCGCCCATGTGAGTTGTGTGGTCTCCGATGGGTCCATGTGCACGTACGGTCGAAGAGAGCTATGGAGTTCGCCTTTGACAAAGTAGCGCACAAGCCAAACATGGCATCCGTCAAGCACTTTGTGCCGATTTTCCACTGATTGATCGCATAATACATATATATGCTTGTGAAGTCCCAAGGAGATGAAGTCGCAAGCAGAAGAACGACGGCGCTTCTTCTTACTCGTGGCCGAATCGTTCACTGAAGGTTCAAGTTTTACAGCTGATGAAGAAAGGGCTCCGGAGTCAGACTCCGATCGAGGGCGTCTAGGCTCAACACGTGCACAAAGAGAGTAGTAAAAGGCCTTGATTACTGGAATTTCCGAATCCTGCAGCTTCGAGACACGGTTTGCCAGAGCGTGTGCGACTTGAATTGTGCGGGGATTAACTTGCTTGCCACTAGCAGATGCTGCGCGAAGAGGTTTTGCTGCGTCTAAAACACAGTGCGCGTTGCCCTGATCACACCACATGGCAGGTCCATGTTGAGGAATATCCATCTCATTAAAGATGTCAAAACCGCGACGGTGCTTAGACGCTACATCAATAGCCATCATATAAGTGCGCTTGTCCCGAATAACGGAGATGCTTGATTCAATGAGCTTTGGTGGAAGACCAGCTCGGGGCAGCATCTTAACTTGATGATGAGAGCCACTTGCGTCGCTTTGAAGTTCGGCACCCATAGCACGCATGAGTGCGCGAAAATCTCGAGGGTTCAAGTCAATTTCACAACCACGTGGGTATGAGATAAGGCGCGGCACAGAAGTAACATTTCCGCTTACTTGGTGGCGCATACCTAGAGAACCACGACGTGTGGCACCGGATGAACCATTTGCCTGCTGTCTGTATCGGCGTACAGGTAGGACTGTTGACAGCGACCCCCACGAAGTAGAGCGGCTAAGAGTCTGAGGATGTCTATTCCATTGCTGTGCTGTTGCATTATTGGCTCCATGAGACCACATGTGAATGCCACTATGAAAAGTGGCAGATTGCTCATGAAAGCCGGGGGATGGTGCACATCTAAGACCACCAGGTGCAACACCATTAGTTGCCAACGACATCACCGAAGATGGGGATTGGCATTCGGTTGTCACACTTGCAACGTCATCTCCAGTTGGACCTGTGCGAACATGCAATGGGCTGGTGAGTCCATAGGGTGAATAGCCATGCCCAGAGGTGCGACGACTTCCCCTAGGATAAACAGTTCCCGGGGGGGTCCCATGAGGCGACATCGGCCGAGGAGGACAAACAATACCTGGGGAAAAGTTTGCATTATGTTGTTGTTGAACCGGCGGGCCTATCAGCTGCGAATTGATTGGTGACATAGGCGGGCACATGGTACCATTATGCGGTGCAAAGCTTCGGTTCGCGTTCAGTTGTTGGAATTCGGCAGTGGATTCTCCGTTAGCGAACTTTGGCTGGTTTTCATGAGCAGCAATTGGTGCAGGATGTTGTGAAAAGGTAGATTCCTTAGAGAGCTGATGCTGAGAATACGCTTGAGTGTGGTACAAAGCTGCGTTATTTGTAGAGTGAAAATACGCACGCGGAGGGCTAGAAGGGTTAGCCAAAGTTTCGTGTGGAGCTTTGGTGGATGCGAGGAATGAGGCAGGCTCCTCTTGCAAATGATGTACAGGTTTGATAAATTCTTCGCTAGCTTTGGTTTCAATTACCATATCATTAACGCCTTGGTTGTTCTTTCCGTGCAGAGGTGTAAACTGTGATTCAGGGAAAATGAAGGGAGCAGATGCGTGTTGATGCTGTTGAGGCACGTGAAGGCGCTGCTGCGTTTCGAAAAGGCCGGCCTCCTCCTCTTCGTCCTCCTCAAGTGCTCCTAGTCCAGTCTCGGGGACAATGCTTAGTGAGAGAGATGGCAAAGGCCTTTTCTGAACTTGGGTCGTTCTATTTCTCGTGAACTCCGCTTGATTAGAATTATGATTTGTGAAATTGTTGGCTGCAGGAACTGCAACAAGGTTGGGATCTTTCGGTCCCGCACTCCAGATGGCATCAACATCAAGAGAGGACTCAAATGACGCCAAGTCTACATCAGCAGGGACCACCCAGTCTGCTCCGAGGTCATCTTCGCCGAGCAGAAGCTCTAAGGTCAAATCTTGTTCACCCTTCATTGGCATTGTGACGCAGGTTTTATTTGAAATTGAATCTGGAGTAATTAATCGTCTGTCGTTGAAAACTAAGAATAACTTCCGGAGAGATGAAATCACGCTTCTAAACGATCAATGATTTGTATGACCAGGGCTACGCCGCAAGGCTCTGCCTATGCGAACAAGATCAGAGATGCAAGGTTGCTGCGGCTTCGATCACTCCTTGATCCCTTCTTCTTCGTTGTTCTTCCTAAGTAAGTAGCTTGTGGGTAAGGGTAGTGCACTCTATTTTTTCTGTACACGGTCCTCTTCTTTCTCCTGGGGCTGCCCCGATCAATGAAGGAACGGGTGACGATCAGCCCAAACCAGATCTCGTGCACGTCTGCTGCTGCTGCTGCTGCTGCTATAAATCGTCCCACGCTAGAGCTTATCTCCAGCTCGCTAGTGGTTTCACGCCAAGGGTGGTTGTAGGTAAGGTTGCGAGCTTCGTGTGCCGGCAGCCTTTGCTTTTGTTTGCCTCCGCTTGGTATTTCAAGTTTGCTCTTCTTATTTTTTAGTCGCCTCCGTCTTTCGTCTCCCTTGTGTTGCTTTTCTACAGTGTTTAAGGATGCTCTCTTCTCTTTCTTTTTATCTAGGATAACTCGGTTTGAAAGAACTAGCAGCAGGTATTCTAGCAAACAGGCTTGCCCTGTTCGACTGATGTTGCGGGTCTGCCAGGCCTCCTGTCTCCGGCCGCAAGCTTCAGCTGTCGGCTAGGTAGCTAGCTAGGGCTCGCTGCTTGCTGCTCAGCCGTGGCAGGCGGAGAGAGGCTTGCTCGCTCGGGATGCGATGAATCGATGGGTGTTTGGTGACGATTGTTTGATCGATCAGCCAATTTTTTTTGTGAACATTTTAAAAAAGATCAATCGGCTCACTAACTGATTCGTACGAATATTTACTCTTTCTGGTCAAAACTTTCTTTTTATTTTTTCCTTTCAAAAAGAAAAAAAGAGTTTTCGAATAACAGTGATACACGTGAGCTCCTTCTTTCTTCGTCCTTAGCCAATGCTCCCAAAAAAGGGTGTTACGCCACGCTCTGCCTACTGAGTGACCCTGTTTCCATTTAAAGTTATTTTGCTTCCTGGAAAACTTTATTAGCTCGAGTTTTTTTGTTTTTGATTTTAAACTTCCATACTCGGCTTCCTTCTCTCTTTCTTCTATCTCATAGCTAAATATTATTTATTTTATTCCCAACATATATTCGCCTGAAGCATGATTTTAAAACTTAACAACACTTTGAAAATAGTTATTTTCGAACATCGAAGCGTAAGTTCACTCGTAGTTGAGCCTAAAGGAAACTGAAAGCACGACGGCCACCACCCAAGGCATCTTTTCTCCTCTCGCCCCCTTCCACTAACGCTTTATATGATGCTGCTTGGTTTCCATCTTCAGAGCTCTTTCCATTTTCTATCTCTCGCTCTCACTAACCTGTTCGAGGAGAGGGCGCTACTCACAAAAATGAAACAAATTGTTTTTCTCTTTCATGGTTTCAGAAAAGAAATCCTCTGTAATTATTATTATTATTTATTTTTAAAACTTGGTTTTCTGAATTCGATTATTAATATTCATTAATAATTAATCAATTATTGATTAATTTTAATTAAAGCAAGGTGGAAGCAACAAACGATGATGAAACACCGATGGTAATGTTTCTCCCCTTTCCATACTCGTACAATGAACTGGTAAGGGACGACGAAGTGGGGAAAGAAGAATGGTTTGAAATGGTGGAAGAATGAATAAATAAATACCAATGGTAGTGACTGAGCGAAAGAGTGAAAGAGTGAGTGACCGAGACAACTCAAAAAGAGTGTGCGACTGACTGCCTGATTGTGAGAGAAGGAAGCAATCATCAGAAGAAGAGAAAGGGAGAGAGAGAAGAGAGAGAGGAGAGAGCGACGACGACAATTGGTCGATACAGATAGACAGACAAAGGACAGGCAAACAGACCGCCGACAGATAGCACTTAAATACACATAATACAGGCAAAGAGCATACACAAGGACTGACACAGCGAGAGAGTTTTCAGAGGAGAATTGGCAAGAAGGAAGGAGTGCGAAAGGTTAAAGCAGACAAACACGCACGAATTATAGCAATGTTATATATGGTTAATATATAGGACAAGAGTGATTTAAAAGAAATATTTATAAAAGACTATAATGTATTATAAAGACAATAGGAGGCAGAGAGTAGCTTAGTGCCGTCATTATGCAAAGCTAGGGTTTAAACTTCTTCTCCTTGTTCTACTACTACCAGTGGACTCTTAACTATGCTGCTCCTTTCATCTGCTCTCTTCATTCCTTTGATTACTCCTGACTCGCTTGATCCCTGACTAAGACACCTAAGCACACCATGGGAACTACTACTACAGGTACCAAAATTTCTCTAGCTAGTGCTACGACAATCGTTTCTTTACTCTTACGCCCATTAACCCCTAGCCTTATCTATCTCTCTTCTAATACTCCCTTTCGCGTGGGACGGCTTTCTCCGAGTTCTTCTTCTTTTTTCTTTTTATCTACTCTTCTTTCTAAAAATATTTTATTATTATTTTCAAACATATTGATACTAATGATAAAGATAGTATGGTAGTAACAGTGACAAACTTGAAACAGAACAAAACAAAGTAACATTTAGTAAAAAAAAACATTCCTCTTTCCAATACGAACGAAAAGGCATCATTTAAAAAAAAGAAAAAGAAAAAAAGAAAAAAGGGATATTCGTAATGTTGTACCCATCCCTCAATTTACGTAACACTAGCAATACTCTCTGTCAGCGCTACCGGCTACCCGTAGTGTGTTTAGAGGGCGTGCGCCTGTATCTCACTTCTTCTTCTTCTTCTTCTTCTTCTTCTTCTCTTCTTCTTCTACTGTGAGATAGAGCTTAAGTTTCTAGCTACCCTCGGTACCTCCTGCATATCTACGTCTTTACCAACCCATCGAGCAGATGGGAAGGCAGAGAAACCAGACCAGACGGTCTCCTCTGCCAATTTCATGGCGGCTGAAGCACCCACGTGATCCAACTGTGAAGCTACTGATGCAGATGCTGGCTCCGCTTGAACCCAACAAAGTCTTCTATACCTAGTTATTTAGTCCGAGACGGGTGGAGCGAGGAATCAATCAATCCTCTATAGTGAGCAGAAGAGGTCTTTGAACAATTTCCTCGCACTAAAGTGAAGAAGAAGAAGCAAAAATACCTAAACAGTTTGGTAAATAGGATTCTCAAACCAAAGTAAATCAGCAGTACTCATCGCTAGGGACCTACTAACTACAGTAATTTCTGTTTACTTTTAACGAGAAGTGATTTCTTTTCTACTCGATATATTGGCCCCATTTCAGTATTGCCTGCGTTTGGAGTTGATTCATTTCGCCCATGTTGGAGTCACTAGCTAGGTAGATACCTAATTAGTAGTCAGCTACCTACCTACTACGAAAAACCACCAAAGTTGCGGTGGCAGTAGCTTTGAAGGTTTCGCTTATAGAAACTCGACACTCCTCCACCGACGCTGTGCTCATCAGCCCCTTCTGACTGCGAAGATACAACATTCTAAATTGCTCTCACCCCGCATTTCTCAATTACATACCAACTGATTATTTCTCTAACTTTCCTCATAGAATTCTTGTAATTTGTAGAGAGATTGCAAGAACTGTAGAAGATCTCTCCGTGTATTCTTGCAGTCGGAGTTTCAGGTAATTCATAATGGATCTCGCCGATCAACTTCATCATTCATCCTAACGTCCTTGGAATTACTCTCTTCTCGCTATAGTCTTCTCATATTTCTGATACTCTAAAGGCGCTCTTTTCGCCTTGTGGTGCTCGCGTCTTCTTCTCCGTCTTCTCCCAATAGAACACAGGCCCTTCTTCAGTGAACGGTCATTGACCTCCATTGTGGATTAATTAATCTCCCACTCTGCTACTTTAAATCAATCAATCAATCAATCAACCAACCAACCAACCAATCAATCAACCAAATATCCCTTCCTTCCTTGCTTCCTTCCTCGCTCTTGCTCAAGATAAACCTCAAATTGATTGATATTCGACCTTTCAGAACAGATCGTAAAGCTTTTCAACAGGCAGGCCTTCTATATTCGTGGCGTCTGCCCTAGTCCCTGGCTCGAAGGACTCACTAGCCAAAATGGCAAAACGAGCTAATGTCTGACTAGCTTGCCTAACCTCCTCCTCCTCCTCCTTCTTCTTGCTCTTAGTAAGCAGCCCGTCCGTCTGCTTTGCTACCTTTGCTGTGCTTTTATGTTTCTTTGTTTTCTAGTTGCTTTTAGTCTCTTTTATTTCGCTGGTGCTTTCGTGCGAGTTGATGGATTAATTATTCTCTCGGCCTAGGCATTGCTATTCGAGTCACGTAATTATAAATCGTATATTCATATATGTATACTCTTGATTTTTTTTAAAAATATTTTTTTTGTTTTTAGCACTGTTTTTACTACAACCATGTAACCATGTATGTCATTGTCAATAATATGTTTATTTTCAGGCCAGGCTAATACTTATGAAAGAAGAGGAAGATTTGAGTTGATGAACCGGAGCATGGCACTTGCAATCACCTAAAAAATGAATTCTCCCGTAGCTCTGTTGCGACAGAAGCGAAACAAAGTTCTTTAGCACTACCTAGCTGGCCCTTGGCCCGCCTGCTCCGGAGAAGAAAGAGGTTGCTTTGAATCGTTTATACTAATTCATGTTTTCGTCTATTTATAATTTAAAACTAAACAAAAAACTAAAACTAGAAAAGGCCCATTCTTGTAGTCACTTCTTTCCAAGTAGTAGATAATGATCAGGCTTTCTATGTCGTTTCGGCACTCATTCAGTTTCTCTCTTCTTTCAAACCATGGCTTTGGCTTCGGGTATCCATGTTGCAGATGCCCAATGCACTCTTATCAACGCGCCAACACATAGGTACCAGTATACTCCACTCTCTTCGTATATGCTTTGCCTGTACGCGCCGGCGTTTAGAAAAGTTCTTTCAGAAACGTTAGATTTGAAAAACATTTCTCAATTAGGAGATACAATAGAATACGTTTTTTATTTGAAGAAAAAGAAAAAGTTTTATAAAAACAAATCAACAGGTTTTGAGTCGCGCCCCGGCAGCTCCTGATATCTGTGCGGACGGACTCGAATGAATGATAAGCCTCGGAGGAGAACTCGTAATCGACTCGGTGGCGAGGATGTTCGCTTTTTCGTTCGTCCTTTCGGCGTTTGTTGCTGCGACAGACTCCGATTATCGTATTTCGTATTTTCGAGCCTCGTCTTTATTTGTCCTCAACTGAGCTCATTTGACTTCCGCTGTTGCCCTCACGATTGTCGAAAAGTTATCAGTCCTGTTATTTTTTATTATTAAACTCTTCCTCCCGAAACCTTTCGTATACTGCTTTTCGCTATATACCAGTCGCAATCAAATCACCTATTTCCAATTCTGTAGAGTAGCACAATCCGCGTGAACCTCCGTGCTGTCGCGAGAATCTCTGCACGGATAGCGGCGATCTGAGGCGCCCATGCTTTGCTTTGGTCCCCGAAAATCGGAGTCGAGGACAAACCGGGGAACAGTTTGATTCATGGTTCCTTGATTTAATTGAAATTTCTATTATGTGTATTTCGTTTGTTACTTAAATTTGAATTTAAAAATAAAAAAATAGAAAAATAGAAGAATGAATCATACATATGTTATAAATGAGAACAAATCATCAGCTAATTTGAATTTCAAAATCTTTAACAGTAGAAACGAATCAACACAAGGATTCATTCTATTGCTCAGCTCTTTTCCCTTTTCTAATTCTTTTTTCTATTAGCCAGGTGCTACCCGGTTCCTATTTGGTTTCCTATGTTTCCTTTTTCATTCAAAGACAAAACAGAACAAAACAAGACCAAACGACAGCACAGCGCAAAGCAATGTTAGCTCGCTCGAGAAACACTTATTAGTGCCTCTCTTGCATCGCGCAGCACATTTCCACATCCATCACCACGCAGGCTTTCTTGAGTGAGCGCTGCTCCGCGAAGGCCACGATTACTTCGAGGGTTAGTTACTTCGAAAGGCATTGGGATCAGGATCAGCACCAAAGACCGACCACTAAGACATGTTCTTGCGCACTGATTTACAAGAGAGACGCCCAGAAAATACGCTGCTT
Source organism: Schizochytrium sp. TIO01 (assembly GCA_004764695.1). Lineage (NCBI taxonomy): Eukaryota > Bigyra > Thraustochytrida > Thraustochytriidae > Schizochytrium > Schizochytrium sp. TIO01. The sequence goes on along the minus strand of SMSO01000037.1, from coordinate 3,940,764 downwards.
CCAGAGAAGGAACGTTCTCAATTGCAAGCAACAATACGCCCGCCGTATTTCCATCTACCGCAGGCAGACTAGAAAGCGAAAGCAGTAGCAGCAGAAAAGAACAGGGGCCTAACGTAACACATCGAATGCCGTGGTACTCAGATAGACAGGGCCTTGAAAACATCAATTTATTCACCAAAGCCCATGAGGCAATTCCAGGTGAAAAGAACGATTGGGCGTTCGGACTTTGATAGAGTCATTTGTTTTCATCAGCGATGCGGCCAATCAGTCGAGCAGGAAACGTTTGCAGCGGTTTATCTGTGGCGCGGCTCAGCTCGCCTGGCAGAAATCCCGATCAAGCGAAACGAGCACTGTCGCCGGAAAAAGAACTTTATCGCTAAGTAATGCTCGTTCTGTTCCTGCAGAGGATGGATGATCTTTGTGAAAGAGAGGAACTTGGGTATAAATTCTTGAGTTCTTCAAAACCCGGAGCCCTTCGAGATTACCTCACATCCTAACAAGGCCTAGGTAGGCAAACGGAGAACTCTGCGGTGTCCTGAAGGGTCGGTCTCCAGCACAAATCCGTCGTCTCTAAACGAATGAAATCTCTCCTCTTTATCATAAAAGCAAGCAAATGATGCGCCGGATATCGTGCGTGGGACTGAAGACATTTCATGAATGATGGCTTCGAATCCGTTTACTAGACAGAGCAAGTTATCAATCACTGCGATTGCTGGAAACCCGGAAGAATCTAATGATACGTGCTTGGCCGCCAACTGCATTAAATTACGATTGTCTATGTTCTAATCTAAAAGGAGCAAGAAAGTGAGGGTTTCATTTCCTCCAATTTCTGCAGATTCCAATCGTATGTTTCATATTTACATTTTTCAATATCCTATCCCGGAAGAATCTCGCACCATACTTTGGTCTTCTGCCTCGACTTCGCGTGAGGTGCCTCGTCCCCAAATCTATTGCTATGATTTATTTACCTGCTGGTCGATTCTCAGGGAAGAACCAGCAGAAGCATGGATGCCCGGCTTATGGTCCCTTTAGAACAAGAGAACCTGCCAAAGCCCTCACGCCGTTTACGCGCGTGCCATCTTCAAATTCTGATAGATAGATAGATAGATAGATAGATAGAGAGATAGATAGATAGATAGATAGATAGATAGATAGATAGATAGATAGATAGATAGATAGCTAGTACCTAATCGATAAGAACCTCTAGAGGCCAGACAGACAGACAAGACCGCCAAAAAGTAGAACAAGAACTAGAACTGGAACAAGAAGGGGCTCGATGGATCCTCCGTTCCATGTATGTTTTGCTTTGTTTTCTAATAAATAAAGAAAAATGAGGAGGCGCCCTCTGTCTTTGAGCAAAAGCCAGCGATAGATGAGCAAGTAACAGCTCTCTCATGAGTCGAACCTCAGCAAGAAAGCGATGGATAGGCGCATTTACAGAACAGCCTTGCTGGTCCCTTTGCCTCCCAATAGAAAAAGCCTCTTCGTCCAGGGCCGTACGAGCTATCTATCCACCTACTATGGCCGGGAAATAAAAAGAGAACTCCTACTACCTTACCGATAGTTTTAGATATTATTTCCACGAGACAGACAGACAAACAAACAAACAAACAAACAAACAAACAAACAAACAAACAAACAAAATTAAAAATTACTTTGAATGGTCGATATATTTGCCAAGTCGAAAACAAGCTTCCAAAAACGTAGCGGGGACCTGCCTGGCACTCTAGAGCATTTCAAAAGAAAAAAGAGAAGAATGAGAAAGAAAGAAAGAAAGAAAGAAAGAAGAGGAAAGAGACGCCGCCGGTCTGTTTTTTGAAGCTGCGAAAGAAGAGTGGAAGAAAGGAAGGTTTCTTCCTGTTTCAATTAGTGGTCGTTCATTGGAATTATGAGCCGTGGTAGTACTTAATGGGAGTATAGGTAGTACAGTGAAGCGTAACTCGTGCTTCAAAGCTCTCCTTCCTCTTCCTTCGATAGCTTTTCCAGTTCTTGATCCTTCTTTCTTTCTTTCTTTCTTTCTTTCTTTCTTTCTTTCTTTCTTTCTTACGTTCTTTTCACTTGTTCATCTCTCGAAAGGAAGAAAGAAACAAAGAAACAAAGAAAGTTCACATGTTTCGCAAGAGATGGTCGCTGCTGGCTGCTCAGAGGCGACGTTCGGGCGGCCTGACAAGCTGCTTCTTTGCTTACTTGCTTTGTCCACCAGCAGCAGTAGTAGCTCTTTGTTTGCGCGAATGAGAGACACCACGCAGACCGACGGAGGCGGAGGAAGCAAGCTGGCTGGCTGGACACGGTCTGCTTTTTGCTGCCACTGGTACGACATCAATTGATTGACGAATGAATGAATGAATGAATGAATGAATGAATGAACGAATGAACGAATGACTAGGCCTAAGTGGCCGCAGGTATCCGTGTAATGTTTCTTAGAGCATGGCGGAGGAGAAGCGTTCGAATCTCTTCAATTTTATATAAAACACTCGTAACTATCCATTCTGCTGTTTTGTTGGATTTTAACTTTGTTTCGTTTCTTTTCTCTATTTCTCTCTCTCTCTCTCTCTCTCTTGTGTAATTGAGTTTTCATGTTTTGTGTTTTTTGGCTTTAGATTTTATGTTTTCTCAGAGAAAGTAGAGAGAACACCCACCAAAATGATGATGACAGCCATTTCGAAGCGAACAAAGACTTCGCTCCTTTAATTCTCCCCCTACTCCATCGCCCGCTCCGTAGCAGATAGTACAAAGATCGTGGTAATAAGCTAGTTGGACCTACATGCGAGGAAAAGATATCCCTTTCTTCTGCCTCTGTTTTGAAACCCACCTTCGTTGTTTCTTCAATTCAAACTGGGACTGAGAGTCAGATTTCAAACTCTGCCGGAGAGCGTGGCGCTCTGCGGCGAGGACGCGGGGCCTCCGAAGTGAAGGCGATGCGTACGTGGCGTTTCTCTCCTCCTCTCTCCACTGCGTGCGGTTTGTTCGCAGCCAGCTCCTCAGGATTTACGCACTGGAGCTAGCTAGCTAGCTCTCTTCAGGCCAAATTCTTCTTGGCAAAGTCAGTTTCGGCAGGCCCGCAGAGCGGATGCTCTTGGGCGCCTTGGAGCAGGGCTCTTTCTTCGCGTTGCCAATTCCAAACTCCGCAAGCCCGCAAGCCGCCAGCCCAAGGAGGCATCATCGTCGCCGGTGTCCTGCACGATGGACTGCCTGCGCCAACCGCACGAGCGAGCGAGCGAACGATAGCGCTCATCGTCGTGTTAACCTGGCCCGTTTTGCCCTCGATCTCCATGCTCCAACCCAATCGATGTGGCTCGCTCATCCTCTGAGAACACCAAATGAATGAGTCATCTCCGTCAGCTCGAGCTAGCTAGCTAGCTAGCTAGCTAGCTAGCTAGCTAGCTAGCTACTGGCTGCATGATGCCTTCCACAGAACTGGGCTAGTGCGCATCTTCGGCGGTGGGCTGGGCTGTCCTTCTTGAGAAATGTCGTTCGTTTGGCGCCGAAGCGCATCTTCGAAGACGGGGTGCAAGTGCCGCCACGGAGGCTGGCAGACATGCATTATGCATTATGCACGCACGCTCGCTCGCTCGCTCGCACGCACGCACGGTGCTCGTGGCTTTCTAAGAATTCCTCCTCGCTTTCCTCCGCAAATGCACGTATGTGCGCCAGGCGCCGCGTAGATGGCTGCAGACGCTCGCACCAGTGGCGCAAAGCGCCTCGCTGCGCTGTTCAAGTTCTGGCTCACACACAACAACAACCCACCTTCGTTGACTTATTCGTGAACCCATCAGATCTCCTTCACTCCAGCTGGCTCGCCGCTTGAACTGAGCTCGCTCCGCAGGAAGGACTTTCGATGGCCTACTACAAGGAACTCGAACCGGCGCCGGCGTACCCGCATGCTGCCTTGCCTTCCTGCAGAGGGCCGACCTGTGTGGGCAAACCCATGATGACTGGGCCTTCAACAACTCGGAGCCGTGCTGCTTCTGGCGTCAGCTGCTTCGAAACCGCGGAGATCTCGGGTGCTCCTGAGGATGATTGCTTGCTTGCTTGCTTGCTTGCAAGTGGCGAATCTATCGATTTCTCACCTTTGCCTCCAAAACAAAAAAGGTGAGTCCTGATCATTTTCTGTGGCTACCCAGTTTCACCTCGCTTTAGTACATACATGCGTAGCCAGAGAGAGATTAGGTACCATCTACGCTTACAGAGGAAAAGTTCGTGTTGAGAATTCGCTTTTCATGTTGAGATCTCAATCATCGTCGTCAAAGAAACTTTGTAACTTTAATTGTTGTTGTTGTTGTTGTTATGTTTTCGTTTAAATTGAAAAGAAAGAACCACGCACTTCTTTCGGTCCTAACCGGCTAGCTACCTGCGCGGGTAGCAGTGAAAAAGATGCTTTCTTTCCTCGGCTTTTTCAATCAATCCAGCAATAGATTTGGGGATTCTTCTTTCTTTCCCCTCTCGTTTCTCTCACAGCTTGATTCCAAATCCACCAAGGCCCATGGTACCAACTCACAAGCGCCTCTCTCGCTGCCCCTTCGCTTCATTTCGCGTCACTGTACCCAACTGTGCACGGCACCACCCCAAGGCCGATCGATGCCAATCCTGCAGTGCTTGCCTTTCTGTGAGCACCACTTTCTTCGCAGAAAACACTTGCAGCGCTGTTTTTCGAGCGAGCACTTCTTCGGGCCTAGGAAAGTGAAGAAACGTGGCTGAGCGAGCGAGCGATGATAGGAGCCCGCCATGTGTTCAATTTATCTATCCAACCAATAGTTCTCAAAAGTTACATATATTTACGATCTGTGAACCTAATTAATTAATTATTTATTTATTTATTTATTTATTTATTTATTCATTTATTCATTTATTTATTATAAACAAAGAATGGGCATGGAGACTCTTAGAAGAAGCCTGGACAAGACGCGGAGCGAAGAGAGGACCGTGCGGAGGAAGAGGTCCTGAGCTGCCTTGGACTGCAGGAGGCGCGGCTTTTGAGTTTTTTATTGTGGCCGCGAGGCACAACTGTGGGCTTCGGCGATCGGTCAATTAGACAGACTCGGAAACAGGCTCGGCAGACTGTGGAAACCAAGCACCAAGCAGATACGTGCTGACGACGAAGCTGCGCTGCGAGAACGCGTTCCATGTCGCGACTGCACGGAAGGCGACGGGGAAGGTTTGAACGGGGCCTCGTTCGTTGGTTTTTCGATACAAACTCGCAACAAACATTGAAAATCGTGGGAAGAAAACCATGGCGCGGCAGAGCCTCCGGACAAAGCTCGTAGTATTCTTTTCTTTTTCAGGCTGGTCTGCAGGCACTAACTTGCATGTCGCGGCAGGACAGAATTACAAAGGTCGTGTTAATTCGCCTTCTTTCAAGCTAAGCTCTCTTCTTTTCGTTTGTTTGGGAAGGCCGTTCTTGGCGTGAAATTCTCGCGCACATAAACTTATATAGTTGTTTCATATAGTTTATGCATTATCGTATTCTGTTCAAGATCTTGGCGGCTCGAGATTTGAGCATTCCTTTGCGTGTTCAAGGCAGAACGTGAGCGAGCACTCCGTAGAGAGATAGGAAAGCAGAATGCGATGGATCTACGTGACTCTTCGTCTCCTGTTTCAAAGCTGGACAGAGGTTGTGGCTCGCACTTGGTATTTAATTGTCTTGGACTCGGTCTCCGTGCTTAAATGTCGCAATACGCTGGACCTGTACGTGTACTCTGGTCACTTCTTGACTGTATCTAACAAAACCTTCAACATCAAGGCCAGTTCTCCTGTAGTGACGGAGTTTGCCCTTTTGCGAAATGACAACAGCAGAGCAGAGCAGGGCATTAAACACGGTGCATTTGCTTCGATTGATCTAGAATGCACTTACTTATAAACAGTTTGCCAGAACAAAGCTGACTTCGATCGGTGCTTTCCTGTCTTCTTGAGTCCTGGAAATCCAGTCTTTGTGACCGTTCCTGAGACTAAATATTGCCACAGATGGATGGCACTATCGCGTTCCACACAGCACATTGATGGCTTGCATGTTTCTTAATGTTGGCGGCGAGAACTCTGGTAATTTAAAATGAGCATTAAAAATTCAAGGGAGGGGAACAAACATTCATTCTTCTGCTCTGCCCACCAAAACAAACCGACGCATTTCTCTACGACGATTCGACGATTAAATTTTCTACGTGTCTCCGAATTCGAGCTAGACCAATACTTGGCCCTACTGAATCATAGTTTTATCTCGAAGACAACGTCTTCGTCGGCCGCGCGCTCTTGAGGAAAGAGCGCCTCAGAATCACCACTTGTCCATGCGACACTCCACCGACACCTTCAGCAGATGCCATGACGTTTCGCACGGCATTGGAACCTCCTCGTTTTTAGCGGGAACGTAACGCCCGCCTCTCAGCTCTGGCCGACATGTGGCGATGACGGTGCTGCTATCATTCGCAGCAACCCTTACAATAATTCTGTCGCCTCAGTAATGATGATAGTAGGTAGTAGACGTCACTCCAAGAGGCAGGCAGTAAGAGTCTCTTTAACAGAGCAGCTAGTCTTGCGAAATCAAGACAACGTGGGTTCTCACTTTCTACTTTCGAAAGATAAAACGTTTTTAATTAAACAAAAAATTGTTTATTTTTCTATTTATTTAAAAAAAAGACATCATTACACAAAATCATAATAGTAGGACAAACAGCTAAGAGTGGAGATATAAAAGATGCCTGCCAACGAAGGATGTCCTAAAGGTGACAGCTTGCGTTTCTTCCTACTAGCCCTTCCTAAATTCACGTTTTGCACGAAGTTTGTGTTCTGTAGCAGCTCTTTCTTCCGGGCACTCACTCACACCTGACTCTGTGAAGAAGCCTGAAGCAGCTTTAGAGCGCGCGAGAGAGGAGGAGATCCCGGCTCGCTCCAGTCCATAGCTCCCGCCAGAAGAGCCCTCTGTTGTCTCCTCTAGATAGTTCTCCGTCTGCCCAAACACCTTGAAGGCCAACGCCAGAAAAAGCAAAGAAAGCCAAGCCAAGCCAAGCCAAGCCAAGCCAAGCCGAGGCTAACTTCAAAGCTTGGTACCTATTACTGTACTGCAGAAGCGAAGAGGGAGAGACTTTCCAGGCGCTTCCAGCAAAGTTCCCGAATGACAAGTCTCGAATCTCGACGGGAGCCAAGAAACCACGGCCTGCTGGCTCAGTACATAGCTTGAAGGTGTTGATTGATTGAAGGTGTTGATTGATTGATTGATTGATTGAAGGTGTTGATTGATTGATTGATTGATTGATTGATTGATTGATTGATTGATTGATTGATTGATTGATTGATTGATTGATTGATTGATTGATTGATTGATTGATTGATTGATTGATTGATTGATTGATTGATTATTGCTAAGTGAACTTGCTTGTGTCTGCTACGTGCTGTCTCCGCTCAGAAAGAGAGTGCGAAGGCGTCGCTGGTAGTCACGACTTGCCCCTCGATTCTTGATTTTAGCTACACCTAGGTACGGCATCGCCATCGTGATGCTAACTTGTGATATGATCAATCTAAAGGGAACAAAAGCAGAAGAAGAAGAAGAAGAAGAAGAAGAAGAAGAGGCGAACAGTGAGTGAAAAGACCGCCGCCGAAGCAGAGAGATTCTCACCAGAGCGTACCAGATCTAGTTTGCGCCCCACCGCCACCACCGCCACCACCGTCGTGGTATGCGCGTGCTGGCAGAGGAAATGGCTCACTCGGTCAGTCCATCGCTCAGTCAAGGCTAAACTTTGAGCAATTTCTTTGAGCAAGCATCTAAGCATGAGATTGTTTCGAGATTTTCTACATCATTTCTTCCTTCCTTCCTTCCATGTTTTCATTCATTCATTCTTTCTTTCTTTCTGTCTTTTGTTGCATTTGCGAGACTGAGTCCCTAGGAATCACATAAATAGGTCCTAACCGGCAGGTAAGTGAATTTGATTTCGATGACTTTTCACTGTTTCCATGTAGATACTATCTAGTAGGTGCCAGTCAGTATTTAAGCATCCAAAACTTTCCTTTCGAAGGAGAAAAAAATAACTTTGTTCGAAAGAGAGAAAAACGGATCGAAAGGAAGAAAGGCGAGCGAAAGGAGAGACTAAAAAGGTGCTGCCATGCCTTTCTTTTTATGGCCTGCGCAATCCTTCTATCGCCGGTAGCTCTCTTTTTTAGTGAGCTCGCCTTTGCTGCGATATCGAGCGTTGCTGGGCGTTGGCGTGCCGAAGAAGCTCTTTATCCCTCCTTTCACCAGTCAGCGCGGGTTTTATCCTCCCCTGAGACCCGCCATTTCCCCTCAGCTCCCCAGGCTGATTTGAGAATAATATTGGAGAACGCGGATATATATATATATATATATATATATATATTTGTAGATACGCACTGTTCTTTGGGTCTGTCTGTTTGGCAAGTTAGTTGTCAGTCTGTCGCCAAAAACTGCGGTAGGCTGGCAGTATGCTGGGAAGCCTGTTAGGATGCGCACTGAGAGGGGCCACGAATTCTGTGACAGAGCAAAAACAGGACTGCTTAATCATGCATTTATTCCCCATTTCTTCTTTCTTTCTCTTGTTTCTTTTTATTCGCAAGCTAGGTTTCCTGCTCTCGTTGTGGTGGCCTTGGCCTTTCGTTTCTATATTCGGGGCACAGAAAGGGCCCAGCAGACGCGCGACGAATTTTCCTGCGCGCCCATTCTTGACAAAAGCTTTCTTGAAAGAAACCCCGCGCTACAGAGAGAGAGAGAGAGAGAGAGAGAGAGAGAGCCCTAAAACTATTTCTTCTTCGTTGATGAATGCACCAAAAAGTTCTCCCTTTTTTCCTCTTTCTTTTCTCCAAGCCCTCTTTGCTACTTTTCGTTTAGTTTTTTTTACAAAACATTTTCATTTTAAAAATTAAAAACGTTTATATTTAATTTATAAAAAAAATGCCGACATAGGAAAGTAAGTCAACTTTTGATAAATCGTGAGCGCAGTTGAACCCCAAAGCTTCCCCAAAATTTCCTTGAGATTAGAGATGGCCCTTCACAGCACGCCCCTCACAGCAAGGCATTGATTGAGAACAAGGAATCGTTGACAGCTCGAACAGCTCAAGCTCCTTCGAATTACGAGTTGGTAGATCTCCAGTTCTTTACTTTCTTTCACTCTGCCAAGTTCTGAAAAATCAAGGAGCCAAATCTACCGAACAAAAGAAAGCCTGTACTCCCATTCTTTACTCTCCTTCCTTCCTGTGATCTAGTATGTACCTACCTACCTCCCAACCAGTAAGGGGTTCACCACTCTCACTAGTTACTGAGTTTAAATCGATTTTTTACCTTCAAGCCACACTCAAAGGCTCAGTAAGACAAAAGATTGGATAGGTATCTTCATCGGCCGGGAAGTAGTAGAAGAATGGCGGGAATAAGAAAAAAGGTTGGACTTGTGAAAGTCTTTCTTCTCTCCCTTCTGCCGGCCTGCCCCTCTGTACGAATATGGCGATGTGAAACAAAACCACGCCGATGAATAGTTAGTTAATTACCCAGAGGATTTGCAGCACAGAGCGAGACAAAGAGAACAGTCGGGCTGAGGGGCATCGAAGGCTTCTGATCTTGAACCTACCTGAAGAGTCCTCGCCGCAGGACATTGCGCCCAAGGTTTGCGCCGCGTTTCTCCTCTCCTCTTCGGTGCATTTCATGCATGCATGCATTTCTATTTAAATTTCCACATTGAAACAATATCTCGCTGGTATTTTTTATTTTTTTTAATAAATAAGAAAGAAAGAAAGAAATACAATTATTTCATCATATAATTGTATTTCTTTCTAAGTATCCACTCACTCGTGCCTCTAGCAAGCAGAACAGGGCGACTCGTAGTATCCTTCGGCTATCTTATCAGCCGCAAGATTCCGCCTGGAGGCTCGGCAAGAACCTTGTACTGGAGCCTGCGGCCGTCTGCGGCGGCGTCCAGATCGGCCAGGACACAGGTCAGATCAAGCCGTCCGCCAGCCCGAGAGCTTCCAGGTCTTTGCAGCAGTAGAAGTCAGGTGCCGCTGCGAGACACGTTGAGTAAGAAGGGCCGCGGATCGAACTTTTTTACCTCAGCGCCTTGGCTGCGAGTATGGTCCAGCTAAGTCAAGGTGCGTGGTACCTGTAAAAGTTCTCAGAAGTTGGCTTTGAAGCATCAATCATGGCGTATTGTTGGGCTCTTTGGTTATCTATCGCTCGTGGCGAGGAAGGTCAAGGCGAAGAACCTGCGATCCTGGAGCCGCCTTGAGAACCGGCTGATGGCGAATGATGAATGACAAATGATGAATGACGAATGATGAATGACGAGCGATGAATGCGGGTCTTTCATAAGTTTCCACAATCTGCCACAGAGTGCTTGCAGAGAAGGGCCTCGCGGAGTCGTCCGGTTGAACCATCCTAACGTGTCAATTCGAGAAGAAGGAGTTATGACGCCCCGCTTTGCTTGTTAACCTGAAGAATGATAGTTTGACTTGGGTTACAAACGATATTCCATGCGAGCGATCTTCTTCTTCGTTGAACCAAGATTGATGACGAACGAGGCTCCCGGGCTCTAAAGAAGAATATCCTGAAATGGAGGCTTATTCGCAGGTTTTATTTTATTTGCCTCGAAATCTTATTTCTTCATTCGCTGTTCTTCGTTTTGCACTTCTTCGTTCGCTGGCGAATGAACCAGCAGACTTTCCACGTGCTTCAGACGGACAGGAATAGCTCATTCGACTAGCAATGGCGAGAAATCTGCGGCGTAAAGGTGAAAACGCTTCTATAAAAGCAGTTCGTAGACTTCCTTACTTTGCACAGAGAGAGAAAGAAAGCGAGGGAGAAAGAGGGTATCTATCTTCTGTTCACATTTCAGCTCCCCTCCTTAAAACGAAAAGAAAACACTCACTCGTGTTCTTCGACGCTGGAGCCGGAAGCGTCTGCACTCCACGTGACCAACTTAATAAGCCCACGTGCGTTCTTTCAGACCTCACATACCATCAGCGTCTGTTTCTTGAGGTTGGCCATACTCGCAAAACAGGAGTACCTATGAAAACGTGTAAGTAAGTACGCTTCTTATTTTGCAAAGCTGCATACGAACCTTTCTTCAGCAACCAGCCTCTACGGTTATTAGTTAGTATCCTCTCTCTCTGCAGCAGAGAAAAAGGCTGCGCCAGAGATAAGTAGGTCTAGTCAGCTAGCACGGATCCCAGGGCCTCATCAGATTAGGTCGACACGGAGAGAATCTCTCGTCCTCTCCGCCGGCCCTTCCGCGGGGTCGGCTCATTTGCTCTGCGTCCATCAACTCTCAAGCCGTCTCAGGTCAGGCTTCCTCTTCTTTCATGCCTTTCTAGCAATAGACACGTCTTTCTTGGGCTCCTTCAAATGGTCCGGCCGGCCAGTATAAGTAAGTGTCTGTCCTTTAGAAAATCCCTCTTTCTCCAGACAAACAAACAGACAAACAAACAAACAGACAAACAAACAAACAAACAAACAAACAAACAAACAAACAAACAAACAAACAAACAAACAAACAAACAAACAAACAAACAAACAAACAAACAAACAAACAGGCACATAGACAGACAAAGAAGCACTCGTTGGGTTTGATTCGTTGCATTTGTTTGTGATTATGGTTTCTAGAGTTAGTTATTGAGGCAGACGGACGATCTTCGTTTGTTTTGGGCGGCTCAAGGCGAAACTGCCGTGGAGAGCGCATACCTGCGGCCTTCGCTGCGGCGCAAGGCGAGCGAGGTTCACGAGACGATCTCACCCACGTCCCCACCCACGAAGGAGTTGCTCGAGGAGTTTCTCTCAAGTATTGCCCCCTGTGGTGCTGTTGTGGACTGACCCGGACCGAAAATTTTTGTGCTCTCATTCGCCGAGCGCTCCAGCCGTGAGCAAGCAACGGGAAGACACAGCGCCGCTACAGAAAGAGGCCCCAAAGGTGGAGGTGAGATTAATCGCAAGAGCGAAGCTCAATCGCAGAGCACTCGAAAGAGGCAGAAAGTATGGGGGGATCAAGAACTTTCAAGATCGAAATGACGAATAATAGCGGTGGGCTCGAGTAGTAAACCACCCCTGCTTCAGAAATGTGCAAGAAAGATCTCTATTTTTATTTTTATTTTTAAGTTTAGAAAGTAACATTTTGTTTTATTTCACAAAAATATAAATAAAAAATGAGACGGCTCTGTATGAGAGGGAGTAAGGAGACCAAGTGGGAAAAAGTGAGGCTCGAACGAACTTTGGCAGACATCTGGGAAGCCTGAACTGATTGCACTTTTGGGCTCTGGGTGACCTTCCACGGCCAACTTGCGAGCTCCAAGCTCATCCTTGAACTCGTTTTTGCCGTTCACTTGCGCTCGTTCATGTTCACTCAGGCAGCAGCATTTCGTAGACGGTGCAAACTGCCTCTCAAGAATTCCATAAGCTCCTGTAAGGACGATTCCATGAGGTAACACTTTTCGTTGTAAAATACCGTTGTTATTTGTCAGTTTTAAGTGTTTGAATTATCGAACGAACTCAAAAATGAGCACGCAGACCTGCCACTAAGACCCCCCCTGGAAGCCTGGGTGAATTTGAGTTTGGCACACCCAGCTAACAACCGAGAATGACAAAGCGACACGGCCTGTCGATGGAAACGCAGGCGGCTGACATGATGCATCGATCTTAAGAACCAGTTTCATCCTGAAAGAGGTAATTGGGCCCACCAATGCAAATAAAGTCCGTCGCGGCCTGAAAGACAAGTGCAGGATCTTTGAAAGGCTTTTTTTTTTCTAAATGCCTTTCTGAGTTTTTTATTTTGAGCGAGAACCATAGAAAGGCGTCTATCCTTTCCCACTTTTGTAACCGAATGCGCAACCCTCACACTACAAAACTTGCAATAGAGGTAGGAAAATCAAGAGACGCATTTTCTCTGGGTTCTCAGGCAAATTCGTGTTCGGAGAAGCGGGGCAAATTCACACATCGCAGCAGAAAGTATAATATCATTCTCCCACCGCAGCTTGAGTTTCTTCTACACAGAGGGAGAGCGGCAGAGTTGAAACATCGAGCACAAACATATTCAGGCACTCGAGTCCAAATGGTCTTTCCGCTCATCGCGTCTTGAACGGCACGAAAGTTGATTATGCATAATCAGTTCAATTCATTTCCGTTTTAGGTTCTTTTTTGCGTTGTTATTGCTTTGTATTCTCTCTCTCTCTCTCTCTCTATATATATATATATATATATATATATATATATGAAAATGTGATTCTTTGAGGAAAACTTATACTCTTTTCTATCTTTATATTTTACGTTTTTAAAATGTTTCTAAACTCATTTTTTTAAACAACAAAAAAAAAAACATTTTAACATTATTAGAAAAGCATGGATATATACGCGATCTCACGAAACCTTGAGAGTTTTCTCTGCCACTGTACCTTAACTGACACCTGAAGACAAGCTTGGGACAATATACTCCGGCAGCCTCAAATTGATTCTTCTCTGGATAACTTAAACATGACCGCGAACAGAAAGTTTAACAATGATTTCTTAGTCTGCTCTCCTGCCGTTGCACGAGAGCCACGTGCATTAAGCCGACGAAAACAGGAAAAGGTGGAAAAGGCGGAAAAGATATGGCGGTTTGTAGGCGTAAATGTTATTTTAGAAAGGCCTAGGCTCTACCCAAAAGAGCCCTCCCAAGAGTATGGAGCCTATCCCTGCAGAAAAATATTTGAATTTGTTTTACAATAATCATGTTTTCAAAGACAGTTGCAATGATGAAGGATCAATAGTGGTCCAATGTAGTTGAGTAATAGAGTAAAAGAACATATTTGCGGCTCGTTTGGCGATCGTTCACTCATCAGGGCCTAACACCACGAGGCATTCATGTACATGTAGAGCCAGTGCAATAAGCGATATAGCTTTCTATGTGATATATTCCTTACAATTCGAGTCTCTGCAGGTCTAAAGTACACCAACAAATTCATCAAGTATAATTTGCCTCAGATTGGAATTCAACGAAATATGGATTCAAATCTTGAGTCGGGTAATCTTGACTTGCGAAACTGTTTTTGCAGCTTGGAGAACATAAAGACAGCCTTTATTGGTGATCATTTGAAGTTTCAGGGTGTTTCCATACTTACTCCACTAGCATTCATTTTGAGCATTATGAATTTGAACTATGGGCAACAATCAAATCTGATCTGGCGAATTAGAATTTCAATTCAACGAACTTTAGCTAAAGCTATGTATATTGATGGCTCATTTGGAAATCTATGCAATCCCAAAATGAAAAGCAGCAACAAAGAATATCGATTGCTCCATGGGCAAATTTTCGAATCTCCAAACTGATTTTCATCCGATTTCGCATCATGTAGTAAGCCATTTAGATGTATTGATTTCCAGGTCGCTTTTCTAGTGAACGAACTTCGGGCAGTAAGTTCATAGGTGCCTTTTTTTTTTACAAGTATTGACTATGTTATATTGTCAAATTTGACCTATATAACAAGATTGAACCTTGCACCCCAAAAATATCCTGTCAGAGCTCGACAAATTCATACACAAAGGGACTGTAAAAGCTCGTCGTAAATATATAGATAGCAAACTATTAAAGCTTAGCGAGAAATTACTATACATAAACTAGGATTGCAAAACTATTTCCAGGAAAAGAATGCAATGAAACATAGTAGAATTCACTTTAAGATAACAATAAGAATGGTACCTGATACATGAGGAATGTTTGAAATATCTGCATAATCAGACATTGATTGATATTAAGTGAAGAAGATGCATCTGAACAAAGAATGCAAACCAAAGAAACAGCTGTTCAGAATAATGCTCAAACGCTCGTGCTTGGATTGCGTATTTCTGAATATCCCCTCCCCCCATTCTTCTTTAGTTTCGACGCAGGAAACCTGCCTAAGACCCGCAAAAGACCTTCTTGTCGGGGATATTTTCTCGATTCGCAGGAAAGACATACCTACCTCTTAACATCTCAATTTGGACTGGAGTTCTGCACGCAGATCCTACCCAGATTATTTAAGAATAGCACTTATAAACGCGCCGACTATTGTGGGGGGCAGTTGATCTAGCTCAAGGGAGAATCAAAGTTTCACGGTTAACAAATTAGAAAGCTCTAACCCTTATAAAACTTATGCAGTACGTTGTGTTTCGAAATTTGTAAGCCTCGAGTATTTTATTTTCATTTTACAATCAATTGATAGCTGTGCTCTTCAGAGCGCTTTGCTTCTCATCTTCAAAAGTAGCATTTAAATAGTCGTCCAGCATGCCTTTGATTCTTTTGTTCCATCAAGCATTCTGACATTTCAAGTTCTTGAATGAATTATACGTATCTAGGAACTGCTGACACGAGAGAAAGAATTTTCGAGCATACATTACCACTCATTATGCAGAAGCATGCGAATTGCATGTGCTTCATTTTTTAATTTGTTCTAATGAACAAAGAGAACAGCTGCGTATTGTCAAGCACGTCTCGAAACAGCAACAAAAAGGTGCTTCAAACCTTAATCGTAGAAGTGTGCTGATTTACACCTTGATATGTTGCCCCTCAAGATAGCGTTCTTGATAGATTTCACTCTCTACATAATAAGCATCATCATTTTACTTTGACCTGAGAATTGCCAAATGTCTCTGCTCTGTCCCCTTCGCATCTTTTGGGAAAAGAGATACCTTTGTTCATATTGCCCAATATACCGCAGCAAATTCAGGAGAGTCATCCTGACTTGGTTACGTCCTCGAGTGTTACTTTGTAATAGGTTTCGCAAAACTACGCTATTCAGAATATTTTAAATTAAATTCAAGTGTAAAAAACTTGAAGTCATAATTTTGAGACAGCGGACGACTGACAAGTTCCACTTACGTGGCCAAATGTTGTGTTACAACAAGAAATCATGCCTGACGTTCTATTCTGCCAAAAGCTACTGCTTAGCTAGGCTCAAGAAAGGGCAGTCGGCCCACAATCATGGCGAAAGAATGGTAGCAAGCCTCCTCCCTGAGGAATCCTGAAGTACACAGAACACCAGAAGAACACAGCCTCAGATCTTCGGCTTGTACAAGATTGACTGAGAAGTTGCCTGAGTCTCCAGCTGAGAGCTCTTCTGACCGCTTGTACTGCTCGTACTAAGTGATAGTAGAACATCTTTTGGGGTTGCTTTTGGCAAGTCTATAAGACCCACGAGGGCTCATAGACTCGCAGACGCTGAGACATGGTACTATGCATTAACTTTTTTTATCCTTTCATTACATATCACAGTACAAAGGATGAAATTATTATTTTAGTTTAAATAAAAATTAAAATTCGAAATGTACTTATAAATTCTACAAGAATTTTTATTTTTTCAATTCTCAAATATGAAGAAGAGACGACTTCAGAAATAATGACGCCTTCGTTTTCCTCAATTTGAGCTGGTGTGTCGGAATTTCAAGGCTAGGAGCAAGCTTACGAAGTAAGGCCGATCGTTAAAGACGCACTTCTCCAACGTTCTAACATGTTCCATAATTTCTGCCTTTATTGGAGCCAATAGCTTGATCCAGCTGTCCACCTCCGTAAACCACATTGAAGGGACGTTTTGTCAAATTATAAGGTGGTCGATCCTCCAAATAACAGTTAAAGCGAAACGCAACCATGGTCTGTGTCCATCCATGCCTAGAAATGTAATGTCTTCTTCTCGTGATCTTTTTCGTTTTCGTTTATGTTTATTTTAATTTTTTTTAATGTTTTCTTGAAATGTTTTCTTGAAATGTTTTCTTTTTAATGCTTCCTTTTTAATGTTTTTAAATATTTTAAATCATATATACATATTTATTATTTAAAAAATAATAAGTGAAACTTTTCAATGTTACAAAAGTGAATAGAACAATTTTACCTTTCATTTCAATTTTACAAAGGTGGCGCGCGAAGGAATTTTCACTGCTCACACAGAAGAAGCCCACGGGGAACTCACGCAATGTGTCCATGGCGCCCTTTCATAGCCCGGAGCGCGCCGTTCTCAGGCAAACAAAATCCCTGTCGGAAAGAAACACCACGGCCTATTGCATTGAGATTGCTTTGAGTGACAAGTATTGCTTTGTCCAGAGCCTTAACCTTTTAAAAAGAGGTACATAGCTAGCTAGCTAGCTAGCTAGCTATAGCTATCACCTACCAAACTCGGAATAACAAAAAAAAAAAAGATTGCCCTTTCGCCGTCCCTCGAATTCTTCGTTCACAAAGACTTTTACAATAATAAAGCTTAACTGGCTGGAACCTTCCAAAGGTAAGTAGAGTCTAGCGGTCTACTTATGGAAAGCACACAAGCAGGCAAGCAGGCAAGCGGTCAGGACGCGCCTCGGTGGGACTTGGCTTCGGGCTGGCGGAGGCTCCGTCGACTCTACCATCAGAAGTAATTTGATTCACCCGGAGACCGTCGCTCCTGCCAGATCCATGCACTTGTTTGGAGCTCCCATGGGCGCCAGGGAGGTATTTCGACCACCTTACTGAGCAGCTAAAAACGCGGATCGATCTGACGACGTAGAAACCAAAACCTAAAGTTACCAAGGCCTTGGCTTTCGCGTTTTTCGTCCTGTATTTTAAGGAATCACAGACAAACGTGTATCCACTGGTTTGATGACTCTTTCCGCGCCTGCCGACTCGTTGTGAGCTCTTGAAATCACGGGTGCATTATACATATTCGATGCATACACGTATCCTGTTGTCTGCCGATAGAATCACGAATGAGCTTTTCTGCAGCAGACGAAGTAATCTCCCTGCTGGTATAGCCTACCAACGCGCCTCGAGGTATCTGCTACGATCGACCAAATCGATCAATCAATCGATCAATCAATCAATCAATCAATTAGTCCACTTTTGGCGGCGAAAAGGATCCCGAATCTCAAGATGACGCGCGATACTCTCGGTTCCCGAAGATCGCGTGCCGCCTCTCTCAGAGTCGATCTAGCTAGAGGAAGGCCCCCGCAACGGCTACCGCCGCGCTCGCCTTCTGCCGCGACGAGGAGTCCCCAAGCTCGCAGAAACAGCGCAGCAGAGGAACCCTTCCATGCATTCTCTCCCTCCGTCGCGTCCCACGCTTCCGCGAGCTGCTGGCTGGCCGGCGTTACAGGTCAGCCGTCCTCTCGTAAGCCCTGCCCGAACGAAGAGAACTAACTGCTCTGTGTGTGTATTGCGTCTGTGCCTGAGTGACTGACTGCCTACGTGCTTATGACTTACTTGTGTGCTTGCTTGCTTGCTTGCTTGCTTGCTTGCTTGCTTGCTTGCTTGCTTGCTTGCTTGCTTGCTTGCTTGCTTGCTTGCTTGCTTGCTTGCTTGCTTGCTTGCTTGCTTGCTTGCTTGCTTGCTTGCTTGCTTGCTTGCTTGCTTGCTTGCTTGCTTGCTTGCTTGCTTGCTTGCTTGCTCAAGGAGGCGCGCGCTCCTTGGGTCGCCAGGGCTGAGTATTTGGATGCTACGCCTATCCGTCTAAGTGTTCGTCTGTCTCTCTGGCTCACTGACTGATTGACTGACTGGCTGGCTGGCTGGCAGCTCGTAGTTCCTGTTCTCGAGGTTCTGTAAGTCCCGCGTGAAGGCATAATCTCGAGAGCTGGAAGGAAGATCCAGGCGTGCTGCGCTGTGCTGTGCTGTAAGCTGATGGTCTGCGCCGCGCTAAGCTTTTCAAACTAGAGCTGGGAAGGACCGGCGCAGCGCCACTGATTGATTGATTCCAGGAAGGGTGTTCTCTGGCGTATTTTAGCTGCTGCTGCTGCTGCTGCTGCTGCTGCTGCTGCTGCTGCTGCTGCTGCTGCTGCTTTTGGATGAATCTTTGCTTATCTGTACTTGGTCTGTAGTTCGGGAGGAGATTTTATTCATTTATTATTTGTTTATTTTAAACAAGATGAAAGGCAAGTCGCCAATGAGCTCCGACGAACTCTTTCACACGCTCGATCGGCAGAAGCTACCTAATTACTATTTTTTTATTTTATTTTATTTTTTTGGGGGGGGGGTGTCTATCTCTCTAGCCGATCTAGCTTGGATGGAATCAAGGTCGTGGCTTTTGCAAAGCTTCGTGATTAGCTGATGACGAGGTGCACCGATGGATGAAATGGATGATGAGACCTTCCCATCAGGCTCTTCTACTGATGATTCCTTTTTCTTCTTTTGAGAAGAAGTTTCCTTTATTTCATTTTGAAACTTGCCCATTTCATCCTTTATTCATTTTATTTAACTTTAAGTTTTGTTTTTGATAACAATGTTAATTCATTTAAATTAATAATAATAGTAGTATCAATTCAGTAGCTCATTCGATCCTATTTCTCAGGCGTACTAGCTAGCGTAGTTTAAATTTAATGCATTTGCAAAATATTCAAGTACCCAAGTGGCTGTCTACCTTCTAGCTAGTACCTGCTCCCTCACTCTCTCACTAGTCGGAAAAGTTAAAATCTCTTAACTTGGGTAAAAAACTCACGTCAAAACGATCACTCAAAACCTCTCTCACTGCTCAGTGTCATACACGCATGCATACATACACAAAGCATACACACATACCCAAAGGTCGCTTCTATCGCAACAGCAGCGCTCTTGCCAGCTAGGTTCGATTCGCCCCCTGTTCAAAGTGGTTCAAACTAGATCCTACTGCTCCCTACAGAAAGCGAGCTCTCATCCCATCGCTCAAGTGCTTGTGAGGGTCTAGCGAGAAGAGTAGCGAAAAGAACACATAAAAGACAAGGACACAGAGAAAGAGAGAGAGAGAGAGAGTCGGCGATTCGCGCCATCTTCGTGGCGGCAGAGCCAACAGACGGACGCGTAGCTATAGCTGGCCGGAGATGAATCCATCCATTTGTCCTCGCATGGCCGCCGATCGCGGGACCTGTCTGGCTGGCTGGCTGTCTGAACGGTTGATCACGCGTCTACTCGCTGCTGCAATGGCCGATCAACGAGAGAGTCTCCGCGGAGGCCCTCGCGAAGATCACAAGTAGGACGTTAGTTGGACAGATAGTGAGTTAGTTAGTCAACCACAGAAGTGAATACTGGTCAGAAGATCAACTATGGGTTGATGATGGTATGTATGGGTACGCAGGCTTTTGCAAAAACTATTTGACTCGGACAGAGGAACACTTCTGTGGAAACAAAGGCGACGATCTTTTCTTTTTTCTTTTCTTTTTGATTAAATGTAAATATGCACTCCTCCCTTCTCCAAGCTGAGAAAATTCGTTGGCTTGCCTTATTACATTCTCATGGCGCAATTCCTTTCTACTTATGTTGAAAGCGATCGATTTCTCTTTCGTTTCCTTTCGTTTTTCAAACTTTTCTTTTCTTTTTTTAAAAGTGTAATATATAATATATATAAGTAGTATCACTGAAGGCCTTCCCGTGCTAAAGGTTTGCCGAGGAAGCTTGAGAGAGACTCGAACTCTCCGCTGGCTCGCTCGTGACTGAATCATGCTGCATGAAGTGATTAAGGCGACTGTGACAGCGATTTTCCTGTCTCTTTATGTGGTCGACGGAGCGTTGCTCTCGATTTGAAACGAAGAAGGTACTACCTGTCGGTGTCTGCCCAAAAGGAGATCTGACTGAAATAATAATAATAAAAAGAATAACTTAAAGGAATTTTCGTGAAATAAATTATAAATATAGGATATGTTTTTTTAATTGCATAATTAATCAATTAACCAAAACTAAGTGCTTGAGTTGACCTTCTATATACGGCTAGTGCGACTTTAAAACCTCACTTCAGTCCTGAAAGCTCCTCTCCACCTTGTCTATGCAAAGTCTAAGTTGAGACACAAGCACTATTAGTGCAAATATCGCTTTCTTTAATTTTTTCCTCAAGCTCTCGTTTATTTCTTATGGTTATTCTTTGATCGAGTTCAAAACATGTTTCGCATACATCGAAGAATCGCAAATGTACAATCAAGCCCCTGGCTAGTAGATACCTAAGCACAATTAGTTCTTTTTAAAACCTAAAATGATAGTTTGTTGTCAGAAACTGAATTTAGTTGAGGAGAGGCATTCATTGAGAAGAAAAACACAGAAAACAACCTCGGCTACTTTTTTTCTTTTTCTCTCTCTTTCTCTTTTTCTTTCTCTCTTTCGCTCTTTCTTTCTTTCTCTCTCTCCTTCTCTCCTTCTCTCCTTCTCTCCTTCTCTCATGCTTTCTTTTTGTCTGTCTGGCTGGCAGCTCGGAGCACCTACTGTGCCCCAGCAGAAGGAAGCTGCTACCCATAGCTAAGTATCTTGCCAAAAGTCATTTCTCCTCATCAAATAATGACGACTCAAGATGTAAGAAAGCCGTACGAGATCCTTCCTTGGCTCTCGAAAGAGCTCCGTGCCAACCGATCGAGGCGAGTTCCAAGTCCCGCCGTCCCTAAGCGAGCGGAGCGCAGCTTCGTCTGAGTTCCTATGCCTCTCCACGACAGAAACTATGGCCGCGTCGCGTTCTGTACCCTCATGTCATATAGTATGTGCATGCAAATATCGTACGAATGGATGCACAAGAAGCGGCTATAGCTAGCTAGCTAGCTAGCTAGCTAGCAATGGTGTAATGGGTTCCCTGAATTAGGCGAGCTTCTCACAATACAAACTTTTTCTTTCTTCTCTCTCTTCTCTTCTCTTCTCTTCTCTTCTCTTCTCTTCTCTTCTCTTCTCTTCTCTTCTCTTCTCTTCTCTTTTCTTTTCTTTTCTTTTCTTTTCTTTTCTGTTCATGTTCTCATTCGAAAATCAATCAGTGAAAGCAGTAGCCCTCGCAGGTTTACAGTGGAGGCCCCTCCGCTTGCCGACCGATCGGCTGTCTGCCTGGGCGCCGGAGAAGTGAAAGACCAGGCGGCGCGGACGGCGAAGAACAATCTCTCTCCATGGCCGCCGCTGGTTTCGTCGGCTTCCTCGACTTTTAGCAGTGCTCGGTCGCTAACAGTGCAGGCCGCCATGATGTAGATTTGGAACAAGCAAGCAAGCAAGCAAGCAAGCAAGCAAAGAGATAATAAATAATGAATGCTACCAGACGAATGGCCAATGAGACTAGGCCCAATAAATGAATAAACGTGCCTCTACAAACGATCCGATCATTATTGTTTTTTTCGAATGCATGAACAAAAACTATTGAAAGAAACCAACACGAGGAAACTGAACAAAGCATGGGCGGTACGTAGTAACCAGTAGATGCTTTCCATGGCGAGACAGGTAAAAGGAAATGAGATCGCTAACGATAGCCTTACCAAACATCATGGGAGCTTATACTTGGAGCCGGAAAGATAAATAAATGATCATGCGAGATCCTAGGATTTGGAGGTTACTCCGAAGTTGGTTGAAGGTACTCCTACCAACTAATCGCCTAGAAAAGTAACAGGAAAAGGTCTGGATTGGTCAAATAAATTGCAACAGAGGTATATGCTAGCCATCTCTAAACTATTTATGCCACGGTTCATTTCCACCCTTTGAGGGTTGGCTCCGGATTTTGATTTGGCTTCTTTAGCTCTTTCAGACGGCGGTCGTTTCTTTGAGCAGGGAATTAAAGTCTCCGCGTCCCCTCAGCCACTCCCATCGCCATTCCCTCTTGTGGTTCAGGCTGTTCCCAAGCTTAAAGACTGCGCTCGGACGCGCGCAAATTCCTAGACAAAACCAGCCTGGAAGATTGTGGCGAAGAAGCAGTGCCTACCTACTTAGCACCAGGAGGAGGCTGATGACGAACCGGCCAATCAACCAACCAACCATCGATAGATCGATCAGTGAATGAACCTCAGGCTGTCCACCAATCTATCATTTCCTTTATAAGCGACCAAGGCGCTGGTCAACCGCTGTGGAAGCTGGCGTACGCTTGTTTCTTTATTTCTGACTTCGAGTTAAATTCGCGAAGGGGGTGAGACATTATACATCGTCGGAAAGATTTGAGCGAAAGCGCGAGTCTGCCACTACCACAGATTGAGACCTCCGTGGTCCATGCTCACTCAACATCGAAATCACGCAAAAGGGGGATACCTGGCTGGCACTGCCGGTGACCTCTTGCGGAGTGCTTGGAGACTACATAAGAAGCCAAGCGGAACAAGAGGGATGGCGCGAAGAGGCTTTCTTTCGCCTGCTACTACTGCGACTACAAAGGGAGATCTGAGTCGCTATCGCGACCATCAATCTTCCAAGCCGCTTTCGAACTCTCTTTGCTTTTCAAAATACCCTTTACTTTTTTTAATGACGATTCTTCCGCGTGGCATATCGACTTTTTTAACGCTTAGTAAACAAACGCCTGCAATCAATGTTTCAAAGTCTCTTTTTGGACAGACGGCCATGGAACATTGCAGTCCAGTTTTGTTTTCTATGGAAACTTCAACCCGGCTACATTGAGGCTGCGAGAAGAGCCTTAGAGATAAGGACCGACGGGCCTTGGAGAGTTCCTGCGCCACGCGAGTAAACTCCTGATCCACTTGGGGACTTGCCATATTCTCAGCTCTACTTCGATCCTTGTCCCATCCTTCTTGCATGACTAGTACGTACAATTACGGTGTCTCTTTAGCCATAAATTAAAAATGTTTTCAATTTAATTTTATTTCAATGACAAAGTGAATACAAAGCTCTAGCAGGTACCTAGCAGGTACTTAATGGTAGATAGATCTCTTTCTAATTATCTCATAGTATATAAGTGTAAAGATTATTTTGGAATTAGAGGCCTCGAACATCATTTTTTCTCTTTTTCTTTTTAGTTTTCTTTCAAACGAAAAAGAATTGAAGAGTAGCCATGTGATTGATTGACCCCAACGTCCGCGCCTGCAAAACGTGCTGTGCAGGTTATTTCTCGGTAAGAGACCCGAAATCCCGACTCTCAAAAAAGACAGAGGGATCTCAAAAGCGTTGTGCAGTCCTCAATTGCAGCAACGGCAGTAAAGCTCAACTCTGGGCCTCTTTTACGGATTTTCGCACAAACTTTCACAACCTTCTGGTACTATGGTAGGTAGATCTTAAGTCATTGCTCGTTCTACCTCAATCAAATCTGATTTCGAACTCACCCATCGTTCTTCCAGATTCTCTTCTTCCATCTTTTATTTCTTTTCTTTTCTTTTTAAGATTTTTGCTTTTCTATCTTTCTGACGGAAGTACTTTCTTTGCCTGCATCAGAAATCATGATTGTTCTGCATGAATGAACTTGGCACCGCAGAACGTTGAATGAGCAAATCAACAAACAAATGAGATCCGCCATAATCACGATGGTTGGATCGATAGACAGGTGGATAGAACAGCATACCTTGTGCCAGAGTTGGCGAACCTGGAAGGAGATAGATCAATTTCATTGCACAGCCTTTTTTGCCTACGATCCTTGTGCATTCCAGGGACGGCACCTGCCGAGGCGGAGGCACCGTAGTTTCATAAGAAGGTCTAAGAACAAGCACGCCTCAGCAATGAGCTCCTCCAACATGCTTCTGCGCAATAATCATTCGCCCACACGAGCGAGAAACAGAAGAAGTGCAAGTCTGAGGGAGGCGGAGATCTTCTCTGCCACTCGAATCGGCGACTTGACATAGATTGTTTGACAGGCCCGCCAGCAAAAACAAGAGGCGGTCTGCAGGTTGGAAATTGTGTGCAGAAAAGGCCAGGACGGAGGTCCGAGTGTAGCAACCGCAGTTGGTGATTGATAGATGATAGATGGAGGGATAGAGCACCTTCGAAGGAGTGACCGTGGTGCTGTGAACTCCGCGGGTCGGATGACTCTGGGATCGTCGCCGCCGGAAGAGCTGCTGGCTGTCTCGTTGGCTGATTGATTGATTGGTTGGTTGGTTGATTGGTCAATAGATTGATTGATTGATTGCCATATGGACCGAGCGGCCGAGGAAGCACTGATCACCCGCAAGCCAAGTTCTGCCCCGAAAATGTAGTTGCACTCACTCTTCCATAGTGAACGATTATATATGTGGATGGATGAGTTGGAAGGGGGAGAAAGGGTGTAACACAGCTCCGCTGCGATGCGTCGCGAGCTAAGATCCAGTGGAAGTTACAGTGGAAGAGTGGGACGTTTGCTCTACGCTCTAGACTGATAGGCTCGATCGACTAGCCATGGGCAACCTTAACTAAGGTCGTTTGGCTTTTATTTCTTTGTAAGCAAGAACTCGATTAGTTTTTTATGTTAGCTTTCCTTTTTTAGTATTTTGTTTGTTTGCTTGTTTTACAGATGATTGGTTCAAGACCCCTTAAGAATATCTGCTGGTGTTATCTGTAACAGCTAGCTATAGAAAAGAGTCTGAAGAGCCAATAACAACTAATTTAATTTCTGAAATCGGTAAAGAGCGAACTCTCACTGCAACGTAGCTTGTGGATTTGTTTAATTTCACAATTCAACTTTGCGTGTGAGACATTCGTTTCTTTTCCTGCCATACAAAGTCTTAATAAAAGTGCAAATTTAAGATTCGCCCCCACTCGATATTTCTTCCGTTGGCAAGCCATTGGTTATACGTCGTGGAGATTGTTCCTCTCGGAGTCTCATCGCCACCACTCTATGATGACATCAGGAACCTGAATGACAGCCGACCTGTCGAATTACTCATGTGGGGAAATCGTTCCTAGCAGTTGTTGCAGATAGCCATGTGTAGAAACGATCAATCCGAACGCATATATCGCCTTATGGTAACAACTATATGTAAACAATAAATGGCTAAATTTATTTTGCTGCTAAATTCATTGAAATGCTACCCTTGCGGACACATACATCGCAACTCCTGTACTAATTCTGAGCCGAAAATGAGAGGAAAACTCGCCAGGCTGACCGTTCTCGATCTACCAAAGACTTGAATTGTTGTCCAAAATAATAACTTCGCCTCAGAAAGCACAAGCCAGGTCTGTAGAATTAGGGTCAAAAAAGCAGAATGTCTGCACATGTCTAAGGCAATTTCATGTCATTCAAATTTTCTTAAATCAAGAGTAAACTATTGGAAACGAAAAGCAGAGCCCCCAAAACCAAATTTAAGGGCCCAATAGCAGCAGGCTGCTTCTCGGAAGATCGGACGAGGTGTCTACCTTCTAGCAATTACAGAATGCGCAAGCCTAAGGATGCCGTAGCAGCGCCAGTTTTCACACTAACAGTACACTTGGAGAATTTCCTCTCACTCTGAGCTGAGCAATGCATTAGTTTAGTTTAGTTTAGTCTTCCTCAGAAGGTTAAAGCATCGCTCTGAATTGAAGGAACTGACTTAGCCATCGTAGTGTCTATAGGCGCTACTTAAGCAGGTACCAATTTGCATTGCCAGAAGGCTTTCCAAGGAACTCGTCTGGAAGTCAGAGATCGTCCTGAATGGCGCAGGCTCAGTCAGAGATCTCCTGCGTGCCTACAAACAGTATGCAGCACGGCTTGCCGGCTGGCTGGCTTGCTGAGCGAACTTGCCTCACAAGACATCGGAACGCCATCGCGAAGACTTATCCGCTTAGCTGGAGCGTCCCGAGCTCACTTTTTGGTCCTAGCGAACCCTAATTATTGCTAGATCTAACAAAATTCATTGATTTCCGAATCAATCAAAAAATGAATAAACAAATAAATCAGTCAATCAGTATATCAATCAATCAATCAATCAATCAATCAATGAGCCGCGTTTCCCTTAATTTAGAGAGAGTTGAAACCTTCGAGGGGCATTAAGAGGTCCTCCTATTATTTTGCATAACACTGAAATTGGAATTGGGCTTGCCATCATACTTCTTGGCGTACGTATCTCTCTCTCCACCTCCAGCTCAAGCTCAAGCTCCGAGCTAGCTACTAAGCTTGAAGGTAGGTAGTAGTAGAAGAGATCCGAGGCAAGGTTTTCGACGAGGTCGGTTCCAACTTTTTCATTAGCACTGGGAGTACCTAGCTAGAGGTATGTTCCTATAGTTTAAAAATTAAAATAGACGCACGCAGAGAAATCCCACTGGCGGTAAAAATTGGGGAGCGCCCACTCTTGTAAAGCCTAGTATAAGAGTCTATGTTCTACTAGAAGCGATTTGTTTTTGTTAGTTTAGTTCTTGTTCTTGTTCTTGTAGAATAAATTTGTCTCCTTTTTTTGTTAATAATATATAATCTTAATATATATGACGTCTTTTTTCTTACATATGTAACTTTTTACTTTTGTATTTTAATTAAACGTAATGTAGCGTTGAGAATGTCACCCTACTATTGTCCAGAACACTCCGGCATCAACATTAAGGTCAGTGCTTTACTGAGGGACAAACATCTCAAAGTCACCACAATATATAGATTCATTCAAGTGCGAGCAAAATATGAATGACCAACACAATTTTGAAATGAAAAAAAAGAAAGTGCGGATTTTGCCTACGTCTATAATCCACCAATCTTCCGTTGTTTCTTAAGCCGCTGCATTATCCCAACCGCAGATCTACTCAAAGTAAATTAATATGATTGAAATACTATCACTGGTCAAACCGAGGAAGCTATGACTGCAAGATTCAACGGTTTTACGGTATTGTTATATGTGCTCAACATTCCATACTCTCTCCATAGAGTAAACAAGTTATTGACATACTTCGGCCAAACTGATGAGAGGTGCAGCAGCGCCTTGATTAAATAAATTGTACTCAAGGCAAATGCTTAATCTGTAAATACACCCTCGTAATTTTTGCTTTGTTTTGGAAGGAATTTCATTGGATAGCGTTGCAACAACAAAATCGACTTCCGCTTGGACTGTCAAATAGAAATAGCCAACTGTATTTTTAATAAGAATATTATAGACCCACAAATGATTTTGAAAGGCGATACAATGATAAACTATCGTCTCCGTACTAATAGCATTAGGAAACCATCTTCCTCTGAGTCGTTCAACTAGTGGAGACAACACTATCTTGAACTTTCTTGAAGAAAGATCTATGTAAAAACAAAAAGTTAATTCATCTCGCTTGCCATAGCGCCATGTTTAGCCATATGAAAAGCAAGTTATTAGTCTGCTCACTTTTAAGACTGGAAGTTTGCAAGTTATTTAGTTTCAAAAGACATTTTTTCAAAAAAGCATTTTATCTTGCCGGTCGAGAAATCAGGACTAGCAGCCACAGCTGCAAATCTTAAGAGCCGCGCGTGCCACTTTGCAAACGTTTGTTGGCCAGTCGTCTGGTCTGTACATTAACTAACAATATTACGCTACACTTTGAACGCTTTGCCCCGTTGCATGTCTAAATCATTTTTATTCTTCTTTCATTCAAGAGTTTTTCATCAGAAAGAAAAAAACATGATAAATATTTTTAGGAAGAGAGAGAAAATCCGCATATTGTGAAGATTACTCAGAGAACGGGCGGACTCTTCTCCGTAAAGTCAGTTGCTCTACGTCGGTCCCCGCTTCGCATTCATTCTTCATTCAATACACATCGCGAACTTATGCAGGATACTCCACAGCTCTGTTGTAGCCGTGCTTGAGCGTTTCGATAGTGGCTTCGACAACAGGCGGTTTCTACCACCACACCGATTGCCTCCAGAGAAGACCCTCTGCCCACAAGTGATATCCGTTCCTGCCATGAAGACCATACCACAGCGTTCCCAATACCCTTCTGCAGCAGATACCTGTTGCATTCGCGACGAAAACCCTCTGCAAGCAAGCAGCCTGCAGGCCCCTAACGCAAAAGATTAGTTGGAGACCTAGCCAGGTCGAGCAAGGGAGAACTAAGTCAGTTGCACTCACTGCAGGAAGGCAAGCAACTTCGAGTACATACTCCAACAACTCAAAGCTCAACTCGATAAATAATCGTTTTGTCTTGAGTTTTTTTGGGTACCCAACTTGCTTTTTCTTTTCTTTTCTTTTCTTTTTTAAACTAAAATAATCAACTGATCATCTCTGACTACTGAGAGTGAAGTTTAGTTGACCTCGAGCTCTTTCCCTTTGTCGTTTTTTTTTAAGTAAGCACAGCGGCTAGCTAGTTAGCTGCATAGCTGCATAGCTAGCTATTCCTGTTTTGTATGGTTTTCTTTTCTTTTTTAATAATTAACTTGTAGCAGGGTTGCTCTGACTTGAGAGTTTTTACCCCCTCACAGAAAAGGAAATATGTTGGGGTCATCTAAATCGCCTAAACAGGCACGGCGACAGCTCAATTTTGCATAGCAGTTTGCATATTGAGCATGCTAGAAAATCTTATCTCTCTGCGTGAATATGCGCTCTTACGACGCAGAGTCAGGCAGTCAGTCAGTCAGTCAGTTAGTTGCCGGAGCGAGCACGAGGTAATCAATCATATTTTGGCGTCCTGGGAGAAGCATTGCAGCCCACATTTGAGACGCCGATCGGTCGCGTGACGGGTGTAGTCGAGGCCAAGGCTTTCCTTAGGAAATATTTTTACTTAAAGGACACTACCGAAGGTAGTAAGCGCGCTGGCTGTGCTTGCTGGCTGCGAGCTTCCTTTGCGTGAGCGTTGACGTCAAATGATAAGCGAGTAAACCTTAGAAACGAAGTCATTGAAGGCAAAGTTGCGGAGAGAGATTTGATGCTCTGGGTCTCCAAGGGCCAGCTGGGTAGGGAGGGGCCTAGTAAGCTTGTGAGATGTGAAAGAGAAGCTTTTTTATTGTTTTTAATTGTTTTTTTTAATGTTTTTATAATTGAAAGAATGAACTAATATCTGTTAATCGATGTTTTTTTATTGTGGGGCTCTTCTCTTTTTTCGGAAATACTTTGAGATCTATATCCGCCTGTTCAAAGAAGGCGGGGGTTTACTGACAGATAGAACTGTAAAAGGAGCTCACTACTTTACGCACCGCATATTTTACATGAGTCTCTACATTTATATTTATTGTATCTAATATTTTAATTAAATAATAAAACATTCTTTACATTTTTGTTTCTCTTTTTCTTTTACTGTAACTATTTCTCACCTTTTCTTCTTATATTTTGGCGTCCTGGGAGAAGCATTGCAGCCCACATTTGAGACGCCGATCGGTCGCGCGGCGGGTGTAGTCGAGGCCAAGGTTTTCCTTAGGAAATATTTTTACTTAAAGGACACTACCGAAGGTAGTAAGCGCGCTGGTTGTGCTTGCTGGCTGCGAGCTTCCTTTGCGTGAGCGTTGACGTCAAATGATAAGCGAGTAAAGCTTAGAAACGAAGTTATTGAAGGCAAAGTTGCGGAGAGAGATTTGATGCTCTGGGTCTCCAAGGGCCAGCTGGGTAGGGAGGGGCCTAGTAAGCTTGTGAGATGTGAAAGAGAAGCTTTTTTATTGTTTTTTTTTTTTTTTTAATGTTTTTTTAAACTGAAAGAATGAACTAATATCTGTTAATCGATGTTTTTTTATTGTGGGGCTCTTCTCTTTTTTCGGAAATACTTTGAGATCTATATCCGCCTGTTCAAAGAAGGCGGGGGTTTACTGACAGATAGAACTGTAAAAGGAGCTCACTACTTTACGCACCGCATATTTTACATGAGTCTCTACATTTATATTTATTGTATCTAATATTTTAATTAAATAATAAAACATTCTTTACATTTTTGTTTCTCTTTTTTTCTTTTACTGTAACTATTTCTCACCTTTTCTTCTTAGGAAAGTGTTAACTTTTCGTACTACTAGGATAGTACCTGCAGTACCTAAAAAGTTTAGAATAAGACGCAGTCTTTTCCTTGCTTTTTCCAACTTCCGCCTTGTAAAAAGAAAACCACCATATGATGGAAAAGGGCGCAGACCTGTCTGACGCATATGCGAAATCGAAGAAGGATTCTTTCAGGCAGCCGAGGGGATAATGGTTGCACCTCTAACAGTCTATAATACAGTACTGTTCCTGACCTTCCTCTCTTTTTTTCCTTCTTTTTTAAATGTTGGTTTTAAAAATAATTAACAATTGCGTCAAATACCATAACATTCAGTTAAATATTGATCCTACTAAGTAATTGTAGTAATTATAGTAATTTTAATGCCACTAATAAGAATGCTCAGACTACTATTAATAGTAATGATAGTAATTTTAATATCACTATCACTAATAAGAATACTCATAGTAATAACAATAAGTTAAACATACGAAAAGATCTTAGACTCTTTGCCATGCCAGGACAACGTCAAAAACATCATTGCGTGTCTGTTGGGCAATGGTCACTTTGCAAACAACGCACAGCTTTAAACGAATGAAGCCCAGTACGGAGGACGGAGATTCCTCATCATGTCTTTACGTACGAATCCCAAGTTCAGTTTTTGTGCAACTGAGTCGAGTTCTTCATAAAAGCTTTGGGATCCAGGTATTTATTTCTCTGAGGGTGGGTTTCCTGGCTGCTTTCCTCTCTTGGCTCACTCCGCCTACTCTACCCAGTACTTGGCACGGTAGTAGTCGATGAGTTTGATGATGTTGTTGTCGCTTCTGGGTACCTACATACCTGATTGGTACCAGAGTTTTGATGAGAATGGTGTGTCTCAAGTTGACTTTTCTTGCCTTTGTGCTGCGGCTGTGTTCTCCACTGTGTGTGTCCCAGTCTCGAATGCGCCGTTTTGCACCAATAGCTCAAGAATCAAAGAAACGCAAAAGCTAGTTCTGTTTGAAGCGTCATGTGTTCTAAAGCAGCAGCCCCCAGGCGTGCGCAGACATCGTCGAAAGAGCAGAACCTTTTCAAGTCATAGTTATAATGAAAGTAATATCTTCACTGCTAGGGAGGGAGGTAGTAGATACCAACCTGCACGGGTTGGAACGAGTTGAGACGAACATGCGCTATCCCGCCTCTTTGCATGAATTGTAATTATACGCAGATGAAGCTCGACTGCCGCGTGATGCCTTGCTGAGGTTTCTAGAATCTTGGTCTTTAGAACAAATGCCTACCACCTACTACACGGCTCTCAAATCGGGTGACTTTCGAAGGAAATATTCGAAGATGGAGCGCAAGCTGAATAAGCCTTGACTTGACCTCTACTAAGCGGTCTGCGCAGGGAGCTGTAGGCTGGCGGAGCGGCTGTTTGGTTGCGTTGACAGGCCCGATCGATAGTCCCTGTGAGCGGGCCTATCTCCATCTGCTTGGCCTTTCACGCTGCTCGAGCGCACTATAAGCTTGGGCTGTAAGGAAAGCCTCCGCGCCTTCTCAAGCTCGCACTGCCGGGCTGGACCGTAGGACAGGACAAACAAACCAGTAGGCATAGCCGGATCATTGAGCTGGAATAGCGAGCAAGAGTGGGACTGCAGCTTCATGCAAGTTTATCCGGGTCGGAAAACCGGCGAGGGAGCGAGCGGAGTAGCTCGTACGCGCTTGGGCGACATCGCGAACCTCGATCTTGACTTGCAATAGAGAACAAAGTTTGGCTCTACGCAAGTGATGAGATTCACTGCTTTTTAGAACAGATGGAACTCACACCCCCTCTTTTGTGGTATTACGCACCCTTAGAAGCATGACGCTCTGCTGAATTTTATATAGTCAACCCAGCTGTGTAGTATTGCACCAGCTTCTTTCTCTAGGGGACGCAAAATTTCTGTTTTCTGGTGTTTCTACCATGAGCCTGAAGTTTTTAATTCGTGCCTTTTGTAACAGACAGGTATTACCGTGCCACTGTGTAAGAAGTAAAGAGGCTTCCTTAATTACGAAGCTGCGTAGATTGCGTATTAAGGCTACAACCCATCTTGCTGAAATGACAAACGATGTCGCATCGAAGTAGAGACGTGATCTCATGACCCGCGCAGCGTCTGATCTCCTCGACCATTACTGGCAGCGGAGAATTTCGTTACTTGCTCCGACATTTAGGGTCTCCAAAGAAGTGCTCTGTCGTGAGGGATTGAAATTTAGAGCCCGTTCGTTCTCACAGGAAAGGCAAAAGAGCCGTCCAAGGAACTGGAAAGCCGCCCCTCTGGTGAGGAAAGGAACGAGTGCTATTGCAAACGCTTCTAGCTGTGACGAAAAAGACCATGGCAAGATTTGAAACGACAAACGTCGCCTTTCCCCCCCAAAAAAAATCGAAGACCTGCTTCCTTGACTCCTCCCGGCACAAAATGTGATAAAATGCCATGTCCTTCTACATAAGTGAGATATGTTATCTTTGCTTTCAAGTTTGGAAAGGATTTGGAAAGGTAACTGGGGAGAAGTGTTGAGCTCTGTTACCTTTATTTTTCTTGACTTATTCATTAGTTCTATTTTTGGAAAGAGCTTCTCAATGCATCAAAGGTTACATTATATCCAGAGAGCATTGACTCTGACTCTCAGAGTTCTATCCATATCTATTCGATATACTTAAGCTATTTTCTATATTAAGCAAATAAGCATAACGAGTGTTTGCCAAAACGGCGAATCAAAGGTTGCATTGCCAAATCCACCCTTACATGTTGCCTTCGGACATTCTTCAGACTACGCATTACACGTTGCTTGTGCTTCCTTCTCAATCTAATTTCAGATTCTCTTCACTTAAGCGCATGTTGGTGTGTCAAAGCCGACACACGTGATGAGCATTCGAGTGTCTCATCAGGCGTACCTGCATCAATATGCCCTTGAGCTTAAGGGCCAAATTGAGTTGAGTTTCTTTCAATTCGCCCCCAGCTCCGTCATTGCCTTTTCAATAAATCGCTCACGTGAGTATAGGCATATCGAGCAAGCTGCGTGTCTCTCTACTAATCGAATTTTTATGGACTTTGGGCCAGCGAAATTATGCAGCATGTCGTTAACTCTAAGATGCTGTACAGAATTAATCGAAAACAGTCTTTGAGACAAGAGCAGATAAGAAAGCGACTCGACATGATGCACTTCATTATCGTCTTAGCTTGCAAGAACTCTTACAACATTTGTTGTCGCAAGAGACTTTTGAGCTGTTCAGGCCAACGTCTGCTTCAAGTGTGCTCTGATCAACCTCCAGGAACTTCTCTCATGGTCATAAACGCGTCTTGCCCCCAATGCTCTGTCTGAAACAAGCATGGTCGAGTGGTTTTATGAATAAAGAACTGCCAAAATACTCTTTAAGTAGAGCTTTTGTCGGCCCAAGACTGCGAAATGAAAATTTAGGTTTCGCTATTAGGCTCTTTTTGTTTATTTTGAAATTCATAGAATTACCTAAAATTTCGATCTGGGGACGGAGAAAGGTACCTGCTTTGTGTATAATTGTGTACTTCATTACCCGAGGGGGGAAAGCGACATTGCCTGTCTCTTGAACTGAGTAGTGACTACTCAAGGACTAGATGCAACACGTTATCATACCAACCAAGCGCCACGTGTATGTTCGCTTCGAGCATGCTTATTCATGGAAGTTCATGTCGAGTCAGCCCGATATCTTTAGTGCTGTCTAATTTTATTTGTATTGCTCTCTCTTCTTTTTTTAAATTAAAACATAAATAAAATAAAAGGTGAGTAAATGAGTGAGTAAATGAGTAAACCCTGAACAAACACGAAGCCGAAGCGAAAAGCAAGAACGCTCTTGATCTTATTCAAAATATCGGCCACAAGCAAACGGTATCCTAGCACTACAGCTTGAATGACTTAGGTACCAGATCAAAGTCCGGCAGCTAGGACCTACTACACGCAAAAATTGCACTCTCATGTAGTCCCCGTGCACACCCACGTGCTAGCACACACGCTCTATAGTTTGGGGACCCCTCTTGTGCAACGGTCGAGGGATCAGAATCAACTATTCCAGTTTTTATAGCATCGATTCTCATCATTGCAGTTCACTTCGTCTAACCACTGCGACCTGAGGGCCAGGAGCGATCACCATGGGCGGTCATGCGAAGAAGTCTGGGTCTCAGGATGATACTGTGCGTCGCAATCCTCGCCGGAGATGCACGTTGCACAACTTATGGGAAGGTGGCAAGACCAACCAGGCTAATGCCACATCGGAGTCTCCCTCTGCGCCTGAAGAGGCTATGAGTGCGCTCGCTCTTGAAGGAGATGAGATTGAGGTCGAAGATACAAACAGAAGCCAGAATCCTATGCAAGAGTTCAGAGCTAGAATGGACCCAGACCACGACGGAGAGCAGTTGGAAAATGCAGAAAATGCAGCGGCACAGGCCAACCAGCGCGTCTCTGCTACCAGAACTCAGCAAGGCAAGAATAAATCTACAAAACCTCGCAAACATCAACCAGCTGAGCCACGAAGCAAAGTCAGGAAGAAGCAGCACAGTCCAGAGCGTAGAGATGCCCTACCAGAAAAAGCTGTGCCAGACTCTCCAGCTAGGAAAGCAGTCATCGACGAGGAGGATCAGGATGAGGAGCTACTTCAAGAATATATGTTGGTGCCTGAGACTAGAACTGGAGACAACAAGAAGGGCCGCAACAAAAATTATACTGACGATCAACCAGAAATGGATGAAGAAACCACAAAGCCACAAGCGGCTATACTGGAGATTTCAAGGGCGCGTAAAGCTCACGTTGCTAAGAAGCAGCTGGAAAGGCAGGCAAAAAGCAAAACGTTGCAGCAAGCCTCTTCCCAAAACTCCCTGAATAAGCTTCGAGAACGCCCAGCGAAACGGAACTCGTTAGATTTGGAGGATGATTCTGTAGAGCAAAGCCATAAGTCGATCTCGTCTTTGCCAGCACCACCGCAGCGAGATCAACAACAATCTAGCAAACGCCCACGGAGAGACCTCGATGCTCTAGAAGCAAGCGTGCAAGCACAAGTAGCTGCAAGATCTGCTTTGCAAGTGCATACAAATTGGCTTGAGAAGCGCAACAAAGACTATGCAAAGAAGGCTGAAAAGGCAAGCATGTGGGAGAATGCATTCTTAATGGCATTGGAAGATATGCAAAGTACTAGGCTGCGCCAAAGTGCTTTGGAGGCTCGCTGCTTTGCTCTTGAAACTGCGTTACTAAAGTCTGAAACGACTCGTCGCCAACTTCATGAGGATCACATGACTCGGCGAGGTAACATGCGGGTATTCTGCCGCCTTCGTCCGGGCTCCGGTAGTGATGCTTTTGACACTACATCAGGTGGAAGTATTGGAGATTTGCGTGTCCGAGCCCCGCCAGTAAAATCTGTGGATGGCCGCTCTGAAGCTAGCAAACTCAACACTTTCAACTTTGACTGTGTCTTTCCAGAGTCGGCATCACAGGAGGACGTTTTTGCGGAGGTTCAAGGCTTAATTCAAAGTGCTCTCGACGGCTTCAATGTATGCATCTTTGCATACGGCCAAACTGGTTCTGGGAAAACTCATACCATGAGTAACCTTGGTAGCGGCGATCATGGAATCATTCCTCGTGCTCTTGAAACCATCGCTGAGCAGTGCAAACAGCAACTCTCCAAGACAATGCGGCATAAAATGAGACTTAGTCTTTTGGAAATCTATAACGAGGAGTTGCGGGATCTTTTGGCTGCAAAGCAAACACGGGGCTCGAAACGTGCGATTAACAGTGAGTCCAAGGGCCCAGGCACAAAATCAGCACCAGGAGGCAAACTAAGGCTACGAATCGATCCACGTCGAGGTACTCCCCAGATTGAAGGGCTTCAGGAGATTCCAATTGAGGACATCAAACACGCTCACGAGCTCCTTGCACATGCAGAGAAGTCCCGTTCTGTGGCAAGAACAAGTGCGAACGAACGTTCATCCCGCTCACATACTGTCTTGACCTTAATGATTGACCACATCGATAAAGACTCTGGAGAAATCTCTAAGACTAGCCATGTGCACCTCGTGGACCTTGCTGGTTCAGAACGAATTGCTCATGCTGGATCAGACCGTTCAGCAAAACAGCTCAAGGAGCAATGTAGCATCAATACCAGTCTTGTAGCCTTGAAAAACGTTTTACGTGCTCTTGCCACCCAGCAAAACCACATCCCATTTCGTGATAGTAAGCTTACACACCTGTTGCAGGATGCTCTCGAGTCAAAGTCATGCAAAACTCTTATGCTGTGCGCAGTTTCACAAGACCAGGAGCACATTCTTGAGTCCTTGAATACTCTACGTTTTGCGAGCCAGGTATTGCAAAATTAAGAGAATGCCAGAAATAGAAACCTATGTTTCGAAGGATTACATAACTTTAAGTCTAACTGCAGACACGGAATGGAGATGCACAAACAAAGAACTATACTAATAGATAGATACACACATATATGCAAAAACCAAAGCACGGTTGCAGTAATGTCTTTCCGTCCAACCATCCCGCAAACTGGCATTCGTTGTGGGCAACGTAATGTTCAGTTAAACTTCATTAAAGACAGGAATGTGCTTCGCTAGAGATTAACTCTACTTATAATACCAATACGATGATTTGATAAATTACATTAGCATCCGAAAATTAGCATTGCCGATCATAATAGTGAATGATGAAAGCAGCAGTCAGATCTCCTTTTTCAGAAATGCGTAATAATGCATGGACTACAAAGCCTGCTGCATCTGATTTGCAAGAGTTACTTGCCAACAAACAAAACAGTACCTTCCACTAAGTTTACATTGTGACAAGGAAGAGAGTTACAAATTGCAGTAGGCTTTCATGAAGAGCGAAATAATGAACACAACTATAATGAAAAACCCTGTCTTGAACAAATTAAAATTAATTCAAGATATGAAAATGATTGCGGTGATTATAAATATCATACTTAAACCAAGCATACAAATTGGTTTTGTTGCAGAGTTCCTCCTAAGGATTTACTTTAGTTTGATATAGCTTGGTTTGCATCACCGAAAGTCAAACGGTTTTTTTTCCTACCGTATAAACTTCATGTTGGACATATGACATCCTAATCTCAAAAAAAAGAAATCAGGGTTCTAGAGCGGCGCATGAGCAAAGTTTATGCCAACATGCATACATCTAGCCATGTTTAGCGAAAGTGAGTGTTGGAATGAGAATAACAGTGCAAATGAAGCTGAGGGCGCATATTAGGATCAGGTCCGGCAATGCCGAAAAATCCGTATAAGTGACGCCAAGAGCAGACATGATTGCTGCAGTAAGGAAACCAGATGCGCTGGCACCAATATCAAAACAAGTGAGGTATACTGAATACAAAATTCCCGGAGACAATGTACGAGAGAGAGCCCCGCCCCAAGAGCTGTGTTTGTCTGAACCAAGACGCTGGTGAGCATAAGCTTGCTCTGCATCGTCGTATTCTTCAAAGTCGCCATTGTCTGCCACACCATCATCAACACGAGGATCCGTGCTCGCAGCTCTCTGGCGTTTGCGAGCTGTGTTGAGTAAGGAAAAGCTATAATGGGTTGCAACCACCTCTTTAGACACTAAGTATAGTGCAGATACAAAGCTGCCTACAATGTCAATTAGTGTCCAAGGCCAGAATGGGGCTTCAAGAGGAGGATCCTGGACCTTATACATATCCAAAAGAGACACGCTGGCAGAAAGGATTGTGTTAGTAAGAACAGCAATCTCTACAGTTGTGTTGGAGAAGAACTTGCTATAGGCAAATAATCCAGCAATTCTTGAAACAGTGCCAAGCAGGGACATGGCTTGCAATTGGCAAGGTTGATGAAACACGTGATATTTGTAGCTTGCCATACCGTCTAAAGAACTTGGAATAGCATCTACCACGAAGAGGTAAATGCAAGGCACCGAAATCACCATTAGTGCGCGAATATTAGCAGGATTTCCCCACCGATAGACACCAGTACCTGCAACTATGAGCCAGATCAGAAGAGTTCCGATGAAGACACCAACAAGAATATGCCAAGTGGACAGAGCCCCAGAGGCAGCAAAGTTTCCGTGCAAGCCCACAGCAATGGCTACGCACTCGAAAAGAACTAGAGTAGGAACAAAAAGCATGATTGCTTGCCTCTCAACTAAACGGCCCATCTCTGAATTTTGTCTTGCATCGAAGGAAGTAACAGAGTTGTCTTCACTCTGGTCGTCAACACCAACATCATCATAATCTTGATCAGAGCTAAAGCGCAGCGGCCGGTCACTCTCCTGCATTTCATCCCCGCGACCTTCAAAATCACTACTGCTGGGTTTCTTTGTTGGAAGCCACTGGGCAGCAATAGCAGAAAATAGTGGAATTACAGCACTGGCAATAAGCGCTGAGCGGTTATCCCAAGAGTAAGAGAAACAGCCACTAACCGGAAGTGCAAGCAGCAGAGCAGAAAATGTTCCAAGGTAGCGCCACATAGTCTGCTCTGCTTGTAATTTGGGGATCTTCGACTGATCTACGTACGCTGTGTCAATCAGAATTAGGCCAACAACCAT
Source organism: Schizochytrium sp. TIO01 (assembly GCA_004764695.1). Classification (NCBI taxonomy): domain Eukaryota; class Bigyra; order Thraustochytrida; family Thraustochytriidae; genus Schizochytrium; species Schizochytrium sp. TIO01. Next base: position 3,901,858 of record SMSO01000037.1, on the reverse strand, counting down.
GCCGGCTGCGGCCTCAAAGAAGTTCTGCATGAATCCAATTAGGAAAACATGCCACACTTCGTGCGCAAGCGTAGCCATGCACATCATGCATACAGAGATCATGATATTACATGCCATGAGGTACCCTCTACGGCCTGTGCCGCAAATATGCACACGCTCTGCCATGTAGGCATAAAGTGGTTTAAAGGAAAACGGCAGGAAGGTTAGCGCATAATACTGCGTAAACTCTGTTGGGGTCATTCCAATCTCGTTTGAGATAAATAGTCCAAAGAAGTTCATAGGAAAGCTTAGCACAAAGGAGTTGAGAAAACTCACAACAAGAACTGGCCAAGGCAGGCCACTCTGCAAGAATCTGCTAAAGTCCCATGCAAAGATCGAGTTTCGTCCGGACAGTCTTGAGGCAAACCTTCTTCCCAGCCTCTCATATGCAGAACCTCCGCGATGAAATGATTCATCATCTTCGTCAACATCGCTATGAAGTCCTGCTACAAATTCTCCATTTGAATTGCGACCAGAAGTGACTTCACCTCGTCGCGAACTCGATGCAGAATTTGCCGGGAGTAAAGTTTGCGTCCTTTCCATTTCAATTTCGCTGGCGAGCTCGTAGTTGTGTCCCTCTAGAACCACGCGGGATTCTGCGACGAGACCTTCAGACTGGCTGTCAATGTCACTTTGATCATGATCTTCAGCATTAGCAGCAGTATTCAAACCATCAGCTTCGTCACTACGGAGTCGCTCGCGACGCTCCGAGCGTCTCTGGGCGCGAATGAGGACCACTAAATACGCGGTTGCGAGGATCACGCACACCACGAAGGCTCCTAGAAGTGACTCACGAGACGCCATCGCAGAGCCCTGCTCCCGCCGCCACCTTCACAACCTCCTCAGCTATGTTGAGGGTTTGCAATACATCGCAGCGATGATTGTTCATGATGCAAAACGACACAAAAGCGCAATCGATTCGTCCTCATTTTCACCCATGTAAACCCGCTTATAGATTTGCTAGTGACTCCTAGTGCTTTGCTGTTCTTCTTCCTTTCATGATTCATTTTTTTCGTTCTTTTCCAAGTAATACTGGATAGGTAGATCAATTTGTTGGTTTAGGATTTGCAATCGGAAGAATCCAAAGAAACAAACGAAGAAATAAACAAAGCCTGCGCTGCACTCGTTCACTTATGCACGCAATCACTTGGATCGCAAGAGCCGAGGCTGCCGAGGTGAAAAGATGCTTGGGTCGCCCATACCAATGATTGATGGAGCTCGAATTGCAAAGTGGAGGACGAGGATGGGAGTGCTACTTCTGCTGGTGCTAGCGCTGCATATAGCAAAGTTGTAGTAGTATGTGTGAGACTTTGACGCAAAGTGAGGGACTCAAAAAAGCGCGCAGGAGAACGAATACCTACACAAGAATCGAGGATGAGTCGAACATGGTTGCAGACATGCAACATAGAAACACAATATCCTGTTATACGATCGAAGGCAGAATGACCAAGATGAATGATGCGCAGCAGAACATGAAAGTGCAGTGAAAATTGGGTCCTGTGGACAATTAATTTGCTTCTGATGTTCGTTATTGTGCCTGGTGAAAAGACGGAAAGAAGAGTTGAGTCGTGGAAGAAGAGTGGTCTGATTGATAGATACGCAAACAAAGACTTAATACGAGTAGTTGCAATAGTTTTTACAGGTCTTTTATATAAAGAAAGAACACAAATCCGAGAATGGGCAAAGCTTCGCGGGGCTAATGGGCGGACTTAACCTTTTTAGTGCTCTTGCAGCTGACATTGTAGAAATTGCACTACCTCTTCAATTTGGTATAGCAGGGTTCATGGTGGGACTCATGGGACGGCAACGCAAACGAAGCGGCAAAACCTAAAGGCTGATACGTGTTGCCATTCACAGCACAATTACGCTGGTTTACTTTAGGCCTCCTTGCAAGATATGGCTCTGACCACTGTTGATAAAACTAAAACAGCGAACAGCAACAGCTTCTTCTAAATCCTCCAGAGGTAGTGCAAACAATGGAAAGAAGCACTCGTAATCGACTTCAATACTAGCACCAAGTGATATTTTGACTCATGGCTTTGAAAATTGCGGGTTTGTCTAGCATGCTGCGTTTATCCGTTCACTACAAGACTGATAGAGAGTCCAAGGAATAGTTCGTTCTAGCGTAATACTACTAATGGCTTGATAACTTAATTAATGCATCCAAGATCAAGAGCTCAATGAAACGAGGTCACCAAAGCTTGGTGTTCAGTTCCATAGCACTCTAGCTCAGGAGCAACGTGACCTTATCCTGGACAACAACCAAGGCAATTGATTTAAGTACAGCGAAATCCTACGAAAATAAGATGAGGCCCATGCCTCGGGTCGCAACAGTCATGGCAGCAGTGGCAGTAGGGATGCTGCTGCTTGTGACCATGCGGTTCTCAACAGGTTTCTTTTGGAGCGGGCCCGCAGAGAAAGGCCGCACAGTTAAGGACCGCGAAGTTGCGTGGCTTGGCAACGGTGAGATTGAGGTGGTATGTCTCGGCGATACTCATGGCAGACACAGGGAAATAGAGGTGCCTGACGGTGACATCTTGATATATACCGGGGACTGTGTCAATCCGCACGATGTCACTGACGTAGAAGACCAAGTGAAAGACTTCAATGCATGGCTCGGCGATCTACAACACCCACATAAAATATTTGTTGCGGGTAATCATGATGCAGAGCGAGGCTTTTTCTTGAGTGATCTGCGGAAACACATTACCAACGCAGTGTATCTCGAGGACCAGGAAGTCACTGTGTATGCAGGTCCCAAACAGGAGGCTGTTACAATTTATGGATCGCCATGGCAGCCCCAATGGCCAGGTTTTGATACTTACAAACCAGCAGGCCCTGACCTGGCCACTATTTTTCAAAAGACACCTCGGAATGTTGACATTCTGGCAACGCACTCTCCGCCGCTTAATCAATTTGACAAAGATCCTGAGGGTAAACCTATTGGGTCCAAAGATCTTCTCAATGTTGTTGATGATCGTCACCCGCTATTGCACTGCTTTGGACACGTACACGCAGGCCGAACAAGGGATATGATGAGTTCGCAGGAAATCAATCGCCGTTCATCAACTACATTTGTCAATGGCGCTATTTGCAATGATGATCTTGAAGTTGCCTGGGAGCCTGTGAAAATCCTCATGTAATTTACAAATGAAATAACTACTTTTGCTGGCTCTACTGAAAGTATGATACTGCATTTGATTATATCATTACATTATTTTAAATATTGATTCTTCTTTTTCAGAAACAAAATCAGTGCTTGTCAGCTTAGAGGCAATCCAAAGCCTATTTGCAGTATTGACAGATCGTATTTTAGTCAAATCGTATTGTTTTCTTGTTCTAAACCGCAAATTAGGTCTTGCTCGATGCAAAAAGCCCTGCTTATCACGAGGACTCCGTGTCTTTGACAAGTTGTATACCTCCATTTCTTCTGCCGAACGTTCTTACATCGAGATCAAGTGTCTCGCAAAGGGGATAAGTTGATCGTAAACAAAAATCAACGTAAGCTCACTTCGTTTTCTTGCACATATTTCGAAGAAGTACCTTAGTAGTATGTGTGACGGCGTATTTGCTTAGGATTTTGGATTAAAAAGAAAGCCCCAAAGCAGCAATAAATGGGTGTTCTTAGCTGATAAACTTGTTGAAAGCTATAATTAATTAACTTTCTGCATGAATTGGATATCTGGGGTTTATATTGACTCCACTTTCTCCGACCACGTCAATAGGCATCTCCAATAAAGGAGTTTTATACCTCCTTTCTGTCAAAGAAATACTCAAATGTCATTCCTCAGTCAATCAACGCATAACATATACTAATTTAATTCACAACTTTCATCAAACTAAATAATGTAAGGCGTTCTATAAGCCCATATTTGTTCTTGGTATCAGATGGTGAATGTGCTTGGTCGTCGGTTTATGCATACAAATCACGTAATAAGTGAAAATTTTGGTAGTTTCCTGTACATAGGAGTTATTAAAGTATATACATTTAAAGTAGAAATATCTTTATTTGACCATGAGGCCAAGTATTGGACTACCTTCAAATTCAACCTTGGCATTGCATCTTTAGATGTTGCAATTCATATAGTCGTAGAAGCCCTCTACATACCATAAACAGCATGTACTAGTCCGCTTTTGCATACTAGCTTCATTTTAGTAGTTGATTTTCCATTCTATCATGAAGAGTGGTCAATTTATAAAATACCACGATATGTAAATTATTCCTAAACTATATTTATTCTACGGTGTAAACCTGCCCAATTACTGAACTGTGAATTGGCAGCAGATAGATAGAGAATAGTTTTATATATCAACTAATTTTAGAGAGAGAAAGGAAATGCCTGACGGAATATTTTCAGTAGGGTAATTAATTGTCTCATGTTTACCTTTTTGGTTCTTTGACCAGAGCAATTCGTTTAAATCTTCCTCACAGCAGCAACTTCATATAAATGCACTTGCAAGACTCGATATACCATTCGCTTAATAGTTGGTTTTATTTTGAATATGCAATCATGATAAATATACGTGCTTAATGTGCCTTTTAATATTACTATTCTCATGGTAGGGAGTTTATGCAAGAATACTATATTGCTGAATGAAGTTAAGATTACACATTTTACGAACACGGCTCTACCCAAAGAAGCTAGTCATGTTCAAGGTTTGCGTCAATACTGTAGGGATTTAAGCTCTAAATCCATATGAGTATTGACTTCTCTTCCCTCTTGAGAGACTAACCCCACAGGCTTGCTCAGCCTGGGCAAGTCATCTATCCGAGGGGATTATATCTTCCCTTGTCTCAGTGTCTCAGTCGGTATTGAAGGTTCAAGAAATAGATTCTTGGCTTTTGGAGAACCGAAATAAGCAAGAAGACCAGAAATTGAAACGAGCGAGCCTTAGATTCCCTCAAAGGTTTATAAAGAAAAGGAAGATCTCTTAACAAAGTACATAAAGGAAACAGCATGGATAGTCTGAAAGAAAACCAATTAGTCTATTCACAGCAAAGCTGTAGAAAGAGCACACCATAATGATGAGTTACTTCTGAACGAAAGATAGTAAACGCAAAAGAAGCAATATTAATACGTGAAATAGGTAGAACCTCATCACCCAGCCTTTAAAATTCGGCCAAAGATATTAAAGAGAAAATTCAGAATACTCGCCCGCACTGTGTAAACGCTTTGCTGCAGCCTGAATACGCTCAGCAACACGGATGCGTTCTTCTTCGATTGCAGCTTCCATGCGCTCCTGAATTCGATACATGTGCCAAACTTTCCATTTAAAGAACATGGAATGTATGACTGTTACACGCTTGACATGTCGAATCTCTGCGTCTTGAGCTCGAAGACGTGCTCGTAGTCTTCTAATTTCCTCTTCAGCTTCAACACCGAGACCTTCTAAAATATGCTTAGACTCACTGTTAACGCTTCCAGCACGGTTTGAGCTAGAAGGTTTTTCGCCAGTGATGCTCCCAGTGTTGCTTAGTTTGTCATCCGTAGCAGGGTGCCCGCCTGCTGATGATGCTGCTGCGTATTCATCGAAATCAATAGGGTCTTCTACGCTGCGGGCAATACGGTGTGCTGGAGACTCCATGCTAGGCACTGGGTCTACCCCTGTGCCCCGTACAGAACGATCCAAGTCCAAGCGAGGATTCAAAGGACGTCTGCCTGCAAGTGAGCGTGACGAAGACGAGGATGTTGCGTCAACAGAAGAGCTACGTGTTCGTTCATGACCAATTTCTTGTTGCTCTCGGTGATACTCTTGAGATTGGCGACGTTGGTGACCCTGAACACTTGAACTGTTCTTTTTGCCTCCTGAGAGAAATCCTAACGATTCCTTCTGTGATTTTGTAGAGCGTGGAAGCTCTTGATAACCCAGGTTTCGCCTTGGTGATCCGACTTTGGCGTCTTCTTCCTCTTCCTCTTCCTCGATTCTAGTTTCACAGTCGCCCGCCTCAATTGTTTGCACAGAATTCCCTGTCGGATTCAAACATGAAAATTCTGGTGGCTCTGGAACTTCCGGGTTCTCGACGATGTCTAGCTCACGAAGCGCAATAGGCAATTCTGGGATCTCTGGCCCCAGATCGAATGCTGCAATTGATTTACTAGATCTTCGCCTTCGCTCGACTTCACGTACTCCAAGCTCCTGAGAGCTGTTTGAAGGCATTGGAGGTTGAGTTTGCGAGTTGTCCTTCTTTGGAGGAAAGTCGTTGACAGGAAACTTGCCAGGATCGTCGGCAGTACTTTCTGTTGGATGAAAAGGAGATCCCTCATCTCCAAATTCCGTCGCAAACACGGGCAGTTCGGGTATTTCTGGGATCTCCGGCACCTCTGGCGTTGGTACCTTTTCAGGGCTTGATTTAGTTTGGTCCATTCCCGAAGGAAGTGGCGGTACTGGCGGCGGTGATGGTGGTAGAGGTGGTGGAATTGGTGCAGAATTTGAGGTTTCTGTATACCGTTCGTCATTTACTTCGTTCTTCTCAACTAAGCCACTGGCACCGACGCCTCGCCGTCCAGCTGCTCCGCGAGAGCTGCGTCCTGGAGCTCCCCCGGGTCTACTAGACGCGGCCGGCCCTGGCCGGGTGCCGCTCTTACGCCGCTCTATACGCTGCATGAGTCGACCGTTGAGGGTCTATTTTTATAGCTTTGATTTGCATTGCACTTCATAACACAGAATTGTGTGTATTCTTTTCCCTCTTGTTCCTCGCCTAAACAGTATTGTCTTGTACTTCTAGGTTCCCCTATTGTTTATAATAGATATTGACTCAAGTGTTACAAAGTTTTTTGCTTTCTTTTTGCTGGTCTAAGCCCTCTAACAGTTAGATAATTCGTAATAAGACCACAAGAATCAGTTGAGCTTTAAAAAGAGGGCCCAAAATATACTACTCCTTAACAGAGAGCTGCGGCGACGCTGGGCTTTAACAGACGTATAGCAAATCTGGAATTGCGTTGAAGAGGACTTTACCAAGCGGAAGCGAGGGCTGGGGCGTCTGCAAGGGTTGTGCAGAGCGCGGGATTGCTACGGCGAAGATCTGGCATTGGTTGCGTTCGAATTAGAGTTGAAACGGAGGTTTTTGGGGCCAGAGAGGCGTTGAAACGTGCCTTGCTGGTATATATATATAGAGGGAGAGATAGAGAGAGGACTTGAAGCAATCCAGAGCGGGATTGTAGCAAACTTTTCCATAGAAAATGGATACCACTGACGCGCCGCAACTGATCGAGCACATTAACCATGGCGTGAATTACACAGCGTATGAAACTCGCTGGGTGCCCAGTTCGGCCAGGTTAGCTGTGATGGGCCTACAGGCCAAAGGAACAGGTGTACTTGAGGTGTTGGAGCTTGAGGCTGGCAAGCTGAAGACCATCGTCAGCCAAGAAAAACAGCATGGTATTAAGTGCGGTACTTTTGGCGCATCTTCGCTGGAAAATCGCAGCATTGCTGTTGGAGACTTTGCTGGCAACGTCAGCATCTATGACCTTGAGCATGCTGCCAAACCCGTGTGGAATGTGAAAGGTCATGAAACCTTGGTAAATTGTATTGAAGGCTGCGGAGGTCTTTCTATTGGTTGCGGAGCACCAGAGCTTGTTACTGGAAGCCGTGATGGTTGTGTCAAGGTCTGGGACTCTCGTGTAGACAAGCCAGTGATCTCCCTTGAACCAGCAGGTGATTCCACTGACCCGAATGACCGCCGTGACTGCTGGGCTGTGGCCTTTGGCAATTCGTTCAATGACGAGGAGCGCGTGGTGGCTGCTGGATACGACAATGGTGACGTGAAACTCTTTGACTTGCGCACTAGCTCTGTTCGCTGGGAAACCAACTGTGCAAACGGTGTTTGCGAATTGCAATTTGATCGTCCGGACATTGAAATGAACAAATTAGTAGTTACCACTTTAGAGTCTAAATTCCGAGTGTACGATATGCGAACAGAACATCCGGAAGATGGATTTGCTTATTGCACAGAGCGTGCGCACAAGAGTACGGTGTGGGGCGTGCGTCACTTGCCCCAAAATCGCGATATTATGATGACAACCGGCGGAAATGGTGGCTTGAACTTGTACAGATACATGTACCCAAAGCAGCGCCAGGTGAAGGACTCAGAAGGCAGACCTAAGGGTGTACCAGGCTCCGTGGAGCTTCTCAACTCTAAAATTATCTCTACACAGCCGGTTGTCTCCTTCGACTGGAGCGTTGATAAGGAAGGCTTATGCGCTCTTTCCTGTCTCGACCAGACCGTGCGTGTCTATATTGTTACCAAACTTAATCTTTACTAAGAAATATACTGTGATTCTTGCATTTATTGTTTGTACAAGTAAATGAACGTCCCGTCCCGTTCCGCCTGTCACAATGAGATAATCTGTTTTTGTTAAAAGATGGTCGCCGCAGTGCCTGGAGTGTAGATTTGCAAAGTAAATCTATCATGCCTCAGGATAGTCAGCTTGTAAACTAGTATATTATCTTTTCTTTTGTTTATCCATGATAAAAGGTAATATGCAATTAAAAAATATGCACTAGTATGTTAGAAAGTAAAAGCCCAAATATACTGGACAATTTGTATGAATAGAATCACAAAAATCAACGAGGCTAGCTAGCAAGCTAATACATAATCTTACTCTGCTCTTCGGTTGTTCATACGAAAAAGTAAAAGGTAGTTGAAATATATATTTTGCTAGAAAGTAAACACCAATATAGCGGACGATTTGTATGCATAGAATCACAAGAATCAATAAGGTTAGCTATAGCCAGCTAGTTCATGCCGCCTCCAAAGAGCTGTCCCATAATATCAGCTCCACTTCTCGATGGTTTCATGTCCCGACGAGACACGCTTTCCTTGTGTGTGCGTAGCGCAACCAGAAAGTCATCAGTAAAAAGCTCGTCCCGCTTATCGCGGGCGGCGCGAATAGCAGCTTCATTACAGATCATGGCAAGCTCAGCTCCAGTGTACCCGGGACACATTGATGCGATAATGTCTAAGTCACAGTCCTCTGATAAGCTCATGTGGCGTGTGTGAACCTTAAGGATTCCAGCTCGGCCTTCCTGGTCTGGCTTGTCAACGTATATCACTCGATCGAAACGTCCCGGGCGCACAAGAGCCTTGTCCAAAACATCATATCGGTTTGTTGCCGCCATGACCACGATACGTTTTTCTGACCCAAAGCCATCCATTGAAGCAAGAAGTTGATTGAGCGTCTGTTCGCGCTCCTCGTTCATGCTAAACTCTGCACTACGACTTTTTCCAAGAGCATCAATTTCATCAAAGAATAGCACACATGGCGCAGCCTTGCGTGCCTTGGCAAAGAGGCTGCGTACACGGCTGGCACCTCGCCCAGCATAAACCTCTACAAAGTCACTTCCTGAGCAGTGAAAGAAGGGCAATCCGCATTCATTTGCCATGGCGCGTGCCAGCATTGTTTTACCAGTACCTGGCGGTCCGACCAATAGAATCCCTGTTGGAAGGCGAGCACCAACACGTGTATAGCGCTCAGGGTGTTTTAAGAAGTCTGCAACCTCCTCAACAACTTCTCGGGTAGGTCCAAGTCCCGCGACGTCTGAGAACATGGTTTTGCGAATTCCAGGCCCACTCGAGGTCATCGTGTTGTCGGATGCGTTGTTGAGAGTGCCAACGTCACCTCCGTTCGTTTGATCGTAGATACGTTTGATGACGTATCCACACAGAGCTAAGTAGATTGCAGGGAGCAGGATCATGGAGGCAAGCCTGAAGCCGTCAGGGCCGGCAACTTCCTCACTGCGAATGATGAGTTCGTCGAAGGGAACCTTGTGTTCGTGCAGAAACTCCACGAGACCCGGTTGAACGCGGACTGGTTCTGTGAAAAGGATCTTCGACATGGTATTTCCGGCGGCTTGAGAAGCCTTTTCAGAGAGAGAAAATTCTACAATTTGCGAACCGAGCTTCACATCTGCCACAAGACCATCTTCAACTTGCCGCAAGAACTGACTGAAAGGCACTCGCTGCCGCACCATTTCCTGTACCGCCTTTTGGGAAAGTTTTGCTGCTGCTTCTTGAGATAGTTTGGTAGCAGAACGAGATCTTCCACGTCTCAGAATTGCAGAAACCGCCAAGAGCGCTACCGCCGCCAGCACCGCATTTCTGCGACGAGGATCGCCCATGGCGGCCTTGACAGCCTTCCGAAGCCATTCCAGGTTCATCATCGTGCCGGCCAACCTCGCCTTGACACCTAAAAACACCTAGACCAGCTCAAGAGTCAAATCGATGCGTAGGAAGCTTAGGGCCCCTCCCAATAACTACTCTGCCGCGCGATTTTATTGCTCCAGCATCATCGATGCTTTCATCTCAATCGCTCCTTCTCAGCATAGCATTACTTTGCTAGCTGCCTGTAATACACGTACTTAAGCAATAGATAAGATAAGAGCAGAACACTTCTTTCTCAAATTCCCAGGGGCTTTGTCTTTGTTTTCTTAACTTACTGTTGAACTACAAGTGAGTTATAGCGATTAAGTGTCCTTTCATCGGGGCATGGAAATTCCTTTAAAGGCTTGTCTGTCCTACAGTATAATAAGGTACTATGTGAAATTGAGGTGGCACTCTCCGCTGCAGAGCTCGCGCACGTGCGGCGCTGTGGCCACCTGCGGCCTGTTGTAGAAGTGGTAGGTACCTTAGGTATGCATGCATAAATTAAGAGATACTGATAAGTTAATGTAAATAAGGAATAAATCGACCATATTGGGTCTATGGCTTGATGGCCATATCAAATTGAGATGTTTGTGTTTTCGAAAAATGAGTGTCGAAGCAGTGATATCTGAGTTGTGAGAGAGATCTACGCCGGCCGTTCGAATGCAGAGTAAGACGACAGCGGGTGTTCGTATGATACTATCTTCTCAAGTTATGAAATTAAATAACTCGAATTTAGCCTTTGGAAGTCAGGAAGTTAAGATCTGCAAAAAAGAACCGACCAGCAGCTTCGCTGATGACGCGGATCCTGTGAATCTGAACCAATATTCTTGAAAGAGTTTTCGCTGTTAAAAATGGGCGAAACCCTCGCGATTGAAGAGCGAGAGCGGGGCCGAAAGCGGGCGGTCAACTTTCGGCGCAGAGGAATATCTGTAATCAGATCGGCGGGTGAAGCACCTTGACGATCTGGCCAGACGTGATAAAAATGTAAAGCAAGTTCGGAAAAAACGTCGAGTGCAACCAGGGACTCCGATTCATTGACGCGTGCAGCTGCTACATGCAGTGGCGTGGACAAATCGTGGTCTTGAGTCTCTAAAAGTCGATCTGCACTCGTTGTGGATTGCGCCAGTTTAAGAATGCAGCGCACCACTCGTGCTGAGTGGAAACGAGCGGCAAGATGTAAAACAGACTGTGCAGAGGCATTGGTCGATTCGAGAGGATCGGGTGTGGAGGATGCGGATGAAACTGTTGAGTCTCTTTGCCATGAGGACCCGTGAGGACTTCCACGTTTTCCAGACCGCTGGATGATTCGATGAAATGTATGAGCGAGAGCATCCACAATCTGCAAGACATCTTTGTCGTAAGCAATAGCAAAGTCTCTGCCCGAAGGAAATCCCTCAGGAGCAGAAGGGTTTAAAGCAGCGTGAATGGGATAATCAAGTGTTTTACCATTGCGCATCGTAGCACAGTGCCGGTCGTGGCGTAAGAGTACACGGACAGCACTGACCTGAAGTCGACTGCATGCAAGATGAATGGGGTATTCGCCAGACAGTTCGTTGGACCTATAGAGCGCTTCTGGGGCAGTCTGTAGAATTGCTTCGAGGATACACAAATCAGGCTGGGCACGTCGAAGTTCAGCATGTAAGACATAGTCGCCTTCACGACAGCGAACATGGCAATTCTGGATACGTATAGAGGCAGCACGCGGATTATGGCGTACTAAAAGCTCAACAATTCGTCGGCGCGCAGCACCATGCAGATCATCATTAACAAGACGAAGGTATTCTTCGTCAAATAGCAAATGCAGAGCTGGGGTTGGCCCTTGCTGTAGCTGACGATCTTGCACACCATCAATACTTTCATCTGGAGAATCATCTTCTTCAAGGCCAGGCACACAAGTAATGTCACCCAGAATATCTAAGCACTCTCGCACGGCTTCAACATTGAGCTCGGCTGTAGCCCGCGAAAGCTGGCCCAATGCTTCAGCAATATCGTGATTAGAGGACAGTTTCAAGCGTGGGCGACGGCGGAGCTGTTGCTTTTGTGAGAGTTGCTGTTGATGCTTAAGAAGATCATCCAGTGTGTTTACGCTGCTTCCATCAGGTGGAGAAGAGTCCGTGAGCCCATTCTGTATTGGCCAATTCCTGGAAGTGGGAATTCTTGGATTGATAGAATATCGAGGTGCATTGCGGGCTCTCATTAGCGATGCTGCTGAAGTCACTGTTGAAAGCAAGAGATCGATACTTTCCTGACTCGCTTGTGCAAGTATGTTCATACTCCCTCGCAGGTCACCAAGGCGTCGCCCAGGAGTGGGTTTATCTGAGGACTCTGTGGTGACGTCATTGGTAACGGCCCGGGACGAGGCGGCGAATTGGGCGCGGAAATGTATTCCCATAGTTTCACACCATTGGTCACGTTCGTGCACAGATTCTGCTGCAAGTCGAGCGACAACATTGCCACGCCGGGTGATACTGAAGCGAAAACGCTTGAGTGTGCTGTTGGCAGTTTTTTCGATGATGGTATCTTTGGTCAGGTCGATCCTGCCCTCTGGAGGATTGCTTCGGGCTTCTTGCTCGGTCATTTGGTGTGGATAGTATACAAGACTACCATTCTCAAAAAACATAAAGAAGCGAGACTGCCAGATCATGCGGGACTGATACCACAGCCACCCTCGAGCTTTGAGTACGCCTAGACTTCGCATGGAAGGCGGCAATGGTGGTAGTTCAGGTACGGCGTAGTTATGGCGTGTTGGTGGATCGGGGTTTTGATTATCTTTAAGTTGTTCGAAACTTTCGTCCATCTGATGTTCTTGGTCCTGCTCGTAACCTTCTCCGTGTAACTGGCGTGAAGAAGACTGTTTCTTTATTTGAAGTCCTTTTCCATGTGTAGGCCTAATTGACGTTTCTATTGTACTTGGAGGCGGCAAAGTAGTTTCCTCTTCTCTTATACCTAAATTCTCTTCCAGTGAATCAGATCCCTCAAATTTAGTTGTTTGCGTTTGTTCACTTGCCTTTTCGTTCGATGAGAACAACATAATGGGACTGTCAGCAGACGTTTGTTGAAATTGATGTTGTTTGCGAATCGATAGGTAGCCCAAGGCTACCGCCATCATTCTGTCCTTCTCCTCCACTGCACCCAAGCTCGTTTGTATGTTCAAGCTTCTTCCATGAATCTGTGCGTTTGGAGTAATGATGTTGATGCGCATGACTACGTTCCATCTCAGTTTGTGTTTGATTGCTCATGTTAGTAGGACAAGCGGACTTGGATCTGCTTTCCTGTTGTTGACATTGCTGTTTTGTTTGATGTTTTGCGGACATATTGCCACGAGGACTTGTCCCGTCGTTACTTGTCATGCTGGCTGATGTGCTGGTGCTGTCAAATGTATTTGAGAATTGCTGGTGGTGTTCTACATCTGAATCGATGCGAATTCGGATATGGGAGTTGCCTGCAAAGGAACCATCATGGACATTAAAAAGTTGAATAAGTTCGTCCCTTGGTGTCTGGTAGGATTGGTTAATATGGACAAGTTTGCGCCCGCGCAAATCCTGGCTACAAGCCACGTCTACTTCAACTTCATCATCTACATGGACCCAGAGAGCACATCCTGTTCTAGATAGCTCATGCGCAAGGGCTGCATCGTGACGGCATAATTGATGGTTCACCGAATAACCGTTTGCCTTGGATTCAAAGTTGCAGTCAACTGATTGTACATTAGTAGCTCCATGGTATAGTTGTGGTTCGAAACCCTCTTCGGATGAGGTTGATGTGACACGGGCACGGACCATGACAGGGTTTGATGCTGTTTCGATGCCATCAGCCTCTAAATGCAGTCGCACTCTTTGTGGCGGCATCCTTTTAGCACAAAGTATTCCTGCTAGTTGCAGAGAAAAATTTGTGCAGAGTTCTGCGCGACGCGGTCGATGCTGTCGTCGTGGCGCAGCCCCTATTTGGGATTTGTTGGCCCTACCTCTCTGTATTGTAGAGACGGTAAGCAATTAGGATGAGCAAATAAGAGTTTAGGGAAGCTCTGCCACGTAAACCTATGTATCACTTACTTACCCAATCAAATCAAGCAGACAGGGGCAGCTACTTCCTTCTCAGGGTATATGATGAAAGGAGTAGGTTATGTAGTGAGTGTGAGAAAAGATAGCGCCACCTCAGCCGGGCCGTTCGTTCCCCAGAGAGCGATGCTTGCGAGTTCGCTGCTTGATCTACTCAAAAGTCGTATCTACGTTGCAGTATTCTAGGTAGTGCTACTCTATTTTCTACCCGGCGGCTGGTAGCACTTGCTTGAAGTTAGTTTCCGCAAGCCCAGTGAAGCAGGCCAGTTGAGATTTTGCAAAACTCCTTCGGCAGGCAATCAATCAATCCTTGGAATCAGTGGACGAGCGATCGAGTGTATTGTTAAGCGCCGGGCGAGCGAGTGAGGGAGTGAGTGGCTGATCGACGGATTGTCAGTTTAATAAATGAAGCGATTGATTGAAGAAAAGAGGGAAAGCGAGTCAATAAGTGCACTAGTTGTGAAAAGAAAGAGAAGAGAAACAGAAAGAGAGCCCAAATTAAGAAACACAAAAACAAGAAAAAGGAAAAGAACAGAAAAGAAAAGGAAGAAAGGGAGGAGAGAACGAATAAATAGTAGGTAGCTAAGCACACAACGTTCTCTTTTCCTTCCCAGCCTATCAAGCTTTCTCCCAGAGAGGCGGCGAGATCTGCCAAAACCGCGTATTCGCCAGTTGCCAAAAACGCAGACAACGGCAGCTCGCTCCGTTGGGTAGCTTTCCTACTTCTTCGCCAAAGTACCCCCGCAGGAAGCGAGTCTCCTGATAGAGCTCCAGCCCTGTCACGCTCTTCACTGAAAACCAAAGGCTTCGCCACACCGGTGCTTCGTTCTTCGGTTTGAATCAACCAAATCAATCAATCAAGATTCCTACAGGAAGAAAGGATGCACAGTCCGCGCACTTGCAATCAACACGCCGGTTCAGGTCTCTTTCTTTTCCTCTCTTCTTTTTCTCCAAGTTTCCTTTGCTAATACTACGTACGGTACGTGGGTAGTTAGTACAATAGCTACTTGTAGATGTATCTTTTTCTTTTACCGTCACGCTCCTCGCCAATTCGCGTGTTGCGTGGCTTTGTCCTCTCCCCGAGAGGCCAGAGGCGTATCCTGCGATATGAACGCCCCGAAGGTCACCCACGTAGCCTCCCGTCTCGTTCTGACTCTTGCCGCAGCTCTGCTAATTGATGTTCTTCTTCAAGAACTTGTCTCCTTCGTCGGGGCGAAGGACGATGGTGGTGGCGACTTGGTCACGCCTGGAGTTTATGCTAGATAGATATAGCGAGTTCCTAACACAATCACTCGGGGCCACGACTCCAACGAGGGCCACAAGAAACGAGATTCAACGCAAAGTATATGATTCCTCGCCCTTCAGCGCTCGCGACGTTCGATCTGATGTCCCTATCAAGGTCAAGCTCGCCCTTTCTACGTCTGCAGCCCAGTGTTGGCCTCACGCAGCTTGGGCGACGGAGGCGGCACGAAAGCAACGCCGCGAATAGGGTTTTGCTCGATACTACTAACCACTATGAAGAGGAATGTGGATGTTGAATGTACCTGATAAATAAAATAATAGAAAAGCCCCAGATACAGTGCAGAAACCCTAGCGCCTCAGCAGCAGTGCGGGTGCGGACCCGTTCAAGAGCCCTGATAGAAAGCAAGACCTCGCGCTCTGCCGCTTGTTCAGGCTCCTCACGCAGGCGTGCTTAGGCACGTGCTCGCCTCGCTGGTACGTACGTACGTACAACTGAGCGCGCCCTAAGTCTATGCAAATGTATAGGCTGCTAAGTGATATGAGGGGTTAAATAAATGCTATGAGCTACCTACTGGTCGTCTATAGCAGGCACTAGACTATATTTTGAATGAATAAATGAATGAATAAATGAATGAATAAATGAATCAACGAATGAATGTGTGCATGAATGTGCTCCACCTGCGAGGGATTGATGACCCTTCAATAAACGATTCGGACTGATCTTGCGAGGGCCAGGCCAAGGGGCGGTTTAAGGTTCGAGAAGTCTCCGCCAGCCAGCTGCTTCACCTAGATTCAACGCGAATGATCTTCTTTTCTGTGAATTTGAACTGATTGAAGATATGCAATGAACTTTTGACCGAGAGCTAGCTCCGTAGCAAATGATCGCCTTCTTTGCACAAGGCCTCGGCAGGATTGAATAGGCGCACGTGAAGACGTTCACGCTTTCCCCTGTCAGCCTTCTCGCAAAGCCTCGAACACGCCCGCTCGCTCGTTCGTTCGAGATGCTCAACTTCAAAAGAGAAAATTGAGACAGTGCCACCGTGCCACAGCGCCAAGTCCTCGCTCCTTCCTTCCTCCCTTCCTTCCTTTCTCTCTCTTTGACGCAACAGCCTTGGAGAGCCTGCAACAAGGCCAACGATGCGGGCGGCCTCTTTGCTGGCCGCTGGCAGGGAGCTCAGGTTCGCCTTCTGCTGCGTTTTCAAAGCCCGGCCCCTGATTCCTTTGAAATCGTGGCGCTCGGATTTCGGAAGGAGCAGCTTGCTTCCTCTTTCCTGACCTTTCAGCCGGTTAACGCGAGTCTCTCCACTTCTTCCCCAGCTTTCTACTGCGCTCAGGGTCAAGGTTCTGCGAGAGGAGGCGAGGCGCGGGCGTGGGGCGGTGCTGCGCTGCGCTGCGTTCAAGGTTTCAAATCCCACGCTCTGTCTCCTCCTCTATTGCGATACAGTGAGACAAAGAATTTCAAGTGCTTTATCAGTCAGAAAGGAACAAAGGCAGAAAGAAACAGCTTTGAAAAGGAAAAAGCCCATCATAACAGTAACAAAACTGTGAAAGCGAGCGAAACCCTTTCTTCGCGCCTTCCATCCGTCGTCCCGCCTCATCGTCTTGCTCTGCTCTGCTCTGCTCTGCTCTGAAGCGCATCCATAGGTGGGCGCTTCTTCGAGGGCGCCTTTCGAGCAGGGCACCTGCCTTGCTGCTGCTTGCCTGCCTGCCTGCTCCAAGTTCCTTCGAAAGGTATTTCATCATACTTTCCAAAGACAGTTATTTATTTGGGAAATCGTGAAGATCGCGTTTTCACTGTCTTTTGAACTGTCCTGCGTCTTAGAAGTGTCTTACTGTCGCTCTAACCGCAAGGTGGTTTCGCATAGCGGACCCGGTGTGTTCCCGTTCGTGGGATTCAATCAGTCTCCATTGCGAAAGATGCGGTTCAACTATTGGGATCTTGCTTCGATCAGCGCGTCTTATGGGTCCCCCTCCGCTGTTCAATCTAGTGGTTCACAGTTGGGGATCGCTTCGCGTTGCTCGATTTGGCTCCTGGCGTTTTGCCTGTGCCTGTGTCTTCTTCTGTCTTCTGTTTTGGCTATTTATTTATTTTCTTTCCTTCCTCCTGCTGCTGCTGCTGCTGCTGCTGCTGTCATGTGCGGTTCACAGTCTAGTACGAGCTTGAAACCCAGGCCGCATGGACCATGTCGGATAGCCTGCATCTAGTAGGTATGCATGTATGTATGCATGCATGTATGTGTGTAAGTTCTTCGAGTTGCCTTCGAGCTTGGTGCAGATCGAGGCGGTCTCTCCTCTTTCCGCAGCGCAAGGCTTTCTTCCTGCTAAGGACTTGGGCCTCTTTCCGGAGCAGTTAAGTCTCTTTTGCTCTGCCAATATAAGTCCCTTTGTGCGCGGTCGCGATGCTACTACAGTTAGGCCTGGCATCGTTTTCGCGAACGTCGGCAGCATGCGTCCAAAATTGAACCTCCCTAAGCACTAATATGGAGATTTGGTGTCCGGAAAGGGATAAAATACGAGCTGCATATTCCTCTAACAGGATCATAAGCTTGTCAAGGAAGGAAGAGAAAGGAAGTGGGCTAGAGGCTCTATTAGTGGAAAGCTTAGGAACAGGAAAGCGAGCACCGTGGTGGGTCGGCCAAGTACACCGCTTGGGCAAGTAAAATTGTAATTCACCAATCGTCGATTAAGAGTAAAGCTTGGTCGCTGGACTTACTGGTGTCGTTGACAGATCTTCCTAGATCACGTGGAGCTTTGCGTTTACCAGAGCTTCAAGGAGAGCATCGTGGTTCGTTTGTTGGTGAACACCACGGTTAACACAGTAGTTCTACTTTTGCGTAGAAGACGCCACTAACTTCTTCTTCTTCTTCTCCTCCTCCTCCTCCTCCTCCGCTTAAACAAGGGATAGATAATAACACAAAGTTTGGTGGCTAAATCAAGACCATAGCTTATTGACACAATGACCTCGCATGAAGATCTTACGTCGACTGAGCAGCCCCTCTCGGAGTCTGCCTCGGACCAGCAGGAGGCCGAGACTGGCAACACGAAAGTATCTTCTGCGGCAGATGCCAACGACTACTCACGCTTTGACAAGGTGGGCGCTGACTCAGACTCGATTAGCGAAGACTCCGATTCTGATGACGACCCTGAAGGCGACGACCAATGGCCTGCCGAAGAGCGTCTTGCTCGCGCTGAAAGCTGCAAATCCTCAGGCAATGATTTCTTTAAGTCCAAGGATAATGCCCAGGCTATCAAGTTCTACGAAAAGGGTCTCAAGGTACTCAAGCCTCTCCGTGACCTCGAGGCATCGGTCCTTGACGAGGAGGTTTGCGTACAAATGACTATGCTCACATCCTCCCTTCTGTTGAATAGCGCTTTGGTGCAATCTCGCAGCGAGAAGCACAAAGAATCAAAGAAACTAGCTAGCGAGGCAATCGAGGCTCTTGACGGCAAGCACGCGAAAAAACTTGCTGCCGACGAGCTTCAGAAGCAGCGTGTTAAGGCTCTTTTTCGTCGTGGAGTGGCTTATGCTCGCCTTGGCGATCTTGAGGAGGCCAAGAGTGATCTTGTGGCTCTGCTTAAGGTGGATCGCTCAAACCGTGAGGCCATTCGCGAATACAATGCTGTGAAGCAGAAGCTAGAGAAGGCTCGCGCTTCGCAACAGCAGCAGTTCGCTGCAGCCTTCAAGAAGGCTTCAGAAACTGGTGGAGTTTATGGAGATAAGGAGGCGGAGCGTAAGCGGGCAGCTTTGCGTAAGATTGAAGAAGAACGCAAGCGCCGTGAAGAGTGGAAAAAGTCCACTGAAGCGAGTGGGTCAGAGCTTTCATTCGAAGACTGGTGCAAGGAGGAGGATAAGCGAGCTGAGGAGGAGCGCAAGGCTCAAGAAGCTGCTGACAAAGAGCGCCGTGAACGCGAAGCAGAAGAGCGTCGTCAACGTGCTGTTGAAGAGCGTCGCCGTCGTGAGGCCGCTCGTAAGGAGAATGGCGATGACAGTGATATTGAGCTGGATGAGGAGGACCGTAAGATTCTTGAGGAGACCCGTAAGAAGGGATACTGCTATTTTCGTACGGAGCGATCGGCAGAGGATGAACGCCTTCTGAAACAAAACCAGGGCCCAGCGAAGCTGAGTACGGAGGAAGCTTCAAAGGCTAATGCTGCTGGGAATGGCAATGCGTCTGGGGATGCAAGCGAGGCCGTCAAGCGAAGCGCATCTTCAACATCGGCTTGGAATGCAGGTGGCACAACATGGGAAGAACGCGATGTTTCTAAGGCAGCTCAGGAGGGTCTGGAATCTATCCTCGCAAAGGTTCGCGTTACAAGTGAGGTGTCTGGGCAGGTCTATGAAGCTTCCATCAGCAAAGTTGAGAGCGTAGATGGTGACGCGCAAATCGTCGTGGCGCGTGGTAAGCCAGCGCCTGTCTATGACATGGAGGCCAAACTTAAGTGGCAAGCGAAATGTGTGGGTAGCGGAGGAGACTCTAAGACAGAGGCCCGTGGCAAGATGCACCTGCCAGATATTGCAAATGGTGTTGAAGCTCACAATCTGGAGGTATCTGTGTCTACCTCGCGAGGATTTCCTGAGGCGCATCAGGCCAACCTGAATGCTTTGCTTGAAAAGCTAGAGGGCGAGGTTTGCCGTAAGACATGGCAATTTGTCTCCAACTTGCACGAGCACTTGTAATCCCAGAAAACCCCCTCCTAATAATCGCATGTTATCACATAGAGGCAGAAAGTCAACCAGAATATTGTCATGGGTTTACGAAGAAGCGTGTCCTTTGGTCAGTTTAGCCAAAGTAGTTCGAATCAGCGTACCTCACACACGTTTTTTATTACAAAGGCGATGGCCTGACCTGAGCCTCTCTTTACTCTCCTATGTTTTACAGTTGTGTTTTACAGTTAAATACTTGTTCAGAAGCTAGCGTTGAGACAGTAATTTTCATATGTTTGGATTGGACATAGTGCTTAATGCTGTTACCTTTGGACATAGTGCTTAATGCTGTTACCTTTGATGTAGATTCCAGTCGCAAACACTTGGCAATGTTGCTCTCGTAGATTTATCTTCTCGTACTAGAGTTCATGATGGAGTCTATTCAGGCCGATCGGAGAGTTGCCGCTGTAGCACATTATACATTGAGTCATTCATACTCGGGAACGCCTATATTCGTATCTTAACCATGTGAAGTTCTGTGCAAGCATGAAGTGCTGTGCGAAGTTGCGAAGTTGAAGAGATTGAGAGCAAAGCTACACGCCATTGGCGGTTCGCTGGCACGCTGATAGCAGCCACCATGCCAGTCATGCTACATTAGCCTCTCTTACTAGAAGGAACCATGCAGATACTCTCAGATTAATGGGAGAAAGTGAGGTAGAAGCTGCTCGTTGATGTTAAAAAGCGATAGCTTGAAGTTGCCTAGGCGTGCATATCTACCACGCCATTGGAATGATCTTAAACGCTGACAATGCCGAGTCACGGGGAGGTACCTTTTATCCAGCTCAAGTAGATTGGTGTTGCTTAATTTGCACAGCTGCCAGCACTCATTTATGGGCGCCGAGAGGGGAGAGAGAGATCAGCACGGCTTGAAGAAAACATAATAATTGGAAATTAAAAGTACGGATAAAAAAGATCTTCCTTCCTTTGTAATTTTGTATTCAAACTCCTAATGATCGCACTATATATAGACCTAGCAGAACCCAGAAGTAGATTTTTTGGAAAGGTGAAATTCGGGTTGCTGCAAATATTTCGTGCTTTGGTGATGAAAATTGCGCGCCTACGGTCGTTCCTTTCAAGGAACAAATTGGCCAACAATCAACTGATCAGACAAACAAACCAACAAACAGCCAGCCCAGGCCAAAACTTCAGAGTAGTTTCCAACGAAACGAGTTCCCATGTGCAATTGCGCTCCGTGGGGACCTGCGCAGAGTGAGCCCTTTTCGAGTTGCTTGATTTCTCGGAGCGTCTCTTTTGCATCCTAGCTAGAACCGGGAGGAAAACCCACTTCGGGTTCCTGGTTCTTGGCGTGCCTTCCAGTCTACCTCTAGAGCTAGCTAGCTAGAGGATGATCCAAAGCCTTTGCCTCCCTGCGAGTCTTTCACTTTGCTGTGCACGCACACTCCAACATCATCGAAGCCAGCATAGTAGAAAGAGTGAAAGAAACAACAACCAAAGGGAACAAAAGCAGGGCCGCTGGAACGGCTCGTTTGACTAGAGCTTCCTGTGGGCGTGCAAGCGAACCCTCTCTCTCCACTTCAAGTTCATGACGTTTTTGGCGCAAGGAATCGCAGTTTAGCAGCGTCATTGCCCTTCATGAGCCTTCCCTCAACAGCCCGGCTGGGCATCTGCTCGAACCTCAAGCAAGAGCAAAACGGGGACAGCGTCGCAGTTCTTTCCCAAAGCCCTCTCAAACAATCAATACGCCTGCCCACTCTCGCTCGCGCTGGCTGGTCGAGACCGGCCTTTACGTTCGCCAGCTCCATGGACGTTCTGCGGAGGCGGCGGCGGCACCTGCTGCAACAATCCGTTCGCGTGTGCTTCTAAAGCTCACGCCATCGGAAAAGCAACCAACAGAGACGAAAAAAGAAAAGAAAAACACCACCGCCATATTTCTTCTCCACCGTTCCGCGCGGAACGGTACGTGGCACGTTCCCCTTTCACAGAACAGAACCCATTTTCTCCAAGTTTGCGTTGCGCGCGGTTCTTGCAAATCAAAAGGTCTCCATCAGCTGCTGCCAGACGATAACAATACAGGCAGGCAGGCAGGCAGGCAGGCAGGCAAGCAAGCAAGCAAGCAGCGCAGCTGTCTTCGAGCTCGCACGAGCATTCGAGCGGCGTGCGGTGTGGCGTTTTCTTCGGAGGATTGATTGCTTGGGTCTTCGCTCAAGTCGGTGGTCCCGGGCAGACGACGGCGGTCTCTGCAGAACTCAATCTCGCCTGCTCCTGCTACTTTGATGACGTTTCGCTTTTGCGGAGGAGGCAGTCAATTCTGCCTCAGTTCCCAGGAAGGGAGGGGAGAGAAGAGAAGGGAAGAGAGCCGCCTCCTTCGCCATCATTATCCTAGCCTAGGCACGTTTTTGTTGTCGTAGAGGGGGGTTTGACTTGGAGAGTTAAGACTGCACCGGCGTAAGGTAGCGCAAACAAGGAAGTGCCTCGCACATTTTATGAATCTTGAATGGGAGCTAAGGCAACGAAACCTAGATGCACAGGTTCTTTATTCAATCGACGTTGTTGCTTTTATAAATTGTTGATACCTGCCTGCAGGTTTGCGTTGAAGTTCGACTTTTAATACCTTCTTGTCAGAGTTTGAGAAAGATCATGCGAAGAACTCGTGACTTCAAAGATTGTCATTGAGCTCAGGATATTTAAAATATCTTGGAGCGGTTCTTTCTTTGTTTTCTACCGCTGACTCTAACTGGAATGGTCTCATGTCTCAATCTCTGAAGTCGAAAACATTTTGAGGCAATGTTTGGAGCGCATTTGAACGGGAAAAATATCTTACACGACACACAAGGTCATTGGATATTTTTGTTTTCTTTGCGCGACTTTGGCGTTGGTTCTTGAATCGCAAGTTGCTTGCTTTCATCTCATAAGACCTTTGAAGAGTAAGTACCTGGCTTATCTTCCATCCTCCCAACGGAGAAAAGTGAAGAGTGCGTTATTTAAAAGGACATTCATTTTCTGTAAAACATAACGCATGTGACCTCAGCCTGAGGTTGTCTGTATTGGGAAAACAGGAAGAACAGTGAAGTGGTTTTTTCGTTTTCACTGTAACCGCGTTCCTGTCGGTGCCTCTTGTTTTTTCTAAACTTCAAGAAAAGAAAAGAATTCGGGCCTACCTAAATCAACAGCTATTTTTCCATCTTTTCATTTAATTATTTTTATTAAAATTAAAAAAAAAAAAAGAGAAGAAGACTCGGAGATGATCTTTTTGCAAAAAAGGATATGCTTGCAAAACATACGATGTGTCATTTAGCTTTGCCCAAGACTCAAGATTAAAATTCCCCAAAAGTTTGCCCAAATCCGACGTTATTGCAATGCGGCCAGTATTCTTTTCGCGCATCCAAGTCCAGTGGGCGCCGTGACTCTCACTAGCTATCCCGTAGGCAT
The DNA here is from genome assembly GCA_004764695.1 of Schizochytrium sp. TIO01. NCBI lineage: Eukaryota > Bigyra > Thraustochytrida > Thraustochytriidae > Schizochytrium > Schizochytrium sp. TIO01. Next base: position 3,878,280 of record SMSO01000037.1, on the reverse strand, counting down.
ATGGCTGTCCCAGACCATCAGCGCCGCTTCAAGAAAGAGAGCTTGCTTGGGAGTACTTACTTTGCTCATTGTCTGTCTCTTCTAAAAAGAATAGTTGCAATGGCTTTTATATGATGTTTACAAAGAAAGCGCTGGAGTACACAAAGAGAGCAAAGAGAGCAAAGAGAGCAAAGAGAGAAGTTTCGCACTCACTTGGCAATCTCAAGAACTAACTCTGTCTGCCCTAGCTGAAGAAGCAAAGGCGCAGAGACGATGCTTCCATCACCCTCAGGCTTTCTCGCCTCTCGCTGCTCGTCACCTCGGCCGCTGCCAGCACGCGGCAGCTGGGCCAGCGGCACAGGCCACGGCGTCAGGTTCACTGTAAGGATGGCGCGGGGTTTCCACCTGTAGATAATCATTTCAAATCAGTCCTTCCAGCGAGAGAGAGAATCACGAGTGAGTTAGTTGCATGCGAGCATCGACGCTGCGCTCTGCTCGGTTGCCTCTGAAAAGGAGGGGCCTGCCGCATCCTCATCCTCATCCTCATCTCATCGCGAACTCTTGAGCGAGGCCGTTTCCTTCCCGTTCCCGCCGGGACTTGCGCTCGTAGACTGCCTGCCTGCCTGCCTGCCTGCTGCTCGCGGTGCTTTTGCAAGGAGCCTTTTCTGCTCGCCCTTCTCCCGAGAAGATCACTTGGAATGTAGGAGAGCCGCCTCCGCCGCTTCAACTCAACAACACCACCCAGTCAGTCAGTCAGTCAGTCAGTCAGTCTTCTACCTCTTCGCTCCTTCGCTTCTTCGCTCGTCTGGCCCGGCTCGGGGCGCTTTACAGACCGTGCACAGTCATTCAATCAATCATCAGTCAATCGATCAATCAATCGATCAGATTCAATCAAATTCCATCGATCAAAATCCATCGATCCCTCGATCTCTTCGAAGCTGTCTTCTGACTAACTAACTAACTAACTAACTAACTAACTATCCATCCTCGTTTTATCTACCGTCGCGCATCTCGACCTTGGAACTTCAGAACTCGAGCGATTTCACACGGCGGCGCACTCTGTTCGCGCCTTGCACTCCTTATACAGCGCGTAATGCACAACACTGACTGCGCTCCCTCAACACTGACTGCGCAGCGACACTCCAATTCGCTTGAAACTGAGCCTGAAAGTGAATTCTACCTCAAATCACAAAATAAATCAAAATCAATCAATCAAATTCACTCGAGGCGGTGCATTCCTGTCATGTGCAGCGTAAGAACAAGTACAAGCACCAGAACAAAGAAGAACAAACAACAAGAGCTTTAGACAAAACAGAGGCAAGCAAGCGCTGCCTCCTCTGTGCGGCGTGCGTTTTCCGGTCTCCGATTTCATGGCCTCTTTCGACGATGATGCGTACGTGGTTTTGTCAGAGCGAGAGAGAGGGGGTTTGGATGATTACCCGTCGTCTGCACGAGCGACGCGGCGTTCCCTGGCGAGAGAAGAGCCGCTTCCGAGCTGCCTGCCACGCAGTCTGTCCCCTTTCGAATAGGACTTGAAGTTTCGCTTGGCCTCTTTCAAATCTCCTTCTTCTCCCGTCGAGGCGCTCTTCAAGAACGAGTTCCTTTTTTAATGAAATGATGCAGTCTGTTTGAAAAGAGCAAGCGCGAGCTGTCTCTTCTTTCTTTCTTTCTTTCTTTCTTTCTTAAAACTTTTAAAACTTTGAAACTTAGTAAACTAGCAAGTACATCCAGGCTTCGTTTTGGGGGGAGGCTGTCTTAATCTTATGAGGCGCACGCGCGACACCTTTCTCTCTATCTTTTTGTTTGTTTGTTTGTTTGTTTGTTTGTTTGTTTGTTTGTTTGTTTGTTTGTTTGAAATACTTCAAACATTAGCCAACTAAGGTTTTCAAGATTCTTGAACAAAAGATCTTTCTCTTTCTCTCTTTTCTTTTCTTTCTTGCCAAATAACAGGCAGAGGAGTCAAGAGGGAATAAGTTACAATCTCTTAGCAAGATCGGTTTAATTAAAACAAAGCTCAAGCCTAAACAATCGCTCATTGTAGGCCGGTGATGATAATAGTTTGGTACTAAAAGTACTTGTTGACATCTGGAGAGCCGTCTCTCTGTCGTCCATCTGCAGGAATGATTTATATATTGCAACGCCCAACGTGTCTCTCCGCGTTCGTTCCAGAACTGATCTTTCCTGAGGCGCAGCTATACCCAGGTGCCTAAAGAGGGGGGCGTCAACTTCAAGCAGTCAGGCGGCCAGAGCTGAGAAAACCCATCTCGTGTCGCGCTTGTTTCACAGGCCCTGAAAACGGCGCTCTTTTGAGCCCGTCTCTATCTCTCAACTTCACTTGTTCAAAGTTTATGACGACAGACAACTGAGTTAGTAGTTCTAACTCGGACTGAGAAGTGCAGTGCAGTTCTGATGGAGGTCAAAGACAAATCGAAGCAACTGAGGTTCTTTTGATCGCATTGGCACGTCACGGTGAAGGAAGGAGCAACTCAAGGACATCTGCGTCATCTCTAAAGAGCAGAAAGATAACATTTGGAGCGGCGATATAGCTGTCAATCAGGTTTACTTTATCATTTCAATCAGCATTGAATCGAGTCGAATCGAATCGTGCGAACTCTCTCTACTGTGTCTACTATATTATATTCTCAAGCGTCTTTCTTTCTTTATTTATTTATTTGTTTCCTTCTTTCTTTCACACTCACTCGAACCCGACGACGTTATGGCACCGTCGAAAGATAACGACTGAGGAAGGCCCTTTGCTCAGCGTAGTGCTTTGGCAGTCATTTCTGCTACCTACCTACTACACTACAAGCTCGGTACGCGGCGATTTCAAACAACCCCTGCGTTTGAGTTTCATTTCATTTCATTTCGTGCTCATCATTGTCACGTACCTGATTCTGAAAATGTTTCACTATTACAGATAAAATCAGACCAACATCATCATGGCAACAGAAACATTTTCTCTTTTGCTCTAGCCTAGGCCTCTAACAAATATGGAAAGCTATTGACTAACTTTGAAAAAGTATATAATTTGAACTCTTGAATGCTAATTTCATGTTCTTGACTTAACATCTTTTTATAATTACCTATATTAAAAAAATAAATAAAATTATTTAGACAATAAATTTAACTTTAAAAAAAAAAAAAAAAAAAAAGAGCAAGAAAGAAAGAGGGTTCGTTCCGCCATCAAATAGTTTTGTTTTGTTTCACTCAAGAATACATACACACGTACCATATCGCAGCCCTTCACCCTCTAATTATTCCTTTCCTGTATCGTTTCATAAACCATCTAAAAATGTAGAAGATAATTCAAGCTTGGAAAACGATAAGGAAAAAGACAAAGAACAGAAGATGCAGAAATGCTCTTTGCGGAATTTCCAGTTCTGTGACCCCAAAGGGGCCGCAACAAGCCCGGGGTGCTTTACCCGTTCCGCTTCTCTCTAAGCGCCGTGTAAGTAAGTACCACTACGAGTGTCTCCGTTCTCATCTTGCTTGGCCTATCGCACTCTAGAGCTAGCTAGCTAGCTTCGATCCTTTTCAAAAGAACGTTCTGCCTGCTGCTTTGACGCATATGCTATCCTATCTTCAGCGATAGACAGCGCGTCGAGAGCCCTGCTGCGCTTTCCTTTCTCCCGGCAGCTCCGCCTCTCGCGAGAAGCTAAACTAAGAAAAGCCGCAGCCGCAGCCGCAGCAACGGCAACGGCAAGAACAAGTTCAGGTTGGCCAATACTCGTTGTCAGCAACGCAAACAACGCCGCCGCAGATCCGCTCGACCCTCGTACCACGTTCTAAAGGGCTGCCTGCATCAAAGGCGCAGCTGCAACTGCAATCTCGACGACGGCCGGGTGGGTTCCTAGCGAACCTCTAGCTGGCCCTAGTGCCACGAAGACATGGAGGGCTTCTGCTGGAAAACGCGCTGCTTCCTCCCTTCGTTTCTGGTCCCAGATGTGCTTGGCTTGGCTTGCTTGCTTGCTTGCTTGCTTGCTTGCTTGCTTTCTTTCTGTGGATTCGCTCGCATCTCTTCGAGAAAACAGTTGACTTCTGCGGGCCTGGGACAGCCGTCCGTGGCCAATCGAATCGCGCGTAGCTCCCTGGAAACGAACTCGTGGTTTGCGCTCTTCGGCCACTTGAAATCTCGAGTCGCGGAAGGGTGTGCACCACAAGAAAGAACAGCTGATTGGGAGGAAGCATAGGGGGTGTTCTCAGGCCCGGCGAGCGAACTGAAAGAAGGACGGAGGGAAAGAGAACACTGAAAAGCGAGGCACAACAGCGCCTTCGACTCAAAACCTGCCATCGCTGCTGCTGCTGCGGCGCCCCATTTGGCACCTTTAGAAGCTGTTGGCAGCAGCTTCTGACGGCGGCGTTGTGACCTTCTTGCCACGGGGTTGCGTCTGCTGCAGAGTTCCAAGGTCCCTCAGTTTCTGTTCTTGATCATGATCCTGTGGACAGATAGGCGGATATAAGAGAACTTCATAACTTCAGGACACAGACTGCTAGAACCGCCGCAATGAGGGCGTCTCGATCGGAGGACTTGCGCGGTTTGGCAGCGAAGTCGGCGTGCGTCCCTGAGTGTCAGTCATGGCATTTGCTGGACAGGCGGGGCTTTGGCTACTGCTAACGCGCCCGCGTTTCAAGGCCCTCTCTGCTCTTGCGTCGAGGCATCTGCGGTCTTTGCGAAGGGAGGAATCTGGTTGGACGTGACCATTCCTGCGCACGTGCAGCTAAGTTAGCGATGTATGTACGAATAGATAGGCGGGTCCTTAGGAACTACCCAAGACCCTCGACGAGCTGCGCAACGCATTTCAAGAGCGAAAAAACAAAGAACCAAATAAACGAACGAAAGCGCACTAAACGGCGTAGAGAACCCAAAACTTGCTTGAAGCACATTCACTTCCACCCAGAGCTCTGCGTGCATCTCGCTGAGTCTCTCGTCGGAGCCAGCCTCCGTGCGCCTGCTGCTGCTACACTCGGTTTCACTGCTACCATTGTTTTGGGTCAGCCTCTGGGAGCAGGCCGCTTTTCAATCATAGCTCCACATTTACTCCATTTACTACTACTACTTCTCGCTTTGTCGAGAATGCGCGATGCCCGCCTATATATGTTATATCCGCTGTATGAGTGACTCGAGTAATTCGCTCATCGTTCTCGTAGGAAGAACGCAATCATCGTCCAAGAAGTTCCCTAGAACTACTGAAGTCATTCGTGCTTTGCCCTATGAGATAGCTAGCTGCTCATCCATCCACTGCATGCGCTGGAGTTCTTCATCTTGTTGCAAAGCCCCACTTCAATTTGATTCCCTTCAAGTCAACTTTGGCTTGTTTGCTTACTTGCTATGCTTGCTGTTTATGGAATTCGTGCGTGAATTAATTGAACTGGAGGAGAGCAAGGCTGCTCAATCACAGTGGCTGCCTTCGCACGATGCGTGAGGCGAGCTTCCCGGCATCGCCAGGTCTGCGGTTTCCGCTGGCAGGTGTGCCAGTCAGCCCCTCTAGGCCAGAGGCTAGAGTGAGTAAGTATCATCCACCCCCCGTACTGATTCATGAACAAGCAAACGAAGAGATCAGAATACTGTGAACGAGAATCCTCAGCGAACGGATGAATCAATGGGTGAGTGAATCAATGAATGGATGAGTGAAGGATTAAACGAAGGAAAGAAGAAAGAAAGAAAGAAAGAAAGAAAGAAAGAAAGAAAGAAAGAAAGAAAGAAAGAAAGAAAGAAAGAAAGAAAGAAAGAAAGAAAGAAAGAAAGAGTGTGTGTAGAGTCTGCTCAGAACCGCTCATTTGCCGCTCAGTACGTACTTTGCTCGCCTCGCTTTGAGGACTCTGCCGCAGTTTCAGGCGACGGCTTGAGGGAAACAGCGTACTCTTCGAAAAAGGCCACCCACCAACCTTGTTGGCAAGGTGAATGAATCAATCTTAAAAGCTGCTGTTTTTACTTGTTGTTCTTTTCTTCTTTTTTAGCTATTACAAAAACAAATCAACCAATGAATAAAAAGAACAGGAGGCCTGGTACTAGCAGAGAAAGAAGGAGCCTAGCCAGGTAAGGCAGTGCTTCACGCGCTCCCTCCCTCCTGCAATGTAATTTGTTGGCCTTTGTTTGATAGTGATGAAGGCGAATGTGTTGAGCGAGTTGATTTCAGGAGCGCAGAAAACTCTGTTTCTCTCCGGTGGTCTACCTGCCAGCGGCTTGGGCTGGTTGGCGGTCGGCATGTTTGCGGGACTCGCGGGACTCCAGCCAGGTAGGTAGGTATTCCTCGTGCGGGATCGCAAACGTAGGTGCGCAGACGTTACATAGCACGTTTACCGAGCGAGTCTCAGTTGGCCGGTACGGTTCTGCGTGGTTTTTCGCCGTCGTCTGTTATGAAGACAACCCAAACTCAGCACAACGCATTGTTTGTCTGTTCCTGGTAGTTTGCAGCACCTAGAGGTAGGTACGTACAATTGCAAACTAAAAGAGTTTCTTAATTTAAGAAATTAGGTGAATGTTTCTTTTAATTTGTCTTACTTATTATCCACACAAATGATGCGTAAAGCATCCTTCGCTCTATCTTGTTTTCTTGGTAGGATGTTTTAAAAATAAAAAATTAAAAATTGTGTAAGCCTTCGGTACTCCAACTCAAATGCATATCACGGATGTTTCTAATAAGTTCTTGACAGGAGATCTATTGAGAGGTATACGATTTATGTGTACTACTGGTATGATCCCGACGGAGGAGCAGCTTGGGGCGCTCCTCCAAAAGGGGCTTCGTCCTTTTCTCATGGGCACCAGTATTGTGCCCTCCATCCCTCTTCTGGGTTTGAGGCGCTTTTTTTTTTAAAATAAATTTTAAATAAAAGAAGCATGTATGTTGTAAAATCTTTTATTTTAAATTATTATATTAAAAAAAAAAGGAACTCGAAGGAGGTCAGAAATAGTAGTTTCACATAACAGAAAATTGTTTGTATATATTATGCTTTCAAAAATAAATAATAATAATAAAAAACATGGAGAGGAAATTTAATGAGAGGAGGGGGTGACAATTGTTACTATGAACTTGATAACAAAACTTTGGTTACAGAAGTGGCAACCAAAATGCTATTTATATTATTTGATGGATGGCTCATGTGCGCTCAAAAAAGGAAAACTTAATTTGCAACAGGCTGCTCTTCGTATTGATCTAACACACAAAAAAACATAGGACAAAAGCTGTTGTCTAGTTGATCAAGTAAGCACCTACAGATGCCACAATCTGAAAAGAAAAGAAAAGAAAAGAAATGAAAGGAATGGGGAAAGGAAAGGGAGTAAGCCACTCTCGAGTCGCAGAACGATGCTAATATGCTCTAGAGAAGTAGCAATAATTCCTGAGTCAAATTTCTTGAAATCATCACCTAAAAAATCTCTCCCTGTTAAAAGTACGGAGCCAGTCATTACGAAAGAGCATCTCCTTTCTTCGAGAAAATCACGTTCGCAGACGCGCGTAGTCGTAAATATTTGTTGAATAGTCTTATAGTCCTATACAATAAAACAAGTCATCAAACAAAAATACGCAGCAAGTCCTTCACCAATAAAAAAAAAAAGAATGGCCTAGTCTCGTTGTACAATAAATCATGATCAATGAGCCAACTCGAAAGTTTGAGGGGGACGAACACATTAAAGTTTGAAGCAGATGCGATAAATCTCCTCTACCACAGAGAGAGAGAGAGAGAGAGAGAGAGAGAGCACAGTCCCCTTCGCCAATTTATCCAACCCAATAAATAAAGAAAACAAACAAAGATTGACATGGATCTCTTTCCCTTCTGCAAAAGTGGACAGCGACGGCGAGCTACCCAAGGCCGGCTCTAATCGGGGTCTCACGGCAAGGCGTCCTCGCCACGAATGTAGCGGCCCCATAATTGAGTTGCCGTCGCGCGAATGAAGAGGGAGGGCATCCATCCATCACCAATGCGGCGCCTTCGCATGAAAACTAGTAGCTCACACAGCGAATCCTGCGTGGCGGGCCTTCTTCCAAAAGAGAAAAGTTTTCTCTCTCAACCGCTGATCAAGCTGGTAGAGGGGCAAGGAGGGGCTGTGAGACGCTCAGAGTGCAGCATAGTTTCCCTCCCGCCGTCTACGGGAATAGCAGGAGCAAAACAACGAAAGGCTTCCCTGTCTATGTCGCAAATACAGCGCTGTCTAGCAGTCGAGACAGAGCCCGTCGGTACCCCGGCCGATTTGTAGGTATACTTTCTTTTTAATCGGGAAAAGGGAAGAAGCAGGCAGGCAGGCAGGCAGGCAAGTCTGAAGCTGCCTCGGCGGCGCTGCTCGGCTTCTCTGGAGAGGAGGGGGCAGGCAGAAGGAGATACCCACGGTGTGGCGTGGCTACGGGAGGGCGCCGGCTCGTCGGCCTTGGCCCTGGCTTGGGTCCGGGCGAAGTCTGGCAATCTAAAGTAAACCCCAAAACCTGCATAAAAATAAAACCTGGTCATTTTAATAGACTAAAAAAAAAGGAGAAAACTTTATTTATTTTATAATTCAATCAAAAAGTGAGATTTAAAAAAAAAGAAAGAGAAAAAAAGAGGGTAAAATAGAAACAAACAAAATAAAAAAACACATGCGTACCTACTCTAGAGTAGGAACCGTAGCTTTCTTTCTTTCTCGTCGTCGTCGTGTTTTCATTCTGTGAAAAGTCTTCCAACTCGCCCGAATCGAGACGAAGTTGGTTGTGTTTGGCTGTCTGAGAGGTCTCCCTTTCCGCCAGGGTATCGGAAACTATAGGAGGTCCCTACGGATGGTGCGGTTCTCAACAGCGGCCCATTCTGATAGACAGATAGATAGATAGACAGATAGACAGATAGTTCTCAACGGCATGAGCACCTGTGCCACGAGGCAGGATCAATCGTCTGCTGGGCACGATACCAGCAACCGGCGCCCTTCGAGAGTCGTTCTTGTCTCATGGTGCCGGCCTCCAGACTGTGCAGAGTTTCGCCGTCTGCGAAAGCAGGAACTTGGTCAACCCACCAGATGGAGTGAATAACTAACTCATTGCTTTGCTTTGCTTTGCTTTGCTTTGCTGCTCGCTTTGCTATCACTCTCCAATGGAGGATAACCGATACTTCCTAGCTCTCACTAGCAGCGGCTAGCAGTAGACAGAGAGAGATCTCGCTTCTTGCCACAGGATAGATAGATAGATAGATAACCTGTGCTAAGAAACGAGGCACATGGGATGATAATACCGACGCGTGAGCAGCAGCGGCTCGAGTCAAGCGGAGCCTGCCCGCCCTTCAAGCCTCGTGTTGGATCTTTGGCGGTGTCACGTGGATTTCGAGTAAGCCTTGGGCAGGTCAGAGCAGATGAGGTCGCGGGTAGTGAATGCGACACTCCCTCACTCACTCCCTCACTCTGCATTCTCTTGTAGAAGCGCGAGCAAGCGCTAGCGTTTCTTCTGAAGGGCTTAGCATCCGACGAACTTTCTGCTCTCCGTCTCGAACAGCACATCCATCTGTTCGGCGAGTGAGACTAACAGACATGAGCCGACAGCGCAGCAGCAAGGCCTAAGCGGCGCCTAGGCATTGCTTGCTTTCTTCTCTGCGAACGGCGGTGCCACGAGCCTCAAGATTCCTATGAGCAATCTTCGCCGCTCTTCGTTGCCAATTCCGGTCCATGGAACGAAACAGTTCCACGAGAGAGACGATACGAGTCGAGTCGAGTTCTTTCCCGCGCAACCTCGCTGCCTCAACCAAAGACGGAGAGAGAAAGCAGCAGCAGCAGCGATCGATCTGCTCCGCTGTTTGCAAAGCGAGCGAAACGGGAGTTGCACACGACGACGACGACGACGACGACGACGACAACGTCACTGTTTTGAAACAAAGCAAGCAAACCTTCCTTCCTTCCTTCACTCGCGCCCGGAGGCCGAAGGCACGAGTGCAGAGGAATGGGCTACTACCACGCCACGTACGCGAGCCGTGCGCAAGAAAAGGCTGCTTGAACAGCAGAAAGGAGCAGCAGCCTTGGCATGATTCTGGATATCGTTGAGTCAATGTTTTCAATTCAGTTAGTTCTTAGTTAGTTAGTTAGTTAGTCACATGAATGAATAAAGAAAGAAAGCCACGGGCAGGCAGTGAGCTCAATAACTATGGTACGCGGCAAAATTGTCCTCTCTTTGGAGGCAAGGTGAAGGGAGACTCATGTTTCAACTTCCGTGAGAGGGGCTTAAAAGAATGAAATTGCAAAAGCTGGTGCCAAGCAAACACTTCTCGTGATCTTCCAGTGATTTTTGTTACTATAGCGATTATATTTATATTATATTTATTGAAGGGAATAATGAAAAAGTCTTTTAAAAAAATGAGAAAATAGTTATCAGAGGTGCACTTAAAAAGGAATTCTTTCAAGAAAAGAGTTACCATTGAAAGAAATAAAATGAAGAATGAAAGGGTTGAAAAGATGATGATGAATGAGTTCCTTTGTTTGTTTGGATACTTCCGCACATCTACTGATTTAAAAAAGAAAAAAAAAGAAAGATTGTATGGATCCTGGGTGACTGACTTTACCAAAGACTAGCAATAAGCGAGTGCACGTCTTGGGCGCACGCTTTCACAATTGGGGCTCGTGGCTGAGCCGCGACCATCTCTCTGTGCTTTTACGGTATCAGCTTTTACGCTAAGTGATGCGGTGCTATTTTTCAACTTCTGGCGAGTGAGCACGCTTAAAGGAGTGAGCTAAGTTTTCTCTTTTAGGTAGGGATTTCGATGGGGGACCAACAACAACAGAACATATGAGCTCACCTCCTCAATGAAAGCAGGAGTAGGTCTACTAAAAATACTTGCAAAACTCGTGGCATCGCTGCAGCCACCATTGAGAGAATTGCCTCGGTCCCGCGCTCATTCCGGCAACTCAAGACAAGACTCCGGGAGACAACTCTTTCGAAAGATCTTTTGATGCTGCAAAGATTCGCTCTGTAAAGCCATCATTCGGAACGGAATGTATTATATATCTTCTGGTTTTGAGACGGCTGCTGCAAATGGATCGAGAGCACCCGGCTCGTTGCGACTTGGGCTGGCCTGCAGTGCTTTTGTAGGAAATATATATAAAATTAGGTCAAGCGCAATGCGAAAGAGTTGATTTTATGTCACCAACCAAGGAACGGCTTTACGGAAATCTGTTAATCATTTGTGTATGAGGACACTGCGAATAAAAATAATAAGTTTCTGTTGAGATTATTTCGACCGATTCCAAATGCTGATGAAAATTCGCAGCCACGTAGAAGATGTCATCACTGTTGAAATCATGACACACGGAGAGTGTTCAACCTTTATCAAGGAGCGCTGCAACAAAAGACTCCTGTTCCTGCGAAAGGAAGATTTCCAAGTAATTTCATCTTACATTTTAATTAAATTACATAATAAAACAAATCAACGAAGATTAATTTTAGCGTGCAACAACAGAAGTGGACAACGACTGAGGAATTGGGATTCTCTTTCTGACAGATGTCCATTGGTGTAAACCCTCACCATATGTATATAGGGATAAATGACTGGAATTGACTCCTAAAGTGAAGTTTTGGGTAAGTACTTAAGAATGGCGATGCAAAACACGTAGCACTCAATCTTCTAAAATAAGAAAAAATAAATTCTCTGACAATTGTATGCTCAGCCATTTGTAATTCTCAGAAATGATAAAACTACTTCAAAACAATAAAGGCGTATTTAAATATACTTTTCTTGCTCATGAAAGTTTTGTTCACACATGTACTCACTGGAGTAAAAGTAAGCAATACTTAGCTTATGCTTTCAACTCATAGGTTGCTCCCTGGTAAGTAATATGAGTCTGCCGAAGGTTGGCTTTGTGCCTGTTAGTATCGAACTCACATAGTCGTAGCACCCACTCATAAACAGAAATTAAAAAAACTAAATGCGACCAAGAAATTTGGGAGCAGCACCGAACACACTGTAATGAAAGCTGAAGAAAGTAGACCTAACTCATTTGATTCAAATCAGCCCAATCGAGTGAATCGAACCATAAAAACAAATAAATACACCTCTGAGTATATATTTACTTTCTTTCTTCACTTCTTCTTTCCCCTCTTGATGATTTCCATCATTTCCTTCATCGTCGCCCTTCCTTCCCTTCCTGTTGCCTGCTTCCGTCTAACTCTCTTCCTATCTCAATGAAAACAAGCCTCTCAACCTTTTAAAAGGCCTATCAATTTGCTTTCACTTTTATAAAAGTGAAAGCGCAGCGCAGCAGATTCCGCATAAATGTCTCCCCTTCTTGTTTAAGTACGCACATATCACCAGCGATCTCCATCACGCAAGTGCCCAAAAGATGCTCCGACTACCGTGGCGCCTCTACCTCCAGACCCGGTGTCTGTCCCGCCCGAAGTTCCCAAGCTGACTCAGAGCGCTCTGTCCTGTGAGAGGCTGCCGCCCCCTCTGAAGGCGCCGCTCTCACTGCAGACCAGGCGTGACCGCCACACATTTTGCAGCTTTTCTTCTCGTGGTTTGGTGCGCCGCTCCACCTTGTAGTGCACCACGTACCCGACCCGGTGTCGTGGAGGAGAGCTCAGTCACCATGGTGCGCGGGGTCTGGTTTTCAGGCGCGCTGGTGAGACCCCTCGCAACGGCGCGAGCGAAAAGAGAGGCGATAAATTGTTTTGAACTAACCAATAATGAAGCAGTACTAAAGGCTCAGAGGCGTGGCTCTTCGTTTAGTTTCAGTACATTCAGGCTGGAAAAGGGAGGGGAAAGGCAAGCTGGCAAAAGCTTGTTCTCGACGACGACCAAGCAGGAGTGAAGTTTGCGAAAGCTTCGGCCTGGTTACGAGGACTTCAGGAACAACTGGTAATGGATGGCTCGTCTTGAATGTTTGGCTGCCACTGATCATAAGTTCGCTTCAATCCTTTTCTTGTTTCCCACGGAAACGCTTTCTTTTCCCTTTCTCGCAGTTCAATCCAATGTTCCATACTGCACAATTTATAAAGTATTCTTTTTAGTCAAATTTTAAATTAAAAAGAAAAGGAAACAAAAGAAAAGGAAAGAAAAGAAAAAGCAGAAGTCTAGTATACAATATTACGAATAATAAGAATCGTTCTAAACCGTTTTTCCAATTTAAAGGAAACAGAAGGAAAGTGTTTTTTGATTGATAAAGTTTTATATCGAGATAGTACCTGAATTTTCTCTAGAGTCACTCAAGCTCAGGCGATCTCAATCTTAGTCTCCAGAAGACATGTCACTGCATAGATGAGGCCAAGGCTCGCGCTAGAAACCAGCTCTGGCCCCTTTCTAGGTAGACTAACCAGACTCGGCTCGGCTCGGCCAGTCTTGTCTCGATGGAATTGATTGGATTCTGCGCCAACTTCATTTCTCAGCACCCTCGTGAGTTTCTTCATCTTTCATTCACTCCAGGAGCTTGAACGAAAGAATCGCGAGACACAAGGGAACAGCAGGAAAGAAAGAAAGTCGGGTCCACACTTTCTTTTTCCTCACAAGGAAGGAAGCAGGAGTTGCACATGATCCCACGCGGAGCTGTGGGGCGGTGACCGGTGAAGTCAACTTCGGCCTCTGAAAAGAAAAGACAACGGCGCGCTCTGTTTCACAATAGCGTGGTCTGCGGCCCGTCGCTTCCTCGCCTGCTTTCGTCTGCTTTCGCTGCATACTAGTCGAGAGTCCCTGCGTTCCCGCGGCCTTCTTGTAATGCCTTTCCGGCGTTGCAGCACTGTTTATGTAGCCATGCTATCTTTCCAGTAGCTGGCAGACTGAGAGACTGATCAAGAGAGAGAAAGACAGACCAGTCGATCGAAAATGGGTTCTCGTTTAACTCGCTACACTACACTATGTGCCTAACTAGCCCTAGCATCACTGGTAGGTGCCTGGACAGTTCCAATAGCTTTTTATTCTCTAGAGTTATTCTAGCTAGTTATTCTCGTTTTTTTTTACTTTAAGTTCAAATATATGTGTAAAGTCTGGGTATTTCTCTGCTCTTCAAACTGGCAGAGCAAACTGGCAGAGTTCTGAGCAGCCGACATTACTGAGCCAGTCATGACGAACACAACTTTGGTGTGAGACGTGGAGCAACGATATTTTCAATGAAGGTCGTGGCATCTACGCCAATGATCTTTGAGCTTGCCCTGATTCTTCGGCGACTTCTTCTCGATTTATGCCCGGTCCTATCGCTCGCTGTTAGTTACTTTGATTTATTTTGATTTGTTTCTTTTATTAAAAGAAAAGAAAAGTTCTATTTCTTTGTAAAATAAAATACATATGTATGCTTAAAAAATGTTTCTAAATCTGGAGAAACGATGCCTTCGGAATGGAACTTTCTAGGGTGCATCTTTTTTTCCAGGAACAGAAGAAAAGAAGAAGAAGAAAATATATAGGTAGGTACTTTGTGTCGATTCCTAAATTTTTTATTCATACGTCTCATCGCTTTCAATAGATTCTTTAGGCTATTGATGCTGCTTTAGGTCTTAGCTTGCATTAAAATAAAATAAAATAAAAATAATGCAAACATGCTCTTATTAATTTAAAACATACTTCCTACAGGTACATGCCTATATATATATATGAAATATGCATTATATATATTATTTAAAATGCAGAGGAATACATTTGAAGGGAACACGGCAATGACGATATTTCCTGGGTTAGAGCTATTTTCAATGTGCCTAACTAGACCTTGGAGTCTTCATTTGATAAGCATTCCTGCTTTCGCTTGCTATTTTGCGCTTTTCACTATTTGGAGCCTAATCATTTCATCCTCTCCATGTCTTGACCTCTACGCGGCAGTTACGTACTACTACTACCACATCTCCCGCCAAGGCAGTGAGTGTATTTTTGCAGTGCCACGAGTCACAAGTCTTTCTTGAAATTTCTGTGACGATGGCACTCCCAAATTCAAGACTGCTGGACTATAAACTCCTTCGTTTCAAGCCCAAGTGGCTGGCCAAGAGCGGGCGAGGTCCTGCTCTGGGTCCTTTCGGAGCGACACCTTCCGTGCTGCTTCCCAGCAGTCTATGAGCGGCCAAGGGCCAACCCTGGCATGCACGCCGTGACCTGTCTCCGTTCCGCTCGGTACTGACACGAGTTGTACTCTGCTGTCTGTCTGTCTGTCTATCTTTGTCTGCTTATCCGCTTGTCCTTCTTTCTTTCTTCTTTCTTTCTTTTAAGTTTTCTTTCGTTGGTTTAAGTTTTCTTTCTTTCCGAGGCCTTTCGACTTGCAGAGAATCCATTGAGCTGGGCCGCCAAAACTGTCCTTTTCAGCAAGGCAGCACGAGAGAGCGTAGGCCGTGAAGTAGGCAAGCAAGCAAGCAAGCAGGTGGCTACTTTAGACAAGCAGCAGCGCCTGTGGACCCCGAAGTTTTTGTTTGTGCAGCGTCGTTAGTCGCGGGGAAGAGTTCTTCTTGTGCAACTTTTCTTCAATCTTCGAGTTGTGTTTTAGCTTAGTTGCTAGGAAGGCGCCTAGTGAGGTATCTCTGAGGGCTCCGGAGAAAACTTTTTGACCCCAAGAAAGGCCTTCAAAGTTGTGCACTCTCTGTCTCACTCATGCTCAGGAGCAGTCGTATTGTTAGCTAAATGACTCCTATGGGCGATCCGCATCGAAGAGGAAAACAGAGATAAGATGGGGTTGGCACCTCGAGCACAACAGGCCTTAAGACTGGCAAGCTGCGAGCTGTGCTGCTCTGAGGTACCAGTAAAAGCAGACTTGAAAACCACCTCTTCTTGCAGCGTCGGCGTCCTCTGCCTTCGTGGCTTTGGCGTGCTTTTCTTGGTTGGCTGCCGGCCGCGCCGTGAAGTTGAAAGGGCGCCTGGAAAAGCTCGTCTGGCGAGATTTGTTTGTTTTCATGACTAAGTGAATGAAGTTGAATGAATTCAAACTCTTGCCTCTGCTAAGGCCGGCGCACATAATTGCAGTGTACCCCACCTTTGTCCTCTCTTTGCTGGTTTGTGCTAGGACTGATGTTTGGAGTAAAGGGTGTACCTGGTAGCTTTATGTCTGCAGATAATTTGCCAGCTTCTTCTTTCTTCGCGCATTCATTCCTTCTTCCATTGGAGTGGAGCTTAATCGCTGTGATATAAATACGGCGACTTGGCGAGATCAGTCTAAAGCTTCACTCCCATGGCGTAGTACCGCGTTGACTCGATGGGTCACGCAAACATACTATGCAAGCCACGCTAGAAAGTGCCTCTTCGCTGGCACTTTACAGACCGGCAGCTCGTCTATGTACAACACATGCCTTGAAAGAATCAGGCATAACTCTATGCACGATAAAGTGAAGTAGTTTTACTTAAATATATATACAAACTTGGAATTTTGACTAGCTAGAGTATTTTAAAACTATTCATCTGTTTAGAATATAAAATTTATGATACTAAGAAAAAGAAAAGTAAAGGAAAAAAAGAGAGATCCAATCAAAGGTCCTATCAAAGATTTGCGTCAAGTTGTAATTTCACCTCGCAAAGATGTGCTGCACTCCTCTTCGCAGCGTGTGCATACGGAGCGCCTTCAGGCTGAAGACGCAACGGAGATGGGCATTCCACATCCCACCCGCCAAGTATGTCCTGTCAGCAGGCACTCGCGAGGCCGTTGCCATGCGAAATGAGTTCCCAAGGAAAAAACAAACTCCAAAAACACTCCTAAAAACCAAAACAAACCAAAACAAAGAAAGAAACACCTAGCTAGCTAGCTAGCTAGCTAGCTAGCGCGTCAGGTAGAAGCTGCTAGTAAGTGAGTAAGTAATGCCTTTCTCCCCTTCTTTCTTCGCGCTTGAGAGCACCTCGAAGAACCAAAGGCCGCGTTCCGTCTGCGCCCTCGAGAGCCGCAAGCAGCCGAACGCGGACAGTTCATCGGCCAACCGTCATCCTGATGGCGGGGAAGCCCCGAAGAAGAGGCCCTCCCCCGTCTCTTCTCCGCAGCGGCCTGCCTGCCTGCCTGCCCAGCTATAGCGGGCGGCCTGGCGAAAGGCGCATCTCCAAGTTCGAGGTAGTACCACACATCATTTGGTGCATTGCGTGTCGTCGCAGAAAAGAAAGAAAGAAAGAAAGAAAGAAAGATAAGGATAGATAGATTTAAGTTTATAAAGAAAAGTAGATTTAAAAAGATAAACAGATAATGAGGTAAAAGGGGATAAATAGAAGGGGATAAATAGAAGAAAGGACTTACGAGACAGACGCCCATCTCCAACACTCGCGAAGTAGAGAACGAATAAAAACTCAGGCGATGAGTTTTCACGATGTGTGCCTCCGTTCTTATCTTATCTGCTGTGCTGCTGCTTATCGTTACAGCTGACGAAGCTTTGACAGACAGACAGACAGACAGAAAGACGGAAAGACAGACAGATGGATTGACGGTAGACTGAGATGGAGGGGGCCTAGACGTGGGCCTATGCGGTCCTACCTGCTGCGTCAGTAGTCTTAGCAGTAGTATGTCATCTAACTCTACTCCACTCTAGTCTAGTCTAGTCTACTCTAGTCTACTCTAGTCTAGTCTACTAGAGAAAGACGGGGCGATTGAAGAAAAAGAAAAGGCACCGTTGCATTCTTCGAGTTCTTTTGGGCAATCAATCTCAAGCAGCAGGATTCATTGCGAGAGCATCAACGAGCGAGTGCACGAAGAAGAAGACCGCGACCTCCTCGTTGGTGGTCCCAGCAACAGGGGATGGATTGATTGGACGGGCCTGGCTGGCTGGCCAAGGAGCCGAAACGAGGCCGCGCTGCCGATATAATCAATCATACGTACTCGGCCTTTCTCTGGCAGAGGCTTGGACGCGGAGAATACAGACAGAGACCAGGCGGCCGTGAACGCATACATGCAAACACCATAGTAGCAAGGGATAAGAAAGAAACAGGGCGGCCTGTAGAACCACATAGCCCTAGCTAGGCGCCGCTACGTTTAGAGAAGAAAGAACGCAGCAGCCTAGAGTATACTGTAGCAGTCGTGGCCTCGAAAGTACCCGTATCCTCGCAATGGAAAAAGGAAAGAAACTGAGCGAATGAAGGAATGTATCAATGAGTGAATGAGTGAAGGTATCAATGAATGAGTGAATAACGAAGAAGCAAGGAAGGAGAAAAGAGAGGAAAGGAAAAGAAAAGGACAGACGAGGAGGGTTTTTCGTAGCTGCGAATAGGAGGGTCTCACGAACCCGCGCGAGCGCAGAGGCGGCAGCAGTTCTTCTGTTACTCACTACACGAATGTATACGAATGAACAAGCAGAAGCAGCAGAAGCAGCAGAAGCAGCAGAAGCGGCTGCGCCAGCGAGCGAGCAAGAGAGCAAGCGAGCGCACCAGTCATATCACAAACAAACAAACAAACAAACAAACAAACAAACAGGCAGGCAGACAGACAGACAGCAATACACAGCAGAAGCAGTCACAAGTAGATTGATTCATGAACTCAGCTACTGATCTATGGATGGATGGGTGGATGGGTAGGACCTGCACATTCATTCATTCATTCATTCATTCATTTGATTTTCAACTCGAAGCGGTGCCTCGTCGCTGGGATCTCGGGCGTCTCGTGCCCAGTGTGAGTGAGACTAGCGAGACTAGCAACAGCCTATTCATGGTGATGCGCGCTTTAAAGAGTTTTTATTATTATTTGTAGCGAGAAAATAGTGAAGACATTTCAAATAAAGAAAGAAAGAAAGAAAGAAAGAAAGAAAGAAAGAAAGAAAGAAAGAAAGAAAGAAAGAAAGAAGAAAAGAAAAGCAAGGAAGGCTGCGTTGTGTGCGAGATGCTGATTATTGTTTAAAGAACTTATAGAGAGGGCTCCGTGCATCGTACAAGGTACTTTCTTACTTACCTACTAGTATACTACTACTAGCTTGGTACCCCGATGACTTTAGTACATCTCCTCTCTCTCCTGTTTGATTGATTCCACTACGTTGGAGTGCTCAAAAGCGCCTCCTAAGGGAAGGCTTTGCGAGCAATACGCGTTGCGCCGGGACTTACTCTTCTAAATTTCGGACTTCCTTACCCACTTACTGTCCTTCTCTACTCTGCAGGCAGAGTGGAGTGTGTCTCGAGACGGGAGGACTCTTCTTTGTTTTTGCTGCTGTAAAAGCACATAATTGCGCCAGTATTTAATTTATGATTCAATTAAAATTCATAAATCAAACAAAGAATCATGAAAAGGCAAAGAGGGCTGAGCATTTGTTTCTTTTGCCGAGTAGAAACAAGAAACAAGAAGTCGTACCTACCTACGCAGACAGACAGAGACAGCCTCTGGTGCCTTTGTTTGTTTTCCTGCTCTGTGCTTTGCGCTCCTCCTTGCGCCGGTTTTGAAAAGAGCAGAGAGGCAACAAAGAAAGAAACCGGGGAAGAAGTTCTTCGAATTAGAACTAGGTCGGCTGGTAATTAGTGAGGGAGCGAGTGGAGAATAGCTGCTGATCGGCAAGGAATGCCGCGAGAGACGCTTCTGACGAGTTTCTGCCGTGAGTTTGCGCGCCCCATATGACTGCCTCGCGGCTCGCAGATAGTAAGCAGGTGTCTACAGAGCAGCGCATTGATTGTTTCATCATTGATCAATCGATTGATTGACTGATTCTTGTTGTTGTTGTTGTTGTTCTTGTTCTTGTGCTGTGATTTTAAATCTTGAATGAATACCTCACCTCTCCTCTGGCTCTTGGCATTCTCTCCTTTGTTGTGATAAGTCTCACCCACTTTCTTTCTTTATTTATTTATTTGTTTTTGTTCCTCTTCTCTTCTCCTTTTTTTTTTCATTTTTTAATTTAAAGCTGTATGAGTGTGCTATCTAGGACTTCTGAACTTGCTAGATAGAGTGTTTATTCGAAATTAAAACTTAGTTTGCTTTGCGGTAGGAGCATGAAGAAGTATTGCTCCTACTCCCCTCTTAGTCACTCTTACTTTCAACTTTAAAAGTTATTAACTGATAAAATTCTATTTTGTTATATTATTGAAGAAAAGACATGTGCCCGCATCATAAGGTTGAACCAAGGAAGAGAGAAAGAAAAGATGAGGGGGAAAGGCGGAAGAGAGGAAAAGAGAGGACATGGCGGGAGCGAGCAAAATGTATTATGATGGAGGATGTGTAGGCACCTGCTGCTGCTACCTAGGAGGGGCTAACTGGTGCTAGGAATCGACGTTTATCTATCTATCTATCTGTCCATCTATCTTCTCGTGTTGTCTCGTCTTCTACCAAAACAGCCTTTCTCTCTTTCGCTATTCTGCCCGGAAATAGAACTACCGGAAAGGGAGGAAGAGTGGTGTCAGATTTGTTTTCCTTTCCTTTTTTTTAATTTTGCCTTCGCTTTTCTTCTGTCTCAAGTAAAGAGAACTAACTTCTGTCTGTCTATCTATCTGTCGGTGTGTGTCCCTGGTTTTAAAAGGAAAGAACTTCTCTATTTTGCTGCTTTAAAAACATGTTTTCTTTTATTCTCTTAAACCATAGAAGGAAGAGAAAAGAAAAGAAAAAGACAAGGATGATGTTCCGCCGTGAGTCTCCTAATTCTGCAACAACATTCTTCGCAAAGAACTAGCGCGTAGGCCGCTCGAGGCAGCCCTCCCTGCGTAGATTGGCGTTCTTTCTGTTGCCTGCCTCACAAACCATCGCCCTCTGCCGCTGCCTCTGAAGTCCGGTACAAGGACCTCGTTCTCCTCCGTGCTGAGACACCGGTACGTACATCGTCAATGCATGCAAATAAACAAACAAACATTTAAACAAACAATTAAACAAATAATTAAACAAACCAAGTAAAAAAAAGTGCACGGGAAGGATGAGAGAAAAAAAGGGAGACCAAAGAAAAGAAAAGAAGAAGGAGCGCCGTGTTGTACACATGAATATTATATGCACTCAGAGCAAACTGCCCTTACTGGCCCTGTAAAGCACCGGGGTGGAAGCAGCTGCCTCGAGTATAGCATTTATCGCTGCTGTTTAAAACCAGAAAAGCAGCAGCGAGCAAGAAGAATCAAGGAGGAGAATGAAAAGAAAGAATAGAAAGAAAGAAAAAAAGAAAAGCCAAAAGGGAAAAGCCAAAAGAGAAAAAGAAAAGGAAGAAAGAAAGAAAGAAAAGAGAAAAAGGAAAAGAAAAGCCCCTAAAAAGAAAAGAATCTGGAGAAAGCAGAGAAAGTGGGAAACATCATCATCAAACATGAAACAATCACTTAATTCATCATACAATCTACAAACAACAAACAAACAGGAAAACTGAGACTTCATAGTAGAAGAAGAAGAAGGAGCCTGAAAGTATGACCACGCGAAGCGCCGCCCCGACAGTCCTGCAGCAGACCTCGATTCCAGAACACGGCCTTGCGACAGCTGCATCACTTCTTGCGCCCAGCCTTGTCCCTGCAATTAGCAGCAGCAGCAGCAGCAGCAACAGCAGCAGCAGCAGCAGTAGTTCTTCTGCTCCTGCATCGTCTTCACACAAAATGACCATGGCGCCCTCAGAAGAAAAGCCGGCAGATGAGAAACACGAGGACCGATCTGACAAGGAGCACGCAACGCGCGCAGACGACCAGGCCTCCGCTAGCGATCAGGACCCAGACGATCTCTCCCCCGCACACGAGAAGGAGGACAGCAGTCTCGGCGTCTCTGCAATCACCGGCAAGGCGTCATTAAGCACCATGCCGCATAAGAGTGAGAAGTCATCGAGCCCTGCAAGCAAACGCACCCTCGCAGACGCTGACGCAGAAGCCGCCAAGCGCCGCCGTACTGAGCAGGACAACAGCCTCACTGGCGCTAGTGCCCTTGCCGTGGGCAATGCAGTTGCGGTTAGCGCAATGACACCCCTGGTGAATGACCAGAATCCCCAAGTGCCCCACGGTGCCGAGGCCAGACAGTGGTCTCGTGTTCTTGACCCTACCACCCGCCGCGTGTACTATGTTAACAAGACTACCATGGAGACCACCTGGACCAGACCCTCAAGCCTTACTCAGCGTCGCAGCTACTGGCTTCGTAGCCACGACCCCGAAAGCGGCCGCCTTGTATGGTACAACCGCGGAACTGGCGAGCGTAAGCAGGAGCCCCGCCACACTCGCCCCGTTGCAAGCTAATTCACGAAAGTTTCTACTTTCCTAGGCTTCAACTATAGTTCTGGCACGATCTTGGGTCATATATCTATCTTCATGATCTTGCTGGGACCGGATCGCCGCCTTGATGGTTTACATCTCTGTGAAGGATGCACGGAACCTTTTCAAATGGGTTACGTCACGTTAATCATTCGAGAATGTCGGCTTTTGTCCGCATTTGTTGAGCGGACATGAATGAGCTGAGCAGCAGCAGGCGGTTCATGTGCTTGAGAGAGGGTAGCGATCACCGAAGTTGTGTTCTCCTACCTGTCTTGTTCCATTTCTCATCCCCCCACTTTTCAACCAGGTTTATTATTATCTTCACAATACAACACACCACACAACACCATAGTCTCCCATTTGGCCAGCTCAGCGGGAATCCACCAACACAAGGTATAGTTCCCCTGGGCTAGGTCACAAGCGCCAATCTTGACCATTCTCGACAAGCAGTACACCGGTCATCGCAGCAAGTGCAACAGTAGTAGCAGCAGCAGCGTATCTCTGCAACTGTTTCAAGCCCCATCTCACGCCCTCCCTATTATTCCGATATCTTTTGTCTCATGGTGTAGCATGCAAAGACTCTCTTACAAAGAGGTAGCTGCCTCATTTCATTTGTTGTCCCATACCAACCTCACACACATCATTTGGGTGGGCTCTAGATGCTTTCTTTGGCTCTAGCCTCGAGAGTTTGCGACGCTGTCAAAGCACACGTCTGACAAGAGTTATCGTTGAGATGGACCTGGCTAAAGCAGTGCACGAGTCTTTCATTCGTTCCTTTTTATTTCCACATTCGCAACGGAAAGCGAATGAACTCCTCGCCGCAATAATCTCAAGTTGTTGTTCCCTCCGATATTAAATGCGGGGTGATACACAATGCTGATTATACTTCCTTCTTCTGCGCGAGCTCCCTAGTAGTAGGCCAAAGTGCAGTCCTTTGATTTGGCTGTGGCTCGGCGACCTTATTGCTTGTTTTAAAATTTTTGGCTTGAATCAATTTGTTTGTAATGTGCGCAAGATAGCAAAACAAAAGAAATTAAAATAACATCAAAACACAAACTATACATTTGGCAAGAGACTCTGTTTGCTCTTCATCTTTTCTTTAAAGCGCAAAGCGCCAATACTCCACCCGTCAACAACCTCGAGCAAGATGCTGATGATGCTGATGCTTTAGTCTCACCATTATTCAACCCTATACAAGTGTTGAGGTCTAGAACCTCATGTGTATGTTATAACCCCACCCCTTAACCTATGTATGTTATGCTGTATCATCGTTTTGTCCATCTCTTCTACGCTTTCCTTTCCTTGTCTTGCCTCCATTTCTATCAAACGCAAAGATTCAAAGTATACAAGCCATGCGCTTTATTTCCCGGAACTCCTTGCAATCATGTGTCAATGACAGCAGAACAACAGTCAATAATTCGCGCACAAACTTGCGCCGGGGGGGGGGGGAAGAAGAAATTAAGCCAGCCAGCAAACGAACAAGTCAATCGCCTTATTATGATTGACGTCGTCAATCTTTCGCGCCAAATGGAAGCAACCTTGGCTACATCCGTGCATATTGATCATATCATAGCACAATCACAAACGAACCAAGGCTTTCTCGGTCAAGAATAAGCAGTCCTACTTCTTCTACCTACTAATCCCAGGTACTCACTCTTTTGATTTTCCGCCTTGAAAGCATGACTACTTATGCAGAGGTTCTTGAGCTCATGCAATGTTGCATTCACTCATGTACATGCCCATTCGATCGATTACCTATCCTTTCGCAGGCACCAACGTCATCAGAAATCACTACGCCAGCCAGGACCACCAGGCGCCCTCGTACTTGAGAGCTCTGTCCGGCAGAGAGCTGACTCATGTCTTACAGCTTCAGCCCCGAGCAAGCAAACGCTCGCCGTGCAGCTTCTGCCGCTTTTGTACCTCTCGTATCCGCGTAGCGAAGGAAGTCCGTGCACTCCTTTTCGATTCTTGGCCTCCATAGTTTCCCGTGAGGAGTAACCAGTCGGATCCTCGAAAATTACCATCGGACAGAAGCAGAAACAGGCAGACAGACCAAAACTAAGACACCTTTGAGACCGAAATTCAGGGTCGAACAGTTAGTTGTTGGGCGCGAATGCTTACTTCTTAAAGGAGGCCGCGAAATTGACATTACAGCAGCAGCAGCAGCAGCAGCAGGCTGACGCTCAGAAGCTAACAATCTATAAGCAGCTATAACAAAAAGAAATGTGAGAACTTTTTTGTTTGTTTTGTTCAGTTTCTTCTTAGGTTTTATTTTACTCAATCTCATTACGAGGTTTGGTGTCTTATTAGTCCTGAAGACACTGAAAATGAAAAATTGAAATTAAAAGCATGTTTTTTTATTTTGAAAAAAAAATGAATGATAAAATAAAGTGATAAAAAAAATTAAAAAGAAACAATTTCAAGCTTGAGTACAAATTTTGATCGCCATGTTTGATCCGTAGTAAAGAACGGATACTTCGTTCCTAACAAAGAACCCCACATTCGCCAACCTTAGCACTCCAACACTTCTTCACTATCATCATGCAGAACAGGGTACCTATAGATAGATAGATAGATAGAGACCTACTCAGTCTAAGTCCTTCGTCTTTTTCCAGCTGCCCGTTCCGCATGGATATCTACGCGGGAAAGGCGCCATATTGGACAAGGTGCATCTTCTGGCGCCTGCAGGAACCAGCGAATGTAGCATCCCTCGCCGCAGCGAATGTAGCACGTTTGGGCAATGACGAAGAAACAGGAAACTTCACCAAACATCTCTCGAGCGTGCTGTCTGAGAGGTCGCAGGAGAAAGCAGAGCTCTTTGCGTGACGAGGGACAATTAGACGTCCGGCAACAGGACGTAAGTAAGATAAGTAAGCAAGGAAAGTACGTGAGTAACCCTGTAGCAGGCAGGCAGGGCCCCGCGAGAACGCTTTTAACCGAAAAAAGAAAAGTCCTCGCTGCAGGTCTGTCTGCCTTAACGCTAAAGTGGAAATGAGTGGTTGCACTACTTCGAGTGCAGTGCGTGCGTGGAGATAGGTTCTGAAGGAAAGGAGGGCAGAAAACGCCGGGACGAGCTGGAGCGTCAACTTGGATCGACATCGAAAGCAGCTCCTCCTGATCCTGACACGAAAGAAGGCCAACAGCAGTCTAACTAACTAAACGCGATTGACTGACTTCAGGCTCAGCCAGAAACAACTTCAACCGGCCTCGTAGGTTGATTGTGATTGATTGATTGATTGATTGATTAATAGATAGATGATTCTTTCGTCTCGCACGCCGGCGGAAACAGCCACAATCTGGCACTTTCATTCACGGCCAAAGGTAGGACGCTGAAAACACATGGGACCCGCAAGCCAGCCAAGAAAAAAACAAATAGCATTCACGCTTTGACGAGGTTGCAAACGCCAACATCGGGAGCTTTAGCGACTTCTTCTGCTACTTCGTACGATAATGATGAATGAGCAAAGTGACCGTGAAATAACGCGACCTCAACTACCACTGATGGAAATGCCTCTCGCATGCTCCCTCATAAAACCAGGGTGCTGAAGTTTTCTTGCTTGCTTAAATCCCCCTTCGCTGTCCTCTGACGCGGCACAAGGCTGCTACAACGTCAAGATGACGCATGCCTTGACGAAAGCGAGGAGGCCGTTGCAGTTGAACATCTATGGCGCCCCCGTTCATAAGAGTTTCTTGCACCTCTGATACCTGGTGAGATGCCATGTGTCCATAAGAATAAATACATAAATAAGACCACCCAATGCGCTGACTGACGCTCAGTTCTGCCGTGAACCGCCCGCCAGTTTCCACTGGAGGCCTTTATAGTATACCGGTGAGCCGCCACCACCAGCACTCTCTCCGCACTAGGTGCTGGCGCTGCAAGGAGCGAGCTCGAGGACGCAGCCGAGTAAAGATCACAGCGACCTCCTCTCCTCTCGCGAAGCGCCGTCTTCGTAAGAGCCAATGGCGGCCGCGGCGGAGTACAACTTATCAGAGAAACTGCACTCCGCAACCCATATATAATATATATATATATATTACCAGGGAGCCTAGGTAAAGCGTGCGAGTGAGTGAATTAGGTGTTGGACTTTGGAGGCTTCGTAAGCTTCCAGGGCTGTGTCCGCAAAGTCTCGACGTGGCCGCCGTGCTCTGCGTGTCTTCACACACTGCTTCCACCACTTCCTCCACCAATGCATTCATTCACCTGAAGTACCTACTACTTCTTGAGATGGCCCACTGTGAACAAGTAGGTAGTCGGCTTTTGAAAGAGATACCGTCATCGAAGTTCAACAGGCATGGTAAAATGTGACGCTGAAGTCGAGATTCACTGCAATGTTAAGAAAGGAAGAGGAGGGAATTTGTTTTTAAAAGAATTCACCGACTACCGATTACTCTAGGAGGTAGGTCATCACCCATGTCAATTTTGCACCTTCTTACAATGATTCGAAAGCAGTTGTATGTGTTAAATGAAGGAAAGAAGTGGATGAAGGTGAGCTTGTAGACCTTGGCGAAGTTTTATTGAGGCTTCACACGATGGCAACAAACTATAGTATGGATAAAAATTGGGAACCTCTGGCAGGCAAATAAATATGTTTTATTATATAGCATAGCGTAGCGTGGAGTATTTTTATTTTTCTATATCTTCCTCTTTCAATGTTTTGGTGTAGTCACGAAAACACAACCTTTTAAATACCTTTTTTGAATCAAAAACTACAAGCACTTATTTGATTACGGTCTATGAGGGAAAATATCCTTTTTGTATTTGCAACTTTGGAATAAAAAATGGAAGTCACAAACGTCCGCTCTTTTCAAATATTTCCTCTTTTCAAACACTTTTTACGTATTCAATGGCTCTCGAAAGGTGATCGATGTCATACGTAAAATGGAGTTTGCGATCAACTTCACGCCCTACCACATCAAATCGACTTGGTCAGCATAGCCTACAACGAACTCACTTTGAGTGTTTGCTTACACTATCTATTCACGGCCCCTGTACCATACTATACTACTCTACTACTCTATCAGCATAGTCGCCGTTCTCTTGTGTTTTGCTAGCTTTCGCTGAATCTAAAGTCGTTACTCTAATCTAAGATTGTGCGTCACAGTCTGATCCCGACTTGGTTTTAGGAAAGTTATAAACGTGTGTCTTCACTCAATAAACTGCCAAATTCAACTTCAAAAATTAACATCTCTTTTTCAATAGAATTCTCACTTTACTTTTTCTTTAGTGAGGATGGCTGAAGAAGGGACTAACATAAATATTCGAGAGCTCCTTTACCCATCGGCTTAAACTCTGAGAAATGCGAAGAACGATCTTGAAGAAAAAGAAGGAGTGATTCCTCTTTATAACTATACAACGACGCTACAGAAAAAGGGAAAAAAACCGTTTTCTATGATTCCTTCTGAGACCACACGTATTCTGAAGATTTTCAGCATACTGATGTATTTGCTAGCTTAATTTTTACCTTTAAACTAATTAGTGAAATCAAAATTTTCTTAGTAAAATTGTCCCGCAACATTTATTTTGAGTCTTGCTATATGTTAATGTTTTATCACCTCAAAACAATTTACGTTTCTTCCAGGTTAGATGCAAATCAATTTCGGGACACATACTTCTATAGATTATGTACAGGGATTGAACTAAAAAATCTTTCTGGTAGCTAGGATGCCTTTTGCGAAAAAGTTAGCTTACACATACATAGAGCTCCGTGAACTCTTTGTTAATTTCCAATTTAGTGCTCTCATAGCATTGAAAGATTATGTAGTATTCCATCTCAAACCAGATAATAGTAAGCATCCATTATTCTTTCGCATGGTTTTCTGTTTAATGACAAATGCAGGATCAACACCTTGTAATATTTTCTCAGCCCACATTACAGTCTCTTGAAGTAATACATAATACATGATATACACAGCTAGGTTTCTTATATCTTACCTAACCTAGCTCTTTTGTCTGAGGCTCTTCACTCGTTCATCCTGCCTGAATCCAGAACATCGATGACCTAAATATCACTTTTTTTTTTTTCTTTCACCTTCACCAACAAGCTTACTACATCACTTCACCACCGCCATCTCTCTCTGTACACGCTATTACACAAGCCAATGTGCGATGCTGTTCAAGATGTTGTACGACAAGATTTAATTATTGGTTTCACTTTTCTCGAGAACTACAGTCGTAAGTGCCTTATTAAAACATGCAGATCTTCATATTTGTTTTGTAAACTTTCAAATGATCTAGAGTCACATATATCAAATTAATTTCGAATACATGATAGACTTAATGTTAACAATCCAAACGGAGGAACTTAAATGTATGAGAGATGATTATGTAAATCCCTATTGGGTGACAATATCGAAACTAACTTTACTAGAGAGTAATTTTTTTTTTAACATCTTGAGGTAAATTACACTGTAGGAACACCTTGACTCACATCTTAACCCGTTGGGAATCTCTTTGAACAACCACACTGGGACAACTCAAAGAACTCTGTCATTGATATTGCTCTAAATGTATTCCTACAGTACTGTATTCCTTTCAAGGTTTCTGATAGATGAATAGCTGTTATCAAGAAACAATATATTAACTCCTCAAAAGTAAGAGTCGTCGGAAAAGATCAATGTGTAGATGAGCTTTATGCTCTGGAAACAAGAAACGGAAAAACAGAAAATCAGAAAAACAGAAATAGCAGTCGCCAACGCATACGGATCAGTACCGACTAATGACACTATGATTGCTTGTGTTCATGAAGGCAAGGGGAAATCAAGCTTGCTGCAACTGGGAGCACAATTCGTAGTCACCTCTGCATAGCAGTAGAGTCTCATCTCTGCATAGCAGTTGAGGGAGAAATAATTTGAGGTATTTATTTTATGTGGAATCACCTTTCGGTTCGAATTCAGGAGGATGGCAAGAATATGAGGAGTGCATACACAGGTTATGAAGTTTTAAATATGTGCCTTGGTATTTCAGACAGTTGCATACAATGCGTTATTAAGATGAACCCTCGTAGGTGACTAAACAACACATCCACAATATGAACTATATAGGAGGGAGAGAAGTTTCAATTCTTCCCGTTTCTATAATATAAACAGCAGCCTACCTCAAGATCATTCGGTGTACTCCCAGTCCTTTGTGTTAACTTTTGCTAGGAGATCCCCTATGATCTGCTCGCTCAATCATGTGCTTCTAGGCCCTCTCTTGAATTTATACGTCAATTGTGCTTCTGGGGCTCATCACGCTGCTTTATGTAGAAAATAAATTAGAAATAGATGAAATAAAGCCGCAGAAAATTATGGCTTTGGTCTGTGAACGTCTTCAGATTAAGTTCTTTGCTGTTCATGAATAAGTGCCACGAAGCTTTAGTAATGCACTACATCTCTCACAGGCCAGGAACTGTTTTGCATCGTCTCAGTATCAACAACTACTTTAAGCAGAACTTCTTCTGGTGTATAGTAGTTCAAAGTTCCGAATTAGCCCAAATTTGGGGCAATCTTTGTTCCCAAACATGGTACATCTTAACTTCTTCCGATTACACCAATTTCTCATTTCCTCTATATAATTCACCCGTCGTCCGCTGATCACAAGTGTGACACCTTGGCGACAACAGCTTAAACCACTTACCCAATATGGGATTTCAGACATTTGATGCAGTTGCTAACTTACTATACTACATTGTCTTATCAATGTTCACTGAAAATTAGAAACAGAGGATTATGCATTTGCAATGTAGACTTGGGCTTTTGTAAAATTGTATTAAGCTTAAGATTGGTTAATTGTACTTGATTAATGGTTGGGCCAATGAGTCCTTTATTTGAAAAAGTTGATTGATTAATTGATTTGACAACAAAAGGATCTTAATCGCTTGCTACGGATCATGGTGAACGCCCATGTTTTGATGATACAGAACAACAATTGACTTTATGTAAATCTCACATTATACCCTAGAACCCGTCAGACCTAGACATCTGACAGGATTTCTCTCGAGTTTGAACGATTCCACTCGTCTGCTTGCATAGTACTTTTGAGAAGCTACTCGCCACGAATTTCTAGTGCTATCTCCAACCCTTTCAACTACAGGAGACTCCAAAAATGCACCTCCGTTTAATTTCACAAAATGCAATGGCAACATACAAAACTTATCTTCGAGCGAACGACTTCATTCTTTTCTTCTACGTTTGGTCAATGTTTAACTTTCGTAACTCGCTGTTGATAGGCTAATTCAAGAGAGTGTATCTTCGAAACTAGAACAAGAAGTCTCAACAATTTTAACGGTTGATGTAGTCTATAGCATACAAAGTTCATGACCAGTCCATGCCTTTCAAGTTAATTTTAAATGGGTTCTCAAGCAAGAATTGAGGATTGATGAGTTGTCATACTGAAAATCAAAGCAGAATCAGTAACCTATTTTAGGAGACAATATAAATTAACGTACTCGATTTTTTGCACACACATCAGATTCTGGGACCATTTTTTTCTTCAAATAACATGTACATCGATTTCTGGGACATAGATTTATCTTTTTCAATTTATTGGACAACAGAGAAATTGGAAAAGCTCGGCTCTCAAATAAAATGGAGCAATATCAACTTGTAGCTGAATGTATTAGTCAGAGCATCTCTGTCTGGGGAACCTGGTATCCAAAACGTTCAGCCACTCAAAGCTTGAGAATTTATCCAATCGCGCATGCATGTGATCACATTGCAATTTCCTCAGTGTTAGGCACACAAATCTCTTCACCTCCCGACCATGAACTCTTCTTAGATAGAACAAAATGCATAGAAAAACAAGTTTCCTTTTTTCTCACAGCATTGCCACGACCATCCAGCATCAGTAGATTTCGTTTCTTCGAATTCCAGCTCTCCAAGGTATGAGCACTCTGAAGACATTTCTACTCCAGCTGCTTCTATTCTCCCGCACCGCGGCCTGCACAACGCTTTTTAACACAGTTCAATCAATTCATTACGCAGGGTTGGTTTTGATCCAAATGGTTGGTGGCCGGAGGAGACTTCCTCACTCGCCCGGGAAGCTGGCTGTGTGTTATTGTGGGAATCAGTTTTTGAGGTATCTGCGGGGCCGTATTACCCTCTTATTCCCTTCAGCTGCGGGGAGTTCTTCGCTCGGCCCTCACAGCTTTCGTGCTCTCACTTCGCGTGTGAACCTTTTGTTTGGGTGGTTGCCGCGTTTGGGTGGACCTCGCGACTTGCCTCTTTAACTTGCCGGGTCCTCTCGGCCAGCGCATTCGGAGCCCGATTCGGTGGCTGCAGGCCTCTCCCGCCGCGCCTCGGCTCGCCTCCGCCAGCCACCTTTCCGTGCCGACTCTGCTTCTCATCCAGCCACCAGCCAATTTACTTTCTCGGGATTGCTCAGCCGGGTTCTTGGCAAGAACCCGAGCTCGAGCCATGGAAAAACCTGCTAGGTCTACCTATGATAAACTATAACACCGCACTTTGTTCTTTTGGCTCTCGCCACGCTCATGCCCTCGTAGAATAACCAGTAGGTATGCTGATCATATTGCTAGCAGGAAAAGAACGTACCACCGAACAGACGGGGCGCTCTTTTACTAGGCTAACTATTGTTGCGTATACCGCCCACACTGAAGAAGGGGCGACCATCTAAACACTCACAAACTCCCCACAGCAAGCCCACAGCACCGGTTGCTTGCACGGCGACCAGTCAATCACTCGGTGGGACATATGTTAGCCGTCACCACTGGTACCTTCCTAGACTACCGGTTCGTGTTGAAGGCCTTCGACAATTTCGTCGATTTTACGTCGAAGGAGCGGCTGATTCGATCGCCGCCTGGGTCTTCTGGAGCCCCTTTTGGGTCCTGGTCTCGGCTCCGCTGGGTTCTGCTTTGGGTCTCCCTTGAAAGCTTTCGGCTTCAAGCCAGAAAGCGCAGCACCAGTGAGTGTCATTTCTCTTTTTGTACTAAAACTGAGTATACTTTAAGAGAGAGAGAGAGAGAGAGTAGGGAGGAAAAGGTTTAAAAGGACTAGAGATCTAGCTAGCGTTTAGTTATGGAGAGGGTCGAGGTTTAGAGGTTTGGACTTGAAGAATGAGAGGTCCCGTGAGATGAAGAGGGGCCTGGAAAAGCAAAACCTTGCGGATATCAGCAAAACCGAAACGAGACAAGGCTTGTGCCACTCTACACTCTCGTAGTCAATCAGTTAAACAAACAAACACCAAGCAAGCAAAATGGGTGAGGAGTGCAAGCTTTACGTGCGCAACCTTCCGTGGTCTGTTGAGGAGCAGAACCTGCGCGAGATCTTCTCCAAGCACGGCGAGCCGAGCTATGTGCGCCTCTGTACCGAGCGCGACACCGGCCGCTCCCGCGGATTCGGCTTCGTCAGCTACGCCGACAAGGCCTCCGCTGAGGCTGCCATGAAGGCCCTCGACGGCTACGAGGTCGACGGCCGTAACATCGCCGTGCGCGAGGCTGAGGGCCGCCCTGCCGGCAACGACCGCGGTGGCAACGACCGCGGCGACCGCGGCGGCTACGGCGACCGCGGCGAGAAGGTTTGCTTCAGCTTCCAGCGCGGCCAGTGCAAGTTCGGCGACACCTGCAAGTTCTCCCACGGTGGTGCCTCCTCCGGCGGCCGCCCCCAGCAGCAGCGCAGCTTCGGCGGCGAGAAGAAGGCCTGCTTCGCCTTCCAGCGTGATGGCTCCTGCAAGTTCGGCGACACTTGCCGCTTTGCCCACGACGGTGCTGAGAGCAACGAGTCCAAGAAGGAGGAGAACCCCAAGCGCGTCTCCTTCGACTCTGACGATGAGGACGAGGTCAAGCCCAAGAAGGCCAACAACGAGCCTGCCAGCGAGCCTGTAGCCGACAAGGACGAGGAGTCTTCCGACTCTGACGATGAGGACGAGAAGGAGGCCCCCGCCAAGAAGCGCGACGCCGCTGAGTCCTCTGACTCCGACTCCTCCAGCGACGAAGAGGAGGAGGAGAAGCCCAAGAAGAAGAAGTCCAAGAAGAACTAAACTCTGCCTGCCTTGCCTTGCCTGTCAGCCCTACGCCCTCCCATATTGTGCTTTGCATGAGCGTGTGATGCGGAAAGACCGACCGTTTGACCGTAGTACTTGCGCATGCTTGCATGCATGCATGCCATATGTCATGCGCGCGAGGATATTTTATGTATACCCACGGGTCCATGATGATGATGATGATGTTTTGTGCGCTCTGCGATTATTTGTGTTGTATCTGATCTATCGTTTCTCTCTCGGAAGAGGCCAGCTCTTAAGCCTATACTTCCCCTGTTGCCTGCAAACAAATGTACCAGTATAATTTTTTCTTTTGCCATATGAGCGTTAGCGCTCTAAAACTGTGCAAAGAAGGCCTGACACCCTATCTTTAAACTTGGGTTCAGGTTTACGCGCGAAGAACTGGTATATACTCGCATCAGGTGGCTTTGGCACCTCTCTCCACGTTGTTCTCTGTTGAATTTAATAGTTGTTTTTTTAGGTATCGTGTGCGTCGGTCTGTCTCCCTCTGTCTCGTGTCGTCCTCTGATATGAAACTAGTAAAACACCGTTAACGCAGATAAATCTAGCTCGCTATGATTTCTATTATACCTTTTTTTCCCATCTCGTACCAAACAGTACGAAAACTTTGATTCGCGACCAACTACAACAGTTACAACAACTCCGCAACACTCTTTTGACCACTCTTCCACACTTGTCGTCTATCATCTCTCTATTCTCCGCAGTGTCCAGAACTGGTGAGCTATCTGAAGCTAGCGATCCAGGACTCCTCATTTAGTTTACATTACCCTCTCTCTATAATCTGATCAGACGAACCCCAACCCTCTTTTGCTCTTCCTAAACCACTTTCTTGACTCTCAGCCTGTGTAGCTGTGGCTAGCCAAGCCTCTTTGCCTGGATGATACGTATCGATAACCGATCGTAAAAAAGTTTTTCAGGTAATATTTATTGGCGGGTAGAATTTACTAAACTGTGCTTATGATCTGAAACGATGTTAAAGCATTCATTAACGAAAGGTCACAGTGCAGGTGATTTTCCGTTCTCGTGATGCCCCCTGCAGGCAGACTTTGTGCTTTAGTTAAAGCTTGTCATTTAGCTGCAGAACAAAAGAATGTTAGATGTACAAAGGAGCTATGCTTCAAAATAAGTGGAGTGGATAAAACAGATTTGCTTTTTATGAATACTAGTTAGCTAGAGAAGAAAAAGATAATTTTGAATATTATGCAAAGAGGAAACAGGTTCTACGAATAGAAGCTTTTGTATCATACGGTAAGTAAATTGAACATCGCCATCCTTTGATGATGATCTGCTTCTTGCTGGTGCCGATGAGGTTGATCTTTTGGAAATTTCACAAGCGAGCAAAAATGTTAAGAGGAAGAAAGGTTACATACGTGCCAAAGCAGACCCATGAAACGCATATGGGTCACCAACCATATTATGGTCAAAATCATAAAACTCTTGGGTATTGGGTGACGGGGGCAAAGAAGTCGAACCAGAAAAGGTATCGAGGCCGTCAGAGTTTGTGCTTGAGGCGCGATCACGACGAGCATCGCCCTTTGCGAGGAAAACGGAGATTCCCGCGTAGCAAAACACCATGACACCAATTATGAAGGTTGCAATAATGTCTGGCCGGCCATGAACGGAATCTTTAACCTGTAAGTAGGAGCAAAGACCAATCACGACACCCTGCGCAAGGCACGCAATATCAAGAACAGACATATGCCGCACCAAGTTGTTCTGTTGCAATCCGCGAGAAAAGTACTGAGTAAGAAAAATGAACCAGAGTTGAACAACAGTCATGGCAATGGAGAGGCCGGTAAGCATCTTGGGCTGTTCCATGTCAACGTGCTCGATTAGCTGGGAAAGAGCTATAATAGCTACTGCAAGGCCATATGAAGCAGTCAGGCCCAAGACAACTGATTCGGTAATCATGTGTGTCCAACCAACACATTTGAGTGCCCAGATACCAACAACGAAGGACGAAACAATGCTGATACCTTGCATAGCAGCGACAGCTGCAAGCGGCAATCCAGTTGATTGTTTGTGCATAAAGTAAAGCGCCAAAGAACCAATCATGAATCCCAAAGAAGAAATCGCAGACACGATGGAGGTCACACCCAGCTCAAATCGTGACGGCTCCACCGAGGGGGCGCCCAGGGAGCTGGCAGAGGAGAACGACTGTGCTGGTTGATCTCTTGAGTAGACATCTTTGTCGAGATCAATGTTTTCGTAGGTATCGGCAGTATCGTCCATGCGAAAGCTACCCAGCCGCAACGTTCGCACGCTGTGCTCGTCCAGCTCCGCTTGAGACGGGCTGTTCGCGGCCGACATTATTTCAAAAGTTCTATGTAGTTCCACAAACCAGGATTGCCCTTGTTGCCGCGAGCGACTGCGCCGACGGCTTTCACCAGACGGTGAGCTAGCTGCACCTGGTGGGCCTGCTGTGCCCGCTACTGCTGCTGCTCCTGCTGTCAAGTCCTCTCAGACCTAAATGCGTTGGCACAAGCCAATGCAAGCGAGTTTGCTGAGACTTAATCAAGCCCAAATCAGTCGCTGCCCGCTATTGTGCATCGCAGACTTTCCTTCACAATAGTGATTGCGGATAGTTTTGATTGCACAGGTGTTATTTTCTCTGGGGTTAGTTCCTATCAGTCCTTAGGACTTGCGTACAATCAATCTCTAAGTGTAAGCGAGATCCTGTTGGAGCTTTCAAAATCCACCGGTCCTTAGATTGGACCAAGCCTTGACTAGTACCGCTTAGGCAGTCAAGCCAGCCTCGTCCCTTTTACCCGCTTCTGTGCCCTATCCAAGTTGCGCTCGTCAATGAATTCCCAGCCGGCCGAATGGCTAGCTAGCTAGCTGCTTTGTGCGTCTTCTCCTCTTCGATGCTGCTTGCTACTTTCAGAATTCCAGCAAATACTCGTGACTTACCTTTCCGAGTGTAGCCCTCTTCATCGCCCTTATGAAATTGATTTTCCGAGTACGCCATAATCGCTCCACATCGCCATAATGCCAACCAATACTAATCAAATCAATAAGTCCTTTGCCACCATGAGTGGGGAGGGCGGGGTACAAAGAGATGGGCTTCCTTCCTTCCATCCCGCTTTCCCGCTATGCCTTCGTACAGGGTTCTCTACGGCCCATGTCTGTGCAGAGGGGCAGCCCTCCCTCACTCCCACTCCCGCTCTCGCAGTTCCTGCCAAAGTGACGACGGGCTTACTTCTTTACTTCTTTACTTGCTTACTCACTCACTCATTCACACCTCTTGCACTTCGCCCGTGTAATTCCCGTAGTCCATTCTTGCCTCCAGCAATCCAACTCGGCGCTCAGGATGTGCTGGTCCACTTGCTGCTGGGACTAGGGTGTGCACCGGATGTGCTCGCACGTAGAAGCTGGCTAAGGGCCATTAGCCTCGAAGAGCTGGGACTCCCGTGCGGGGACCCTCCGCGCCGTTACGTTACATTTTGACGGCTTTTGCCAAGTCGCGTTGTTCTTCCTTTGATACCACGA
Organism: Schizochytrium sp. TIO01; assembly: GCA_004764695.1. Classification (NCBI taxonomy): domain Eukaryota; class Bigyra; order Thraustochytrida; family Thraustochytriidae; genus Schizochytrium; species Schizochytrium sp. TIO01. Next base: position 3,841,844 of record SMSO01000037.1, on the reverse strand, counting down.
GGCAGGACGTGCTTGCTGCCTTGGGGGTTTTTACTTCGTAGGCATGAAGGCTTCGCGTACCTAGTTACACCTCCTTTGGAGATCTTGGGATGGCAGCCTGCCTGTGTGGTTGGTCGCTTGATTATTCAAGGCTGAACTGATTGGAGTCGAGGTCCTGATTCTAAATAGTGGACATTACCTGCTGCTATCTATTTCACTTACTAGCACTCCGTTGATGAGTTAATTTGGGACAAGCGAGATGTCGAAGTTACATACTCGCAGGGGATTGTGGACCTTTAATAAAAGTTCGGTGACCGTGCGTCTTGCGAAAGGTCTGAAGTCCAGTTTTCTATATAAAGATCAACTTCAGTTTCGCTTTTGAGTTCCTCAAAGGCATCTGAAACGAATTGTTTGATATACCAATGCGGCTTCAAGCACTTTGTGAGGGCCTTGGGGCATAATTGCGCCCCGTTGGCCACCTTTGGCAAGATCTTGATGAGATGATTGCTGTACCTCCCTATATGCGACGGTGCCGATTTCTATGACAGTGCCGTTTCATTTAGGTGAAGATAAATAGATAATGTTTGTATTGATTCCACAAAAGGAACAGCGTTTGGGTAATCTAGGGAAGCGAGTGCGTTAGCTTACGATCTTCTTCGCATATTCATCGGTCAGTCTGAACGAGCGACACGGCATCAATTTTTACCAGCTATACCATAGCTTGCCAGCTGGCTAGCTCCAGCGAGCCCAAACTGACTTTGCACAAGCTCCTTCGCGCAGTACATCACGCAGGCGAGCAGGCTACAACAGCAGCAATTTATTGTGCAGAAAAGTTGAATACCTTTAACCCGTCTCCCTCTTTCTAACCGTTTCCTCGCCAAGATTGCATTCTGAACTTTTTTTTTTCTTTTTTTCCTTCCTTTCCCTAATGCCAGCGTCGCGAATGATGTAGGAGTTTATGAATGCGCTGCACAAGACTAGGTTATGGCTGCACGTGCTACGAACACAAGGTGGTGTGGCCTTTCATTAAGGCCTATAGATCTATATCTTTACTGAAGCTCGCAGAGGAAGGCTTGGCTCGGTATTTTGGGCTACACGAAGATAAATCAAGCTGCTCCGATGATGATACGTGATGCGCGGTGTCGTCGATTCGTCACTTGTTCGCAGCAGTCTGTGTAGAACTTGTCCTATTTAAAAAGAAGACAGATCGAAGTCCTGAAGCTGTGTTTCTTGGTTGCTCTATCTACCAAAAATAGCAAATCGCACAGTACCTTAAGTCGCTTGCCAAACTGCTCCTTAATGTTTAAGAGGAGACGGTATTCACACGATCGACATATGTGTGCATTCGTTTACAGTGATGTCTATACCGTAGAAGGACAGTTTTGCATTGCATATAGTAATCAGCTATAGTTTAATTGATCACGCATACGGATCTCAATCATCGTGAAGCTGTTTGTGCCACGTTCAGCACGTGAACAACCATATAGGGGAAGGAGACGCTGTGTAGACTCAACAAGTAATTGGCTGTTGAATTAATTGGCTGTTGATCTGGGCTTAAGAAGTAATTGACGTTGAGATTACTAATTTTTGTATCTATCTTTTCAAGAAAAAAAGCGCATTCATGAGGCAAATGTGTCGTGCAAGGAGCTACGTTGTTCAAATTATAAGGGACTTGACTTACGTTGGCTAGATCATAGTTCAGGTTCCTGCAACCTACATCTCCTCCAGCAGACCAATTATCCAATTAATAAAAAGTAAGCTAAGTAAAGAAGATCTCACGAAGTTGGAAATGAACGTTGGGGTAATATGAACTATTTGTTTTGCAAAACATCTTTAATTTTTAGTGGATTATTATTAACTGATGCTCGATGCGGAGCATATGCACTACAAAGACCTATTTCAGCCCTGCAGACTAAATTTAAACTCATTCATATCATGTGACCCAAGTTCAATTGAAATTAAGACACAACCACTGTCCAACCGTCTAAAGGAGAAACGTTTACGGCCAGAATCGTAAATTTTATACAACGCTTTGTACCTATATTTCCAGGTGATTGGATTTGATAGCTTTTTAATGGGAGCATTTATACTCTCTTGGTACCTTTTATGGTACATAAGTATTGGTCATGGGACACTCCGGGCCATCTTGATTTTGATTGTTCGGAGCGAGGTGAGGGGAAGAAGACTTGCATTGCTTCACATGTCAAACAAGACATGGACTCAGAAAAACCAAAAATACTTTCGTGGTACCTTTTATGGTACAGAAATGTTGATCATGGGACACTCCGGGCCATCTTGATTTTGATCGTTCGGAGCGAGGTGAGGGCAAGAAGAGTTGCATTACTTTACGGTCTTCATCTATCATCATGCCAAACAAGAAATGGACTCAGAAAAAACAAAAAGAGAAGTTGAAAAATGAAGATCAAAAGAAAAATATACGAGAAAATGTACTCCTGAAGAGACGCTCGACGAATGTTTTCGTTTCTTGATTAGGTGACTAGGAATTGTAGTAGTGTATACATTGGTTGATGTAAGGGAGATCAGATGCACTATGGTACGGTCAAACTGTCCCAAGTTGGTACGCTCATATATCCAACTTCTTTTTTTCTTTTCTTTTTTAAATGTAGAAAAGAAGCGTGCCATGTACGTGGGTAGTTCCCAAGAGATAGTAAAAGCCTTTGGATAAACTACTCTTTGGTTTTGTATCATGATCTCCACAGTGGGAATGAATTCGATGCATATCGCATCACTTTCTTGATTGGGACAGATTTTTACATGATCCCATTTTTCTTTGGAATATGTAGGTTGGGCGGGCTAGGTAACTCGGGCGAGCGAGTGCGTGATCAGAAGTGAGGTGAAGTAGCAAGACGACTCAAAGACTCTCAAGTCAAGCGTACGTGACTGTGAGTTGTTTTCATATTCAAAACAACATATTACCGTATTAGAGCTTGCTCTTGGCAGCCACTCCAAACTCATTGACAAGCGTGTTTCCACGCAGGTACTGCAGAGTTTGGCGTACAATACGCGCACCATTAGCCTTTTCCGTAGATGTTGCCGCCGTCGAGGTTGGTGCCTCAGTCTTCTTCGCATTCACCTCTTCAGCCTGAACACCTTTGACAGTCTGTTCGGCAGTCATCTTTGAGTTCGTAGAATTTGCTGACGAGGCCGGCATCTTCACTTTGGTTTCAAATCAACTCCAGCAACAAGGTCTTTTTCTTCAATGCCGCCACTACTGCCGCAGAGAGATAACGAACTGTTTGTTTGCTTGCTCGAAGTATGTACGTACGTTCGCCCGCTCGCAGCCTTCGCCGACCTTTCGCTTGGAAAATCTCCAATTCGGATTTGCTTCTCTCCAAAGTGCCTTCCTTCCTTCTCCTCTCTGCGACCCACCGCCCGCAGAGGAGACTCTTCGCCTGCGTCCTCTGGGTCCGCTTTCCCCTCTAAGCGACCGCTAGCGACTGCTACCGGCTTCTTTTAAAGTTCAACAAAAGAAGCTGCGCTCGAGGCGCTCCAGTTTGCGCTACAAGGTTAATGAGGGGGCGCGATGCGTGCTTCAACCGCCGCTGCGCGTCCTGGTTCTTGCCGCGCGTTGCTCCGTTCGTCGATGCGTCTGCGAGCGAGCGACTGACTGGCTGGCTGGCTGTAGCAGGCAGGCAGCTGCGCCTCGACAGCCTCTCTAGCTAGAGCCGCCGAGGGCGCGTCGAAGGCCGCAGAAGACCTCAAAGGCCGGCGCTCCGTTGAGCGAAGTGGCCGTCGCTTTGGTCTTTGGTGCAGATATTCATTCCTATTCATTCCTATTCATTCCTATTCATTCCTATTCATTCATTCATTCATTCCTATTCATTCATTCATTCATTCATTCATTCATTCATTCATTCATTCCTATTCATTCATACATTCATTCATACATTTATTCGTCTGTCTACTGTAAAAAGCGCTTTATAAATGTATAAGCGCCACTTTACTTTATAAAACGTGGCAGTAGGACATGAAGACCCGAAGACCTGAAGGTCGATCTGTCTGAAGATGCAGAGGCTTCAGGATGAGGCTACTTACTCGAGGGCGAGGTGCGAGGGACTTGCGGGTGGGCGGGTGGGTGTGCAGCAGGTTTGGAGCATCTCGAGAAAGCCTCGAAGGGCAGATCTCCGAAGAGCAGGCCTTGAAGCCTTTCTTGCTCGCTTACTAAACCCGTATCAACGCTTGCAGTGCAATGTGCACGGCCTCTCTCCTCCTCTCTGTTCCTCTTTTCCTACGCAGGTTTCTCCCTTCTTTTTACTCCGAAGAAAGAACTTTCTTCTCCTCTTTCTCTCTCTCTTTCTTTCTCTCTCTTTCTTTCTCTTTCTTTCTCTCTTTCTTTCCTCTTCTTCGATATTGCTTATCTGAATACAGACATACGTACATAGATTACATATAAAGAGAGAGAGAGAGAGAGAGAGCGCTCAATTTTTTAGTTAATGAGTTAGGTATTCCGTGTTTTCGTTAGTTCGTTAGTTGCAGGAACAGGAGACTCCAAAGTTCTCAGTGACTCAAACTTGTGACCCTTGCTTGGCAAGCCGCAGCAGGCAGCATGCTCTCCCTCCTGCGCCTGGGAACCTCCCGGAAAGCTGGCGGAGGCCCCAGACCGTCCACCAATCGAGCGTCTACTCCGTGCCACCTTCGCGCCATCGACAGCTAGCTGTTTTTGGCTGTCGAGAGACGGGTTTCCTGCAAGATTCGTTTAGTTTCAGTCTCTTTCTCTTCTTATTTAACAACAGAGAACGATGCTGATAGTACTACTACTTCTAGTATTAAGTAGTGCTAAGGCGTAGAGCCTACCTAGACGAATCCGTAACACCGCGCACTACTTCGAGCTGGCCAACAAAACCGAAGGCGCAAAGTCGCGTGCGCTCGATATGCGAGCGGCGCCTTCGCCTTCGCCTTTGGGCCCCAGGGACCCCTTCCTCTCTTGAAGACGCAGCGGCCTAACTCGCATTCTGCTATCTGCACAGGTACGTATGCTGTGCTTTCAGCGAACGCGAGGGTTTCCAAAATTGCAAGTTCTCTGACTCTGGCCCACAAATCGAAGATGCGGGAAAAGAACGCCTGATGCGGCAATAAGCTGGGGAGAGGAGAACGCCCAAAAAGAACGCCTTGGGACCCGCAAAGAAAGCATTTCCTGTCTTTCCTTTCTTTCCTTTCATTTCTATCATTTCTATCGTTTCTATCATTTCTTTCATTTCCATCATTTCCTTTCATTTCTATCATTTCTATCATTTCCATCATTTCTTTCATTTCCATCATTTCCATCATTTCCGTCATTTCCTTTCATTTCTATCATTTCTATCATTTCTATCGCTTCTTTCATTTCTTTCATGTCTTCGCTTTGTGTATTATGGATAATAAATAAATAGATAAATAAATGTATGTGCGGATGTGCTACGAGTTGGTCGCAGCTTCCGCGGCGCCGAACGGGTGCCGGGGGCGGCCCGCTTCGGCGAGCGAGGGACCGGCGGCAGGGCGCTGGCGCCTCAGGGCAGCGGGGACAGGCCGCCGGAAGCGGCAGGGAGCAGCCGGGCAAGTGCAAGGGGCGCGAAAGCGTGGACATTACATCGAAGCGGATAGAACCTACCTACCTTCTTCAGTTCTTGTTGCTCGAAGAAAAGTTTTAGGTTACATGGAAGCAGAGAAGAACGCGAAGAGAACGCCACAAAGGCTGGCTGGCCCGCGCAAAGAACGCCCCGCAGCGCCCACTGCGTCCCGTGAGGGGGGTGGTTTTTCAGTGGGTGAAGAGGAAACTGGGGGGCTGGGTTTCCCCACAGAGGGCGGATACCAGGGTGGGTCCATTGTTGCCTGCATGATACTGCTATTTATCATGAGATGTGGTTGTTTTCATAGATAAATAAAATAAATAAAGAAAGAAAGAATGAATGAATGAAGCAACGGATCGCGAGGAAGAGTTGGTTCTTTGCAGCCTCTGAAGCAATCAAAGCCGCTCTGACCTCCGCCCGTTGTGCTACGCAGCCTCTTGCCTAACTTCGCACCTAGCTAGCCAGGTAACTAGGTAGCTAGCTCCGCCACCACGGCTGTCGAGGGAAGGCGCCCCCGAGAGATAGAACGAAGACCAATTGATACATACACCACACACATACATACGCCTGTGTTTTCGTCTGCCGATTGCTTGAGTGGAAACCGCTCTGCTTAGATTGATTGCGATATCACTCACTCACTCATTCATTCATTCATTCATTCATATCCTTCTGCTTCGCTCAGTGGTTTGTTTGCTGCATTCAGTTTGGCAGACTTTCGAGGATACGGCCATTTCGCATCGACTTTGGACATCGTTCAAGTCGAGTGAGTTCATGATTAATGGCATTCCGCCACCCTGCGAAGCTCGACGGGAACGAGCTCAAGGACTGCGCGGCGTCGAAAACATCCGCACCCGCGGCCGCGAGGGAGTCGCTTTCGGCGCCGGCGGTGGCCAAATTGAACTAACTAACTAACTAACTAACTAACCAACCAACCAACCAACTAACTCGATTGAGCGCGCGAATGAATGTATGAATGAAGAAGGAATTGGACACCGGAACGGTCTCGAATTCTTCTCCAGGCGCACCTTTTGCACGAGGCCGGGCAGAAGAAACCGATCGCAGTGGAGGGCGCGGAGACCTTGCAGCCGCTCGATCGACCTCGACTTGTGCGGAGCGAGCTGAAGCAAGCAAGCGGGGCTTCTGGGAAACTGGAGCGAAGGCCTCTTGATGGTGCCTCGTGATTTGTCTTGTGTTTGTCTGTGTTTAATGAAAATTTATTTTAGGTTTAATTTTGACATAAAGATATACACATATATGTACATAAAAGAGTGGCATACTCGGCACATGCAGCGCTACTATGGGATAGAAGATGGTCGGTTCGATGGATATCCACGTACTTAGTTCGCAGTGGAAGAGCTCACGCCAAGAAAGAGGCAACGAAAGAATCCCTTCTGAGAAACTGGAGAAGTGAACGAATGAATGAATGGATGCACGAAATAATCAACTGATTGATTGATTAATTAATTTACACATTCATGCACAGCCCAAACTGGGCACAGAGGTGGCGCGAACTTGAGTCGACAAGCAGACTGGCGATGGAGGTCGTGTTTTGCGTCTTGACCTCCTGCCATGATTGAAGATTCAGGATTCGGTGCTGCAGTGCAATCGAAAGTCTGCACACGTGCAATGCCTGCGCGCTGGGAATAATATGGAGGCCCAGGCACTACTGCTTTGGCTTTCTTGCTTTCTTGCTATTGCTAGCTAGAAAACTCTCGAGAGTAAAGCAAACTTATATCCAGGAACTATCTCCTAGGAAGTATGGGACACAAACGAATAGTTCGGGCAGAGGGCCCGCAGCTACAGTCGGATGTGAGGGTGTTCCACCGAAAGTTGAGATAGTGTGATTAGTGGTGTGTGGGAAACTTTGGAGTCTGTGGGGCGCAGTGGGGCTCTTCATGATACTGTCTGTATACAGAAGGTAATCATTTCTAGGTACTTACTAGTGCGCTGAGCACAACGATCGTAACGCATCGATCCTCCTTCGCCTTGACTGCAAATCTTCGTGCGGTCCCTGATGATCTTGCTAAACCAGCGCGTCAGGCCAGCAATGGAGGCTTCCTAGCTTTGCCTTTCCCGTGTTCTTCATGCGATGCTTTATTTAATCTACCCGTCTTGGCCTTGTGGCAAGAATTCAGACAGAACCAAAGAGAACCTCAGCGTTCGTTTTGTGCTAGGTATGCAAGCTTGGCTTCAACATGAGCCTGAGGAGACGAGGATCTATGGGGAAAGAGAGTCCATGGCTTCCGTATGAAAGAGAGCACTATCGCATTCGCAGATAGAGTAAGGCTTCACCCCTAGCGCTTCACGTTTAATCATGAGTGATGCTCTGCCCCACCTCAATCTGCTTGGGCGTGGGAAATACAGAAGGTATTTCTCAATCTTGAAAACAACCTCTTCAGCCCCATCTATTGCATTGTCTTCAGCTCCATCTTCTGAAGAGGCTGCTTTCGATTCGGTTTATTCCGTCTAACTGAATCACTGTCACGGTTTAAATATAAAAACATGTATTTCGAAGAAATGTGAATACCAAGTAAGGTTATATAAAATCGCACTATTGCTTTGGTAGCACTATTGCTTTGGTAATGTAAGGTACTGCAAAAGAACATAGCGTAAAGACTAAAAGTTATCACCGTCGTTGCAATTGCTGTAGAATATGGTTCTTTAACTTGTTCTAATTTGTTTTTTGTATTCTATAGCAAAGATGAATAATGTACATAGAGCCTTGGAGTAGAAGCTTTCAGAAGAACCAAAGATATGGTGCAAGGTTGCCTTGTGGGAGGACTTACACTACACTCTAAGTATAGGAGTTCGTAATTTTTGTATTTGGAAAAATCAAACAATATCAAATATTAAACCGACTAATCAATGTGCTGATAGACGAGTCTGGTTAGTTAGAGCTTGACTACGAAGATGGAAAGCAAAAGGCTTGGAGAAAGCTTGATGAGGACTTTGGAAACCTTCGTAAACTTTGCATTTTAGATTAAGCGATCTCCTATCTCTTGAACTGAATTCCAAAGCAGACTGATTCATAATATAACTAGGTGCCTGTGGCATACTTAATCTATATGCGACATAGGTGATGAGATTAGGTTAACTTGCATCTCTAGAAACAAATTTAGATTCACCATACTTATTCTTTGGACATGCATGTCTGCTATGGGTTTTGACTCTCTTGGATTCCCAAACACGGATCTAGTTGTCTGGGTCTAATCCTAAACAAATTCTTCAAGGACTTGCAACGGCACTCCAAGAACCCTAGCAATATCCTGTCCATATGTTCCTTCGATTAAAAAAAAAAGAAAAAAAAAGATAGCATCCTATTTAGAGCATCTTAACTAAAAGGAATATCCGAGAGCTTCGTACAGTTGTTGCCAATAATCAATAGAGTCCGAGAGCAACCACTGTTATTATAGATTCATTCTACCGTGCGTCATAGTATAGATGATCTTAGAAGGTAGAGATGGAGTAGTAAATGCCAAAGCGTTATTTAAATGCAAGGACTTAGTGGCAGAGTAAGTACTTTCAAGCATACGTTGCGGGGCAAAAGGTTGTTAACAAATTCTACTTATTGAACTGCGAGCGCTTTGAATTCAAAAAGCGTACGAACTACCATAGTGGAGGAATCTTCAATGTTTAAGTCGTTCTCTTTTGCTGAAGATCACATGTCAAAAACAGAATCTTTCTAAAACGCGATTTGGAAATGCTTTAGAGCGCAATAACCATGTAACGAAATATCAATAAGAAGCAATGGTTATTAACCTATTCCAAGGTTCGCCGTGAACGGTCACAAGTGCTATAGCATAGTTCATAGATAGATGCTACGAATAAAAGCCACCCCGGGTCATTATATATCATGTTAAGCAACACGTTGGTTTTCCATTCTGACATGTAGGTAGTTTAACAGGGAGAATGAACTCAAAGTTGAGGAAACCGACATTTCAATAAGGTATTGAGACTTCAGTCGTTGGTTTAGCATTGTATTTAAGTATTTATGGAAACAAACAAACAGTCAAGTGTAGGAGTTTAGGCTAGCTCAAAAATTCATGCAGATGGGCCATCACAGAATTGCATCAATTTAATCAAGAGCGTAAAAGCTGGATAACCTGGTTCTTAGGTGAATAGGTTGATGAGAACGAAAGCAGGTGGAAGTCTCTCATCGCACGAACCTGAGGCGAAATGCGTGCCGAGTTAACGATCTGCATCGCCTTGGATGCATGTTCATGGACAGTCAAATCTGTCAGGCGAACAAGAGCAGCAGCATCTTCTAATCCCCATCCCTGCGGCATGCCGGCAAGCTCCGTTAGCTCTGGATAGCGGTGGAAACAACAAGTGGCACAAAGCATTTCTGCATCCCATTTTGTTGCTAGAGCTACGAGTAAATCTGACAAACCGCCACATGCATGAAGGCCGATGAAAATCACCTTGGAAGACTTACTGAGGTTTGTAAGTTCTTCAGACATATCCTTGCGTGCCAAAAGATCCTCAGCGCTCTGAGCAAAAAATTTAACATTTGGAATTTCATGTTCGACTGCGCGCATCCGAGCAACACGTAGAGATAATTCGTTGGGGTCAATACCAACAACAGAAACATTTGGAAGGCACGCTGCGACGTTCAAGGTGAGGTCACCTTTACCACATCCCATATCAATAATAGCAATTTGTTCTTTGTCTTGGCTTTCTGCTCCCTTCGATGCGTCGCGCTCGAGCATTTCTCGGAGACGATCAATCATCCAGCGAACCTGAGGAGCCTTTTTATCAAGGCAATATTTGACGTAGGAACCGTCTCCCTCTGTGTCGTGAGAAAGACCGCCCAGGGGGTCTACAGGCAAGTCGTCGGCATTGCGCTTGCGTTGTTTAAGAGCACGCACAAGTTCTCGAGTGTCATCGTCAAACTGGTCGCCTTCCTTGGCCTTGGCACGACGCACAGCGCGAGATTCCCGTGGCATTTGCTCCAGATCTTCCGCCGTAAGAACGGAGGGTTGTGCCGAGACATCAAGCTCATGCAATTCTTGTAAGACACCCTTTGTTGTGAGTTCCTTGGTGACTCTATCTAGCAAAGTAACATCTTGGAAGCGCGCCTTGGCTTTGCGCTGACGAGAGCGATCTTCAGGAATGCCTCGAAGCCGGCGGTTTGCACGTACAATTTCTTTACGAAGATCATACGTGGCACGCTGACGTGAATCTTTATCAGCTTCTTGGTCGTTGGCGACGCGCTGCAGTTCCAGCATCTCATTTACACGGTCTTCATCGCACTCTAAGGCACGGGCGACCTGGGCTGCCGAAAGTTCACCTGGTTTACAGGCATCGAGTACACGTCGCACGGCAGTTAGACCTGCATCAAAGCTACACCTTAGAAGCTCCAAATGCTCCACATTGATGCGAGGTCTTGCTGTGGCGCTCGGGTCCAAAGTACCTCGTACGAGTACTCGCGAACCTTTCACACATAAATCGCGTACGAGTTCATTTTGAGTAACTGCTGTAATCTGAGGCGCTTCAACCTTTGACGCACCTTCTTTGACCTTTTCTAGGGCAATGTGATTACTTTGCTCTTCGAAATCATCACGATCGCTATCCTGGCCCTCATTTGAGCTCGCGTTTGCCACAGTTGAGGTGGAGTCCACTACGAACCACCAAATCTTCTTGGCTTGCTTGCCACGATCTACCACACAGCCTTCTGCCCAAACCTGGGTAGCCATGGCTACACAAGGATACGATTAGTTGAGCCTCAACTCTGAGGCCGCTACTAACTGCCCTAGGCCCAGAACACGGCAATCACCGCTGGTTTACAAGACTAGAATTGATTTGCTTTTGCATTCTTTGATGAAACTGCGCTATTTTGCAAGAATGTTAAAGAATAAAAAAAATTGGCAACAAACGAAACACCAAAGAGTCTCCATATTATTACTTAGACATACCAGGGTTACTCATGGAATTACCGTACGAAATAGTTTACACGTAGTAAGGATTAGCCATTCTATTGAAGGCTATAGCTATACAAGGGAGTTATAGCACCCGACAAAGCGAGTTTACTTTGACCGTTTTGGAGGACGACGAGTACAGCCCGCCGGAGCAGCGCCCAAAACAGACGTTGAGATTGCTTTTGTTAAAAGCCGAGCAGGGTTAGAGTTCACGCTTTCGCGGGGATTCTAGCGCAAATTTTAAAACAAAGTTGCAAGTATCGGCGTTTCGATACTCCATGCAACAGGAGCAGCATGGACGCAATCTTGCATCCAGATAGTGCCCGGGGTTCACGAAGAAGAGGCAACGGTCCGGTTCCTAGGGCTGAAGAAGACTATACGTACGCCCAAGGATTAGATTCTGGCAGACAGCATGTGCGGTTCCAATTTGAGAGACTTGATGACTGGAAGCGGCAGGAAATTCTTCAAAAGCAGAAGCGACAACAGGAAATGAGAGATCTTCTCGAGGAACAGATTCGGGCTAAGCAGGAGCGTGATAGCGAGCATGGTGCTCAAAATGTAGAACGCATAAATAATCGAGAGAATTATGAGGATGGCCCCACAGGAGTACGTTCTTCCAGAGGACGAACAGATTATACAACAACAACTCGTGGAAGGGGTTGTGATTCTGGGCATCAAAATCTGTATCACCAGAAAAATAATAATCAAGAACCGGACTCTGCGTCGATGGCAGGATCCGCGGCGCAACTCTCATCTTCAACAGATCTATTTCAAACGGCGCAACCATGGGGCTCAGGACCACAATCGGGGCATATTTCTCTGAATTCTGATAATAATGAGATGGTTGAGGCTTTTTCAAGAAAGTTTCCATGGAAACAGGATGCAATTTTAGAGAAAAAACGCCAACAACGTGAATTGCGGGCCAATCTTGAAGAGCAAATGCGGGAGAAGCGAAACGCACGCCAAGAGAATCCAAAGGAAGGAAACCGTCAACATGAATCCGCCAAGACTCCAAGTCATAAGTCACCACAAACTGTGCATCACACTGAAGCTGCTTACCAAGGAAGAAGAGACCGGCCTCATCTTCAAGTTTCTCAGGATGACCAGCCTGATCTCGGGTGTGAAGAAGTTGATCCATCTGGCAAAATGTTTACATGGAAGCAAGAGGCGCTCGTGGCAAAGCGGCGAGAGCAGGAGAAGACGCGCCGATTCCTCGAGGAGCAAATGGAGGAGAAACGTCGGGCAAAAGAGCTAGCTGCTGCAAAGGAGGCAGAAGAAGAAGCTATGTTTCAGCGACAAGCACAGCAAAAACAGCACATAGTGCCTGATCTTCCCCCACTTACTACAAGGTCCGAATCTGGGCAAATGAGTTCTCGAACAGGAAGGAGACCAGCTGTGTCTGAGGGTCCCAAAACCGATGATGAAAGCTACAAGGATGCAAGGAATAATAACACTAGCATGAATAGCAGTGGTAGCAACTTTAACGAGGAGCTTGCAGTATTACGCGAGCAAGTCGAGCAACAAAAACAACTATTGAGGGAGCAATCCGAGCTTATGCAAGAAATGCAACGCCAAACGGAGCGTAGTTCAAACCGTTCAGTGCTGCGATCGTCAAATGATACTGATGAATCTAAAACAGGAGACCAGAATAAAGATAAGAATAGAAATGCCAAAATCAAGAAAATAGGAAAAACTGGCGCAGCCACGATAAGGTCGCAAAAGCTTGCACAAAAATCAAATGAGAATGTAAAGATAGCAACACAGGTTGCAATTCATGAGACTGAAGGTCGGCGCCCTGCTCGAGAGCGCAAAGATCGAAGAAAATCAAGTCTTGCAGCCCCAACAAAGTGGATCCGCGAGTGCTCGTTGCGAAGAAACTCGGCAGGCAAGTTTTGTATTGAAGTTGAGCCCGTGCTTGATACGTTTTGCCTTATTAAGCGCATAGGCAAGTCTCATGTTCCAGACAAACGAAATGTCCTTAAAACCGGTGATTTAGTGATTGCTATAGGCGCATTCAGCGTTCGGCAAGCTCAAAAACAGTTAGCTTCGATGGACGAAGATTCATTGGATGCGCTCATGTCTACCTTCGATGTTCCTTCTTATGATGATGTAACCACTATGCTTGCAAAGGGTGGAAGCATGGTCAATTTTGCTGTATGTTCTGCAGATCGTGACTCTGTTTTGCGAATTGCAGAAGAGCAACATTTAGCAGCAGAGCAACAAGAAGCCGAAGAGCGTTTTGAATCTCATGATGCCGCTAAATTAAATACTTTCAATGGTCTTGCCAACACAGAGGATGAATTCCAGGGTTACGAGGAGGATTTTGATGAACCCCATGAACATGCACAAACACATACCTCGGGTCGCTATTCTCATGACGAAAGCTCTTTCTCAGGTTCTGAGAGGTTCATTTCAGCGACTGCTGGTGCACGCATGTATAGAGATGAACAAGAGGATGATGATGAAGAGCTACGCGCAAGCTCAACATTTGTAAGCTCAGCAGAATGGCAGACATTTTGTCTTTAAAGTTCTGGTCAGGAGAAAAAGTTATAATCTAATCATCAAAATTCAGTTCTGAGATAACCTCTGCCTGATTGAAACACGAGATGCGGTTTGATTCCGCCTAGTACCATTAAATGATTTATAAGGATTACTCTTCCGACGAAGTGACCAACGAAAATACATGTATCTACTATATCTTTTGAATATTGAACTTCAAATTCGACAAAAAATCAGGAAGGTGTCTTGACTATACACCTGTTGGCGCTGAGGACGCGTAGACTTGGTATAGGTTTTCCAATCAATGCGCTCAACAATTACATTATTGCTCGTGAAACATATTCAAAGAACGGGGCAAGTAACGGAGGACTTCCGCTACTGCGACATGTAAATGTATGAATGCAAATAAATTAGAATTATTCCCCGGGTGAAAACAGTAATGATAGCAGTAGCATTTCCTTGCCCTTTTCTGTCTGTTGTCTGCATAGCAATTTTTAGTTCTACATCAATTTCTGTGATATATTTTGACTTGAGTCTATACAGAAGTCAAAGGGTTGACAGGAGCAGAACCGAGAGTAGTTCCTCTAAGCTAAAAGATCCAGTAGAGCCTAGGCACCTTTCTGCTCCACATAAGCTGATACAATGTCATTGTTTCACAAGATCATGTTTTTCTTTGGCTGGTGCATAAATGCCAGGCTGTGCATAGTGGACCATCCAATGTTTGTCAAACAAGGATTCACAATGAAGAGATGCTTCTTACACTTGTTGTGGAATTACAGATCAAATCAACAATGAACAAGCTGTTCGCTTCAGGTATGTATATCAGAATATTTGCTTCGTTCATAAAAGCTTTACGAGCTCCTATAGCCTGATTTGCTGTTCAGCTTTTTATCATTTTTCTCGAGTTTTTAATTAAAAAGGCAGAATTAAATTTCCTATAAAAAGAACACTCAAGAGAAGGGCTTTGTTTTTTTTCTTCCTCTCTTCTATTTGGTTGGAAAAGAAAATAAAAGGGGTGAAGGGGAGCACATTAAAACCTGCACGTGCAAACATTGTAATAATAGTATATAGGGGTAGTCGGGTTTAAATAGTCGCTGTGACTGAGCTGCAACGCGTGGAAGCCAAACTATACGAACAGTTCCCTCCCCCCCTCTCTCTCATCTGCATACTAATAAGAGTATTACGTTCTTTTCACAGTCCTTTTTGCTTTACAATATTTTAGCTTTCTGAAGTGAGACCGTTTTTGATGGGAAAAAGAAGAAAACTCCATTTCAAATTTTGGAACACTTGAATATAACATTTGACGTTCTTAGTTTTTATCGATTTAAAAAGGTTGTGGTCCATGGAAAGAGGATGAACTTCAAAGAGGTAGCAAGTATAGTTGAAAACATTTGTGATATTCTCAAATAAATCAAAATTATTTCGGTCACTTCTGTGTTCTCAGCAAAGACGCCGATCAATCCCGTCTTCCCAAATTGAAAATTAATATAGCAGTAGCACTCAATCACAAACTATCATGCGACCTCATAGGCAGGCGTAAATAAAAAGCTCAATCAGGTCTAGTGACATCCTTTTCGGCAACCCTAGGATACTCTACCTAATACCACTAAACTTTATCATAAGTGGCCTGCTATAATCCTTAACAACGACACGCGCTACCAGCGGGTGGTTCCTAGTACTTCCTACGACTGTTTCGCCAGGCCGTTCGATCCATATCAAAGTACTGCAATCGCATGATTTCTATAAAAGTCCGGTCCCACGACTCTTGATCTTCTCTAGCCCATCATCCCTTCCTCTGATACGTAGTCGCCTATCGCTCTCAGCGTTCTTCGAATAGATCGCGGCCTTAGCAAGACCAAGCAAGTAACCAAGCATTGCAAGATTCTGCAAAGGGGATGTGATTGGCACGTGCACTCATATATTTGTTGCTACTTAACATGCTATTGCGTATCTTAGTGACCATTTATTATAAACAGTAATACGTGCCACACTAAACTCTTCCTAGTATTAATATAAAGGCACGCGCGGTAGTAGTACGCAGTATCAGTTATATTTTTCTTGTGAAAGCGTCCTTTGATATAAAAGTTCACGAATCGGGATCTTGGGAGCTGGCTGCCTGCATGCTCTATAATACCTGCGGCCATAGCCGCCCCCCTAGACTATGAAGTTAGGGTGTAGGTACCGGTCTTCGTTGGCTGAGAACGTGCTGTTCAGGCCACAATAGTGACGCTGGCTATCATGCTGCCTGCAATCTTTCCGCGAGCGAGTGAGCCATCACGTTATCTTGAAACTAACTAACTTGAAGGGTGCCCGCACGTTTTCACTTACAATTTATCTGCATCTGATCTTATTGTAGCATAGTGTATGGATACGGATAGCTTCACAAGGCGCAACAATATCTGGCGCGACTGTTGCTCAAACTAGGCATTCAAGTAGCTAGGTTTATGGTTGAAATTCAGGATAGACTTTGGATGTTCGCATAAAACTGATGCATAACACTCTTTCCGGCTTTCATGATTTAATCCAAGAGCTTGGACTTTGGTGGCAGAATTGTTTTTTTTTTTGTTTCTTACTTATGCTTCCCAAAGGGCTTAATCCATCAATCAGGGAAAAAAGATACATCATATCCAAGCTCGATCGCACGAGATGAGTCGCAGAGATACTGAACATTGTTTTGCAAAAGCCAGGCATCAAAAGGCGGCTGCTCGGGACGGACGTCAGGCATGGTGGCGGGCCCGGCTCAAACTCAAACTACAACCAGGAATCTGCCCTGGCTGCCTTTGGTTTTTGTGGTGACAGTACCTGATTTCTACGATGATCCAAACACTTATTTCTTGTGGTGGCAGTACCTGGTTTCTATGATGATCCAAACACTATCACTAAGTTTACAAGCTCTATCAAACTAGTAGTGCTTACGACGTCTTCTTGTAAGAGTTCAGGTATAGTTCTCCTTTGTAGTAGAACAAACGACCCTCTCCAGAGGCAGTATTCATCCGTTCTTCTATTTCCATCACTGCAAGTCTCCATCTTTACTTAGATTCGTCTGTCCTAGGTTTGAGCTCTTGTCAGGCGCAGCATTTGAGCAAAGAGTGAGGGTAGCCTGACTGCCACAGCATAGATATGTTTCGTTTCTTTTTGGGCTTTATATTTGCGAGTAGTTAGTCAGTTAATCAGAAGATAAGCAAGTAAGTAAGTAAGTAAGTAAGTAAGTAAGTAAGTAAGTAAGTAAGTAAGTAAGTAAGTAAGTAAGTAAGTAAGTAAGTAAGTAAGTAAGTAAGTAAGTAAGTAAGTAAGTAAGTAAGTAAGTAAGTAAGTAAGTAAGTAAGTAAGTAAGTAAGTAAGTAAGTAAGTAAGTAAGTAAGTAAGTAAGTAAGTAAGTAAGTAAGTAAGTAAGTAAGTAAGTAAGTAAGTAAGTAAGTAAGTAAGTAAGTAAGTAAGTAAGTAAGTAAGTAAGTAAGTAAGTAAGTAAGTAAGTAAGTAAGTAAGTAAGTAAGTAAGTAAGTAAGTAAGTAAGTAAGTAAGTAAGTAAGTAAGTAAGTAAGTAAGTAAGTAAGTAAGTAAGTAAGTAAGTAAGTAAGTAAGTAAGTAAGTAAGTAAGTAAGTAAGTAAGTAAGTAAGTAAGTAAGTAAGTAAGTAAGTAAGTAAGTAAGTAAGTAAGTAAGTAAGTAAGTAAGTAAGTAAGTAAGTAAGTAAGTAAGTCGGTCGGTCAGTCAGTCAGTCAGTCGATTGATAGATCGATTGGTTTATTCATCAGATTGATTGATTGCTTTGTCTGAAGTTCCAAAAACCAGTTGAATGAATGGTTCTCTTTTTGCTTCTCAACGTGTAGTTTTAGTGTTACTTTGTAAAAAGCAAAGAAAAGAAAAGAAGAACACCAATTTTTTTTTTGTTTTTTTAAGTGTTCTTTTATTATTCTTAAATATAAACATCCTGAATAGCTATTTTTTTAATTTTTCAAAATTAAAAAGAAACGCTATGTTTATTTTTTTTAATAAATATATATTTAAAGTACATTTTTTTACTCGAATTTGCCAAAAAATATATTGTGTTCTTTTACGAGTTATATATTTAAAATAAAAACAAGTAATGAAACGTAAAATATTAATGCCATGATTTTCTTTTTTAAAGTTATTCAAGCTCGAGGATAACTATAATGTTAAAGAACAGATTTAACATAAAATTTGTCAGTGTATAAATGAACTTGGAGCTGGCCGTTCTGTTCAGAGACTAAGCCATTCTTCGCCATATGCACTGTTCCAATTTCCGAGCCTCACCAATCTCGTCCTTTCAATTCAGCTAAATTCCCCTACCACCCTCAACTTCACTCCCTATCTTAGTGTTCTATTTTTTATTTTATTTTTTAAAGCGTGTTTCTTCAGAGGTCTTGAAAGGCAGAGCTCTCCAAGCAGGCAATGAACAACAAATCAGGGGGAAGGAAAGAAGCTGTTCCCTTCAAGTTCGTGTGCCTATCCGTTCCGTCAGAAACCGGCGGTGCCTTCTGCTTTGTCCAGATGCTTCCACAATGAATCAATGAATTCCCTCATCAATCAATGCATGACAATGAACCAATGAATGAATGAATGAATGAATGAATGAATGAATGAATGAATGAATGAATGAATGAATGAATGAATGAATGATTGATTGATTGATTGATTGATTGAATCAATCAACCAATTCTCTCCACAACCCGCCTTCTTCCCTTCCCACCCGAGGCGAGATCATTCTTAAAAGACCTCTTCTACTTTTTCCTTCCTTCTCCTCACCATACTCCCACGTCATGCATTATCATAGTACCTACCTACCTAACTTACGTACCTGCCTACTTGCCATCCATCACCAAGCCTTACATATTATTCCTTCCCTACATCCCCATCTTTCAAATTGACTAGCCACCATCTATCACCTACCATAACATGCAAGCAAGCGCCAACCCACGGGTTCCCCCACACCTCCTATCTATCGCACATCATAGCCCCTCTGTAGTCGCTTCTCAGCCCCTTCAGGCAGTGAGAGGCGCTTACTTCCTCAAAGGGCGGATCCGCTGTGAATGAGTCGGCTCCATGGCCGGCCTCAGGAGAGGTCATCGGAACTCCTGGAACGCAACTGGGTTGGTGATCTCTTTTGGGGTGTCCTTGAAGATTTATGTATTTAATGTATTATATGTATTTGTTTTAATTTTTTATATTTCTGGACGAAGATTAGGTTATCTAATTAATTTGTTTGTACCTTAGATGAAAGATTGCCTGAGATGAGCAGCTGTTGCTTCTTTGGCGGAGTTGAACACCATCAAACATTTGGGACGAAGCCGTCCCTGCGAGGGAGAGCGAAAGGTTCCTGCTTGTGAAGGTATTTTTCAGTGCATTTGCAGCGTCAGTAGCCGGCCTGCCACATTTCGAATGCACCTGAAGAAGTACTCCTAGGTGAGTACCTCTGAGATGTTGCAATTTACACAAATGCAAGCTAATGAGTGGGAACTATGAGTGTTTCTGAATGAGTGAATGAATGAATGAATGAATGAATGAATGAATGAATGATAAATATGTATTGGTGTTTCTGAATGAATAGGTTCGAATGTTTTGAATGAACGAACGAAGAAAATAAACAAACATCAGTGTTCGAGTTTGAAATGAGTAATATCAATGTTTCTGAATGGACAAATGAACGCACGAACCTAAATGAACAATATTACCTCGAGGCCAGGGATTGCTAGCCGTGTACATAACGGGAACAGTAGTGCTGGGGTACGTTGCTTGTGCCGCTGCTGACCGGTCTCGAGAGAGCTGCGATTGGGTGGCGCTGCGAGTAGACCCGGCGTCGTGCGATGGTCGCAGAAACGGGACGCGGCGTCGGCCTTCCTCTTCGCTGGGCCTGGTGTAGCTGCGCCTTCCGCTGCCAAACCGCCCCGGACAAGGCGTGCTTGGCTTCGTTCAAGTTGAGCAAGCGGGTTCTCAAGTTCTCAAGAAGCTAAGTTCTCAAGAAGCTTCGAATTGGAATTGAGGTTTCAACACTGACTCAAGTTTCGGCTTTTGAGTTTCGAGTTTCGAGTTTCGAGTTTTGAATTTCGAATTTCAAATTCAGAATGAAAGAGAATGCGAAATTGAATTCTCTTCAAACGGGCAAATTTCGAATAATTCTTGGGCTCCTTGGTGGAGCTTTGGTCAGCCTGATGCTGTCTTCGATAGCCTTGGGAGCTACCCTGACGGAGTGGGACGCTGCAGTTCCGTTTGCAATGAATTTCTGCATTCTTAGCTACAACCAACGACAACTCTCATGGGCCTTGGGAAAATGGGGCGGCACGCTGCACAAGAACAGGAGATTGTCCTGCAGGCCCTCGTACACCACGTGCAGGAGGTCGCCCACTCCCTCTTCGGGGATCTTTGCCTGCAATCATCACGTCTGCGTGTATGTTTGTGGCAAGGTTATGAGTGTGGCGCCCCGAATTTCTAATCTCGAAATAGTAAATTAAAGCGCAGGAGAACACGCCCACTTCCTCGAGTTTATGCGACTTTGCCACATGCTTGCAAATTTAAGCAGACTCGGAACACGAGGTCTGGCATTCACGTGCGCGACCTTGTCCCGCATTGTCTGTGTCAGAGCAGCAATGTGATTCAACAGCTTGGAAATCAATCACCTTGAAACCTGATTAAATAGCCAGCAAAGCTAGGTCGCTCGTTCAATCGCTCTGCGTTGTCCAAGCTCTTCATCTCCGAGCCATCCAAAATAGCCAGAGTCGGGCCGGGCCCAGTCCCACCAGGCGGCGGCGGCGCAGCTTGCTTCAACGTGCTGCAGCTTGCTTTGATTTAGTTAGATGGGCCTCGTCGTGGTCTCGAGCGGGCTGAGGTCCCGCGTAGCCGGAGCTAGGAAGATCCTACGAAGATGGATGTTCCCGCCTCCGAAGCGCTCTGGCACAAGGTGATGTAGAACTACTTGCTGCAGTTTGCCATCTGAAACCTGCTCGAGACCTCGACCACTGCCACGCGGCTCTGCGAAGTCAGCACAGGAGCAACGTATTTGAGCTGTCTGTGTACCTCGGCAATTTGTGCAAGCTCGGGCTCTCCTTTTCCGAACCAAGGTGCTATCATTGACCCGTGCGTTCTCTGGTTCCCTTTTTTAGCTTCTTTGCGGAGTTCGGGTTTCTTGAGCTCTTATGCTTAGGAATTACAGCAGATATCCAGGACCTAGTCGATTAGGATGGCACTTCTCCCCACGATAACTAGTCCCTAGGTACCAGCGGCTCGGTGATTTAGCTCTTTTGCAGAAGAGAAGACGATAGTCCTTAACTTGATGGGCTGTTCTTTACGAAGGTGTCTCCTTGCGCTTTATACATGAATTAGTCACGTCAGAGAAGCTGTTCTCTGGTTCTCACAACTTGAACAGCCATTGCTAGTTGCGCACCTAGATACTTACCTAGTAGCAAAACGGTCCAGGAAGCTCGGTTCTCTTGAGATCTTCGGAAAGGTCTCCTGTTAGTAGTAAATACACAATAGTAGTACCTAGCTTTTCTTTTCTTTTCTTCTCCATTAAAGATAAAATAAAATGTTTTTTTTTTAAAGGAAAGAAAGCAAGAAGAAAGATCAAAACAAGAGGATAGATAGCCAACAAGCCTCGACGGGAGACCGACTCCTAGGTACTACGTGCCGGTGTTTTCTACCTTTTCTTTGCGAGTTTAGCGGAAGGAAGCGCAATAGAAGGACAGGCAGAAAGACACTTTGCCCCGCGGGTTTCGAGGCATCGGAGCTAGCTTGAGAAGTACGGAGAAGGTGTGCTGGAAGAGCGAATAATGAGGGTCAGTGAGGGATACGGGACTTCCGAGTCCTTGGTGCTGCGTGGGTACGAGACCGCTTGTGGTGGAGGTCGAGCCGATCATGGGTCTTGATTCTCGACCTTGCGTTGCTTTTGTTGAGAGTGCGAGGACAAAGTTTCTCGAGCCAAGACTCGCTGGAGAAGAAGAATCAATCGAGGCAGGCAGACAGAGAGACAGACGTCTTTGAGTATTCGTTGGCGAGGGATCACGCTCAAGGGAAAATCTCACCTGGTAGACGGGTTCCAGGTCGCTCTCAAGATCATTTCCACTCACGAGGAAAATGCAGCTTGGTGTCGTCGAGGAGGGCGTCGGTCAGACTCTGCGTGCCGTGTGAAGGATCTCCGCAATCAGCTTGGCGGACCAGGACGCGGCCATGAAGTTCCGCAAATTCGCTTGATGAACTTTTCCATGTGTTCAAAGATCCTAACTGATTCGATAACGTGATACGTTACATAGGTCGTTGTTTTCCCAAGAGCGCAGTTCGAAGTGAATTCGACCCTGCAACTTGCTGTCGCCATTTGAAGCATTTGAAGCAGGTCTCGGCACCCACTTCAATGATGCCACTCCCTCTCGATCATGAGCTCAGTGGGGCCAGGCGTGTTGTCTAGGTGGCAAGCCAGGGGAGAAAATCGCACTAATGAAACTAAACCCGAGCTATGTATCGTCTCTCAGGTGACTGTCTGCCTGTTTGTGTGTGTGGATGTGTTGTTCCACTGGCACCTCCAGAAGTTCCACACATGCTATGCTCGAAGACCGTTTGAAGACTCAGGTCCTGCTGTTCCCCAGTTCGCCTTAACTCCCACTAACCGCCTTTCTGCGCAGCGAGCCGGCCCGTAGTATGCCTGCCCATGGAATGTCGGATGAATGCAATGCTTTGTTTGCTTCCATTGGAGAAGTTCTTGATTGTGAATCTTGAAACCAAGAGAACAGCAGGATTTGGCAACCGTTGGAGGGGAGACGTTGGCGATGATCTAAAGGCGGCCATGTTGCTGACTGCGAAAATGTGCGTATAGATTAGCTGGACAGCTTTTAGATTATTGATTCCCTGAGGCGCTGACTAGCTAGCTCTCTTTTTGGCTGCCGTGACCCACAATTTTCCTTCAAATACCTTGCAGGCCAAGACAAGGGGCATCCACGTCGAACTTTGCCATTGAACTTCGTCATGCGTAGAAGCGTTCAGATAACGCGGAGCTCTTCGTCTCCTCGCAGGGTGGGAGAGGAAGATTTTAGCCTCGTCTTGGCAGGAAGAGACGGCCTAGCAAGTACGCAAGCAGAAGAAGAGGGAGGGCGCACATTCACTATCCTC
Organism: Schizochytrium sp. TIO01; assembly: GCA_004764695.1. NCBI lineage: Eukaryota > Bigyra > Thraustochytrida > Thraustochytriidae > Schizochytrium > Schizochytrium sp. TIO01. The sequence goes on along the minus strand of SMSO01000037.1, from coordinate 3,818,768 downwards.
TAAAGAACGACTTGAGCGACCAGATCAGGAGCTGTAAATAATTTCATTTAACTCAGAGAATGTCTAAGTTGTTAAGTTGCTCAATTTGAAGAAATGACAATTTGAAACGAAATGATGAGAAACTTTACTAAATTGCATCAGGACCCAGGAGTAATTCCGAGTGACACCAGGCTCTACTAAACCTAGGTAGGTAGGTTGGTTCCCTACCTAGTTTTTGTGCGCTTTAGTATACCGCTATGTTGGTACATAATTACAGAGAACCCATTTGCAATTTTATCACAGATTACATCTTGTGTAGGTAATACATTGGTACAAGCTTGTGGGCATTCATTCATTCATTCGTTCATTCCTTGCACAAGCATACGCTCACTCGCCATATTGGGTCGATGGGCTGACTCCTATAGCCCCTTCCTTCTCCTGTTGCGGAGATGGGTCGCTGTCGTTCGGCCGAACTTCAGGTTGCTATGTGAGTTGGGTTTCCTCAAGCGTCACTGGTTCATGCAAATGGCTACCTGAAGAATTGCTCAGGCTGCATTTTATGCACGTCGTTATCACTTCCGAGTCCGCTGGTTTTCCCCTCAACTTGTTGTGACCACTAAAACAAGCACCGGTGAATAGAGGCTTGCTTGCTCGTTCATTAATGAGGGGTTAGCTAGCTACCTAGTTAGCTGTTATTGTGCATCTGACAACACAAGGGCGACACAAGGGGGGCGAATGGGTGCGCGGTCGATCGATTCCCAGTCGCGAATAGGCAGACCAAACTCATTTCAATCATGACAAAGCCCTGAAACCATCATGCTAGGTTCTGACTGAGCTTGGCTTATTGCTGGCATACTTACTCCTCTTCACTTGCTCAGTAGTGCTGATTTCAAAGTAGGTAGGTAGGTAGGTAGGTAGCTACAATTCCAGAGAACAGCAAATACTCGCCAACTTTATGCTAGACTGTTTGCTCTTTCACTGTTCTTATCTTGCCGCTTTGTTGTAATGCAGTCGAAATGATCTTTTTGTTTTATAGATCTTAATTTTTAATTTATTGACAATATAATTAAAAGCAAAAACATTTTAAGTTAATAAGTTGTAAAATAAAAGAGAACACATTCGTTAATTTAAAAAAAATTAAAAAAAAATTAGTGATATATTCTTCTTCATTTAAGTTAAAAACAATATTAAAAAAAAAATAAAAAAAAAGCATGGAGAAACTTTTGCCAGATAGGTACAAGTTCTAAAAAACGAACGAAATCCTCCACAACTTGAAGAACAACTAATTTCATTATCCTGGCGATGGGTCATCCGACAGGAGTCCCAGCGGGTTCCGGTGGCGTTCACTTAACTAGGCAGTGCATGACTTGAAGAGCGAAGGCGATAGAATCCAGGTGCCTCTAGCTAGCTAGGTCCATGAGCGCCAAGAGATCTAGATCTAGAGCAATTGGTCTATCTTTCGCTGTTTTCCCGCCGGTTCATGGGCACTTCCTTATTTTTTCCCTTGCGTAAACAACAGTAGACTTGCTCAGCCAATGGCTCGACCCCCTCTCCACAATTTGCTTGATCTCTCTTGATCTCGCTTGCGAAAGGAGTGATTAGATCTCGAGCTTGCTTGCTTGCCTTCGCGATGCCGCCTTCCTCGGCCTCCAGCCTTCCTTTAGCGGCGTTTGTGCCGCCATGATTGGCTCCTCGCAGTAGTTCTGCGGACATTCGTCTCGTGGCCTTCGATCTCCAGGTTCTTGACAGCGGAGGAATTCCGCACTCACGCACTCACTCACGACGATCAAGATCGCACTCCATCAATCAAGATCCAGAGCCACTCGGATGATGGACGACCACGCTGAAGATGTCAATCAATGCCGGCAGTTTTGCAGTTCTCGCAGCGACAACTTTAGGCTTGCGCTCATGCGTTTAACTTGAAGACGGCGGTTCTTCACATCAGGCGAGGCGGCCCAGCTCGAGGTCAGGTCCTCTTGTTGAGTGAATGCCATCCATCACGATCGTCACCTCACCTCGGGCAGCGGCAATGCGTGCATGAGCCCGTGCAGTGTACGGCACACGATCGTGGCTGGATGGCTGGATGCATGGATGCATCGAATGGCCACGGCAGCGCCAAGAACAGAAAGGCGAGCGTGAGATAGATCCAAACGTGCCGAAGCATTGCTCCAAAGCTCGGGCTGATTCGATGAAGAAGGAAAACTTCACGGAAGGATCGATCCATCGATCCATCGATCCATCGATCAATGCATGAACAACGCATGAATGAATGGATGTATGAATAAATGAATGAATGAATGTCAGGCGATGGCTGACATTCGAAATGCGTGCGTCCACGATTGCGAGGAGGAGTCAATCCTCCTCCTCCAAGCTCTGCACGTGGACATAATGCCGACACATGTCTGTGTGTTTGTGTGCGGTGGAGACATTGCCACGACATGACGGAGACCGCCATCCATCATCGCGTTCCCCACGAACGATCTAAAGCCAAAGCCTCACGCATCTCAAGATCACGGGACGATGACTACGATGGAATTCGTCTGCGGCCCTTGGAAAAGCTCTGCTGGGCGGAGAAAGGGAGCGAGCACATGATCGTCTCAAAGCCAGAGATCGTCTTGCCCAGTGCACCTTGAAAACCTCAGCTTTGCCCAGCGTTGCAAAGAAGAAGAAGAAGAAGATGATGAAGAAGAGGACCTCGAATCCCAACTCTGCAGCCATTGCCGTGAAGAATTGGCCTCCAAAATGATCATCGAATCCAAGCTCTCATCCGTCGATAATGCTGGAATTGGGACCCCGAATCGCGAGTGGCAGCGGTGATCTATCTATCTGTCTGCCTGCATGATCGCCAGCCTCTTGGCCACGATCGCCTGGCAGAGGCAGCAAGCATCTTGAGGCGTTTGGCCCATCATCTCGAAATCGAAATCATCGCCGGTAAGCAACTTATTACAGACTCCAAGATCTTGTAAAACATCACAGAATTTCGAACCTCTGATTTCTATAAATTTAATGATTGATTGATAGATAGATAAATAGGTAAATAGATAGATAGATAGATATGTCCATACTCATGGCGTCTAACAAAAGCGAGTGAGGTAGCTAACTAAAGTAACTACAGGCCTCCATCATGATGCATGGATGCATGCCTGGACGGCTTGGGTGCTCCCAGAAACCGGAATAAGAAGAAGCGCCGCAGCATTCCATTCCTGCCAGAGGAAGTCTACAGAGGAACTCTGCTGTTCCGCCGTTCTGCCGCGCCGACTTCGAGGCGAAGACCTGCGCCGCCAGGTCCACTGATTCTGCATACTCGATGACGTGCTCTTCCTCATAAAAGCTCTTGCTTGAAGAAAGATCAAGAAAGACAAATAAATAAATGAACGAAGAAAGAAAGAAAGAAAGAAAGAAAGAAAGATTCGAGGAAATATTGAGTCGTTTTCCTTTCTTCATTGCGAAAGAACGACGAGAGGAGAAGAGCCCCCTTAGCAGAACCCTCCCTTACTCTTTGGTTCGAGGGCTTCTTTCCCTGGCGAGCGAGCCGACTGATTGGCCTACTCGCCTCGCTATCGTGGAGAGCGGAGCATTTGCGTGCACTCGCTCGTTCGTAGCCGCTCGCTGGAGGCGGTTTTACGAAGAAGAAGTGGAAAGAGGCTCTCGAAAAGGCTTCCTCGAAAACCAAAATCGCGCTTTTTTGGCGAAGGAAGGGATCGATTTCTTAGGCGGCGCTCCTTACAGGGACTGAGAACGCATCCTAAACTATCCCAAAGAATGAATGAATGAATGAATGAATGCATTATGAATGCATGCTTAGCCGAGCGTTGACGGCGCTGAGGAAGGCCATAACGCACGGAAGAACCTCGTCGCAAGGTCCAGGAGCTCGCTTCCTGGCAAGCTGGCTGGCTGGCTGGCAAGCGATCCTTCGAGGTCCATGGTCTCTTGAGCTCGCCGCTAATTTCTTCGAGGAGTCCTCGAGTTCTCACGTCCGTCTATGGAATCACGACAACAATAACAACAGCAACAGCATCAAGAACAATGTCAATATAGCTGAAAGAAGAAGATCCACCCATCCTTCTATCCATCCAACCATCCGATGAAAACCAACCAAACAACGAGGCGCTTCGGCCAAGCTTCGAAGAAGAAGAACCTATCGCCGCCGGGAAACGAGCGAATGCTCGGACGAGAAGCCTGAAGTGGCCATCGATCGGAAAGGAGGTGGCCGCCGTCCTGTGCAGGTAGAAGTAGTAGCACAATTCTGCCATTGCAAATCGCTCAGGTACCCATCGCGCGGTTTGCTTATTTAGTGCGCAAATGGTCTCACAAAAAGCTGCAGCGGCAATTAAAAATGAATGAGCGCCAATGCCGCAAAGTATGACCTAATTGATTGATTGATTGATTGATTGATTGATTGATTGATTGATTGATTGATTGATTGATTGATTGATTGATTGATTGATTGGTTGATTGATTGATTGATTGATTGATTGATTGATTGATTGATTGATTGATTGATTGATTGATTGATTGATTCGTGAGATGACTTACCTCCAAGAAAGTTTGGATAGCAAGTCGCCTACGATACACAACATTCGCACACTCGCTCAGCTCAGCTCAGCTCAGCTTTGCTCAGCGTAGTGATCAATAGTTCAGGTGGGCAGCGGAAATGAACGAACCAAACACATGCCAGAAACAGGAATGAATGTGCAGATGGCTCATCTGATGAACAGGACGAAGGAGTGAGTGAATGAGTGAGTGAGGGAGTGAGTGGGCGAGTGGATGGAGCTCTCAACGCGAGAACGCCGCGACGTCGATCGGTGCACAGGAGAAAAGATGGAGAGAGAGAGAGAGAGAGAGAGATTGTTCTGTTCAAAGTTCTTGAAAGAAAATAAACGTTGTCATGAACGCAGTCACTCAGCGCGTGCAGGAGGTGGCGAGTCTTCGAGCCGCTCTTGAGCCCGTTGACTCGCTTGAGTTCGATGGCCTCTTCTTCCTCCTTGGAAAGCCACATAGTAAAACTGCTCTTCGATGTTCCTCTTCTGTTTAGAAAGTACCATCTCTTTGAAGAGAACACCTTTTTATTTTCTTTTTTCAAATTAAATGTTTATGATGATTTTGTTATAAGATTGATTTTTAATTAAAAAGGAGGTTTTTTATTCACGAAAGGACCAATGGTATCAAAAGAATGGTGTTCTTTTCCATCCACCTCCATACGGTATTTTTATCTCATTACAAAGAACGAAATTCGAACGAATTGCTTTTAAAAAAAACAAGATGATCGTTCACATAAGTATTTACAAACAAACAAACAAACCAACAAAAGAACAGTGGCGGCTAGAACCCTCACCAACCTCGATCTCGAATGAATTAGGGGTTGAGATCGACAGATTTCGAAGACTCGAATACTCACATCCACCACGCGCGGTCTTCGGAAAGACCATGTGATTGCTTCTGCTTCTGCTTCTGCTTCTGCTTGTGGATGCTGGCGCAGCGCTGCGTTGAGCAGCTGATTCCTTCTCTGGAGAGAGAAACTTGCTCGTTGGATGATCCCTGCGAAGAAGTCCCTTCTGGGACTGGAACTAGGAGAAACACTACTGCGAGCGACATTCGTTCCCATGCTCGAATGGCTAAAGAACAGCCGGAACACGGCAAGAAGCACGCAGCGAGAAGCGAGAAGCGGGCTTTGCTTAGGATGTACATACATACATACATACATTTATACCAGAGCTCAACGCAATAAAAAATCTTGATCCTTGTTTCATGGCAGTGGCGCCATAGCATATGTGGAAAGATTCACTAGATATGGAAAATTTTGCATCTCGAGATTGACTCGGAGAGTCTTTCCCGCGTAGGTGCAGTAGGGGTGAGACGGTTAACGATAACTCCTTCCGTAGCTGGAGCTGGTGCACACGCAGAAGCAGCAGCCATTATGACCTCGAGGAAGCGCACTCTCACAAGCAGAAACCCCGCCAATAGAGATTGAGTTGAGTCCAAAGGTCAAAGTCACTTGCTCTGAGCCTTATTAAGCGCGGTGCATTGCTGTCGCCACAGGTTTCTCTCTTTGTTTCATCCGTTCTCTGTTCAAATTGATGTTTTGCGTTTGGTGTGTGTGATTTAAAAAACTAATTAATTAATTAATATTGCCTTTAATTTTATGAAATAGTGTTGCTGGTACCCAGAGGCGGGGGGAGTACAAGCCGTCGCATCGCGTTCTTTCTTTCTGAGAGCAAGCAAGCAAGCAAGCAAGCAAGCAAGCAAGCAAGCAAGCAATCGTTCCTTCTCTGGAGACGCTTCCTTCTCTGGAGGGTAGTAGGTGCGAAAGAAGAAAGAAAACTTGTGAAAAGAACAACCCTATTCCTGACATTTGCGCGAAGCGAAAAAAAGACTCCCCTTTTCATTTGTTACTTTACACTTCAACTCCGCCCGTTCACGACCGCGGCCAAGATGGAGCCCTTTTTTTTCCCTTTAAAAAAATAATATATTTAAATGTGCGCAGGCCTTCTTCATGGTCGATGCTGTTTGTTTGATTGATTGATTGATTGATTGATTGAGACACGAAGCAAGAATCGTGCTTTGCTCTTCTCCGAGAGCACCGGTGCTGCCGGCACTCCAGCTAGGTGGCACGTACGCGCGCCAACATCTGCGCTTCAGCAACCAGCACGAGCTGAGCCCCATGAGCAGCAGTAACCGTCGTTCGGCAGCAGCAACAGTGACCAAAAGGGACTTTTTTATTTCCTCTTCTTCTTATTATTATTGTTCTTATTCTTTCAGCCCTCCCTTCTTCAGGCGACGAGACATACTCGAAGGCTCCATCCACCTCTGCGGTGCATTGCACGGCACGCTCGAAGCTGGTCTTGCGAGCCCTGCAGCTTGGCCTCGAGCGAGCTGGCACGATGGCTCAATAAGCGTAGCACGCAAAGGCGCAGGGCGCCGACAGCAACCTCCATTGTCGCCCCGTAGGCTTTTCGCGCGCCTGTCTCCCAATCTGCGGAGCAGCAGCGCGTGAAGCTACGAGACCCCGAGAGCGCTTCATCTTGTGTATTAGAGTTTTTTTTAAATAGTTTTTTTTTAATTAAATAAAAGTTATTTGGAGCTGTTCAAGACTTCAAAAATTGAAAAATATTGCTGGGAGATTCTTCGATGCCAAGACCGGGCTAACCCAGCTCCCGCGGGATTACCAGCCAGGGCCAGACTGTTTCGCGTTACTGCGAGCTGAGGCAATGTCGAACTGCTCTCGATCAGACATGCTTGGTCTTGCTCGGCCTGCGTATCCTCATTGAACTCGATAAGAGTACTTGGTGCCTCTTCTTTCTACTAATGTTTAATCTATGTTTCTTCAAAAAGGGGTGATGCAATGTTCATTTTTTGGTTCATCATATTATAATTATTTTTAAAGTAAAAAATAAAGCTATAAAAAATACTACGCGCCCAATACTATTGTTTCTAAAATACTTCTTTCAGTGTAGTGAATCTCATCGATTAACAAAAACTCTGCCACGCGCGCGCATGCGTCGAGGAGGATCGAAAGAGGATGCGACAGAGCGCAGAGACAGCTTGCTGAGCAGCGTGCATGAGCGTCGCGTGTCCTGAGGTAATGTTTGTGTGTGTGCAGGCGCGGCTTCGAGAGAACCACCTGGCTTGATGCCGTAATGAGCTCGGGTGCAAAAGCATTTCATTACTTTCTTTCATGCACAAACAACCAAAAAACTTTCATCTTGCTTTCTTTTTTTGGAAACAGGAAAAGAGCGATAGGATCATTGCAAAAATGAAAAAGCTACCATGGAGACCAGAAAGCCTGCAAAGAGGGAGACGCGTGCTCGGCGGCGCCTTCTCTGAAATCCCTGTAGCGCATTGCCGGTCAGCACAAACTCCTCTAATGATCGTTTCGAAACCTCCTCCCCTGCACTTCGGCCGTCTCCTCAGAAATCAAGCGATCTTGAAGATCTTGAAGAGCATGATCATCAATGATCAATCCATGAGCATTAAAGCAAGCACATGCATCATTACGGCGACTGTAACAATACATTCATTACCGGGTACCTTCACTTGTGACAAAAGAAAAAGGGTCCACGAGGTGGTGCAGCCTCGGTTAGTTTCGAATCCACGAGGTGTCTGTGTGTCTGTTTGTCTGTCTACAGGCTCACAATTACAGGATTTGCAGCGACGACGCCCACTCGCCAGACGTTTTAAACCCCCTTGACTGGCCGCTGCTGCCGCCTGGCGAGGGTTTCCAATCCTCCAGGGCCAAGCTCTCCTTCCAGGTATCAAGGCTTCCAGGATTTCGGGTTGTTGCGCTCTGAAGTTAGCTCTCGAAATACCAACTAGAGCCCGATTTCTCTGGGCCGGGCCTTCCGAGCAGGGCCCAGCTCGCTGTGATGCAATGGATTTTGGTCGCACGAAGACGACGACTAGGCTCGATCTTGGCAGCTTAGACTATGCGATGCACGTACAGGTTCTCACGATGTCTTTACTCACCACAGAAGTGAGCCCATCCACAGCAAAAAATCTTCAGAGCAGCTCGCTTTTCATTCATTCACAGAGATGATTTCGTGGTATAGAGTTGCGTTGGCATCCAACTAACATTACGAGATCAACATTGCTTTAAGAAAGTTCTCGTGTATCTGATCTCCTCCATGAGACTCCGAAGAACCTTTTGTCTTCTGAGTTCGTTTGCTCATATCTGCAAGCAATTCTTCTTCTACTGTACCCCTTCAAATGAGGACCGCACACGCCAACACCGGCGCGAAGGTGTCTTTCTTAATTTTCGTTCCGAAGGCGCGCATTGATTATCTGTCTGTCGTCAAGCTGTTGAGCGCCACCAAGAGCAACTTACCTGGAGAGTATCTTTAGTACCAGCTGGCAGCGCACTTTCTGCCCTTTCGAGTCCACGCTGCCGTGCGGCCCGACTCTCGTGGTGCCGGAGGGAGGAAGCCCGCCCTCTATTTCGCCTTACTGTAGAGCACCTTTCGGCCATGAATTCACAACAAGAAGACATTATTCTCAGGCTTCTTTATTTTGTTTTGTTTTCATAATCTATTAAACAAATTATTAAATAAATAAAAAAGAGTCTTTTTGCTTATGTTCTTGTTTATGTTCTTGTTTTTGTTCTTGTTTTTGTTCTTGTTTTTGTTTAAATTGAAATTGAATTAATTATTAGAAAAAGGAAACTTCCCTCTTTTTCTTGAGTGAAAGTTGCGAAAGGGAGTCGGCGCATGGGCCTGCCTGAATCAATCCCAACGGCGGCGGCCTCTCAGCACCACGAAACCGCAAAGCAAAGCTACAGCTTTCAGAACGGCCCCGCAGAGGCGTCTTTCGGCCTGCTCCGAAGCGGCTGCACATCGACGCCGCCCCGACGGAGGAGACCGCCGCGAGAGGTCTCACACACGTCGCTTCGCCCTCTCTCTCCCTCTGGCTGTCCCTCCCTCTCTCTCTCCCTCTGTTTATGTATCTTGTATAGATCGGCGCCTGCACATGCCCCGCAGTGCGGCTGGCCCCCCCTTTCTTTCTTTCTTTCTTTCTTTCTTTCTTTCTTTCTTTCTTTCTTTCTTTCTATATTTCTTAATAGAGAGACAGGCCTGGCTTCAAAAGACCCACCCACCCTCCTCGAGCCGTGCAACACGACACGCACGCACTGCTGCAGCGTTGGGTCTTGCGCAGGGGTGGGAAACAAACGCGGCAGAGCGTATGCACGTGAGCGTGTAGCTTGAAAAAGACGGTCCGCGTGTGCGCGAGAACTAATTGGCTGTTGAAGCTTAATGATTATTAATTATTTAAATAACAATAATAATAATAATGGGGGGAAATGTGTAGTTTCTCTTTGTTTCCTTTGAAAGGAAAGGAAAGGAGTGGAAAGAAGGAAACCACGCCTGTCTCCCGAAACGCGCTTGGCTTTGGAGGCTTACCTAGAGGCGTGAGCGCGTTCTCTCCGAGGCATCGCCGGCGCGAGACATTTTTGCAACCACAAACTCGGGACGGAGACGCCGCATGCATGGCTCGTGCGGCAACGTAAGTCGAACTTCATAACAGATGAATTAATACACATACCTGGCGTTCATCACTCATTCGCTCGCCTGTGCGCGTGCATTATCGTTGCAGTGGCACTTGAAAAGAGACGAGACTTCTGTGCCTATGATAATAAGCAGTACTACTGTGATAGTGACAGTAATACTGTGTTAAGATTTGCATTAGTTGGTAGGTAGGAAAGTGGTAGTAGTTTATTTTAAAAAATTAGCAAAAGAAAAGGAAAAAGAAAAAGAAAACTTAGGAATTGGAATTCGCAGTATCAAGATTGATATGACAACACGGACTCCTAGAATGAATATGAAGGAGTGATAACGACATGTGCATGCTCGAGTGACATGCGTTCAGACCCTACCCCCGAAATCTTAGCATTGTGCATTCCTTAGGCTGGTCGAGTTTCATGTTAACTTTCGAGCTTGGCTTTTCCCTGAGCTGTAATATGTTACGATGAAGAATCGAAGAATCGACCAGCAGCTTGTCTCTTTGTGAAATTAATGCTAGACGTGCAACCCATTATCCATGATTGACACATGTAGTGGTGACCTGATTGCACTCAATTCACTAAGGGATCTTCATCAATAGTTGCATTGCATTGAAAACTTTGCTGCGTACGTTACTGTGTACGAGCCTGCGTGAAAGAAAAGAGCAGGACCTCTTTCTCCCATCAGCAAAGGAGCGGCAGCAGCAACGACAATATCAGCGTGAGAGAAATAGCCTCGCTCTTTCTGAAACTCTTTCCACGAATGAGTAGCACAGTTTTCGGTGGAGATCTTTGCAAACACTCGTCTATCTATACCTTTCTCGAGCTTGTCTGCGAACGTTAATGAGAGTGCAAATAAATATATATATAATATGATTTACAGCACAGGTCACCGGCGACCGTCGCAAGCGTGGCTGATCTGCAGCTAGCCGGAGCAGCGCGCGCACAGCGTCCTGCGAGAAGCGGACGTCGGGCGCCGGGGCCAGAACCTTCGTGCAAGCCGAGGTTGTGTCTAAACGGCAGGCGGACAAGCATCCTGCTGAGCTTCCGTTGCGCGTGAAGTCCGGAGCGATCTGCTCACGAATAACACTGCGCGCGCCGACTCCGCTGTTTACTCGATATCTTACCTTTTCAGGTTCTTTTTTATTTCTATTGTGAGACTTTTCTTTTTATTTTATTTTGTTTTTCTAATTTTAAAATGGAGGGGGGTAACAAAGAAAATAAAAAAGTTGTGAACTAACTAGACCACCGTATGCGCAGATGTTTTAGAGAACAGTTGTTCTTTCGAGGAAAGAAAACTAAAGAAAGACGTTCTTAAAACTCCCAGGCAGACAGACACACAATAAACAAAACAGTCTAGCAATGCTTCGTGCACAACATTTCTTCTGCCCTTGCTGCCGTGCGAACGATTATATGTCGCTAATCCTAGCTGCAAAGGCACGCTCCGGCAACCAACTAACTACCCAGCCAGCAATCCAAGCATCTCAGAGTTTCAAGGCGATGCGTCAGAAATCCCACGCAATTGCATTTCCTCCGCAGAGCTTGCTTGCTTGCTTCTCGCTCATTAGTAGTTTCACTCTCAAGTTTCAGATTAATTTATTAATTTATTAATTTATTATTGTTGGCTTGCTTGCTTTGTATTTTTTCTTGTGTTTTTAAAATCCCTCTATCGATTGTGTGTTTGTTGACTCTCATCGCTTTTGTATGTTTGCGGTCCCTCACCCGCCCTGCTTGGTCAGACCTCCCCGAAGCCGAGCGCGGTTGTGCAAGTCGAGGCGGCTGATGCCTTGCGCCGCGGAAGCAGCGGAAGCAGCGGCGTAGGTAGCTGCCCACTCCCGCTCCTCAGCCGCAGAGCGAGCGAGTCGAGGCATCGCCTGTCTACACAGGAAAAGCGCCCGAAGGATGGCAAGTTGAATAGCTCTAATCGCCCACGATCTTACTAGATACCCGCCCATCCATGTGTATGTGCGTTTATTTTAGTATTTACAAAAAGGAAAGGAAAAAGAAAAGTAATAAATTGTAAAATACTAACTAAGTAAGGAGGGCGCAGGGCAATTTGTAGTTTGCACAACTAGACAGAGAGAACAACAGAACGCGGAACAAAATAAACAAACAAACAAAGAAATAAACAAGAAAAGAAGAACAGCTAAACAAATAAATCATTGAATAAATCAATGGACGAACGACGTCATGAGACCGCCATTCTTCAAGACTCAGGCAAGACATGCCGCAGGTTGTGCATGACACGAACCGCAGCTGGCCGACTGACTGACCGACCGACCGACCGAGAGGATGGAAACGGATGACTTGCAGGCAGACGATCGACTGATCTGCTGGTTTGCTCGCTGCTGCACCTGCGAGAGAACATAAAGATTGATTGTTGCGGCCGCATGATGACGGGTAAAGCTGCGCTTTCATCTTCAAATTGAGCAGAAACAACGCAAAACAGAGAACGGTATGTGTTTTTAAGTATTTTATTTATTGTTGTTCTATTGTTAAAAGTTGCTTTATTTAGTAGTTCTAGTTTTTTTAGTTTTAGTGTTTTTTTTAATAAATTAAAATAGGGGTTCATTCGTGTGTTTACTTTTATGCGCAAAACAAAAAGTACTGTAAACAAACAACACTAAAAGAACTTGCTGGCAGGCTAACGATGACAAAATGACAGGGCATCCCTCCCTTGCTCTATTGTCCTCGCCAGCTCGTTGAGCGGCTGAAGGACCGGATGCACAAGTTGCTCTCACGCGATCTGTTCTGAACGCCAACGAGCTTTCGCCCACCCTCTTCAGGGTATCAGTAGCGGCGAAGTTGAAGGCGAAATGCTCCACGCGCGGCGCTTGCCGAGCAACTTGCTCCTTCGGTTCGTTCTGATTCACTTTTGTTCATTTCTTTTGTTCATTTATTCTTTATAAACAAACAAACTAATTCATCTTAATTAAACGTTGTTGTTTGTTCTACAAAATGTAAGAGGGTTTCCTCTTTTCTACTGTTCTGTTCTGACGGTAGAGCTTACTAGCTATAGATGAGATAGAGCGAGCTGCTTATGCGTATTTCCAAAACTCAACTCATTTATCTGTTTCAGAAGACTCCGTCTCGTTCGCCACTCTTTCAAGTTCATTGCTCCGACAATTGCACACTGCTACCGTGCGGGCATGTGGCCGCTTTTCAGAGGTAAAGTGGGAACGTTTCTTTTTAACGTGTTACGGATAAATTAAAAGACTAGCTCTGTTCTTTTTTTCTTTTCTTTTGTTCTTCTGTTCTTCATAATAATGAAAAACTGTTTTCTGCTCTAAGTGAAACAAGAACGGAACACGAAGCTTGTCCTTGTTCTTTCGTAAAACCAAGAAGAGCTTTCAGTCATGCCAAGAAGACGTCTTATAACCTCGAGATAACCACCTAGAAGTGCAAGCAATAACCAGAGAGTATGAAGAAGTCGAGTAGCACCTAAACATGCGGAAGAAGCAGCAGAAGAGATGGATAGATAATAGACAGGCAGCTTTTGTTTTACTTAGAAACCAATCCTCCAAGGCGGCCGAAAGAGGGAAGAAGTCTAATAAGATGGTTTGCGAACCTTACAGCGCACTTGGAAGTGCGAAATCAGGAAGGCCAGTGGTCTACTCTATTGATAATACTTACCTATCATTACCATTAAATGAGATGATCTTCGAGGTGTTCTTATCTTTGTTTTTGTTTTTTGCGCAAAACCTAAATGAGAACACATGACATGAGTTTAAATTAAAAAAATGTTTTGTTTTGTTTTTAGTTCGAAACGGAACGAAAGAAATGAAATCCAGAATCTCGCCTTTGCTGCGTTGAAGGGCAAAGTCATCATAACCCTTCCTCGAAAAGACGCAGATCTCTGATCAATCAGTTTAAACAACCTCTGCTGAGCCTCTCCGGTGTTCCTAGCAGCTTGGCAAACCAACCTGAACATGTTCTCTTCAATCTGCGATCTATTCTCATTTTGCCATCGCTTTTTATAATTTATAATTTTTTCAATATGTTTATTTTACTCTCTGAAACACACGACTTGAAAATGGAACACTTAAAAAGATGTCTCCTGTGCTCATAAAGTAAAATGCAAAATGAATTGAATTGGTGGAGGTAATGTTCGTTCATATAAACGCAGGTACCACGTGTCTGCCGCGAGACATATGACCAGTGGGGTGAGAGGGAGGGACCTCAGAGGGGAAGAGCAGAGAGTCTCTCCGGGAAAGAGGGGGCTCTGACTGAGCAATGCAGAGACGCGCCAGAGAGCGCGAATGAATGAGTGAGTGAGCGAGTGAGTGAGTGAATGAGTGAGTGAGGATGTGAGGGAGTGAGTGAGGGGAGTGAGGGAGTGAGGATGTGAGTGAGGGGGCGAGGGAGCGAGGGAGCAGGAAATAACAAGACCTGAAATATGAAGCACTTGTACAGATACGCAACCTCAACAAAATACCAATCTAAAAAGGAAGCAGGGAAGGAGGGAAACCTTAGCGAGACCGCCAATAGCGTGCATTAGTAGACCGCAATCAAGTCCTAGTTATTGAAATATAAAAATGTTATATCTATTTATTTTTTTTAAAGATTCATAATTGTTTTTTTTTTTTTAATATAAAAATGAAAGCATTTTGAAAAAGTTTTAAGTCAAAAAATGTTTTTGTAAAAACTGCAATAAGTTAGTATAGAACATCTTATGAGAACGAAAACACAGTGGAAGAGGGAGGGGAAAACAGCAGTCGCTCACATCACAACTTTCGAAGAAGCAAAACAAAAACTCGGCGCTAGCCACGACTGCTAGTAGCCTAGGAAGTAAATAAGAAAAGAAAAGAAATCGGCAAAGCGAAGACGCCGAGCGAGCAAACCCCAAACTCCGGGAGCAACCAGCAGCAACCAGCAAGCTACTAACAGCAAAGGGCACTAACGTGGCTCAAGCTTGGCTTCAGCCTGGTCTGCACCTCATCAAATAATTATTACCAATCAATCCTCTACCCATAGATAAACTGCTCCAAATCTAGCATTTATCGAGCAAGCGGCAGGAAAGTTGTCGCCCTCATTCAAGCTGTAGAGTTTAGTAAATAGATAGATTGCCAGAAACAAAGCAAGCAAGACACCGACAGCAAAGAAAATGTTCAAGCTCACGGCCGTCTTGATCGCGCTCCTTGCGTGCATGCAGGGAGCCGTCGCCCACATGCACGAGGGCGATGCTCACGTGCACGACTACACCGCAAATGAGGAAAACCTCTCATTATACCTCATCGACAATATTGAGTATCAGGTTGAGGGAGACGTCATGGACCTGTCCCTCATGTTTAATAACACTGTCCACCACTACATTCTTCGAGTCGTAAAGAAGATCTACTCTGACGACACCGTGGAGCAGCCCAGGCACACCTTCAAGTGGATGTCCCGTGGCCAGGGCTGGGTTGTGGCAACTATCCAGGAAGATAAGACCCTCCATGGTGTTGTCTTCAATGACACCTCCGCTGATGGTCCCACGACCATGCAGTTTAGCCACCGCAACCGCCTTGAGCGCAGCCTTGAGGAAAACTCCTTCCGCCGTGCTTTGAGTACCATCCCGGACTATGACGCAGAGACTGCTAGCTCCCACTATTTTGCTCGCCACCTCACCACGGAGGAGTTCTCCTGTGGCCTC
This sequence comes from Schizochytrium sp. TIO01, assembly GCA_004764695.1. Taxonomy (NCBI): domain Eukaryota; class Bigyra; order Thraustochytrida; family Thraustochytriidae; genus Schizochytrium; species Schizochytrium sp. TIO01. The sequence goes on along the minus strand of SMSO01000037.1, from coordinate 3,803,169 downwards.
GGACCTATTTCTATCCCTGCTCCCAAGGTGTCCTCCATCTCGGACCCGACCAACTCCACCAACTCCACAGGTCGCGCTGTGACCATCTCTACACGCTCTTCCTCGTCTCACGTGTACTACGGCGATGGCGACTGCTACGATAGCGACTCTAAGGACCACTACTTCGAGCACGGTATCGCCATTGACGCGTCGCTCAAGAGCTACTACGGTTCTCGCTCCAAGGCTATCAGCGCTGTGGAATCTGTCGTTGCATTTTCCTCCTCAGTGTACGAGTACCAGATGAACGTGCACCTTGTGATTGGTCAGGTTCTCGTTGCAGGAGACTCCAATGCCGATGATGATGTCTTCACCACTTGTAAATCCGGCACCTCTGCCACTCTTAGTGCATGGTCCTCATTTCTTAAGACTCTTCCGGACAGCCTCCAGCAGGGCAGCTGGCACTTCATGACTAACTGCTACCCGCTTGTGGCCAATGGCCAGAGTCAGACCGTCGGAACCGCTAACGTTGGTACCGCTGGATGCCGCTACGGAACTTACGGCTGGAATGGAGCTGTCTCTCAGCGCATTGATCTCTTCTGGTCCGTCTACGCTCACGAACAAGGTCACAACTTTGGTGCGACTCACTCTTTTGAGAACGGCGTTGGCACCACCGGAGGTATCATGGATTATGGAAACCCGTACATTGATGGCCGCCCGCTCTTTCGTGAGGAGCGTATTACCCAGATGTGCTCTCGCTTCAGCTACATGGTTTCTTCTGAGTGCGAGTTCTTCTACTCCAAATCCTCCAAGGATACCACGCTCTCCACGGTCGGATCCCTTAGCTCTGATGAGGAGACTTGTGACCTTAGCAAGTCTGAGTGCACGGGCTCCAGCAACTACTGCTCCTGGGACTCCACCAACTCTGCCTGCACTTTTGAGGCCATGTACAGCATGGGCTCTGGCACTGCATGCCGTAGCGGTAAGAAGTCCAAGTCCTCCTTTTACACCACCGAGACCGCTTCTGATATTTACGAGTGCATGAGCGCTTGTGCTTCTGCTGGATCTTCCTGCACTGGTGTTCAGTACAACTCTGGTAGCAGTGAATGCCAGCTCTGGACTGCTGAGATTGACTCCGTTGGATCTGCAGCCTCCACCTCTACCTGTGTCTCCATGAGCATTGACTCTACCCCGGTTTCCCTCGAGGGCACTTGCTCTTCTCTCTCTGAGTCTGACTGTACTGGATCGTGCTCTTGGTCCACAGTACGTGCCGCTTGCACAAACAAGGAGTTTTTCAAGCTCGGTGAACAGTGTACTTTCAACGGCAACGCCCTTAACTCCTACAGCTCTGTTGTCAAGAAGGTCAAAACCCTCGACAGCTGCATGGAGCTTTGCGATGACGGCTGCTTTGCTGTTGAGTACGAGGATGATGCGAACAAGTGTCGCCTCTGGAACAAGAAAATCCCGACATCGGCCAAGTCTAACGACAGCAGAGCCTGCTACGTTAAGGTCGATATCTGATCCTGCATTATGCAACTATCCACACAAAATTTCATGATGACAAACCCGACAACTAATGTTGTCTGACTTCTCAAAAGAAAAAATGGAGGAAGAGTACATACACGTACAAACTTTCTCTTACCCACATGCATGACACAAGTGTGCCTGATTCACGCTCCGCACCAAGCGAATATATTTGCTGTTTGACTGTATCCATCCATCTAGCAGACCGTGACCATAATTAGAAACTCAATTTGTCTGATTTACAAAAAGAAAATATTAATGATCTTGAACCAACAACCAAGTGCCTCTCTTGCTTATTAGTATGTGCGAAACAAACAACTTGCTTTTACCTGCAATTTATTGTACTGTGAGGAGGCAAGCTTATCTCAGTACACTCTGGGGAAATTAGACGTACAAGTAGTAATACAAGTTGTCCCCTCCACACAGAACGGGTAGGTACAGAATCATGACAACTTGTAAACATACCCTCGCTTTTGTTCTGGTTGATTCTCTAGTTGCTCTTAACTTGTATATGCATGAAGCAGTGGTTTTGTATATAGCTCACAAATTGCCTTCGAAATATTACACTAATTTCTGCGCCAAGCTTTGGATTCACTGAAATTGGAAGACGCGTAGAAATTTAAATGAGGAACGAGATCATGGAACTGAGATATAGAACGTCGACAGAGAAGCGCTTTACTTTGATTTAAGGATCTAGAGATAATCGTGGGATTTGCATCATACTCCTGATGTTGATTTACAAGGTTGTTTTCGTGATCATAGTTTAAATTCCTGAACTTCAACCGAATAATTCTCAGCACCATCTATCTCATCAGCCTTGCATACCTACCTATCGATAGCTTACATTCTTTAAATTTTCACTCGGTAACACCAACGGGGCAAGTCAAATAGTCAAAAGGAGATACCCTCACGAAGAAACTCTCGATATGAACTTAAGGTGCAAGGCATTCTTAAAACATCGCTGTCGAGAAAAACGATGATACCATTTGCCAATATTGCACCCCCTGGCAAATGAGAATTTTATATCTTCATTAACGCACTTGCCAAGCACCTTGTTTTTACACTATCGACAAACTAATGTACTAATATAGTTGCTTCTCTCTGCCACCAATGCTCCGTTAGCAATCAATGAAATCTCAATCGTAACATTCTAGGAATCGTGCATAGTTATCTTTCGAATACTCCTGGTAATACTAGGTAACCGTCTTTGACACCAGAGTAGCAAACACTATTTAGCTGGGTAATACTTCATCAGAGCGTGAGTACCCAGGCATTCGTAGCAAGAAAGCCTCCGTCACCTGCGATGGTCACATGACTTATGATATCCCAATATAAGTTAACTGAGTGCCTAGTCTTGCCAACGCAAATGATTCTCTTCATCAGTTAGCTTCACAATCCCAAAAGAAGAGCCCCAATAGCTTCTCCGCAATGGCAATAAAACTCAGGTACCTAACCCTTACATGGTCTACTTCCCATAAGTTTCTCGTTTATGTCACATTCCTGAACCGGTGATTTCTTCACGATAGACGAGGCTTCATTTATTCATCCGCTACCTACTCTCCATTTAATTAATCAAATCGATCAATCAGTACATGAATTTATAAAATAATAAGAGGTTCCTACCTCTGTTGGCGCGTGATACAAGACACGGTGGTACCACTGGGAGTACATTCTAACTCTTGAGACAACTCGTGCCATCGCCAACAAGTCCCAAACTCGGAGCACCGGCGTCACAGCAGCTGCAGCTGGTGCCTCCGTCCAGCCACGGGTGGAAGCAGCGGGCCGAGACAACCCAAGACCCCTGGTGTAGCGAGTTCCAGGCAAAGGATCGGGGGATAGGAACTGGTACCCCAGCGGTTCACTTGTAGATAGCAGACCACCAGGTCGAGAACTAGAGCCCGACGGCGATCCATTCGTCTTTCCGGCTGAGTAGAAAACAGCAGTCCACGAACTCCAAAGGAGCTTGCATTCAAGCTCAGTTAAAGGTGAGGACACTCACAGAGTACAGCTGGAGAGTAACGGGACGATGGGCCGCGAGCCAGCCCAGGAAGATGCAGCTGTACGCGACAGCAGCGACCTTGAGGCTGGAAACGGCTGTCACGAAGCGAGCCCAAATGTGAGTGCTATTATTAATGCTAGCAACAGCGCTAGTGATGAACACTCAAGTGCTAGACAAGTGGCCAAAGTACAGAATGCACAGGAACATGCAGCTGAACAAGATGTTGATCAGGATCGTGATCAAATGGGCCAAGCAACAGATGGAAATTCATGTGTGAACACTGGAGGGGTCACCCGAAGTAGTACAGATATTGGAGTGAAGGATGAAACTGCGAAAGTTAGCGGTGACTGTTGGAATGACTTCAACAAGGCTGGCCTCTTTCGGAGAATGACATTTATATGGGCAACACCACTCATGAACATTGCCTTCAGGAGAGAAATTGAAGCTAGCGAACTATGGCAAGTCTTAAACAGACATAAGGGGCCGATCCTCACCGATAAACTGGCTGCAGCATGGGCGCGAGAGGTGGAGAAAAGAGGAGTGGAAAAGGCACGTTTGTACCGTGCACTTATACCGGTTTTTGGGTATGAGTACTTTCAGGCCTTCATGTACCAGATGGCATGGCTTGTAGCTGTTACTTCAACGAATGCAGTTCTTTTGGTACAGTTGCTTAACCTTCTTGATGACTTTGCACGGGGAGAAGTTGAAACCGTCCAAGCTGGTCACTTGGAAATACCATACTTTGGGTTTGTATATGCCATTCTTTTCGGTGTAGGGGAAGTATTTCGCTCTGTCTTTATTAATCAACATTGGGCTATTGCAGGCGTGACGGGCGTGAATGTTCGTTCTGCAGCTGCATCACTATTGTTTCAAAAGACAACTCGCTTGCGAAACTCAGGCAATGCTGCTGGCCAACTTTTAAATATGATGTCAAATGATGTCGAACGACTTCGTGATGCGGCTACGTATGGAATCTTCATTATCATGACTCCAATTACGCTGCTAACAATCGTTGGTCTAGGCCTATGGGTACTTGGCCCAAGTATTCTTGCGGGCATGGTAGTGCTTATTCTGAGTGTGCCCTTGCAAGCTCGAATTGCAAAGATGACAAGCCAACTGCGAGCACAATCCGTAGTGATTACCGATCAGCGTGTTACACTCATGAATGAAATTCTTCAAGCTGCTCAATTGATAAAGTTGTATGCATGGGAGTCCAGCTTTGTTGATAAAGTTGCCAAGGTGCGCGCTGCCGAGCTGGTAAAAATCCGTCAAACAACTTACGTGAAGGCGGTTAATGGTGCCTTCTCTCAGATCGTTCCTCTTGTCACCTCGTTTGCTAGTTTTCTTGTTCATACAGTAGTTCTTGGTGAGACCCTTACCGCCTCCCAAGCCTTTGCGACTCTCTCGCTTTTCAATGTTTCTCGATTCCCACTATCCGTGCTTCCCATCAGTGTACGCTTCGTAGCTGAGGCGAGCATCGCATTGCGGCGTATTGGCGATTATCTCAAGATTGAGGAACTCATTCCTGAACAAGCCACCGATCGACTGCCTGGCTCACCCTCTCCTCAAGACCCAGTTATCGAAATCGAGAATGGGCGTTTCGTTTGGTATGCAAGCAACAATCCTGCTGCCATGGATGAGGATAGCCAGCCTCTATGCATTGACTCTGTGCGTATAATGCCCAAAACACTCACGTGCATCGTGGGTGCCGTCGGCCACGGAAAGTCTTCGCTCTTTTCGAGCTTGCTGGGTGACATGCGTCGCATCCAGGGTCGTTCGTGTATGCGCGGTTCTGTGGCTTACGTGGGCCAGAACCCATGGGTCTTTAATGCTACTTTTAAAGAAAACATTTTGTTTGGCAAGCCATATGATCCCCGAGCCTTTCGGCGTGCTATCAAGGTAGCAGCACTCGAACCGGATCTTGAAGCTTTGCCAAGTGGAATTATGACAGAGCTCGGCGAGCGTGGGATCAATGTATCTGGCGGCCAGAAAGCACGCCTTGCGCTCGCACGCGCTGTATACTCTAACGCTGACGTTTATCTTTTAGACGACGTGCTTTCTGCAGTTGATGCACATGTATCCGCGCATATATGGAAACACTGCATCTGCTCAGCTCTGAAGGATAAAACTGTTATTTTGGTCACCCATGGACTCCACCTCTTGCCAGAGGCTGACCATGTGATTGTGATGGAAAATATGGTCATTGCCGCACAAGGTACTTTTGAAGAACTTCAACATGGCCCATTCCAACAGCTAGTTGTCTCCACTGCCTTTGATGCGCATAGAAAATCAGGCACTGGAAGTGAGCTCCACGAGAGCGAAAGGTTTTCACTCGCTCCTGATGAGGTTGATATTGAGGAAGTACTTTCTGATCTAGATGAGACAAGTTCCCATGGTACTATTGGGAGCGAAGAAGAAGTACACGTGGAAGAACAAGGTATTTTGAAGGACAAGCAGGGCAAACCAGTTGAGAGTACAATTGAAGATGCCGAGGATACTTTTGGGGCGCGTCGTCCGACTTCAGAAATGCATTTGCCAGGTGATAATAATGAGGTGGCGAGAGGCAAGCTTACAACTGAAGAAGACCGCAAAGTTGGTGCTGTTTCGAAAGAAACTGTGAAGGCATTTTCACAGAGTGCTGGCGGTAGTTGTATTTTGATATTTTGTTTTGCTATGTTTTGGTTGTCCGAAGGTAGCAAGAATGGCAGTGAGGCGTGGCTCACGGCATGGAGTTCAAATTCGTTTAACATGGCACCATGGTTTTACAACCTTATTTATGGTTTATTGACACTCGCAGTGACAATTTTTATGGTAGTGCGTGGTGTTATTTTTGGTCGAGCAATGCTTCGTGCATCTCAAGGACTACACGACGCAGCCTTTCTAGCATGTATGCAGGCAAGAATGGACTTTTTCCAGATCACGCCCTTAGGCCGTATTCTAGCTCGTTTCAGCAGTGATATCGACAAAATTGACACACTTTTGGTTGATGTTGCGGAAGTATGTATCTCACTCCTGGTACGCACCTTTCTTGCAATCGTAGTTATCGCTGCCGCTTTACCGGCATTCCTTGTGGCGATTGTTCCTTTAGGCTTTCTTTACGTTCGTTTACTCAATTACTTTCGTCGTGTTGTGCGTCAAATGAAGCGCATGGACAGTATGTCCCGCTCGCCGATGATTAGCCAGGTTCAATCGCTCGTGCTTGGACTCACTGAGACACGGGCCTTTGGTCGGCTCGAGGCTGCTGTCGAGTTGCAGTATCATCTGGTCGAAGAGACCTCGCGAGGTTATCTTGGATTTTATATGGCGAACCGTTGGATTGGATTTCGCCTGGACTATATCACAACGGCGATTGTGACAGTGTCCGCATTTTTGTGCATCATTTTTGCCTCATCAATTTCTGCTGGGCTTGCTGGACTTGTCCTCTCTAGTAGTTTACAAACTGCTGGTATCATGCAATTTGCAACTCGCCAGGCTGCTGAGCTTGAAGCCCAGTTTACATCTGTAGAGCGCGTGAGGTACTTCATCGAGTCTACCCCTCGCGAGGAAGACACTATTGAGGATAGTCACTCCGACTGTAGCGAGATTAAAGCGCCTGTAGAAGTTTCTTCGTCGTGGCCTAGCAAAGGTGAAATCCAATTTGTGAACTATTCAGCCCGCTATCGTGAAGGTTTGCCATGTGTCTTGCGGAACTTGACCATGACGATCCCTGGTGGGCAAAGCACAGCTTTAGTTGGGCGCTCAGGTAGTGGCAAGAGTACAGTGAGCGCAGTAGCACTTTTTCGTATAATTGAGGCTCTTGAAGGTCAGATTTTGATTGATGGCGTGAATATTGCCAAAATCCCCTTAAAGGTTCTCCGTGGTCGCGCCCTGGCTATTGTACCCCAGTCTCCAACCCTTTTTGCCGGTACAATTCGCTCGAACCTTGACCCTTTTGACGAGCATACGGACGACGAGATATGGGAAGCGCTCCGTAATGTGCATCTCGCTGACTTTGTGGCGTCCCTTGGAATTGAAAATGTGAAAAAGGCTGAGGTAGAAAAGGATGCTTCACTTGTGCCTGCAGAGTCTTTTCAGCTTCAGATTCACAAATCAGGACTTTCGCATGTGCTTTCCGAAGGCGGTTCCAACCTTTCTGCTGGCCAGCGGCAGCTGCTTGCATTTGGCCGGGCATTGTTGAAGAATGCCCAAATCATATGTGTGGACGAGGGTACTAGCTCTGTGGACGAAGCAGCTGATTTGGCGATTCAGAATACGCTCAAACATGCTTGCCACGGTCGCACGCTTATAATAGTTGCACACCGTCTTGCATCAACATCACATTGCGACCAGGTATGTGTCCTTGAGCAAGGTGCACTTCTTGAGTCTGGACGTCCGATGGAACTTCTGCAGAACCCTAGCTCGCATTATGCTGCACTTTGGGAGGCAGCTGTGTCTGCTGCTAACAAAGGCAAAGAGGACCGACACTAATTTATACATAGATTAGAGTCAAGATGAAGAAATTGGCATTTCTTTTACCTTCATTAGTTTTGATACGGTTGTTCGTGATTTAATCAGTGTAATAACAATTGTACTACATTTTTACATTTACATACCAGATCTCAGACTTCCAGTGAATTCCCTTCTTCGGTTGTTTCTAAAGACCATCTTGCCTCGGGAAATAGTATAGGTGCAATTTAACTCTACTCCGCCTCCATTTGGCATTCTGGCTGGCTGGCAAAATGAGAATGATTTCACTACTGGGTATTGCAACCTAGACCATATCGACACCTCGCGTTCAATCTGTAGCGCTGCTAAAACCTAACCTCCAGTTCAAAAGCCAGCATTCTGCGAATGCAAACTGACTAGCATTTTCTACCTCAGAAATCGAAACCTGGTCGTGACGGTACGATGCATACCGACACTGAGGCGAGTTTGACCATTCCCATTGAACCTGATTTCCCCGGAGACGCAATCCTAGTCCCTTAAATCTTATCGTGTGCCTTGAAGACCTCGGTTTGTGCGGATGCTAGTAGCCGACTTCGTCCCAGAGCTTGCTTGTTCTACTTCAACACTAGATAATTAGATCTCTATAAATTCAACAACGTCAGACTTGCTTGCCATTTCAAATGGCCATAAAATGCGACCTAGATTAAACTCCAGGATTTCATAGTGCATAGTGATAGATGATTGGCAACTTGACAAGCTTTTATTCTATTAACCTTAATTTGAGAACAATCTTATTTTGACTTAAGTTTCCAGGCCTTCGTCATGATCTTCGATATTGAAGAAAGGATGAGTTTTTATCAATATGAGGGCTATTCAGAAGTTAGTTTAAACTCTAGTCAATCTAGTAGAACACCCACCACCCAAGGGTGGCGCACAAATACTTGAGATAGAAAGATTTAAAAAAAGAACGTAAAAACAAGGATGGACACCCAAAGGGCGGCGAAGCTTAATTCCAATCGACGAAGCTTTGTATAGTGCAGAGCTGAGCAACGAGAATGCAATTATTAGAATGCGTGTGCACCAATTCTCCAATTTAGCATTGCGAAGTCTTCGTATAGCAAAAACTCATTAACTTCTAAGGGTATCTAATAGAGGTTTCCCTAAGAGTCCACCTCAACACATTATGCCTTGAGGCGGACAGTCGGTCTGAAGAGATTTATTGATGATCATTTTCTTCATAAACGTATGCCCCTTTTTATTGATAGGCACAAGGTGCTCGAATACAGTCCGAGGGAGGTAATTGAGAAGACCAAAAAAGGAATTGGGCAACAACAGCGAAGGCTGGAATGATGTAAAACCTACGCTAATAAATGCATATAATGTGTCACTTTAAATTATGGAATGCACTTTCGGTTGACAACGTGAAACCTGGAAGGAAGATTTAAATAGTGAAGGTTACTGCATGTCCCACGCTTTCTGAAAAGCATGATGGCATGTAGTTAATGCATGTTGTTGATCTCAACAACCATAGGATGATGCTAATTGTGCTTCTGCCTGGGTGTTTTAGGTGTATTTGATAGTCATAAAAGAGGTATAAATTCGTGCAAGTGAGTGCATAGAATCGAAACGCGGGACAGGGATTCTGCCCCCCCCCCCCCCCCCTCCTCCTCCCGCCTTCCTTCTTTTCCTTCCCCAGATTACTAATCATAGCGAAGTAGTGTCTCTGCCTGTTGCCTAGCAGTGAGCATAAACGAGCCTCGAAAGTATGAAAGCGTTTTTAAATGAGCCCTTACATCAGACATTTTAGAGAGAAGCCTCCAAGTGGGGCAATTCTGGGCCTACATTAAATAGATGAAACATCATTAATACAAAAAAAAACAAATTATCAAGCAATGTTAGAGTCTAAAGAAAATCAGAGAAGCTTTCATGCTGCCATCAAACCCCAAACTCGCAAACCTGCGAAGATCAACCCAAGCAAATCGACATCAACAGCTAGAGTCTAAGCAAGTAAAAGCACAATGGCCGAGGAAAACATGAAGCTTCTGAAGGAGCTTAACGCTAAGCCGTACAAGGCTCAGGCTGTTTGGTTCTTGAACGCGTACTGGAAGACCGGTCCTACCTTCGAGGACAATGCTGAGCAGTGCGAGCGCGTGTGGACCTTCTGCCGCAAATGCGAAGAGCTGGACTCTCGCGGAAGCGAGGGAAACGAGCTTGACGAGCTTAAATCTCACATTCTGCTCGAGCAGCTGGTTGGTGCCGTGACCGTGACCGACATGCGTAACGCCCTCCGCGACGTTGACGTTGACTTCAACAAGATGGTTTCACTTACGGAGTTTCTCGTGTACCAGTACAACGTGAAGTGGGAGGAGCTCGTGAATGCCCCTCAGGGCAGTGATGAGGACCAAAAGAAGCTTATCGAGGCTCAACAGGCTGTCGAGGACTCCCAGAGAGCCCACGAGGAGTCCACTGCACAGCAAAAAATCGCTCGTGAGACTGAGGAAGCCGCCAGGGTTGCCGCCAAGGAGGCCGCTAACGCCGCAGACAAAGCTCGTGAGGCCGAGGCAGATGCCAAGGCTCATGAAGAGGCCGCCAAGCAGTCTGAAGCCGCCGCCAAGCAGTCTGAGGAATCTGCGATCGAGCAAGAGAACCAAGCTAAGGATTCTGAGGCCAAGGCTCTTGACGCAGAGGCAATCGCCGTCAAGGAAGAGAATGAAGCCAAAGACGCAGAAGCCAAAGCAGTTGGATCTGAAGAGCAGGCCGTAGAGGCCGAGGGCCTTGCCAAAGATGCTGAAAAGGTTGCTGTTAAGGCAGAAGAAGAAGCAAACGCTGCCGAAAGCGAGGCCGTGAAGGAAGAGCAAGAAGCAGTTGCCAAGGAGGACATTGCCGCCAAGGCTGAAAACGAACAGCGTAACGCGGAAGCAGCTGTCCAAGCAGCTGTTGATACTATCAAGGCCGAAGAAACTGCATTTCAGAACCAGTGTGATCAGCTCCGCAAGGTGAGCGAAGATGAGGGAGCAGGAGCCGTAAAAAGAGGTACCGCTGCCAATGAACTCGCACAGCTGCTTGTCAAGGACCCGCTCCCGCTCCAGAGGGCTCGCATCCTTGAAGAGGCTGCTCTCAGAAAACAGAACAAGCTTACCCAGGCCGCTGCAGACGCCCGTGCTGTTGCCACAGAAGCGGCAGATAGCGCCAAGGTGCAGAGGTCTAAGGCAGAGCAAGACAGGCTTACAGCGGAGCAGCAGAGGTCTAAGGCTTCCGAGGAGCGCTCTGCTGCGGAGAGCAAGCGTGAAGAGGCGTCGAATGACAGAGCTCGGGCCCAGCAAGAGCGCGCAGAGGCCGAAGAGGCTCGCGCAGAAGCAGAGTCCACGAGATCCCAGGCTGAGGATGACAGAGCTAAGGCTGAAGACGCTAGAGCACAAGCTTCTGATGCCGCCCGTAAGGCTGAAAAGGAGGCTGAAGACGCTGAGAAGTCCAGAGGCCAGGCTGAAGAAGATCGTGCTGCATCTGAGAACGCAGCCAAGGCTGCTGACGAAGCCCAAAAGCAGGCAGAAGACTCTAGAGCCGAGGCTGATGCCAAGCTCCAGGCGTGCATTGAGGCATTCCAGAGGGCTGAAGAGCGCTTGCAGAAGATTAAGACCACCATGACTGGAGCTGGAAAGGGCAAGCTGTGGTGGATGGACCGCGAGCTCACTGAGGCCAAGAAATACATGTCTCCCAAGATGCTCGCCAAGCTTGAGCAGCAGCAGGCCAGCGCCACCCCTACCCTCGTCGCCTAAGTGTTCTAGCTAGACAGATGCGCCTCTCTCTCGACTTTGAAACTAAATTCTCGACAGAACGACACCCTCAATTGGTGAAATAGTCTTCCTTTACTCCTTTTCAGAATTCTGGAATATGGAAACAGCGTTTACTCAGCCGCATGCTTCACTCTGCCTGCCACTGAGATTAACATTGCAGATAGATACTACGTAAATAACTTTTTCTCTTCATCTTTTTCGAACAATGGTTTATACTTTGTATCCGCGTTTCCTCGTTTTCCCTTGTGCAATATCTCGCTGCTGACATGATTTTTCTTTTGTAAGAGCCACCGCCTCCACGTAAGCCATGCTACAAGCCAAGACTTATTAACATAATATTGGTTGTTTCCTATTTCTAGTTTTTCTGAATTGTCATGGGTGTCATGCGTCATGAAGGTGAGGTTTTCTTCATAATGACCCTACATTAATCGTTGTGTTAACATGAACGCGGTTCCAACGAAGCAGAGTACTACGCACTTGCCAGTCGTCAATACATCGAATTTAATTTTATCAGCGCTTCGTGGTCGGTAGAGAAACATTTTCTTCATAGATCTACATTGGCCAGATAAATTGGCTTTGTATCAATCAAAACGAGAAAGTGTTGTTCTTAGAATTTTGTTTATTATTAATGAAAACGTTACGTGCAAACGGTGCAGCAGATTCTTTTGATTGTTGCTTACAGAATTCTGGAAAGATGGAGAAAATAGGGATCGCAACAAAGAACTGAGGAAAGATTAACTCGCTATCTCCAAGTAAGGGAAAGAGCAATGGAGAAGAAGGCATTTACTTACTTACATCTTGCTCTGGCGCAGCAAGAGGAAGCCAATAGTACCCAAAGCCGCAGCAGTCAAAGCAGTTTTCGTGGAAGGACTCATGCCTTCACTGGTCATAAAGGTCAGAATTTTCTCAACCTGTTCACCATTGTAGTTGTTCGGGTAGCGAATGGGAGCATCCAACATAGTCGAACGCTTCATCACAGCCTTGATGTGAGAAAGCTCATCGAATCCCCACTTGCCGTGGTAGCATCCCATACCGGAAGAACCGACGCCTCCGAAAGGAAGGTACGGGTTTGTGAGGTGCATAATGCAATCATTAATGCACATTCCACCAGCTTGAGTGTTGGCAGCGACCTTCTCAATGAAAGCATTGTTCTCGGCAAATACATAGAGAGCAAGAGGGTGTTCGCGAGCCTGTACAAAGTCAATCGCGTCATCAATTTTGTCCAAAGTTACAATGGGCAGAACAGGGCCAAAGATCTCCTCGGTCATGAGAGGGGAGTCAAGACGAGGATTGAGGATTAGAGTAGGCGGGATATACTTGGAAGCACGATCCGCAGTGCTCGTGCCACCTAGCAAAACCTCGCCACCATGGGAAGACGGGTCAAGAAGACGCATGACACGGTCATGGTGACGCTCATTGACAATACGGCCGAGGCTTTCTTGGGTGGAAGGGTCCTCACCATAGAACTCATGCACAATCTTCTTCAGCTCGGCAACCAACTTGTCGGCAAATTCACGAGAGACCAAAACATAATCAGGCGCAACGCAGGTCTGGCCACAATTCATGAACTTGTTTACCAAAATGCGCCGAGCTGAGGTAGTGAGAGAGCACGATGAGTCAACAATGGCTGGAGACTTGCCACCAAGCTCAAGTGTGATTGGAGTAAGATGCTTAGCTGCTGCGGTCATTACGATACGAGCTACAGCACCGTTGCCGGTGTAAATGATGTGGTCCCAGCGCAGACGCAGGAGGGCCGTAGTCTCAGGAACAGCGCCCATAACCACGCGGCAAACGTCAGAGTCGAGGTACTTGTTCACCATCATTTCCACAAATCTGCCCGTTGCCGGAGCCACCTCACTGGGCTTGATCACGAAAGCATTACCCGCAGCGATGGCAGCAGCAATGCACATGATTGAGAGGTTGATGGGGTAATTCCACGGCGACAGGATGAGCACGACACCTTTGGGCTCACGCCGCACCTCACTGTAACCGGGCTGCACAGTAATCGGGTGCCAGACACGCTCTGGGGCCATCCAAGATTCGAGATTGCTAATGAGATGATCAATCTCAAACACACAGGCCAAAGCTTCTCCGAAAATGGACTCAAACTTGCAGCGTCCGAGATCCTGCTTCATCGAGCTCGCAATCTCATCCTTGTTCTCTGACATGCAGCGCTTGAGCTGCTTGAGCTGGTTGATGCGCCAAGCGGCAGACTTGGTCTTGCCGGAGGCAAATCCCTGCCTCACCTCTTGCAGAACGACGCTGTACTCCCGCTCAAAGCGATCCACATCAGCGCCGTCAATCTGCTGCGACGCAGCGCCTTGCATGCCACGTTCATGAGCTGCTACAGATTCCGACATCTTGGTTTATAATGGGAAATAAAGAATTCCTTCTTTTTGAGCCAATCAACGATCAACTTTCCGAAGCTCCAATCCTCGGAGCTTTATATCCCTTGGTGTTCCTGTTGTATCGATTGTCGCTGCCGATTGTCCCAAGGTGATTCAAGCAAGAGAGCAAACAATATATTGCAGAAGTCGTCCCGTTTACGCGTTCGTCGATTCAAAGTAAGCAAGATCAGCTCACGCACGTTAGCTTATTGCTCTTCGCCCCCATCATGATAGAGTGCCCCTATCAGCTATGCTATAAGAAAGCATGAACTTACAACCAACGCCCGCAAAGACGAGTGCGATGCTGAGTCCGTCACACAATTTTCACGTTCTCCGTTTCGGGTCTGCTTTCGATTTTGCTATACTATCTAAAATTATTCTTTCATTCGTCTCCAGGGTTCTCTTCTTATTTTATTTTTTTTTAATACATAAATACAAATTCTCTCTTTACAAATTCAAGTGACTTACGATTAATATCCTCTTTCAATTCTCCCCATACTTACCTACCATGTAAGTACTGAGTTTTTTTACAAAGTTTTAAAAATAAAATAAAATATTTTTATAATATTTTAGTTCTACAAGTGGATCATCGAGGACTATTACATATATTCTAAATTATCGTTAAGTCAAAGCCCCAGAAACAGGTATTCAGACGCCTTCGCGCAGGAGGCAAGGTTTACTCGCGTGATGGAAAGCGAAAGCTTCCACTCGAAAGCAGTATCGGCAATCTCCAGCCTCGCTGTGAATCAGCGGTCAAGTGGGTGAGCGATAGCAAGACAGCATTCATTTTCTTACAAACCGCATTCAACCAGCCTCAGTCTGAGATTTTTATGTTTCTATTCAAAACAGAACAAATGGAAGAAAGATACCCTTCGCAGATAGATAGATCGGCATTAACTAAGCGCGCTATATCCAACCAACTGAACAAGGATACTACGGTAGGCAGGCATAGCCTAACACTGCCTTCTCCAGAACAGGGCTTCGAGTTATGGTGAGCGAGGGCCTAACTTCTGCCTCTCTTCTCGCAAGACAGGCTGAGGCCGCGACCTCGAGCTCCAATTTCGCAGTCAGGTCAGAGGGAGACAGAGCGGGTAAACTATCCACCATCCACACTGTGCTTTAAGTCCGCCACTCTTCCTTTTTGTCCAAAGAGGCATAGATAGGCAGTCCTACAGGTAGTAGTAGGTAGGCACGAACATGCTTTCTTTCGAGGCGCAGTAATGTTACTTACTTACTACGAGGCATTACTTACTTCTACAGCCAAATCCTTTTCGTTCGTCTTTTGGACCACCACCCTCGAACGCCCTCCTACCTACACAGGTAGTGGCAGTATCCTCGAGACGTCGTTTGTTCGTTGCTATGAAATCTTCGCTCACGCCGCCAACTAAATACTCTGAGCTCCGCCAAAAACGGGGACCGCAATTGCTTTGAGGCGAAGAGCGAACTGGGTCTAAGGACCAATCGATCGGTCAAACCTGAGGTATCTCTAGAGGCAGCAGTGGCAATAAATCGAAACTATTCAGAATCATTTAATTAAATTTTATTTAGTAAGTAATAAAATATATATAATTTTAAAAATTTAATTTTTAAAAGGTGGTTTTATCTTTTCTTCAGATGCTGGAATCCTTAGGACCTTGAAACGAAGTGGATTAAGTCACCCTCCACAAGCAACTTGAACGTGGTGCCATGCCACTCGCACACTCACGGCGTACTTTCGATTTCATCACATATTAAGTTGCCATCGCATAACCAGTTGATTCACTTCGGAAGTGACTTCGAGAAAGTTCATCTTTTGTATGGCAGATCAACAATGCATAGATATTTCCTCGTCCACCATGGCAATTGACTGTAAAATCTATTTAGTGAAGATGCGGATACGAACTGATTTATTGATGGATATATCGCTCACCAAGCTAGAAATTAACCGTGACCAACATATTACTGTGCATTTTCTAAGGCTCTTTCTATTCAAAATTCGATCTGTTTTCTGATTTATCACAAGGTAGGAAAGTCCAAACATATTATAAAAATCAAATGAAATTTGACCAAATGGAACTACGTTTATTCCTGAGAAGCAGCACACGGCCAATAACAGTAAAAGCATGCAACAGAAAGACGGAGATATATTGCAGCATGCCTAATACAGCCCATACATTCAACCAGAAATCAGGGGATGTCTTTAAGGTCTCATGAGACCGTGTCACAATATCAAACATAGCGATTTTTTGACGAATAGCATTTCCAAGTCATATTTCGTCAGAGCGTATGTATTGTGTTTTTCTATTAGTTTATATTGAAATTCATTATCACACTAGCGAGACCCATGCCTCAGCGGTAGGACCTACGCAGTCTCATCGTCTGTTTATTTCCAAGTCTGATGTTTGAAAAGCCCGACAATCAAAAAACAAGAACTTTGTTCCCTCCAACTACCTCGTTAGGTGCTCTTTGCACCGCTCGCCTCATGTTCATGAGCATGAATTGATGCGCTGACTGATGCGTCCAGGTTGAACTTGAAATTAGGTGCCTATGGCCTGCGTTTGCTTACGCATCATCAAGATACATTCTGCAGATGTGTACCTTTTTCCTTCCGCGCTCACAATCTCCGCGTCTCGCTAGTATTATTATTATTATTATTAGTAGTAGTAGTAGTAGCGGCTATTGGTAGTGCAAATATTGCACTTTCCTAATTTTAATTTTAAAGAAAGATTTTATTCATTTGATATCAAATGTTGTTTAAAAGTTTTATTTAAATAAACATTTTAAAAATAATAGAAAGAGAGGCCGTCTGACGGAAAGGTTACCAAGCTCGGCCCGACCTGAACTATGTTTTACTTAGTCATAGACAGTTCTGGACTCTCTTTTGGATCCAGCCACATAACAGCTGCAGATACTCCTAAAGAACTGCTGATATTTATGAGTTATTTATTTCTGATCGTAAAAACATGTTTCTCTTTTGGAATCTGGTTTGAGTAAGTGTTAGCTTTATATGGATTAGTGCATTTCTAGGACTCAAAATTGACTCCAAACGGAGCTGGGTTTGGGAGCAAGGTGAAATTTGGGTGAAGATACTAGCACTCGGCAGGGGAATTACCATATCTAATTGGACTACCGGAGAAAATCGAGAATCATTTCAATACAGACATCGAAGTTTTAGAGCATGGTAAAGTGGGTATCGAAGTGCTTCATTATCCAACTTCATTTATAGATAGATATTTCACAGTAGCCCTATGCATCTACGAGAGAGACTTGGCATTTCCTGCGTCGATATATTCTCAAAACATTCATTTGATTACGCTGGGATCTACTAGAGTTTGTTCGTAAACGCAACTTCGACCACTTCACTTCACTAAAGACAACAAAAGGTTACGTGCGACTACCGCACATTGAGGTGATGCTGCTTCAACCTGCTTCACTGAAAGGTACGGTAGAAGCAGGTTGAAGCACCCAAGCAGCAGTCAAACAAACCATTTAGCGGCCTCCACAACTGTGACTTAATTAAGCTTTGCGAGCTGAGCTCATTTTCCAATTACTCGCATCAACCAAAATAGGACTCTCCAAAACCTCGTGTTTTCCTATCTCCATGCCCTTTAAAGTCATACGAAAGAAGCTCATACACCTAGTCTCAAAATCGACCTTTGAAATTTATCGACAGTTGACGAAAACATTACAATGCGCTACAGCGGCTTCATCTTCTTCAAAACAACTCAACGTAGAACTCATTATGGTATATTTAGTAGTACGCAACTTAAACGAGTCTGGTTGCTTTGAGAGTTTGAAAACTTTTAAGCTTTCAATTTCAAAATCATGATTTTGACAATAATAAATAATAATAATAATAATAATAATCAAAATAATAATAATAATCGAAAGAAAAGTTTGAACGAGAAAGAAATTTGGAAAGATAGAAAACTTGAAACCCAACTCTCTTTAGTTTAAAAGGAACTAGCCTTAGCAAGCTAGTAGCTTCCTCTATATGTTACCTTCCTATTGAGTGCCCTGCGTCAGACAACGCCATATTGCGATCTTTTCGGGCTCACGCCGGGACTTCGGAACGTCAGCACTGCTAAAAGCAAGCAAAAAGCAGCCTCCGCTCGCGTCTGAGATGGCTGCAAACCTAGCAGATAAACCATTTGCTTCAAAGTTTTCGCTGCTATGCAAATACGCAGAACAGGGGAACTGCTGTAGTAGTGATTCTGATGCCAAGGTTCCTAAGAGGATTTGACTGAGCAGATAGCTCAGGCGACCCATGGGTCACTTTGGAAGTACTCGGCTGTTTTTTAAACTTAGCATGCGCTTGTGATAGTACGTAAAATTGCACATGCCTTGCGTAATATCCCTCAGCACCCCCCTCATCGTGGCACAAGGATACGGATGCGCTGATTTTTGGAACGCCTTGCGATCTCTACTAAGAAAAGGAAGTATTGGTCATTGAATTGAAAGGAATTGAATGGATTTGATCGTATCAATTCGAAAGAGCTTTGACTATAATCGATTTATCATCACTGACACTGCCGTCATAGTACCTACCTACCCACTCACAAGTCGGAAGCCTTTTCCGAAGGAAGAGGTTTCGATCTGAAGATGAGATTGGCCGCCGCAAACATTCACGCAAACTCAGCTTGGATTGCAAATAGCCAATGTTGGAGTAGCCCCGTTTGATTGCGGCGAGCTATCGTACGTACTGATCAATATAAACCCTTGAAAGATATCTGGGGAACTGATTCAATCGCCAGCAGTGGCTCCGATTTATGAGCTCGCGACCTGGAGGACATGGATCTTGAACGAACATGGTTGCTGCACTAATGCAGCATTGTATAAGAAGGGGAGGGTTAGTTCAAGAAGATAACTCGCAACTTTGGAAATCCTCTGGTCATGAGGTGAAGTTGTGTGATTAGGCTGCCCGTCTAATCTGTTCATTGGGTTTTCGAAGTTGGAGGGAGGTAGCAGGAAAAGGCTATCGACCGCTTTTTTTCTTGGGATGCAGAGTGCTTGTGATAAGGAGAGTAGAAGCAGAGATGTTACCTTGAATTAGACATGGATTTCTAGTACTTTTCACTTATACAACGGGCCAAACATTAGAAAACTCCGCATGCACAAAATAGCCTAACAAGGTGCAGAGTTATAAAAGAGTCCCAATAGCCGCGGAATTTTTTGAAGATCGGGCCGCAACCAAACCAGTTGAATGATGAACCAATGTTGTTTCTGGGCCAGCACTACCTCAAGTCAGAAAATCTACAAAAATATATTGCAAAAAGCCAACCCAAGATTGGAATTTGGCTAACCATATCAAGGGAAGACTGAGATACATGCTCATGAATATATCCAAAATGGCAAATTGATGTTTAAATCATACGTAAGTACACGACTGCACATGAAAATATACAATACCGAGGTATGTTCCAAGCATTTGCATGATTCAAGAGGGTTTTGGCAAAGAGCCTTTGATTGTAATTAAACTTATCGAAAAGTGTAAAAACTACGATCATAACAACTTGAACTCAAAGCAGAACAATATTAAACCATATTGCTCGCTTTCGTATAGTTTGCATGGATGTGTTTTCCTTTGAAATTAAATTGTCTGTTGTGCAAGGTTAGAACTTCAATATGTCTAGTGCTTTGATGAAGAATTTTCCCTTTACAATATATTCGGTTGTACCAAATGAATTAGAAAATCAAGGACACCTAATTTCAGTTATTTCGTAAGATTTAAGGGTGAGACGAAGAAATGAACGGAGACGGTGACGAGAAATACATATATGGTGACCTTTGGGAACCATATTGAAAAGCTAAGTGACAACTTGCAATACGGATGCAGACGTACACGCTTGCTTGCTGTTTTCAACTGTCTTTACATGGAAGTCCTTCGAGTATGCGTTGCTCCAATAAGGAATACTTGTATAAATCCACATGGAACATTAGAGTGAAGGGCTCTGAATGTATTAACTGCCTTTGCTTGCTC
Organism: Schizochytrium sp. TIO01; assembly: GCA_004764695.1. Classification (NCBI taxonomy): domain Eukaryota; class Bigyra; order Thraustochytrida; family Thraustochytriidae; genus Schizochytrium; species Schizochytrium sp. TIO01. Next base: position 3,783,105 of record SMSO01000037.1, on the reverse strand, counting down.
AGAACCATATGATGATCAAAACTCGAAGAGTTCATCATCGAGTTGGCATGGTTGCAAAGCAATTATTATTTCTTGTTTTTTTTAAACTTCCTAATTTCTTGGGAATATGGGCGACGAGCGTTTCTTTAATGAACGTGTGTGTAAACTGTTTTACTCGGCCTTACGCTTCGGGTTGTTTTGCGCATCAAGGATGGCGCCTGATTTATCTCCCGTAGCAGCGTAGTGTTCAACGACAGCATCATCGAGGACTTTCATACGGCCTTGAGCGATCTGGCAAATAGTAGTGTAAAGGAAGTAACTCATTACACAAAGAATGAGCATCTCGCTACCCTTTTTGAAGAGCGAAGGCTCGCCATCCTTGGTTTTGCCCTGGGAGACCTGGTCAAGGCCTTCACGAAGCTTTTGCTCAATCATCTCACCAGTCAGAGGGACAAACTCAGGCAAGGAATCCACAACCTTGACTGCAGTATGAATAACGAGCTCTTGGTTGCGAAACCAATAAACAAAAAAGATAGCCTGACCCTGCACTTTAACAAATGCCTTGCCAAGCAATGTCGCAAAGAAAAAAGTAGAGAACCCAATGCCCACAGAGCCACAAACAATGCCAACCAAATCAAACGCAGCGTTTGGCCACGCACTCATGAGAAAGATGCCGAAAAAGCCAAAGCGGTTGACAAAATCAACCATCCACTTTTTCATCTGAGACAGGACATCGCCACCTTCGGTCTCAGCAAGAGCTTCAGCGACATCGTCATCCTGCTTTCCTGCAAGGTACGCAGCACGGGAGACTGCATAAGGGGGGATCTCACCCATGGCGGTACCAGCACCCCACAGAATAGCAGGCACCAGGCATCGCAGAAGAACATCCACAAACTCGGGCTGAGGACCACCGGTCTCACTAGTAGAGTCTTGGCACTCCATGCTGCATTCCTTGAACCAAATGTCGCAAAGAGACTCAAAGTTCATGCTTGGGCAGCGCTTACTGGCCATGACTACTTTGAAGATGTGTGGAAAGAGGAAGAGAATACCACTGTGAAGTCCAGATCCCAAACCAATCGAGCTCAAGACACCAAGACCAACCCACCAGACGACAAATTCTGTGTTGCGTTCAATCTCGTCTGCCAAGGGGTTTTCTGTAGCACGGAGGTAACCATAACCACCACCAAGAATCGTGCCAATACCCCAAAAGAGTGGCGAGGTGAAGATTGTCTTGATGAGGTAGATGACATAATCAACAGTGACTTTAAAGAACAGAACCAATGTGGTGCTGGGATCTTGAAGTAGCGTTAGGTTTGCGCGTTTCTCTGCAAGATGGGTCTTGAAGGCTGTCACCTCCTCCTTGCTAGGTTTACCCATAGTGATATACTTTTGAATCTAGAGTGAAACCAAAGAACGAATCTAAGCTCCACGTGCTGCGATGAAAACCTTGCGCGACGAGATAAGCAAGTTTGCTCTGCGCTCGCTGACACTGACTGTTTCTAGTTTCAAGATTGCCACGATAACTGCAATCAATGAGTGCTTCACAAATCGAAAGCACGTATGAACTGCTTCTTGTTAATTACACAGTATCTGTGACAGGTTTTCTCAGGAGGCAATCTATGTTTTCCACGTCACACCAGACAGCACCAGCAGATCGAGGTGCCTGTGAGCAACAGTGAAGTGGATTTGCTGCCAAGCCAGCACCGACTAGTCTTCTCGGCCTCCGTGTTCCAGCCTTCGCAAAGGTAGGTACTTGAGCGAGTGAGCAAGGAAGCGAACGAGTGCGGAAAGCGCACGCGTCACAGAGGAAGGTATTGCGTTTAAAATAGATTCACGCAAACACCGCTTAGACAAGCGACCGGAACATCCTCCCTTTATCGGCAAATTAACATTTGTGCACTAAGATATATGTTTTGCTCCACCCTTGGGGAGCACTCGAGAGAAATATAACCACCGAAGGTGTGTAAACTATATCAACATAATACTGTTTCGGGGAAAATTCATTTGCAAAGTGCCCTACACCTTTTCATGATGAATAAAAATTTGTGAAAAGAAAAGAAGGAAACTTGCAAGACTTTGATTCTTTGTAAATAATATGAATGCATCTAGAAGAGGTGGCTTTAATAAACGAATGTAAGTGTTCAACATGAAGTACGATTGCAAATAATATGTTCTTGTAATATTTAAAATAGAGACAGATCGAAGGATGAGAAAGAGAGAACAATCTTGGTCTTCGAGTTCGTTTGATTGATTCTGATGATCTGAGACATTCATAGTTTGCGTTGGCAGCAGAACGCATTTTGACAGAAGCTGTCCTCACGCAATGGCCTGGACTTGCGGAACGTGCACGCTTTCAAATGATGCAAGTGCCAGTTCCTGTGCTGCGTGCGAGAGCCCGAAAAACCTGCTAGAAGAGAATCGCCAGGTGGGCGAACACGGAAATGTGGAAAATGTGGATGATGTTCAGGTGAGACTCGTGAGTTTGCCACCTGGAGAGAATCTTGAGATTGAGGGTTATGGAGCAGTACACGGCAATTCACGAAACGTTGCAGCTGCTTGGCCAATCAACGATGGCGACTCGCATGCGGAACTATCCTGTTGCTCCGAAAATGCAGCAGAGAGAATTCCGGTTGCGGAGCTAGCGACGAAATCACGAGCTTTTGAAGATTTGCTGCGGAAAGTGCTAGAAATTGCCAAAACCCAGCAAGTTGGATCTAAATGGATCGGTGCGAGCTTTACGGGCAAAGATTTTGTGAAGGAGTTTATATCTAGAGGATGGTCGGCAGATGAAGCGCAGGCTCTCCAAATTCTGCAAGAAGAACTTCTTGATGTTGATGTGGTGAATACTGTTCCATATTCTCGTCACCCGCAGGCAAAGAACGGGGACACCCTTTATCGACTTGGGCGCCGTTATGGCTGTGAGCATTCTAAAGTGCCACCCGCTCGGATATCTTTTATTTGCCAAGCATGCGATTTGCAAGCGCTGGTTCCAGTCCCTCAAGACCCGTCTACTTTTCGAACCACAGATGGAGAAAAGGCTAAAGTAAGCTGGACTTGCAAGGATTGCACTTTTGAGAACAGCGTTGAGATTGAGGCTGCCTTGCGTGCTGCAGGTATCCATGTACCTGATGAAGCAGACCAAGCAAGCAATGGAGCTTTGGCGAGTCTCTGGGAAGCAGGGAAGTATGGCCTCGGGCAACTTCATCAGTATATTCGTCCAGATACAGTAGAATCAGGAACATCCGAGAAGCGTGTGCGAAGCGCCCTGCAACGTGCAGTACTTTTACATGAAGATGAGCAAGAACCAGCATCGTGGCTTGACCCTGTGCCACTCCACGAACTGCTTGCGGTGGATCGCAGTAACCGCGTGCGGACTGGAGAAGCTGACGAGTCCTTGTTATCGATATATGCACCGCTAGCAATGAAGAAGCTTCGAGCTCACTTTGGTATTGATGAGGATTTCTTCTGTGAAAGCCTTTTTGAGCACGAGCTTCACGCACGGGAAAACACTGGAGGTCGATCTGATAGCCTCTTCTTTTTCAGTGCCGATAAGCACTTTGTGGTGAAGACAGTTCCGAAGGCAGAAATGCTTGTTTTACGCAGATTGTTGCCTGACTATTTTACGCATATGCTTGAGAATCCAGACTCCTTCCTCCCCCGATTTTTGTGTCTTTTCAAGGTTTGTCCTTGGCCTGGGAAACCTCCTGTACACTGCTTAGTTATGACAAATGTTGTCGACTCCCCTTTAGATGTTGAGAAGGTCTTTGACCTAAAGGGATCGACAGCAAACCGATTTGTCTCCTTGGAGAAGCAGCGAGAGTCGATGGAGAAAAAGGGTTCATTACCCACCTTGAAGGACCTGAATTGGAAATCCCCGATTGAGTTAAGAAACGAGACCACACGGGCTGCCCTTCTTGCACAGATAATGGCTGATACGCAACTGCTGGCTCGCTACAAACTAATGGACTACAGTGTCCTCATTGGGGTACACACGCATCCCCCTGGTGAGGATGATGAAGGTCACTTTCCCATCCGCCGCACACGCTGGCAGACATATCATGGTGGTTTACCTACCCCGACTGGAGTCTACTTTATTGGCATTATTGATATACTTCAAGAATATGACATGTACAAACAAGCTGAGCGATTTGTAAAAACCTCAATTTTGTCTCCACTTAGTGGTTACCTACAAAGGGGGCGTCAGAATGGAGGTGAGGTTCAAGTACCTTGCCCATACTGTAAATTTCAATACAACAAAGTCTCGGTAGATGGCCCATCAGAGAAAGTTATCCAAGTCAGTTGCATCGGATGTGGTGCATCTTTTGATTATGCAGAAGAAGGGATCACAACGTCCGATACCAACATTTCAAGCATTCAGCCTGTAGACTATCGTCGGCGCTTGCTTGAATTTGTCGAAGCAAAAGTATTTTGTTAAACAATGTATCAATAGAGATGGTCTCAGCTTTTTCTTTTATTGCTTGCTATTTTTTCTTTAGGCCTTCAGACAGAACAACAATTGTATCCATACTATTAATTTTAAAAAGATATATTTCATGCTTGCTTTGTTTGTTGCACACCTTACATAAGTTTTGATCCTCGCCAGAGGTTAGTTAAAATGGTTTGATATATCTCGCGTTGCTTTTTCAAACGGAGACTGCACCGAAGACAAATCTTGGAGCACACTACCCAATGAGCGGCCAATTTCCATTTGTCTATTGTCTTGAGCCATCACGTCACATTGGCTCTCAGTACTTACTTCAGCCGCGCAATCATCATGATGTGCCTCCACCGTAAGTGACTTTTTCTCCTAATAATATTCACTAAGTATCTTCTAGTGCTATCCGTGCATGTGTAAGACCTTGTGCTCAGTAGGACCTACATAGTGTTACTACTAAGAGTAAATGTATGCAGGACTTAGAATGAAGCAAACAAGTCCCCAAAACTGTAGAACCAAGAAAGTAAAACGAAGAAAGTAAAACAAAGAAGCCTATGCGTAAGCGTTTGGAAGCCGCCGCTCAGGGTGAAGATAGCTGCTGCTGTATGCATGAAGATCAAGAAATGGGTTGTAAAAGCAACAAGAAGATCGATCAAGAAGAACAAGAAGAAGAAGAGTCCGGAAGGGTTGACAAATGATTTTGTTATTCAAAAGAGCTCATCGATGGCAAAGAATCAGAATTCAGAAAAGAGGTAGATAGCAAGTGAGGAAGCAAATAAGAGGTATACTTCTTCGACTCGGCTTGAACACGAGGCTAGTAGCTAGCTAGCAACAGATGTGTCTGGGCGCGAGGAAGTCAGCTTAGTTCTCCTCCTCCTCCTCCTCCTGCTCGTCAGCCTCCTCGGTCTGCTCGACCTGCTCGGAGTCCTCGTCGGCCTGGGCGACCTCGGTCACCTCGGCCTCGTCAGAGGCAACCTGGGCATCGGCGGCGGTGGGGGAGGTGGCCTCGACGGCGGCGGCGGCCTCGACCTTGCTGGTGTCAACGGTCACGTCGTTGTTGACGGACTCGAGGTTGTTATCGACGACGGGGGCGGCCTCCATTTTTCTTGATGTAGAGTTGCTTGCTTGCTTGAAAAGCTGCTTGGGTGCTTGAGGTTTGCTTTTGAGGTTTTGGTTTGGAGCTCGAGTTGCTGGTTTGCTTCTCCGCATCGATCGGTCCTGCGCCGCGATTTCTCTGAAAATTCGGAGGGCGCCCTCACAAATCGCGCCCAATTTCGCCCAGTGGGCGCTGTGAGGGCCCCACTGCCTCCTAACGCGCCGCGCCGCCACTCGCAGCCTACCCTCCTCCTGGGAGCGCAAGCCCCTCTCCTGAGGGGCGCCGCTCCCGCCAGGGGGGGTGCAAAGGCGCCCTCCCACGACCCCCCTCACATCACTGAGGGGCGCCTCCAATTCCTCGCCGAGGCCCACCGCGCGGGTCTCGCCCGCTCCAGACCGCCCGGAGGCCTCTCAGCCGGTGAGAACTCGCACAAAGGCCGCCAAGCCCGCCACCCGCACAGAGAGGCCTCTCCAGCCGCTCCAGCCGTCCATCGCCCCGCCCGCCCACCAACCAATATCGATCAGCCTTCCCTTCTCCAGCTCGAGATCTCCTCTCAATCCCTCTGCGGGACTGCTGGACTGTGTCTCCATTTGTGAGACTGAGAGTGAGAGAGAGAGAGACTATCGAGGAGGTTGGCTGACCCGGGGGTTGGTTGGATCGAGGCGGTAGGAGGTGCTACTGCGAGGCTAGGCCAAAGTGGAAGTGTTTCGGGTAGGTACGGGTAGCTAGGTAGGGAGGTAGTAGGCAGCATGGATATAATTTGTTTTAGACTTTGAAAAGAAAAGAAAAAGAAAAGAAAAGTAAAGTAAAGAAAAGAAAAGATTGATTAGCTAATTCAAATATTTGGGTGATAGGCAGAAGAAGGAGAAGAAGAAGATCTTTGTTTAGTTAGTTTTGTTTAGTTTTGTTTCAAGTTCTCTTTTGCATGGATGAGGGAGAACAGGCAGTCAGTCGCTCCTGGAATCAGGAAACCGAACGAAGACGAGAGAGAGAGAGAGAGATTAGCGAAGGCGAACTCGAGCGGCGCGGTGGCTTCCGGAAGCAAGCGTCCTTGCCTGGCAAGGGCGGCCTGTCTATCTACCTGCCTGCATGCCTGCCTGCCTGCCTGCGTGCGTGCGTGCGCGCTCCTTCGAGAATCTTGATCATCCATCGACTCGCTCGCTCACTCGCTCACTTGCTTTTGCTTATAATTGTTATACTGAGACTGAGACTGAGACTGATACTTTAAAGTCATACTTATAAAGAGAATTACGCCAAAGAGAACGAAAAGAGCGAAGGAAAAGAGAGAAACGAAGGAAACGAGGCGCCTTTATCTGTACGGATCATTATGATGGATGAGAAACTATGATTTACACATACTTCTGCTGCTGATCAAAACGTGCTGAGGGCTTGACGTGGATCTTGACCTCGGCCCTAGGACTACGTGGAGGGTATATATCGATTTCTATTCTCTCAGCAGTCAAGCGAATAAACTGCTACTAGTGTCATAAGCAATTCGAAGGTTGGAAAAAGCAGGAGACCAGTCTGAGAGAGCTGATGAAGAGTAAGTTCCCTGTTACATAAGAACACGGAGAACGACTCGCTTTGATACCATGGTTTGCGTAATGTGCAATAACGCGCTGATCTTAATTACTCTCTTCACTTGTTAGGCTCGAGGAAGTTGTTTTTGTTTTAATACTACGTCCTTCTAATTCACAGGTACTGTAGGTACCTACATTCCTGTGACAAACTTGAGTGGAGGATCTTTGGAGCTACGAGGAAACAATCCGAACACTTGCATCACCTCCATTACTGGCCTCTAGCAAACTCGTATCTGGGAACGCTAGGATATTTTCATTTTTTCAGTTTAAGTGACTCTTTTAATCTTTTTTATTGGATATAGCTACACGTAGTGCCTAGGCAGCGAATCAAAGAGATCAAAAGATGGATCAAGGTTTTGTCATGAGAGCGACATTTCAAGGCCGCTGCTGCGTGCCTGAGCTTCCCGAACAACCTGCGAGAGATCAAGACCAATTGCTCTTTCTCTTGCAAAGCTTACCAATAGCACGGTAGCCGGATGAAAAAGCCTCTCGGCCAGCTAGTTGTGCACGCGGAGCACCAATGCAAAGCTTGTGCAGACCAGCGGCACGCCGAGGGCCAGCCGCAAAATCACGGGTGCACGGGCCTTGGCAGAAGAGCTACTGCTAGGAGTAGTTGGGCTTTTAAAACTCTAGCTCATAGTAAATAGTACGAATATATTACAGAGCGTGCGAACAAATGCTGGAAACGACATGCTCGATGCCTCCAATGTTAGCTACCTCGCACGTGAATAAATATCGATCGTATAGAGTAAAATAGTATGTGCACGTGCTGCACCGCAAAAGTTGAGGAGGATATTTTTCTTTGGAGATCAGCGGTGCAGGAGAACTAAATTTCTCAAGATTGCACATGATGGCGATTCACGATCGTCCAGGCGGTTCTGAACTTTGAGTAGAGGGATTTACACATTCTCCAACGTTGGCAGCTCTTGCCAAGGCGAAATGATCAAAATTTGAAACGATGAATGCATGTCAGATATAAGTTGTATCTTGGAAAACTCATCATCCTTTTCACAGTCTTCAAAACAATGGTTAACGAAACTTTTAAGAATACCAAAACTATAGTTACATTGATTGCCAGGCTTGCACCGCAAGGAGTCTACAAGCTCCTGAGTGTTGTTAGCAGCCTCCTAGGCACCCCAAGCTGCTCGTAGAAGATCATTGGTAAGCAAGCCCAGCAGAACCGCGCCGACTCTTGTAGCGTCGCAGTCAGGAACCCCGGAGTCCTAGCACCTTCTAATTGGGTACTATATGGACTTCTAGTAGTGCTATTACTTAGTTCTTTTGTTCACAAATAATCATTTACTACGAGTTAAGCTAGGTACTTTTTTCAACTTGAAGAATTTTTATTTTTTTAAGTAACAATGAAAAGTAACACCTTTTAGAAACAGGAAATAAGTATGTATGATTCGAGGGTGAAATCATTTGCTCTGACCAATATATTTGATGAATCAGAGCAAAAGTAGCTCCCAAATAGAACCTCTTGCGTCTTAAAGATGCTTCGTTTTCTAGAATTTGGGTAGAGCAGCAGGTGGGCAGGTAGGTACCTAGACCTGCGAAGTGCAAATTTAACCTTTTACTCCTCTTCATATTATCACGAAAGAGAACATGAAATCGACTAAGATATTGAACTCCAAAGCAATTTGAGGAGATGGCTAAGAGGACGCAAGCAATGCTTATGGCCAAAAGTCTCAACTATTGAGCGAGGGATGGTGACAGGGCCTAGCCTGCCAGTCACGCCCGCTCGATGACCGGTCCGCGGAAGGACCTCGGCCCAAACTTGGTCTTCTTTCTGCATCCATCCCTCTTAGAGCAGCTCCTAAAAAGCCATCTCTGTTTTGATCTCTTTCCAGTCAGCTTAAGGGATCTCCAAGCGCTTTGTTCTCTCTCCTCTCTCTTTCTCCCGAATTGAACGTAGTTGAACCGTTGCCCATTCCTGAGCGTGCGCATGAAACCTAGTTCCGCTCCATCATGATTGCCGACGAATATTCATGAGAGGCCCTGCCAGAGACTGACGCGAGCACTGCAAAAGCCCTGCCCAGCAGGCCTGAATGGAGTGTTGATTCTACTCAGGTTTGCAAGCTCTTCTAACTCTGTGTCACCTGCTTGCTTTCTCTGTGGAGGTGTCAGTGACGTAGAGAACGAGTTAGGCAGTGAGAGATGAACAAAATATGAAATAAAATGAAATAAAACAAAGCAAAAAAATAGCCTTTACTAGCGAGGGAGAGAGAACGGGAACCAGAGAGGGAGAGAACGGCGAACCTGATGGCTGATCGCAGAATTGCGCAGAATTGAAGTAGTTGAAGATCTCAGAATTCGAGTCTGGGAAAGCGAGTCCGTCTTTATAATTAAATGCGTACATACATACTGACTGCAACGGCGCTCGGAGCTCGCCAGAGAGGAGCTCGGAGTAAGCAGCCTGTAGTCGGAGCAGCGGTTTTGAGGTCGCCAACCACCTCCAGCGGAGTGTCGCGATTTTTTCGAAGAACTCGCAACCCTGAGCCGCCTCAGCCAGAGCAGCGAAACCTTCGCGACAATCCATGAGATTATCGCGAAGAGCCCTCCTGGCGACTCTGGCCTGCGAGGAGACAGAGACTGAGAAAGGCCACCGAAGTGAAGAATAGCTACAGTCGTTGCGAAGAGATCTCGATGCTCGGCTTCCAGCAGTCATCACAGTGCATGTACGAACAATCAGACTGTACAAACGTGCGGCTTGGAAAGCAGGTTGGTATCTTGTGCTAGGCAGGTAGTAGCTAGCAAGGTAAGAAGAACTTGAATGGCAGCACTTCAACTTACTCGAAGTAACAGAAAAGGCCATTCGTACTCAGGTTGAGGGAGGGGTTTCTAACTAAAGAACGATTTGCCAGAGTGGTGAGATATATAATTTCAGTACCTAAGACTTGAGTTTTGAACCAAGTAAAGGGACTTGTAGGAATAACCTCTGGCTAGCTAGCCTAGCTCGCTAGCTACTGAGAAGCAGCGCCGAGTGGAGAATGGATCTTCTTCACCAACTCACTTGAAGAGACTCCCATTGGTGAAAGTATATTTTATGTTTGTCTTTTAATTAGAGACAACTCAACTCGCCACCACTCTCGCCCTTGCCATCACTGCCGTGTTGACGATTTTGGTACCTCGGCCAGCATGATCTTTTAGACTTGAATTTGAGACTATTGATGCTTTTATCACATTATTTTTATTTGTTCGCCTATTTGTTTTCTGTTATCAGAGCGGGATTTTCTTTTGTCAAAGTGCTACCTATTTGCATAATACTGCTCCTACTCTAACAAGAAGGATCTTTTCATCAAGTCGAGAGTGTCAAGAGTGGGCCGCGTACCATGGTGTTTCCAGGCCGCCACCGTCAGTTGCAACAAATATTTGTGGCAGCGATATGGCTGAGTGCAGATCAGCAAGTTTGGCCTGCGTGGAGTGTCTTTGCTCTGGCATGGAGAAAGAATCTTGATTTCTAGCTAGCTAGCTAGCGCAGCAGAGATGCTTTGGTCGTACCCGTGCACGTGCGGAAGAGACATTGACTTCTGGAGGTGCCGGAGTCCGCTGCTGGAATTACTCTGCAACACCCCTCTCATCAACTTTCTGCCATACTCTCGAACTTTTCCCAGTGGAAGTCAGAGGACAACCTTGCCTGCAGTGCAGAGAGCTCAGTGGAGAGGCTGCAAGCGTTCGTGGCCAATCCTCTGCACCCACGGGGGGGACCCATGAGGTGCGTCTGCTTTGCTTGGCTAGCGAAATATTTGTGAGGCAGAAACCCCCACAGCGCGCTGAGCACCTATACCTTCCTCTGCTCCCTCTGTGTCTCCGTGCGAGCGCTTCTGCCAATTTGGAGCTAAGAGTGAGCGCAGGAAAGCACGTGCACACGCAGGTTCTCGACTTCAAGGGGGCAGTTTTGCAAGATAAGGAGGGCTCGATTTGGCAGTTTCTCACGTTGTTGCTGCCAGCTCGAAGCAAGTCTAACTTCTCGAACCGACGAAAGCAGAAGCAGCTCGACTCGGTTTCATTCGTTCGCCACGCAGGTTTCAACGCTAGTTTCCAACTCCACCTTCGTCCTCAGCCTACCTAACATTTCAACGTCTAATACATAGTAGATACGAGACTACATACTCATATATAGATCTTAGGTACTCATCTCCATTGTTGCATACATGCACTCTCGTGATTAATTCTATGTAAGCATCCCGGCCGCATACCAACCCAAGGATTTTACTACTTAAATGTATTTATTTTACTCGGTGCTATGATTCTTGTTTCAAGTTGCGTTATTTCTTTCTTGTAGAGCCTATAACTATCAGTGTCAAGAGAGTTTGTGACTTGATATTTCTCTAGAGATAAGATCAAAGATATATTTTTATAAATTAATTAGCAGGACGGAGGTTGCTTCGAGACCAAGCAGTCGCCAAGAACGCTCACGCAATTGATACAATACTAGTACTACTAATGAGCAAACAAATTGATGGCTGTAGTTGCAGTTTTAACAAATCAGCTTTCAGTGGCGACCATAGATGGGAGCTGGAATTCTTCAGACAACGTAAAATTTGCAGCACAGTGATAAGCGCCTTTTCCACCGAAATCAACCCAAAAGTTTCTAATACCTCCCTAGCTGCATAATAAACGAGAGACTATCACAGTGGTACCTTAGGTCATTCTGCAACCTGCTAAGCAACTTGTACTACTATTAGGACTTCCCAGTTGAGCTTTCCAGTAGTGAGTGATCCTTCTGGCTTGAGATTTTAGTTAAACCCAGTACCTCTAACAACTTAGTAAGAGCAAGCTTCAAGAAGTTATAGCAAGGGAAACTACCTGCGTAGTATTACCAGTAGTAGTCGTGGCACTTTGGCTTCATGACGGTCCAAATATTCTGAAGCCATCGATCTGCCTCACATGAGTGAAAAATGGCATGCGACGGGGAACTACGAACTTGACAAGCAATGACATAGAACTTGTAGCAGGTGCGGGAGCTGCTGTGGCGCATCTCGCCTGAAAGGATTTCGGCGGTGTTGGCAAACGACTCGGCCCATGTTAGTAAGTAAGTAAGTAAGTAAGTAAGTAAGTAAGCTTGCTTCGCTTACCAGTTAAGATAGCAACTTGAAGTGATCAGCGGTTTCTACAACCATGGCAAACATGCGCACTCCCTCCAAAACTGAGCAAAGAAAACGTGCTCCTTTAAACCGCCCAAGGCTCCTGCCCGAATGGCATAATTGTGATCACGATGGTGGAAACACGTCAACAACTTGCGAATGACGCAGTGGCAGGCAGAAGTTTGCTTACGAGTGGAATAAACGGTAAGACCGCCGCATTTCAGATCGACAGCGATGCATCATCGACCCAAAAATTGGGCATTCAAGTCGACACGAAAACTGTCGAAAAACCAAGTTGCCAACTAGCGGGCACCTAGCTAGCTTCTTAGCTGCCTATCTTCACGGCAGTCGCAGTCAAAAGCAAACTTACTTGAACCAAAGAAGCCATCTTGCAATCTAGCGATGGCACAGCGTAAAGGCAATTGTAATATAGTATAATCTGCTAGAAGGACAAGAATAGAGGTCCTGGGATCAGTGATCAGTGATAATCACGACGATCCTAGAGTGAGTGGTGGGCGGCCTACGATTTGTCACATTTATTCGAGCACTCCAATGCCTCATATTAGTCGCAGAACTCGTATGTCAAGCTACTACTCCCCGAGCTCTTCGCAGAACCTATACGCTCGCCAGGTGGTCAGAGGTAGTAGTAATAAGTCAAAATCTGTTAGCAATTGTGTGAAAAGTCAGGCCAAAATAATCGCTTATTGAATTAGAAGAACTTAGCACAACTCCGGGCCGGCGAGGTGCTCGATCCAGTGGAACCTCGGCCAGCGGCTATGTAGCCGATCCCAAGATTTTAGGTGCTTTCTGTCTGCTACGAACAAGCCAGGCCAGAATGAATCCGCGCACTGACTTGTAGCAGAGAGGCCTTATTTCCTACACAACTTTAGACTTTGCTCGCTCGCCCTTCTTTCATAGCAGCAGGAGGTACCCTACCTACCTATAAGGAATATAAGGTAGTATCTTTGTTGCTACCAGCTGTTACTATCAACGTATCGAGCAATTGCTTAGACTCGAGTTTTTTACCCAAGTTCTTTCTAATTAAATCAATTAAAAAAAGATTGGAACTCAGTACCTCTGAGAGTTTAACTATCAAGACTATGGCGGCGTCAGCAGAGCTCTGCTAATTACCTAGCCGGCGTTAGTATCAGCCTATGCAGGTGGGTAACTAGGTAGAAGGTGCTAGACCCTGGCCAGCGAAGTGATTTCTGTAGTCCCAAGGTGCTGAAAGATCCTAAGTTGTCATTGCCTGACTACCTCACGAGAGTGTCTGCCAGCGAAGCAGGACAGGGCCTGCCTGTAAGAAACCTATACTTCTGTCCTGAGTCAGCCTTTGCAGACCTGAAGCGGAGATCGCCGTGACTTACGCGGCTGACAGAAGCTTGAATGGAAAAGGTGCGTGAGCAGGCCAAGATGGAGGGTCGACTCGTCTCCTCTTAGAGTTCTACTTAGTCAACTGCTATCTGAGAGAGAGAGATAGCTGTAGGTGAAAGAAGGCCGTGGCACGTGAAAAGAAAACTCGCCTCTGGAGACGGTGACTTCAAGGTGCTCGCTGATGATGCCGGAAGAATAACTAACACGCAACTCCAAAGCCGCAAACGCTCCTCAAATACTCCCTGCAGAGGTCCCTCACAGCCCTTTAAACCGCCGTGCCCGAACCGCCAGACACCGCAAATTACGGAATTTTGCGGCACTTGCCAAACTTGCACTGTAAAAAGTTCAACGAGCGGCCTGAAAGGGGGAGAGAGAGTCCTAGTGAACACTAAGAACCCCTAACCACTTTCTTTCACCCCCTACCTACTATCACCTAACAAACCCTAACTACTAGCTGCACTGTAGGTGGGTAGGTAGGTAGTAGTTATTTGTTTATAATTAAAGAACATTGAAGAATCGAGCGAGCGATGGATTGGGGAACGCCAGGAATAGACCTCCGGGTTGCTTGCACGTGCTGATTCTACGGCAGCAATCTTTTCAAGGCAAGGTATCAGCGCTGTAGAATTGCGTGTCCGTAGCGCGTAAGTAGGTAGCGAAGCTAGCTGGCTAGCTAGCTAGGCAGGGCCTTGTAGCAGGCCTTGTAATTCTTGTGGGGTGCTGACTTGGGCGTGACGTGATAGTGAATCAATTAAATACGCGAGCGGATCCTGCTGGCCTCACGAGGATAATCTGAAGGCTTTCATTCTCTCTCAAACTAACTTTCACGTGCGTAGACTACTACTAGCTTGGTTCCTACCATGATTGTTTAGGAAGGAAATTTTGAACTTCAGCTTTGACTCGAAGGAACAGAAAACTCAGCACTTGAGCTTAACTTCATGCTGCTATGAAACCGCGATCCTTGGAACCGATTTGCCTCACTCCACAGGGCTTTGAGCTGCTGCAAAGAGCCTATGAACTCTAATAACTATTGCTCCTCCTCCTTTTAAAAGCCATACCTTCGGTATCTTTAGTGTGATAGATCAAGCTGGCGGCACGTTCGGTTAGTTCAAGTTGTCTGGTTGCCTGGTTGTCTGCTCGTCTCCCCCCTTGCCTGTTGGTCTATCAGTTGATCTGTGATTAGCAACTAGAGGTTCCCTCATACTTGACGCGGAAGTTTTATGCAAAAACAAATGTGCGGTCTGTCCACGCACGTGCTGGCACTTGCGGGATCCTCGGTCTGCATGGAGTAATTGTGGGTAGCCGAAAGGAGTACACTTAATTTCCGGGTTCTGCTGAGCCAAATTGTGTGGCCTCAAAGTCACGTATCTTTAACGTTCTCAAGAGAACGCCGCGAAGATATCTTTAAAAAAAGAAGAAAAAAACTTTCCTGTCTCACTATAGGCACTCTAAGCGCTACTCCACTGACCATCCAACCAGCCAGGCTCTGGTAAATGAAGTACCAGGAGTTTACTTTAAAGGAATGAGATGAGCTTGAAGGTTGCCATCTGTATAGTAGAATTGTCTGATCATTTGTGTGAAAATATAACCCATACGGTAGTAGCATCATAAGGTCTGCACAGGCTTGAAGAATGCTCAGATCGCACGGTACGGAATTATAATTCACGTTGATCAATCATATTGCGCTGCTTTGTTATAGGATTATCCACATCTACTTTGGCCACAAGCTTTAAAGATGCGGACAATGCCTCATCAATCTCATAGCCAAATCTGCCGACAAGATTATTCTGCAAATCTTTTGAGGCAAACGAAGCGACATCTCATCATAATAGCTGGAAATTCTATTATAGCTAATAAACCTAGCATAGAATCAATTTATGCACCACTCTATGATGTGCGCCCTTTGTTCACAACCCAAGGACAATAGGGTATTGCTGACCAAAAGATGATAATCATTGCTTCTCAGTTGTATACTCTTAGTAGAGTACTATTTATAGAGTAAATCTAAGCTTCAGGTAGCGAATGCGATTGAATGATTATACTTAGCTAGTACGATATTAGTTAGCAGTCGAAACTTAGCAGAAAATGTTACTTTTATGATACTTGTGGTATTAGCTCCTTTGTTGCGATTTGATAAGTTTTGTTTTAAAATGCCAAACTCGTGATTCATGAGAATGCAATCAGTATAAACTAGGCAGCTATTCAAGAGAAAGCTTACGACTTAAATATAACATGCTAGGTCCACTACCCAGAGAGAATATAGTTTGAGAGCCGAGCCGACTTTTAACTTTGTCACGTTTACCGGATCAAGTTGAAAGTGCAGGACCTCCAGTCACTTTCTAAGAATCTCGTGCACCTAGCCAATCTAATATGAGGATTCAATGGAAATAGATATTTAGTTGAACATGAGTTACAGATCTTAACATTAACTTTCACGCTAAATAAATTGTAGGACTTACTGGAGGTCTTCAATTTTTAAAGAGGCAGAGATTCGATACTTATTGTGAATTGTATGCCGTGGGAAAGATTTTTACCTGATACAACAGAGAGTTGGTGCGTTTTAAAGTCTTGAGTTTCACAAATTATGTCTTTTCGTGGGATAGAAAAACAGTTACTTATGTTCGAAAAATTTGCTATCTTCATAAGAAAAGAAATTGCTTCTCTGGACATATTGTTTGATAAACAAAAGCACACATAGTATACTCATTGAGCTGCGGTGAAGCAGCAAGGCATTCTTTGTAATGTATTCGTGTAATGTTAGTATTTAAAGCATATGAGACAGTTCAAACTTGAGATGGAATGATGCAGTTATGATATTGGTTTGTGATCAGACACTTTGGGGCGCTTCCTGGGATCTGACGTGTCGGAGCTACTCTTTGGACTACTCTTTGGACTACGCTTTTCCCCACGTTTTTCATAAGTAGGAAAAGATGAGGACGATGCTGACACTGATAGTACATTGCTAGAGCTTACTGGAGGTTTGGGAGAAAGCTTACAAGAGGATGAAGAAGAAGATGGCACTCTATCTAGTTTACGCGTCATTGCCGTTCTTGATTCCAGCTTCTTGTCCATATGAAAAATCTCAAAGCATGACCGCTCGCCTGTCTCTTTGTTGCTGGTGTGTAACGGCACACGGCAGCCTTTACACCAAACTTTCGTTTGTCTTCCACACAAGAGGCATTCCTGAGAAAGCGTCGAATTATTACGAGCAGCACCAATTGCAGCTGCACTGTGGCAATTGTCTGTGAAGGTACGGAGTTCGCGACCAACCTTATGGTTGAAAAACCTTAAACAGTTTGGAAGTCGGTCCTGTCTATCAGAGGTTTTCTTCAACATTAAATATGATTCAAGAAGTGCGCCTGTTATATCTAGCGGTTTCTTCTTTAAGCGTCGCTTAATTTTTTTTTCCACTTGTCGAACCGTTTTATCCCGGCGCTCACGATCCTCCGCAGATTCAACGTCTTGAACAACTTTGGGGTATTTCCTCAGATTTTGCGAAAGGCTGTTGACCAAAGTCTTCTTTCCGTCTACCGAAATGTTTTCATGGTGGCCCAAAACCTCCGTGTGATTGTTGGCTCCAGTACTGGATGATTTTTTCTTGATGTCTGCTGAAGCATTTTCATTGTCACCAGAAACCTCTGTGTGATTGTTGGCTCCAGTACTGGATGATTTTTCCTTGATGTCTGCTGAAGTATTTTCATTGTCACCAGAAACCTCTGTGTGATTGTTGGCTCCAGTACTGGATGATTTTTCCTTGATGTCTGCTGAAGTATTTTCATTGTTACCAGAAACCTTAGTGTAATTGCTGGCTCCAGTACTGGATGATTTTTCCTTGACGTCTGCTGAAGTATTTCCATGGCGAACCGTAGCATCTGTATGAGAGAGAGTTGACCCGTGAAAAGCTTCTCCACATTCGTAGGAAAAACTCGCGCATCCTTCGATCGAAGGAACGTGTTTAGTGTGCTTCACAGCGACGTCTATGGATCCGCTGATCGAGCCAATCTTGACATTCTCGACACCAGTGTTTTGCTTTGGGCTTTGCTGTTGAGCATCAGACTGGGACTTTTGCCTTGAATCGGAAATTACTGCGAGCGAAGTTTGACTAGAGATACTTTGATGACCTGAACTAGTATATGTCACTTTTAACTTTTCTGCATCGTGTCTTGCAGCTGGTACAGCAACAGGAGGATCATCTAAGACACTCACTTGCTCACCTTCATTACTCCCAGCGATACCGAGCTCCTTCAGGTCACACTCAATATCACTCTCATCATCAGAAAGCTTGCATAGCTCGAAGCGAACCGACTTGGCAAGTGTGTTTGACTGTGCTTTCGTATCTTTTGGTTTAATGCCACCTTGGCAACTTCCATAGTCTATTTTCTTGTTGACATCATTGTTAGTATTGGAACCATGTTGACCTCCAGAAGAGCTTTTCGCAATTCTAGCAATTGGGCTGACTTGGACACCAGTACTGTTATTTAAAAGCGATGAAGGTGGCTCTGACGTTCGTTTACATAGAGGCTTTGCGAGTGAAAGCTCCTCGTTCTTACTATTTGTCTGCGCAGGGTCTTTGCAGAGCACCGTGGTAGGCAGGTTATTTGATTTCGCTGTATTTTTACAAGGCTGATGACTGATAACATGAGCCGAATGAAAATAAGAAAAGCATTCTGCACTGTCATGCAAAGGAACCGAACAAATTTTACATGCAGTTGTGCAAGATCTGTCACAAATAGTACATTTAACGGGTTCCGCTAAACCTAAATCTGACTTACAAAGCAACGCCAGGTGATCACTATCTTTATTAAGGCGCTGCACGCGCATGTTTGGTAGATTAAAGCGTGCCCTGGTCTCTTCAGGCGAATGTTGTCCTTGAACCAGAACAAATTGATCGTCTTCTCGAGCCTTGGAAGATCTGACTATGAGTTCACGGTCGCCTGTTTTGCTACCCACCGATGTTTTGGTATGGAACGGAATCTCCATGGACATCGAATTTGCGCTTTTGACGACAATACTCGGGCTTGGGCTGGTACCGGCTGGATTGCTTCCCCCGTCCTGCAAGGGCGCCCTAGGTTCTAACTTAGCTGGTCGAAGAGTTTGCTTCTTCAAATGCAATGACCCCTTCTCGTCAGCAGAGTTCTTAGGTAGTCTTTCGGTCTGTGACTTTTCTGTTAATGTTTCATTCGATTCAACGACTCGTTGTACTTGGTTCCCTGCTGACGAGGGCCTTTCTATAGGAATGGAAGCGGAAGGTAGATCAACTTCGTCATTACTTTCGGTGGGGGCTGGAATGCAAAGGTTGACAGATTCGGCCTCGCCGGCCTGATGACTCATCCCCAGCTGACAGGATTCATATGAATTCTCTGAAATACTGCTTTGCTTCAGATCTACAGGCTTTGGAACAGGAATACGCGAATTCGAAGAATTAGCATTTATTTTTGTGCTCAACTCAGAATTATCTGTTTCCATACTTCTCCTTTGTAAGTTCTGTGTTTGCAAGTCAAACGTGCTAGTTTCAACTGAAACAAGGTTCTGACTCATCTTTTTACAATTCTCGATGATACGCATTGCTGCTTGAACAAAGATACCTCGCCAAGTTTGCTCAAAGAATGCTTCAAAGTCCGAGCCGCGGTGAGAAAAGAAAGTACTTGCCTCATCAACAACTTTATCATCAACATTGCTTTCTGAAAAGGCTGCCGGTTCTGAGGACAAATTTTGAGAAGTCATGAATTTACCAACTCGATGGAACTGGAATGAATTCTCCAAAATATAAAAAAGTGATTCCAAAGTAGCATTAGGTCCGGTGTGAACAAACAGATCTGCAATATTCTGTTCAAAGGCTCTCGGGACTGGAAATGGTTTAGATGGTCCCGGTATTTCGCCGATTAGATCTAATGGGCGAGTTGTCGTCTCTGTCAACTCCCAAAGGCTTGGTTTTTGTTGTTCGTGAATCTTTCCGTAAATTTCATCTGCCATGGTGCTAAAACTTCCTACAGGCTCATGTGGACCTTTTTGGATGACACTTCTCATAAGACCTCGCCAAAATATCACATTGGAAGATAAAATACTGGATTGCTTTGCAGTAAATAAGTTCCGGGGAATTTGGCAAGATCCTGAGGTCGAGTTGTAAAGGCCATCATGCGCCCAAGACACGTACCGATCAAACTTTTTGCAAGTAGCAAGAAAGCGACTCCTTACTTTCTCCGGAATTTGAACAATACACGCATATCCAATCGTAGTGTCTTGAGTCTCCATGACAAGGATCACATGATCATGATCAAAAACTGCAGCAAGCGCAAGAATCTGAGCTCGACTAGCTCGGGGAACAGCTTCCCACCAGGCTTCAGAATCAAGTTCTACAGAGAAGTAGTTTCCATATTTCTCACAAATTCGTTTTGCGTGTTCTGCCGAGCGCAGAACCTGGACTTCACATGGGCAATTGACTACAGTTCCTAATGTAGGTAGATCGAAACTACCAACGAAGATGGATGAAACAGCAACGGTAGGGTGGGATCGGCTTGAGAGTAAGCCAGCGCGAAATAGATCTTTGCACCAAGGCTGCTTTGCAACTGTTGAAAACATTTGCAAGTTGTTAAGTGCAGTGTACTGTGCCTTCATCGTATCTCTGGATAAAGAAAAGGCCCAATCCTGCATGAACTCATCAGCAAGCACACCCATGTCTTCAAGTGGATTGACCGCACTTTCAACAAGCAACCTCTGTAGTTCCAAGTCTCGCTCGGCTAGTTTTTGACACATTACCCCAGTAATCATGAAGCGACGCAAGACATGCCAGTCAGAAGAACCACATAGGCATGTCAGAGGAATAACCTTGGTATTAAGTTCAACTTCTACTGATTTTGTTTCGGTGTTCACCTGACCATTCTTTCGTGGATAGAAGAGAATTTTCGTGCTCTCGAAATCTCGTAAGGCTGTCATACTACGAAGGCACAAAACATTAACTAGAGGTTGTTGTCGCCCTCTAGTGTTACCCAGTTCCATATATGACCGTAGTCTTGTCTTACTGAATTCTTCTATAGCGTGTGCATCGCTATAAACCAATAAGGTGACCAGACGCGGTGAGGCACCTTCAGGAGCATCACAAGTGTCGTAAAGTCGATTAGCAGAATACAAGCACCCTCCATAAGCCGGGTTCGTAGATACCTGGAAGTTGTCCTCAGCAATTTCATGACTCTTTTCTGGGTGCCTATTCCCCTGTGGTTGGCCATTAGCATTGTCTTCGTCACCGTCGCTGTCTCCAATTGAAATCACGTCGTCATCAATTTCCTCCTTGTGAGTAAATGTCGAATTTGATTCTGCTGATTGTAAAGAAGATTCATGGCAAGCATTATCAATAATGAAGGGGCTCCATTTGGCTCGAGGATCGCATCTCCAAAGATACGTGATGCCCTCCAAGGCTTGGCCGAGGTTTTTCTCACACGGTTCGGCCTGGGAGCACACCCATGTACCCTTCATAGGAGTCCCTTTAAAAAGACCTCTGTGCATACTATTCAGGTGATTTAAGCCTGCAAGACTGCCATGCTGTTCTAGGTTAGGGGTTGATCTAGGCACATATGCAATCCCAAGCATGGTGTGGATGACGCTGTCACTAAGAACCTCCACCTGTGCCAGCTGTGAAGGAAAAGTATCTTTACCTATGCCAACATCAGCCTGCTTTGCCATATTTTCATGGCTACCAAGGGTAACGGACCCTTCGCGATGCGCCAGACAAAGCCCTGGAGTTGTACAGATTTGTTGTGAAGGTTCCAGCGCATCCCGTAATACTAAATTATCGTCTGCAAGCGTTTCTGTTGAACGCTTGCGATAAGCGAT
The DNA here is from genome assembly GCA_004764695.1 of Schizochytrium sp. TIO01. Lineage (NCBI taxonomy): Eukaryota > Bigyra > Thraustochytrida > Thraustochytriidae > Schizochytrium > Schizochytrium sp. TIO01. Next base: position 3,761,730 of record SMSO01000037.1, on the reverse strand, counting down.
GCGATTTAGAGTATCAAAATACCATTCACGATCAATCTTGAAATCTTCACACTCCTCGTCTTTCAAAATCTCTTTCAATTCCTGAAAGGCTTCTTCGTAGTCGCCCTTGTAGTGTACGATGGCGAATAAAACCCCAATAAAGCACAAAACCTCAAGACGTGAATCTTCCACGCTAAGTCCAGTTGCTTGAAGTAATTTGGCATGAGTATTAATCCAGTTCTCTGCGACAGCAGAAAAGTAGTCTTCGGGGTTCAGGGATACTCTCGGAGCAGCCCTAGGGCTTTGCTTCTGAACAAGCTCCTTCACGTTTTTCCATACCCTCTGAAGATGCAGAAGTGAGCGACGGTGAAACAGGTTGAACTCAAGTTGATCCTCGGCCATAAATCGGTACTCCTTAGGAGACTCTTGTTTAACCCATTGGTGCTCCCGGTCTCCTGCTGCCGACGTTCGCATAAAAGACATATCTCAGGACAGTATGGATTATTTCTATTCAAGGAGCCATTCAAGCAGAACAAAAAGACTATATATGTATATGTAAAGGACGCTTGCCGCCAAAATTTTAATGGCAACGAGTGCGCCGCTCAGCCCTTTCGCCGCACTACGGCTAGACCAAACAGTGAACAGCACGAGGAAAGTCTTGTTGTGTTTAGCGCTCTCAAGCCGAGTGGGGCTTTGGATGTGCTTCTCAAATCAAATGCTGTGTTCCACAGAACGTGGTTCGATCGACGGCTTCCGAGACTAAATAGGATTGTAGTTCCCAGGGAGGTGGCTCCGTTCACCCCACTTCAGGCAGAGGACTTGCAACCCCCACGCAATAGTGTCCCTCGAGCGCAGCCCAAAAGAACGAGAGTTTGGGTCTAGACACCAGACAGGGAGTGGTTCTAGAATATCCATCATAGCAACTCTATGGTCGGTGGGTGTTCGAAAATGGGTTGCACAGGTCATAGAATAAGAGTCAAACTATAATATATATAATATATATATATATTTATTTATTTTTATTTTTTTCCAATCTTGCAAAAACAAACAAAGGTGACTATCTAGCTAGCACTGTTGTCACCTGGAGATTAATCTAGTCCTGCATTGGCATCATGATGGATAAATAATGATAAAACAGTTATAGTCCGTGAGTTGGAGCCTTTGCTAGCAGGAAGTAGACCTTCAAGCGGATTTGCGGTTGGTTACTTTTAGTAGCTGAAAGTGCTAGAGCCTTTTCTCGCTAGTGTGCAACTAAGTAGAGAGGAGGTTCCTTCTTAGAGTTAAACGCATATTCGCATATTTTTGACAGCACATTGGATAACTACCTACCAAGCGCTTCTAGCTGGGTGGCATCGTTAAATAGACAAATGCGTTTTTACTCTGAGATGCGAAAAAGCAGCATCTGATTTTTCAGTTAAACAACCTCAAGGCTATACGCAAAGTCTAGAGCGTCCTCGCGTACCCCGAAGAATAAAGATGGTGTATGCGTTAGATTCTGCATAAACTTATCCTTAGGCCTTTTCAACAGGGAATGTACTTTACTTTCGCTTTTCGTGAACTGTGTACGCCGCGGCAGCATGACTGGTCCGCAGTTATAGTTGTACTTACCGCGCTAGATTAACGGATCTAACTACCTTCGTATGGTCTGTAGAGACTAAGAAACTTCTCCTCTCTATATGCTTAGATAAAGATAAGGAGCGCGGACTTGGGTGAATCAGTGTCGGCGAACAATATGTATATATGTTAAAGAAATAGAAAGTCTCCATTATTCTGGCACTTTTCGTTCCCGAACCAACGCGGAGACCTGCGCGCGGGAAATCAGTTGTAAAGAAAAAAATGGTATGACTTTTCGATACTAAATTACAGGATATCAACCTTTCTTATACTATTGTAATTTATGCTTGATTCTTGAGCTCGAACCTATACGAACTCTAAATGTTCATTGAAGCAAGGGAATCGAACAAGAGAGCAAAAACTCAGATTTCAATACAAGCAAAACCAGAATATCTGAAACATTGAACCTGAAACGCAATACCTGTCCTCTTCGCAAGGATCTCTTAGGCAAAGAAGCACATCTTAGATTCACAATTAAGATCTGCTTCTTGGTGTCCCGCTGCCTGCGTGGCAAAGACTCTGCCAAAGCAAGTCATTGGTGAAAGACCTAGCAAGGGAAAATGGCTCGCCTCTTTCAGCCTCTTGCAATTCTTGGTGTAATCATTGCTATTGCCTTTTCGCATGGCCGTGAACTCCGTGGTGCCCGGGAAATTGATGAAGTCGTAGATCAAGTGCATAATATCCTGAAAAATAGGAAAATGTCTAATGACGAAGCTCGCGAGCTTGCCGCATCTCTGCTTCAAACTGACTTTTTTGGAGCGGATGAAAATGGGGAGATTGAATCAGGCCACCTCATTGATGAGAAGCAACAGCGAAAGCTTTCCTCAGATGGGGAGGGTACTAGTGAGGAAGAGGATGAAGATGACGAAAGCGACGAAGATGACGACGAAGATGACGACGAAGATGGGGACTTCTACAGTAGCAGACATCTTGTAGACATGTTTCCTATTGATGACGAAGATGGTGAAGATGACGATGATAATGATATCAAGAGCCGTCGTGCGCTCGATGGTGACGCCACTGACGCTTACTTCAGCGATTGGCGCGAAAGCGTGACTGATGGAAGTAACATCGCCACGCCTTCTCCATCAGCTTTTACTGAAGCTGACATGGACCTTAACGACTCTACGAATAATCGTCGAGCACTTAGAAAGCGCCGCCGGCGTCGCAAGTCGTCGATAAGCAGCGCAATTACTATTAAAGCAAAGGATCGCAAATATTTAACTGAGGGTAGTACTTGCTTAGCAATTTACGAAGAAATTAACAACCGTGACGCAGACACTGCTTTCAGCACGTGCGCCAACAGCGCTTACACAACAGCGATGCTCAACCAAAACGACGAAACGTGCTTAGAATACAACCGAACCGAATGTAAGCAAACAAACGGGTGCATGTGGGTCGGCACTTTGTGGGCTGCAAATACTTATAGCTCTGTCAAAACATCAGAAGCTTCCACATGTGTGCCCGACCCATGTTTTCGCATTAACAATGGTCACTGCACTATCCAGCATACTGGGGGGCGTTGTGTGTGGTATACTAAAGAAATGAACGCAGCGCGAGGATTTAGTACTGCAGGTTGCTATCAGAGTCCCTGCAACAACCCTCTTAAAAATACCCCGAAGGGATGCGTAGCAAGCGGTAATGATTTCTACCAGTGTAACTGGTGTGGTTCAAGACTCGGTTGTCAAAATGCAGAATTGACTTCAAAGGCTCAATGTTGGAACATGGGTAAAGACAGCGGCTGCACCAGTTGCATGGTTTCTAAGACATCTGAAACGCCAAACTGTAAGACCGACAAATGTTCGGAGAATTGTTGTCAGTCACCCTATTGTGAGTGCATAAAGAAGTACACGAGGTCAGCAACTGATGTAGCTTTGGACATAGAAGATTAATGGATCGAAGCAATAAACCTTTCTTTCTGTGTCTGAAACGTGTCATTTACAAACAGGCTCCAACCTTCATGTATGTTTATCCCCATCGACTTTCCCCTAGGTGCAACCTATCCTTAAGTGGTTAATTTTTTCAATTTTTTCAAAATAACTTAGTTTTAGGGGTATGATTGCTATTTGAAAGGTGGCTTGTTGCTTTGTTAGATATATATCCTATCACAATTATATAGTCCGATTATGCGACGTGATCGACCACAAGAGCAGAAAAACGCGATTCAGGAATTGAGTGAGATGGACAAGGAAAGACAAGCTAACTACGACTAGAAAGGAAGGCACCCTCTCTTTTTTTTAAATCATTACAGTACAGCACTTGCGCTTAGCAGAATAGCGATTCCATATAAGAGAAAAGATACATTCATGGGACTTGTAAAAGAACCTTTTTCATGTTGTTATTTGGAATTCAACGTTCAATCTAAGCAAGTCGAATAGGAGGTGGAGTAAGGATGCAAGCACTCAAACTGAGCCCAACATTCCTTTGGACTGACACGAATGAATTTTCTTTTTCTTATCACGCTTGACAGTATGCCTGGGGCAGGCCATCGACCTATAGAGATGTGACTAAGCACACGACAGCAGTCAACAACGCAAAGTAGTCCTAAACACAAGACACAACAGGGAGACTTTCTAAAAATATGTATGTGGTAGTAGTAGTAGCAACGGCAGCAATAGTAGAGGTGGTCGTGCTGCTTTCGCTTTTACTCTCAAATTAAATTACTATGCAAGAATTGAGTGATTCTACCTTGCTCTGACAGGGTACGATCAACACACATATTCCGACAACTATCGAAACAGCTCCCTACTTACAAATTAAATGGGTCGTCGTCATCATCGTCCTCATCGTCATCATCATCATCGTCGTCGTCGTCTCCGTCGTCGTCATCATGGTCTGCCGATCCGGCACCTTCGTCATCATCGTCGTCGTCGTCATCATCGTCATCGTCATCATTGTTTTCTGTTTTGACCTTCTTCGTAACACTACCCTCTGCCTCCATGTCCTCCGCTTTCCTTTTCGCAGCAGCTTCTTCCTCTGTTTTGGCATTTGAACCTGTATCTTCTGACTCGCCGCGTGCCACTCGAACCCTGTTCTTCAGGACATTCTCAAGGTCCGCAAAAAGGAATGTGTTGCGGATCTGCTCTTCCTGAGGCGCTGCTGGCTTGAATGGCACAGGGATCGCCACACCTTGCGAGAAGTGCCATCCTGGGGGTGCCGACGTCGAGTAACTAAGTTTGTGCGCATACGTGAGCACTGCTGTGCTATCCACAGCTCTTGGCCTTTTCAAGTCAGAGTCTGGTTTCGAATTTGGGTTTGACTCTAAATTCACGTCTGAATTCGAAGATTCTGAATTCGAATTTGAAGCTTTGGGTTGCGAAGGTTTGTGGCCAGATCCAAGTCTGCCGAGCAGAGGCTTGGCAGACTGAAAAACCTCTCGTTCGACGGCAGTTTGTACTGCGCGTAGTGCATCAGAGAGCCGCAAAAGGTCTTCGTCACGAGCTTGAGTTTCGGCCTCGCGAGCAGCAATTTGGGCTTGGAATGCCTGGTGCGCGTGAAGGACCTCTACGGCCGCCCTGAAATCAGAATTTTCACGCACGAGAGCTTCAAAGGCGCCATCAATCGCAGTTTGCGAAGGGGCAGAGGTCTTGCCCGAGGTCGCGCTGGCAGCGACCTGGAGTACGTCCCGTAGTCGTGCCTTAAAACGCGCCAAAGAAGACTGAAGAAGAGTGCGTACGGGAACAGCCTCGCGGGACGCCTGCTCCTTTTCGTCTTGCCGCTCCTGGAGGTCGTCGCGGCGGGACTCCTCCCGCGTAGCGGGCGCAGGGCTTGCTGCCATGCTCAAGCTGTTTAGATGACGATGCTTGCAACCTGGAAAACACCGACCTCGGACGAAAGAAGTCAATTCTGCCCGTGCTGCCGACAGGGAAGAGTACAGGCCTAAGCTAGTCCACCCAGGCCGCGCAGAACGAGGTCGAGAGCGGAGGCCTCTCCAGAGCAAATGTTATCTGTATTCATTCCTCAGCTCAGATCAAGTCAACGCTACGCCTTAATAAAATACGCCTCGGCAAATATAATACATCTGGTAGGAAAAGGTGATTTGGGGTTGTTCCCTGGTGGAATAAAACAGAATCAAGTGAATATGAATGGTTTTAGCATATAATTAAGTTGAGTCTTGTAGAATTAGGCTAAAGAGGGGAATGTGGATGGGTGCAAATACCACATTTGATGAAATGAAATTGAAGAGCATCTGATGCAGCCAAGAATGTGATAATCATGGCGTTGGTTGTTTTCTTTAACGTCGAAGAGATTGTACCACTGTGCTGGAGTGCAAGCACCAAAGCGAAAGAGCAAGTACTGGGAAAGAGGGATGAGCTTTCCATTGTACAAAATCAATACCCGTAATCTTGGAAATTCTTAAGCCAGATCTACAATAACTAAATCGCTCACTCGATGGCAAAGCAGTTTTTTCACGCTAGCAACAGATCATCTGAGAGGAGAGAGTGCCGCTGCCTATTGCGTGTCAGTTTGCACCTACTACGCTGCGCGCGTGCGTATCAGCTGTACGCTCGCATTTCTTCATTTCATTCATTTTTCATTTTTGCATTCACCCATAATTTAATTCATTCATCCCTTTTCTTTAGTCATTCATCAGTGTCTCCAACAAATAGCAGCAAATCTGCATTGAAGCGCTCTGTCTGAAGGATGAAGCGCCTTGTGCAGAGCAGCCAGGAGGCCCTGGAGGAGGGTAGCTTTGGGTCAAGCCTCAAGGTAGGTGCTTAGAGACAGAGCAGTAGCAAACTACAAAGCCCTCACTCCTAGAAGGAATGAGCAGCAGGTGTCTCGAGGATGAAAAGCACGCATCTCAATTAGATAGCTGGATGGATACCTGGGTAGATAGATATGTAGGCCTGTTCACATGACAGGAAACTTGTGGAGTGATTGAGTGGTTGCAGCATATGCAGAGATCCTGGCCCTAGTCAATTGTCTTCAAGAGTAATGGCACAGCTTTTGAACATGAGTATACTAGCGACCTGCTTTATAGAAGAAACTACAGGATCTATCTTCCTCGCATGCCATATACTACGATGTCTTGGGTTGGCAAATGATAAGACTAACTGATGGCGACTAGCTGTGATGTAAATATGATGGGAAATCAATTCTAGGCAGCAAAAGAAGCCCTTGCACTTCCAGGAGGCGCAGAAAATGCACGACTTCATGTTCTGGCTGGGAGAGCCGCTTTGGGCCTGAAAGACTTTGATCAGGCCGAAAATCTGCTTGTTAAAGCGTGCCAGATGTAAGTTATTGCACGACTAACAGTGTAAGCTGTATCATTGAGAAATAAACCCACATCTCATCCGAGATGTAAACCTTTTCCGTATGCTGACTGACCCAATTTGCTTTTTTTTAAACTGCTGCGAAACAATATTACCAACTATCACCAACTGGCAACTTTCTTCTTTCCATTCAAATGTACAGTGACTCCACCCTGATGGTAGCTCTGACACGTCTTGCAGATGTTTACGATGCCACTGGTGAGCTCGCCAAATTCGCCGAAGTTCGCAAAAGACAAATGGATGTAGCTGCTTCAAAAGGCAACGAAGAAAAGAGCCAGGAGTTCGGCTTAGAGGCCGCCCATGCGTACGGGCGCGCTAAAAAATACGCAGAGTCACGTGCAATTTTTCTTCAAGCTCTCCAGTGGCAGCTTCCTCCGGCCGACCGCTTGGCTGCTTTAGATGTTCTTTTGCGTTTCCATCACGACTGCTTGCTAGAAAATCTCTCGGTCGAAGAATTACAAAAACTCTCATTAGCATATCTCTGCGCATGGGAAGAAACACCAGAGGAACTCATCAAAGAAACTTTTCTCCTTCGCAAGACTGTCAGTGAGGTTGCTATCGCACAAGTTGTTGGTAAATCAAGCATTCAAGATCTCCAAAAAATTTGCCAGAGCATGCTTCAAGCATCGCATGATGAGGCAACTTGTGCATTGTCTCACTCAGTGCTTCTGACGATTGCCTTGGATTTTGGTGAATCTAATCAAGCTCAAATCATTCCCACAGCGACGATTGTTAGCGTAGCAAATAAACAGGACGATCTCTACGGTGAGGTATGGAGAGCCTGGGCACTTGCCGCAAAGCAACTTGCATCCTGCAACTATCGTGGAGAAGCCCGCGTGTGCTGTGATCGTGCGCTTTTAAAACTCCGTACAGCACGTGAGATCTTTGATAAAAAGCAGCATCTCACAGCAAGTAATCAGAAACCAGCTAGCAAACAACGCAAAGTTATATCTTTCAGTTCTGTGGCAGCTGCTTCTGTGGAATCACCTACAGGAACACCCCAGTCCCGCAAGGAAGACCTGGAAAAGCAAAAGTCAGCAGTTCTTTCGCTCTTGACGAAGGAGAGCCCTAATGTGTGGCTCCAGCGTGCATCAATGCTAACAAGATGGTTTGTTAAGGGCTCTAAGGGTCGTGCTCTTGAAGCTCGAGCTGCTGCCCGTGCTGCACAAGAAGGTATCCGCTCCATATGCGCTGTAGAGGATAATTCCAAATCTTGCTTTGCCAAATCTATCGCTATGTGGCGGCCTGCTCTTGCTGCTCTTCAACTTGAAGCTGCAAGCTACCTTATTCCATCGGAAGGAAACCGCCTGGCTAAAGAGGCACTCGTCGAAATAAATCAGCTTTTTGAACCCGAAAACCCGAAAACCATTAAAGTCGGTCCCCAAAACACGGGTGCAGAATCAAAGGCCCGATCAGACATTGCCAAAGATCCTCTAATTGCCCATGCCTTGAATGTCTACAATTTTTTTAGTGCAGGCTTGGAGCCTTCTCGACAGGACTCTAGTGGCCAGCCTTCAGTCTCAGATGAAGTACTTCGAGCCATGGCAGCACTCCAAGCAGTATTTGCTTTGAATAACAATCGTGTCTCAGAGGCTTTAGAAGAGCTAAAGGTTGTTTGTCGCCCCCCGCTCACTCCAAGCGGTTCATCTGACCTGGTTTCCCAGCTCGACCTCGCAGACCGAAGCCCGTCCTCGACAACCGTTCTGCCATGGCACCTTTCTCTTCAAGGCGAGGCCCTCTTCAAGCATGGAGATGTAGCAAATTCCACGAAATTTCTTCTCAAGGCAGCCCAGCTTGACCCCGAGCTCAGTAGCACGTTCTTGTATTTGGGTAAAATATACGCTCAAAAGGGCGATGCTGAGCGTGCTCTCAAATGTTTTGAGAAAAGCCTTGACCTAGACCCTATGCAATCTGGGTTGCTTCAAATTGTTGCAGCGAGACACTGGGAAGCAAAGCGCCCGCAGCAAATTATCGACTTGTATAAGCGTACGATTGCATTCGTTGATGATCTTGCACATAAAGGAAGTGATGTGCAAACCTTCCAGGAGACTTATGCAGATGCATGGATTCGCCTTGGCCGGTTGGCTCTCTATTCAAACAACTATGTAGAAGCAGAAAAGTGCTTTCAGCGCGCGGTTGCTGGCGCAGAATCTCGTTTTGATGCCTGGCAAGGTTTGGGTGACGCTTATTCTCGTACCGGCAAACGTGAAGGTGCTCTCATGGCCCTTGCAAAAGCCGTTGAGTGTATGAACGACCAAGTGCAAGCAGATCAACAAGCTTACGTTTACTTGCGACTGGGTCGCCTACGCCTTCAAAATACCGACTATTTGGGTGCTTTGGCTGCTCTAGAGAAGTCTTCTGAACTTTTCCCTAGTGAAGCTACAAGCTGGACTTTAGCCCAGGCTCGCGTTCAATTTGCAGAGTCTCTACTTTCGTCGGGACGCTTTGAGTCAGCAGCTGATGAAGTAGAGCGTGGTATCAGTGATCTCGATCGCCACGGTATCCACCCACTTCTAGCATTCAGCCAGCTTCGAGCCCGACTCAATGCGATTCGAGCAAATGCTCTGCCAGCTGCTAAGGCGAAGGACCCTCAAGGTGAGGAGGCCTACAAATGTGCTATGCGAAACCATGCTAAGAGTGTGTTTTTTGAGCCCTGGAAGTCTCAAGCATGGCTTACTGTTGCAACTTGCACTATAAGGCGAACGCAGCAAGAAATTTTGCATGCTCAGAGAGATACAGAACTGTCTTCTCTCGTTGATGATTTTGAAACTTATGTTACGCAGAGTCGTCGATGTGCTGAGGTATCAATTGCTCTTCAACCCACAGATGCAAATGCATGGAGCATGCTTGGCATATCTCATAGTTTGCGAATTACTTGGGATAGCGCCGCTGTGCACCTCGCTCAGCATTGTCTTGTTCGTGCTACACAGCTTGACCCAAGCGGAGCGTCAGCAGCATGGTGTAACCTTGGTATTCTGTTTGAGCGCTGCGGCCGCCAAGAGGCCGCGTTGCGAGCATTCACGGAAGCTCAAGCAGGTCGCGCACATGAAAAGGCTGTGTCTTGGACTGCCCGCGCCCGAATTGCTGTTGGAGAAAAAGACGAGAACGACACGAAGGTACTCGCCACTCTGCGTTGTGCCATCGATGCAGTAACACCGGGTTTAAGCATTACTTCTGACCACGTAGCACTTTCTGAGTATGCGCACCAGAACACAAAGCTGCGCTGGGAGTACCTTGGACGCCATGGTTGGTCTGATATTGAAGATGTTGCACGCCGTGTTTTACGCCGTTGTCCCAATGACAGAATGGCTCATTACTACATGGCAATTGCGCTGATTGCACGTTCTGCTCACCGCGCTACCATCCTCGATCATCTTCACCAGTCTCCGTCTGAGATGGCGTACCATCACCTTGTCGCACTTGGTGATATTGAGGTTGATAAGTTTCCCTCAAATTTGGCTGACTTTTCTCTTGCAACGCCTCATGAAATGGCAATGGCACTGTTGCTTGCTGGCAAACGTGACCTTGAGTTCCCTGAAGAAGTAATGGCTGACCCTGTTGTAGCATATCTCAAGAATGGTTCAAAGCTTCCATCGCTTCAGGAAGCTGGCGAGGCTGGCAACAAGATAGCTCGGGCTAGTCTTGAGATAAATCATTCTGACGATGTGAATATCTCAAGTGTCTCCTCTGCGCATTTACGGAGCCAAATTTTAACCGCGCAAAAACGTTCGCCCGAAGCTATTTATTCTGCCCCGTGGGAAATGGCCGGCTGGATTTCTCGTGCGCGATGCTCTTTGCAGCAGGATGAGTTAGTACAAGTTAGAATTCGAAAGGAGTATCGTTCAGATCGCAAATCAATGACCCGTTGTTTGGATGTTGCACAGACATTGCATTTCGCACGGAGGGATCTCAACTTCTATCAGGGAGCTCTCCAGCGATCCTTGGGGTATATGCAAAAGGCATTTCATCACGCTGCTCAGGCATACTATGCTGCTCCATACAATCGTGAAACTGCACGACTATTCATTGGGTCTGTAAGTACCCCATCTCAAGCTGCGGCGGCTCTTAAGCTTGCACGGCGGCTCGCTGAGGCACCAGATCGAACTTTGCTTGATCTTGTAAGATTTGCAGAAGTAGCAGCTATGGCAGGCGACGAAATCATTTCAGAAGAGGCTGCAAGTTTACTCAGCAACACAGCGTCAGGCACTGACAAGGAGCAGCAGGACCTGCGTGGATTAGCAAAGTGTCTTTTGGGACGTGTTAAGCGTGCCCCCCCTCTGTATTTGGAGGGCCTACAAGAATTGCGTGACGCGCCTCTAATTTGGATCGAGTTGGGCTACCTCATTGGAAATACTGATCCAGAGCTTGCAAGTGAGTGTTTTGTTTGTGCTGTCGACTTCTTTGCCGATGACGACGAAGGCACAAAATCAGAAATAGAATGCTACGCGCGTCTGGCTCAAGCGGAATTTTTGGCAAGTAAATTTGGTGTTGGCCGATGCTTAGGTGGTATGAACAAAGTCGCGAAAGCTTTCCCCGAAGACTACCGTGTCCATTTGGTGCGCGGGTGTGTAAGTATGCTCCAAGGCTCGGATAATAAATCACGAAAAGCTGCCTTGGCATCACTTCGCAAGAGCCTGGACCTACATCCTGATAATGTATTCGCCCAAGAGCTCTTTGATTCATTACAGAATGAAGACAAGTAACTAGATAAATAGTACTAGAAGTACAACGTATAACCATCTTTTTCTGAACCCAAACTCAGCATGAATTGGTTTTTGGATTAGACTCAAAATTCTAATATCTGCTTCATAGTAGATATGAAAACTATAAACCCTTGAGAAAAAATTATATTAGAGCCATACTTCAAACTCATCTATTTCGAAATTAAGACTCAACACTATTCATCATAAGTAAATACATTGCATACTGCCTAAGCAGCAAAAACGTAAGGGGTAATGTATAATCTGACAGCCATTCAGTACAATTTCTATATGAACACAATGATAAGAGATACACTTCAGTTAAAAAGATTATGAATACTCTGTCTGTTTGTTTTGTGAAAGCGCTTGCTAATACTTGTATAACTTTTTTGCAGCTTATTGCATGCATAAAAAAGGACGCTTTATGTTTCAAACAAAAGGCAAGACAGAAAATTAGATAAACAAATGCACATCGATCATTTTTTCTTCTTAAAAAGTAAATGAGTTGGATAACAAAGTGGGGTTGGACGAATGACATCATATGACTACTGAAATGTAATCTTCATCTGCTCTACTTCGGCCATATACTTGTCTGGGATACCACCATCTCTCATCTCAGCAAGAATTTCTTGTTTCTTCTTCTCAATCATACGTAAGTAGCGCTCGTTCTCGCGCTTAAGCTTCTCAGCCTCGTCCTGCTTCTCTTGCTCCATCCTCTGCTTAGCCAACTCACGTTGCTTCATCTGATCACGAAGTTCATGCTGGTGGTGCATGTTTGCCTCCTGCTGCTTGCGCTCAACTTCATCAATACGTGCCTGAATTTCGGCATTCTCGCGGTTAATCTTGACCCATTCTTCCTTGTCCGCAATTGCAAGTCGCTTCATGTTGTCGATCTTGCGTCTCTGCTGCTCTTCGCGAGCCACGCGGAGCTCCTCAAGCTGACGCTCCTGTTTCTCACGGAGTTCTCGTTCTTTCTTGCGTTCACGGCGCTCTTGCTCTTGCTGGTGACGTTTTGCACGAAGAGCATCTTGTTCAGCTCTGTTATCCATGGAGCGCTTCATCTGTGAAGCAAGTTCAAAGAACTCGCGATCCTTGGCCTGCTTAATAGCAAGTTTCTCGGCTTCAAGGGCCTCCTCTTGCAAGCGCTTGTCCTCTTGCCATTGAAGAATACGGTCGTCCTCTTCCTTTTCTTCAAGCTTACGCTGGTGCTTCTGCGCAACTGCCTTCTCATTCGCCTCAAGAACCTCAGAAAGGAGTTGGCGGCTAGCCTCGGCATGTGCTTCGCGCTTTCGCTGGGCCTCTTGTTCTTGACGCTTGATCATGAGTTTCATCTGCTGCTTTTCTTGCTCCCGAAGCTCCTCTTCGATGATGCGTTGGCGCTCACGTTCTTCAATCTGGTAGCGAATCTCCTTTGCGTCCTCCCGCTGACGTTGCTCGCGCTGCTTTTTCGTAGTCTCAAGTCGCTTGAGGTCACGAAGGCGATCCATCTCCATGAGCAGGTCTTGGCGCTCCTCGAAAGCCTTTTCTTCAACAACCTTTTCTTCCTTCTCCTTAATCTGTGCCTCACGAATTTTTGCGCACTGCGCATACATTACCTTACGACGCATTGTCTTAACTTGATCAAGCTGTTCGATCCGCATTACGCTCGCACGAGCGAGTGTGGCATTTGTTTTCTGCTCGTCTTCTTCTTCTTCTGCAGTGAGGTTCTTCTTCTTCTTGCGTTCTTCTTCAAGCTGCAGCATGCGCTCCTTGCGAGCTTGCGCTTTCGCCATCTTCACTTTCCGTTCATCTTCCTCGCGAGCTTTGTCCGCAGCGCGTTGTTCCGAAGTAACAATCGTCGCGCGAGATTTGATCAACTCAAGTTGTCTACGAGAAATAACAACTTCAGCTTGCTTACTTTCGTAAGATCCGCGCTGATTATTGCTAATTGGCCCTGACGAAGACGAAGTTGTCGAAGATGCCGAGGATCTCTTGTGAAAGCCAGTATCCTCACGCTGCTTACGAAGTCTGCTCACACTGTTCGGGTGTTTGCTGGCGAACAAGGTTTCGTCGATCTCGCGACCACTTCCAACGCGGCGGTAGCTTCGCGACCCACCGCTACGAACGCTGCCTCGATCTCCCATTTTAAATGAATTTGCTGATTTGATTGTTTGCTATATGCTACTCGGTTGCACTGCACTATCTGACTTCCTGCTGGCCTCGAGCACCGTATTTTACAAGCCCACAAGCGAGCGCGAGTCGAACAACTTCACAAGTTGCTCGCGCTGCACGCAGTATTCTGCGCTTGCTCTCAACCTAGAGCTTGCGCCCACGCGCGAGTGAGTGTCTGCGGACTTCAAGAAGCAATAGTTACCTTTCTAGCCTGCTCGAGCTTCTTGCTACTGTTATCAAACTAACAAGCGATTCACGAACTAACTACAAACCAATTAATCCACTAACGCTCGAGTTCTCCAATATGTATATTTGTGAGAATCATGAATACACACTGTGGCCTGCACCTTTGCTCAATTATGAAAGAAGCACCCGAGCTTTCGAGTGGGTGTGTATGCTTTGCTAAATGCGCACTTCAACGTGTCTTTTGTCACGCTCTTGATTAGCCAGACTCTCTGCTCAGGGTGCTATTCACGGTCAACGGATAGTGAAGGGGTTATCAAAGAAGTTTTGACTCCTGAATACGAGATTTTACACAATAAAATCATGGAACCTGAAAGGTATAATTTGTAGTATACCCTAGTGATCCGTTGGAACAGGAAAATGAAAAAGAAAGTCGCAATGCTTGAATTAAAGAGATTAGTGAGTATTAAGAAAAGAGGCCTCGTAGTAAACATAGAGTACATGATAATATTCTGCTTATTATTAAAGTTTAACACAATTATCATCAAAGGGCTTCTATCAAGGTTACAAGAGGATTGTCTTAGTTGTGTCGAAGCTCTCTTTAGTAGCTTTCTGGGAAGTTAAATTTGAAGGTGTCTATCTAATGATAATTAGGTAATCTGATGCCTCGCAGGATTCTATGTGGTTTAAATTTGGGATTAGAGGGTAACTTTGTCAACTTAAAAGCAAACAAGCGGAGCAGAGAATTTAAAGAGAACTCAACTGAAAACTCTGCTCTTGAAAATCTATTTAGAGCACACAAATGTTTTAAAGGGGAAAAAAAAGCAGTGTGCGGTGTGTACCTGCACGTTGACATCCGAATATTGGAAAAGTCGTTGAACTGGTTTAGCTTCGTTCATAAGCATAAGTACCAATGGAGCGTACTTTAATAATAAATGTTACACTGACTGTGATACTCACTTAAAGTCAAGTTCGCATAAATTTGACCCTAATAGTGTGATTGGAGCGAACTTCTATGGTCGCACCAAATCCTGCGATTGGCGATGGACACTCTTGGCGCCGTCGTAAGCATCAAAGTAGGCTACGAGGCGTCCGTACGCGTGGGCGCATCGTGCGCGTGCGCACGATGCCGTGGCTCACGCTGTTGACTGTGCTATGGCTCGGAATATTCAACTTTGCAGTAGCACCAGTCAATGCAACACGAATATTGGAGGAGAGTGTTCCTCCAATTTCAGGATGTAGTCTGTTGGAGAATGAAACTGGTTGCATATTTAGCATTTTGGTTGATCCAAATGATTCAAGCGTTGGGTTTGTCGAAAGCTTCGTGCGTCAAGCTGTCCAACAAAATGCCCCAGGTGTGAGCGTTCGGACAATTTCACTTTCACGTTGTTCACCATGGGAGATTCTCGAAAAGGCAGAAGGCTCAGACTTAGTTCTACCATCGCCTTGTGAAGCTGCAACAGATGCAAATCTCGCAGTACTTGCAAGCTTACAAATTCCAGTAGCTTCATATAGCTGGAGCACTCTTTCACTAGATATCCCAAACTTGTTTAGTTCAATACCTGACACTCGCAGTTTTACCCTTGCGCTCCAAGACTTCGTTGGTACAGCTGGATGGGGAAGCGTTGGTATCATAGCTAGTGCAACAAAAACATGTAATATAGCACTAGATCTGACAATTGCTCTGCGTGAGCTTTCAGTAACTGTGCAGCTAATTTCGTATGTGGAGGATCTTGAATCTGTTGAAAAGACATCGGCATGGTTTGTGCCATGTGCCGTAGAAAGCGAAGAGACGATCACTTCTATATTAGATGTACTCTACGAAAGAGATAATGCTCAACAGGTCTTTTGGCTTCAGCCAGGTCTAGATGCACTTGAAATGCGAGCCGGTATGGCTATCCCTGAAGCATACTTCGATTCATATCTTACAAATCAAAATTCGTACATGCTACTTCTCCCTGCGCTAGAAGATCAAGATTTTCTTAGCATGGAGGAAACCGCTTTAGAGCAAGGTGCCAACAGTGTACTGGATGCATTTTTGTGGGCAAGTTCGGCACGACGTGCTGCAGATGCTACTAAGATCTTGCTACAAATTCAAGCAACTAATTATTCATCAACAGTCGTAATTCCATGGCGAAACAATTCGGAATATCAATGCAGACTCGATTATGGCCACCTCTCTACACATCAGCTCCGAATAGGTAGATGGGTAGTCTCTTCAAGTAGTGAATATAACTCAAGCTACTCACTAGAGGTAGTTGGTTCATGGGACGAATCACATGGATGGGAACTCGATATGTCTCCTGTATCGTCAAAAACAGAACGAGACTGGGAAAACTTATTCTACACGACAATCTTTGCAATAATTTGCTGTCTTATTTTGACAATCTTGTCTTCTATCTACAATCATTATCGAATGCGTATGCACTATGTTATGCAGCCATCAAAGTCATGGCGCATTAAATATGAGGAGCTTCATTTGACAAAGACACTGGGCAAGGGTGCCACGGGAACTGTCTATAAGGCTAAATGGCATGGAAAGGATGTTGCAGTTAAAGTTTTCAATGAAGAAGAGTCGAAGAGCGTTCTTGTGACAGCTTTTGTAATGGAGGTAGCTGTGCTCCAAGAATTAAGACATCCAAATGTGGTACTCTTCATGGGAGCCTGCTTTGAAAAACCAAAGCTTTGCATCGTAACAGAACTCCTGCGGGGGTCATTGTATGACTGTATTCGATCCATCCGCGGAAAAGCTGAAGCTCAAGCCTCTGGTGTAGGTATGAAGAAAAGAACTTCAGTGAGCATTCCGGCAGGGACATCAGGTTCGGCCTTTGAGAATTATCTTGCTGCAGAGCTTCCGTGGATTGATCGTTTGAATATTGTGTTGGAGGGCTGCCTTGGAATGAGCTATCTTCACGAAATGGGAATGTTGCATCACGATCTAAAAAGTCCAAATTTGCTCCTAGGTGCACACTATATGTGCAAAGTTGGAGATTTTGGCATGATCAGCTTAAAACCTGGATCCAAAGGCAAAAAGAGGCACCTATTGCGCAAGTCAACAGAGTACTGGGATGATGCAATGTCGCCCAAACCACGTCGCAACTCAGGCTCTGAAAAGGGCAATCGTTCGCCACAAGCAAGACTTAGCAATGTAGCTACAACTCCTGTGCGAATGTTTACAAGAACAAGAAAGCTTGGCGGTAGCTTTGTTAAGCGTAGACCAAATTCAGATGAAATACTTCCGCGCCCAGATGGTTCTGACGCAAACTCGCGCAGGTCCTCTGGAACCCAACAGTTGAGTCTTGACAACATTCCTCCCGCACCTTCGGGGGCTCCGCAGGACAGCTCAGGCTCTGGGTCCACGAAACTCTTTCGACCAGGGCAAGGGCTCTCTGTATCAACACGAACAAACTCATCCTCAAGAAAACATGCATCAAGTACAAATATGAGTGGCGTGCAACATCAGTCTGGAGGCCACGGGTCGTCAAGTAGCACGGCTGTGTCTATGTTTCGCAAATCAACTGTCAAAAAATTTGATCCTTTCAAGTCCGCAGCTGCTCAGGGGGCAGGTACGCCGCAATGGACTGCTCCAGAAGTAATTGAAGGCAACGCCTTTACAGAGAAGGCTGATGTTTTTAGCTTCGGGGTAATTATGTCTGAAATTGCGAACCTTGACGAGCCATATAAGGGCATGCAGCCCTTTGAGGTGACCATTAAAGTCGTTGACGAAGGGTTAAGACCCACATTTGTGGACTCATGTCCCTCCAAAATAAAAGACATTGCTCTGCGGTGCATGCGTACTGATCCTAAGGAACGCCCAACTTTGTCAGAAGTGGCCATGGAGCTTTCTGAGATTCAGCAAGATTGGATTGAATCTGGAGCGCCAGATCAACTGTCCTCGAAGGCGAAGTCCTCAAATCTCAGGCGTCGTAACACAAAGCAATCTGGTAAAAATCGTCGCAGTCAAGAGTTTACCGATAGGCCCTGGTTTATTAATCACCTTTCAAGCATTACTTTTCCTGAGAGAAATGATATAGTGTCGGAAGGCGACTACTGGCGTATACGAAAAGGTAAATGGCTTGGGGAAGCCTACAAGTTTCAGAGGAAAGCAAATTTCGGTCAAAGTGGCGCTCGCCTTTCCCTCACAGGGATGCTTTCCAACTTTGGACATTTTCATGTCGGAACCGGAAAGCGAACACAGTCTGTCGTTGCTGAAGATACAATGGACTTTTCTCAATTTGCTTTGAAGGCACAGAAAAACCCTAGTGAGAGGTATATGCAAACGAACCCAAGTTCTAGCAACGCACCTCCGCCGCAAAATAACATTTTGCACACAGGCTCTTTAATCTTTCCAATGCTTGGTGCTCGAACTGGGGGGGCTTCTCAGCGAACAAATAACTTTGCAAACTTTGGTGGTTTGCCTCAAGGGCCACCTGGTGATTCCAAGCCTGAAGCAACAGATGTATATATTCTTATGTTTGAAATTGGTGCTCGTACAGATCTAAAGGAGACCTTTGCAACAGAGATGGACATGAATATTCAACTGATACACAATAATGTCCTAGTTATGTATGGAGGCTGGTCTCAGCCTGGCAAAGTTGGAGTCGTCTATGAGGCGCCAACCATTGGTCTTTTGAAAGACTTTATTGCAGTATCGTGTGGCGATGACCTTAAGTCTCCAGATACAGGTGTGGAAGCCACCATTACAGAAATTCAAGGGTTTTCTACTTCTTTGTCCTCGGCTGGGTTATTTGATGATCGCATCGTAATATTTCAGGCACTTTCTGATGTGGCTTCAGGCCTTAACTTTCTTCACAATTCAACTTCCAAGAACGTCCACAAGAATGTACGCGCATCGAATATTTATCTTTTTAAGCAGAAAATCCATGCTGGCACTATGCGTGTCACAAACAGAGCTTGTACAGCCAAAATTGGAGGTTTTGGATTCGATTTCATTCACAAAATATTTTCAAAGAAGGAGCAAAAGCTTGGTTCTCCAGGATGGTCTGCGCCTGAGGTGCTTATGTCCGAAGAATATATTCCTGAGTCAGACATTTACTCCTTTGGAGCTACAATGTGGGAGATTCTTGTAAATGATGATCCGTTTCGTGGAGAAGATTTTACAACGATTGCTCGCAGAGTCTGCATGGAGCGTTATCGTTTGGAGGCCCCCGGTCTAGAGCATACTCCTTTCGCAGATAAAGATGAGTATTCAGCATATGTCGGGTTGATGAATGACTGCATGCAAGGGGATCCCGGCGCAAGACCAAGTATCAAGCATGTTCGTAAAGTTTTAGGAAAGCTTCTTGCCTCCTCCTCGCAGCAAAAGTCTCTTTTAAGGTCCCTATCTCAGGTCGAGCCGGATTCCATCCCCGGCGGAGCAGCTGTTTACGATAGTAAATATGAGCCAAAGTCTGCTCCGGAGAAATCGCGAGTAAATTCCCGGGAAAAAGAGGAGACTCGAGTGGTTCCAATTCAAGACGAACCAGTGCAAGCTGAGATTGATTATTTAGGTTAGATTTCTTCTTCATTTTTCTTTGGGCTTTAGGAAAACCTACTTTTAATACAGCTATTGTAATGAATAAAATGAATGACATAATTTACAGCGGTTGATGTATTCTGAAGTCTAAATTAGGTTTATGCCCTCGTTCAGCATTATATATCTGCTAAGTAAGAGCTACGGATGTTTACACACACTGCACGAGAGGTTGTGTCCACGTCATCATTTGAGATCTCTGTTGAAGTATCACTTGAGAGGTATATTGTGATGCTTGCAGCTTTCTATAGACCTTCGGATTTCAACTAAACATGAGCCTGGACAAAACAACCATCTGCCGCATTGTTTCCAGTTGCCTAGTCTGTACCATTGGTATGTCGTCACGAAATACTAGATAAACATCTAAATGAATATCATCTTAATTGATTTGAAGTTTCACCAAAGCTACATAAGATAGAATTCGAATGAGGATTAACAGGGCAGTGAGCCATCCAAAGGAGATCCAGTACTCGTTCCAAGTACTTTCAATGCTCAGACGATATTCAAGCACCTGATTACCATTGACATAGGTCCCAGAACTTCCAGTAAACTCAAAATCGATGAAACCAGCAATGTTAACCATCTGCCACACAGGAGTGAAAAAATTAGGAAAATAACTAGCCCATCGTAGGATCCATGAAATTTCATCTACTGGCTTAAAAAAGCCCATCAACAGAAGCATTGGCATCTGAAGTGGTGAATTAAAGAATGTATAAAAGTTAGTAAAAAATCAATTTGCGACCTGTCATCATTTGAAAAACTTACAAAAGAAATTGGCACAAGAAAAATGGCTACACTCAAACTAGAAGCTATGCAAGCAATAAAAGTTGCCCATGAATGCACCGTTAGCACATGCATCAAAAGAGTAAGAAGAAAGTACCCATACCGTTCTCCATCCAAGTCTTCGCCACCATATTTTGACATGAAATACACGATGGTGAAGAAAATAAAGGCCGGAATGAGCTGCAGTGGTAAATCGCTAAGCGTTTTTGCGATATAAAAGGCAGAGACCGAGTACCGGCGATTGCGCTGTTCTTTAATGAAGACTGCACGTTCAGGTAGAAACGTAATGACCGTGGGTAGGGCACACGTAAGCATGAGGAAAATCAAGCAAAACAGGTTCAGGGCAATGCGCTCTGGTACAGATGCTGCTGTGCTTGATATTTCGAAATATAGAATTCCAATAACAATGCCAATGATGATATGAGAACCAAAGCGCGCACGGCCTAGAGAGGGTTCACGCCTCATATGGAGAAAATTACGCTGTAAGAGAATTACCACTTGGGACATAAGGGGAAGCATTTTATGTTTTTCAACTCCACCATACGTAGACAACTGCGAAGAATCGCGAGTGGATATCGTAGATTCTGCCCCCCCTTCATCCTCACTTGGTTTTGCATTGGGAAGAACTGATGCGGACTTTGGTTGTTGCTCTTCAGAACGTACGTGTGCTTGATACCCTGTTCCGTGAACAACCTCAATTGGCGTGGCCTGCTGAACAATCTTTAGAACACGTTCTTCATCTATCTCCGTATCGAACTCTTGATTAATGGTGAGCAAGTCAATAGCCCAATCGGCGGGGTTTGTGTATTCGGGGCATGTAAAGCCAACTTCACTGAAGAAATCGATCATGTTCTTTGTTTTCCCAAAGTAAGCCATTTGGCCTTTCACAAGGAGCAGGACTTTGTCAAATTTGAAGAAAATATCTGCCGAGGGGGAGTGAATGGTAGCTAAAATACCAGTGCCTTCATTTGCTGTTTTGCGCAAGACGGAAACAACTGATTTTGCTGAAGCAGAGTCAAGGCCTGAAGTTGGCTCGTCGAGGATGAGAAAAGACTTGGACGAGATCATTTCTAGGGCAATGCAAAGGCGCTTTCGCTGACCCCCTGAGAGGCCCTTTTTCGTTTCTGCGCTGCCAATACGAACATCTCGGCACTCATGAAGGTTGAATTTCCTCAAGAGACTATTTACTTTTACTTCAAGCTCTTCTTTGCTTGCTCCATCGGAGTTGTTAAATTTTGTTGCTTCCAAGACGGCTTCGTACGTTGTCATGGTATGAAGGAGGAGGTCATCTTGAGGTACATAAATCACAGTACTTCGAAGAACTTTCTGTGCTACTGGTGAACCGTTAAGCATAATTTGCCCTTCTGATAGTGGGTTGACTCCAGTCATCAGGTTGACCATGGTAGTCTTACCGCAGCCGCTTGACCCCATCACCGCAACAAGCTCTCCGGTTGTCACGCTAACAGATACATTGTTCAGAATTGTGGTCTTTCCTTTGTTAACTTTATATACCGCGCGGCCGAGAACAAGTTTTGCCCGTGGTTTACCTTTGTTTCTAGTTTCGAGAGGTGGTAAGGTTTTCATTGGGGGTTTGTTCCTTGCACTTGGCGTTTTGCAAACCCGTATCAACATCCTGATCTCCTCCGGCTAGGTTCCGCACCTCGATTGGGATCTCTGCTCGCTCTATATCCTGGCCGATCCCCTCCTTTTGCTGCATATCTTGCATCATTTGACCCTCAGTTGCAAAGAGCCCAAATTCTTGGCCTTGGCTTCTTCGGGGACGCTTGCACTCGAATCAGTGAAGCCCCTTCTTCAACTAGCCCTGCTCTGGTAGTGCTCCCTTGGGCCGCCCTAGACAGATCTCCGGACACAGGGTCCCAAAGCCCGCACAAGTGACTTGTGGCAGCCTCGTTCGTTTGGGTGGTGATTAGGGTTTTGCTTTGGAGCATTTGACGCAGATTACGGGACCTTCTTTGGAGCAACAGTCCTTTTCAGTTTTTAATCCGCAGCTTGTACCGAGTACACACCTGAATATTATACAGCAATAGTGCCCTTTACCAAAAGCTTAGGACTATGAACAGTGTTAACCTCGTGTGTTTTACTATCATACTTGATTCGATAGAGGCCTAATACTAATGTTACTGGTAGGTAGTTTTAGAAAAAAGGAGAAAAAAGAAAAGAAAGAGAATAACTTTTTACTAAGTAATATAGGTCCAGGCTAAATAAAAAGATCGGCCTAAGTGACAGTCTTGGAGAAAAGGATAGCCAGGGATTAGCGACTTGAGGAGTGATAAGTGAGGGCCTCGAAAGTTAAAGTTAGCGATGGGTTTACGTACTAACTTTTTGCAATGAGGAAACTTGAAGCGAATGAGCGTCATCGCGGGGACATTATGACGGTGCTTCAGGTAATTGGCGAGGCACTCGGGTATCGGGATGGTTTTATGTGATGCAAGCAAGACAAACGACCCATAGTCGTCTCGTGGAAGGTATTGCAACATGGGTTATATGAGGCGAGATCCAATGCCTGGCTCATAGAAGTTTCTTACGAGCATTGTGCAAGGCTAAAAACTCCAATGGCCTGGAGGGCAACATCTCGATCTGCGTTAGCCTGAGGTACAACCACGACTTTGTTTTTACTATAAGCAGCGAGTTGCGACAAACAGACAGACAAAATTGGTTTGTATTTTCTTTAAAATAAATACTCTCGCAAAAATCTGGCTTAACCAGCGTCCCGGGGTGCCGCTGTGTGAACAAAGAACATATCGCGTGTGTCTTTTATCGCGCTTGGGTGGAAGTGCCTAGGCTCTGTATTAGCCACAATATGGTTTCTCGCACTTTTAATAGACAAGGCGCTTTTGGCTGCTCTAATCTATCTTTGTACTTCGGTAAAAGCTCAAGCCAAAGGATATATCTCATGCAGAATAAACCTTAATTAGAATTGATTGGCTTGGTATGCTCACCTTTATCTCATTTATATCCCTAAGGTCTTGGTATCTTCAACTCATTGTTCTTCTCCAAAAGCCTGTAATCATTTCTGCGTCCCCATGGATGGTGTTTTTTTCTGTCTGATACACATGTTTACTGCTCGCATTTAGTTGCCGAGACTGAATAATAATGAGCTATAAAATGTATATTTGAAGTGATAAGTTTATGAAGCTTCTTTGCTCTGCGTGCTATCTAGAAGTTCTTTTTTGTTTCAAAATTCTTATTTGGCTTGCGTACATGTCAGGTACTACTTAAGGGCCCTTACTCATGGAGACAACCATACAGATTATAATTTTAATGAGTTGCAAAACAAGTAGTCATAGTAAACGGTCTGCGCCTTCCTATTAACTTCGATATGCTCAAAGCTTACACAAAATAAATCACAGACGTGCGTAATCTAAACCCCACAATATCTATCTCACATACATAACGGAACCTAAACTCACATGAACATAGAACACTCTATGAAGACTGGTTATGGCTTCACTTTGAATTCACTTTTCTCGGATCACAGAAAGCCTAAAGGCTTGGATTATACACATCTTAAAGAGTTAAGATTAAAATATGAGTATACTATTCTACTTCGTCATATGTTACCTCATTTTAATTGTGTTTTAGCGCCCGGAAGTAGTATGTGATCTTCATGTAGCATAGTGGGGCCGCATCATACCTTTAAAGGTTCAGAATACCTGCGTTAGAAAGGAGCTGGCTCATCGATGCTTCACAATATCTTGTAGATCTCCCTACCGACGAGAGAGAACACCAAACGTTGGTTACTTTAGAATGATTATACATATAGGGGAGAGAGAGGAGCACTTTTCCTCTCGAAGGTTTACAAAAGGGGCGCCTGGAGATGAGTTCGTTATTGGCGATTGAATTCTCCGTGCTGACAAAACAATAAAACCCTCTAGCATATGCTATAGACTTTGCATGCTATGGAAAGGCTAACTCGCATGGTTTTGACCGAAATTTTCTATCAAGCAACCGCTTTGTCTGTGGTTACTGAAGGTATCTTTTCTCTGAATGTTCATGCATTTCTTCATGCGCTGCAATGTCTGCGTCTATTAGGGCTAAGTTGTCCATTGTGAAACAAAGATATCTCGCATATCTGTAATGTTTTTGAACTAAGAAATTTAGCTGGACTCTGAATTGTGGGTAGTTTTGCCGGCTGAAATAATTCTAGTAGTGTTCTAAAGAAGCTTTTGCCGCTTGTGGCGTTTGTGTACGTGAGTATCGGCTGACGTGCGATCAATCACGTATTGTCGTCCACTGAAGAAGCATTTGATAAAGAGAAGCATCAGCTACCCTAAACTGGTTATTGCAGAGCCTTCTGCAAATGTTCACTTTGGTGTTTCATGGAATGTATCTTTATTCATGACAAAAGCGATTTTCTAACAAAACTTCGAGTTGAATAATACCTGCCAGTATCTACAATGTGTAAGATTGTACTGTAAGTGTATAAGCGCTTGGCACGGACTGAAATGGTGTTTGTTGGCGCTATCGATAGGAACTCTTGTCAAACTTTCGCTCCTGCTCAGGCCCATGTGCTATCTAAACGGTGCATAGTTTGTGCTAAGGAAGCTAAAGAGTTTAATGTCAGGGCGAAACTGTATCCTGCCGCGATACGATCTTTCGAAGTCTAAGCTGGTTTGATATCGTACATAAGGTTTCCGCAACTATGACGCTTCTTCACAGTTCTCTACACTCGAACTGCAAGCTTGCTCTCTCGAATTTTCACTGAGCCTCTCGTACCTCTACTTACCTAGAAATTCTGACTGTGATGAGAGATCGAGAGCTTCGCGCCGCTTTCCTACCACACCGACCTTCGGCACAATTGGTTTTGGCGACCCTGATACGAGCTCCATCCCGCTTGCCAGGATATCCAGAGCATGTTTGCCACATGCTGTGCCCTCCCACAACAATCCTCCAAGCAATCAGCGCGCGGGGTGCGTTCTCACATATCTTCGCAGAGCTTGCGCCGGGATGCTGGGTGGAGCGTAGGCGCCTACACTAAACCTGTATGATTCCAATACCCTCAAGTTATCCAATCTCGCTTATTTGCCGGCTTTAGTGCGCGCGTATCTTAATCTTCGGGAACAGCTATAAAGGCGCCTAAGCATGCTGTGTACCATGTATAGATTTGTGCCACTCAGGCGAGCAAGTTTCTCCAGCCTTTATCTTTGCTTGGCGACGGATCGAGAACATTTTCAATCCTCTTGCTCGAAAAGCCTCTGTAGTAGTGACGCTAGGAGTCGCGTAGGTGATAATGATTCCCACGGGAGCCTTGGCCATGTACCTACCTAACTACTCTTAGACGGATAGATAGATAGATACCTCCTTAAAATAAGTCAGATCGATTGATGGATATTGATATGATTGTGAGCTCAAGTTTGGATCATCAGCAAACCCACAATTGACAAGCACCTGTTGCAAGTTTTACACCCAAGTAGCCAAGCTAAGATGCCCGAAATCTGCGAAGGCGTGTCTTTTGACACCATCGCCCGCGAGTGGCGCATGAAGTGGTCTCCGGACAACGACAAGGCCTCCCTTGTCGCTCTCCAGAAGCTCATCGACGAGGTCAAGCCCAACATCAAGCAGATCAAGGGCCTTAAGCAGGTCCAGCGCATGGTCTGCGGTGGCTGCATGGACATCCGTGTCATCATCAGCCTTGATGCCGAGTCCTTCAACGAGTGGGCTGAGAGCTCCTTCGGCCCTGAGGAGGTCTTCCTCGCCAAGGCCAAGGAGATCGAGGGTGTCTCTCAGATTGAGACCCAGACCTACACCCTCATGCCTGTGGACCTCTAAATAAGTGTACGTATGCAATCAATCTACTCTACCACGTAAATAAGAAGATTTCTCTTCATTGACCTTAAGCATCCCTTGTCCATGCTGCTGCTGATCGTCGTCGTCATCGTCATCGTCGTCGTCGTAATAAGCGTTCAGAAGTTCAGAAGTTCACCATACTCCTTTCTCAAGGTGATCTTCTTGGCGTGTCTACAGAATATCTTGTGGGTTTGTGCTTGATTACGAAATATGACAAGTCAAAGTTGTCTGCTACAGCGCGGCTTGTTTTTGATCTAAACAGCCATGGAAACCTTTTCCCATTTTGCTGGTGCTGGTGGATGGACGGATACCTGGGAAGCGGCCCAGTATCTACCGACCAGCACCACGCCCAGCCTCTTTGTCCCCGGTGGGAAGCGCTTCGCAAAGGCCGCGTTCGACTTTGAAGCTCCCTGAAATATCTAGGAGAATATCTTCTTTTGTGTTCTTGCTTTTGGCGGTGCCGCGTTCGTGGCGAAAAGCTTTCCAGTGAATCTCTGCTTTTCATCTATTCATCTATTCACCCAAGGTTATGCTTCACCTGGTCCTCTGAGGAGACCTGCCCATAGAAGCTGCACAAGCTTCAGGTTTTCCGGACACGCGATTGCGAGTGCTTTAGTCCTTGTCCCATCTTTCCCGCAAACAATGCACATTCCGTGACAAGCTATCCTATCCTATCTTGAGACTCTATTCCAATGTATACGATAGCCTGTGCGGGGACGTGTCTCCCAACTCGCAGGTCCTTCTTGACTTCCCGCACTTCTTTAATAGTTCTTTCTTTCTTTAATAGTTCTTTCTTTCTTTCTTTAATAGTTCTTTCTTGGATTTTTTCTTTCTTTCTTTCTTTCTTTCTTTCTTTCTTTCAGATCTTTCCAAGGCCCGTTGAACAGACGTCAAAACTTGAGTCCCGAGGCTTTCTTGCCATCGCCAATTCTGCGATCGTATCGCCAGGAGCGAGCATTCAATCAGGCCCGTCGCCTTGGCTGCCCATTCTCCAAGAGCGAGTAGCGAGTGTTGGTTGGTTGGCTGTTTCCGCAGCCATCGTCACTCTTCGCATCGGCGGCGGTTTTACCCAAGTTTTTCACAGGTCTTCTACGCAGGTCTTCTACGCATGGTCCTACCTAGTCTCTATCACCTAACCACCTACCTACACAGAGGGGTCCCTCTCGCTCATTTTCTCTTTCACACTAAAGAGCAAATGCATTGCTTCAGTTTTACTTTACTCTCACGTGAGCGACCACACTGCAATCTGAGCCATTCTTGGTGACCCGTGGCAGGCTGGTCTGCCTCAGACCTGTTCTCAGACGCTGGAAGGGCCCAAAGCGCTCTCCTGTTGGTTGGCACGAGAGCCTGCGTGTGAACACGGCGGTGGTTAGGTCGATGGATTTTCAGGAGAGAGTCACGTCGAGTTCTCCTTTGCCCTCCATTTTCTTTTCACTTCTTCATCTTATTACGGCGCTAGTTATGTTCAGTTTTATTTTAAAAGAAATATAAAAACAATTTCAAAGAAAAGTTCACTTGAACTTGGAGGGATGGAAGGCGCAAGAAAAGAACTTTCACGGGCACCACCCAAATGAGAAAGAATAACCACGAAGGCGTCAGAACAAAAGGATTAGACTGAAGTTGCACGGAGATGCCTGCCTGCGTGGATAGACTGGTATAGGTGCTTGAGAGAAAAGGGTCAGAGCGAGGGAAAGGCCCGTCTTTCCTCTGCTTTCCACTCTGTCGCTCTTTAAATGCCTTAGCTCTGGAGACAGCTAGCTAGCTAGCTGCTAGCTGCTGCTACTACTGCCTACTTATCTAGCTACCTACTTACCACGGTGGCAAAAGGCAGGAAGAAGATGAGCCACCGAATGATGCGGAAGATGGAGACCCAGTAAATACACAAGTAAGTAATCAAACAGATATTAACACACAAAATAAGACAAAACAAAACAAAACAAAACAAAACAAAACAAAACAAAACAAAACAAAACAAAACAAAACAAAACAAAACAAACAAACAAACAAACAAACAAACAAACAAACAAACAAACAAACAAACAAACAAAACAAACAAACAAACAAACAAACAAACAAACAAACAAACAAACAAACAAACAAACAAACAAACAAACAAACAAACAAACAAACAAACAAACAAACAAACAAACAAACAAACAAACAAACAAACAAATGGTCCAAGAAGCAGCAAGTGCGTACGTAGCTAGAGACAGTGGCGAGCGAGCACCTCCTCGCGGGTGAAACGGTGGCAGCCTGGCTCTGGTTCTCACACAAACGAAGCCTCCGCTTTCAGGCTGCCGGTAGTAGTAGTGCTGCTGCTTATCCAAGAGCATCACAGGCTTGGAGCGCTCTTTGTAAACGCATACCTATCGATCCATCCATCCATCCATCCATCCATCTCCATCCATCCATCCACTCATTCATTGCTTTCGAAGCTCTTAACATCGTCAAAGCGGCGCTCTCTTTTGTTTTTGTGGTGTGCACAGCAGAACTCTCGCAAGTACTATGGCAAATAAACCACAGAAGAAGGCATTTCGCGCCCTTCGATAGTCGCGTCGATCGCAAGCAATGGTTAACGAGGGTGCAGAACTAACTGGCGGCTGGCTTCTCTTTGCTCTCTTCGCGCTGTGGTCCTGCCATCTGGTCATTCATTTGGTCATTCATTCCCTTTCGTGAGTGAACTTTTTCCCTCCGCTTTTTGTTTTCTGTTCCTGCATTTGATGGTGAGTGATGCGAAGAGTTTTCGAGGTCAGTAATCCTGTCATTCCTTCCCACTCACTCACTCACTCACTCACTCACTCACTCACTGATTCATCGATTCCCTTTTCCTTCCTTCCTTCGTTGCTTCCTTGCTTCCTTCCTTTTGCTTATTAGCCAGTTAGCTGTCTATAAATCAGCTCTCACTCAATGATTGTAAATTGAAACAAGCTTTGACGTCGATTTCGAAGTCGATTTCGAAGTCGATGATTTCGTCCAACTTGCGCCCAGACTTTCTTTCCGTTTGTGACTTGTGGGGTCAGTCCTTTGAGCCAACGTCGCGCTGGTCGCTGGCGCCCTCAGGTTTGGTTTGCGCGAGTCAGATCAAGTCAAGTGCTCTCGCTTGGTCAATCTAGCTAGGTCTCGAGAATCGACGGAGTGCGCCGCATTTGATTCGTTGATTCTGATTGGTTCTGACTGATTGATTGATTCTGATTGATTGATTGATTGATTGATTGATTGATTGATTGATTGATTGATTGATTGATTCTGTCTGATGGACTGATTCTGTCTGCCTACACGCCCATTAGGTGTTCCTCGGCGTCGCGCTTTGACTCGCCTGTGTATTTTGCTTGCCTGCTTTCTTCTTTGGCTCTGGACTCACTCAATCCCACGCACTACTCAGTGACGGCGGTGGCGATGCTGATGCTGATGCTGATGCTGATGATGATGACCTCCACGGACTCGGGCCCTCCGTGTGGGCAATACAAAGCAAAGCGATGTCTGTGGCGCCTTGCATAATCAGTTGACGATGGCCTTGCGATCGACATTTTTGTGTTGTGTTGTTGACTATTTGTTTTGTTTATTTACCTTTTGTCATTGTCATATTATCACCTATAGATTAGAAAAGTAGTAGAATAGGGAACCTTTGGATTTTTATTTTATTTCCTGCCAGTGCTATTTTATTATTTATTATTATTATTATTATTATTATTATTATTAATTTTTTAAAGATGAAATGAAATAAAATGAAATAAATAAATAAACAAGCAAGTAGGTACCTAAACATGAAGAGTAAATAAAATGCGGAAGGAAAAGACTTGGAGGACATGGCTATAGCTGGCCAGGTACTAACTTACGTAGTAGTTGTTTACAATACAAGTTGATTGATTGACTGAGTTCTTGATTGATTGACAGGAGGCGAAGGGAGAAGACTCTACCTACCTACTTACTGCTCTACCTGAAGCGAGAACTTAGAAGACTCGAGGGAAAAACAAAGAGGAAGAAGCGAGTGGAGACGAGGATTTGGCGAAGGGAATGAAGATTGAAATAGGTAAATAACACGAGGGCACAGAACTCGAGCGCATAAAGCCCTAGCAAGGGCAAAAGCAGTTCTACTGTGATGCTACATAGACATTATATGGCCAAAAGGAAAACTGAAAAGAAAGAAGGAAAGAAAGAAAAGGAAGGAAGGAAGAGACAGCATGAGGCTTTCTGATTTTTTCTTTGTTTAAAAAATTAGTTCCAATATTCTTTCTTATATATTTGATTTTATTATTATTAAACAAAACAACTTGATTTTGATAAAAGAAAGAAAGAAAGAAAGAAAGAAAGACACACAGACTGACAGACAGAGACCGCATGCTGCTTCAAAGGAGACAAAGCCTCTTCGCAGCGCTGCGCGGCCTCTCGCTCGGCAGGAGCCCGTAGCACAGGCAGAAGGCCCCCTGCATACCACACCCCTTTCGGACCAAGTAGCTTGCGGATCCAGTGTGGCGGCGGTCCGTGCGGCGGAACACCAGTCCTCTGATTCATCGGGCATTGGCTTGATCCCTGGTCGATTGAAGTTTGAAAAAGCTGCGGATTAAAGAAAGTCGTTCGCTTCTTTCTTCTTCTTTTTCCATTCCTCAAAGGCCTCCAAGAAAAAACAAATAGCACGTCGAAGGCCTCGCGCGAGGTCCCTCTCTTCCGATTGACAGGTCTCGGCTGAGTTTGGCTTCGGGCTGGTGGACTCGCTCTTCTGTGGTTGACAGGCTCGTTACTTGTCTTGTGTGGTTGAAATGGTGTCCACCAGGAGGCACCTCGCAGCATCGGGCATCGTGGTGGCAAATCCTGCAGTGCTAAGTTCTCCAAAGGGGATGAGAAGCGCGTGCTCTCCTCGAAGAACGAGCAGAACGCCTCCGAAATCAAAATCAAAGGCATTGCCAAAAACCTCGCCGCCAAATTCTGCCAAGGCAAAATCTTGCTCGCCGAGGTCTCAGGTGCACCGCACCCCGGAAGGTCGAGGGGTAAAGATAAGGACTCGCAAACGGAGCGCCCGCCTGCTCGCTCGCGAGGCATCTGACGGCCTTGTAGGCCTCGACATGAGCGAGGGCCGCGTTGAGGTGGTTTGGGACGTTACGACTCCCTCGAATGAAGTCAAGAACAGTTTCACGAGACCCCATGGCCCAATCATGAAAAAGGCTCCGCTCGGTGTCCTCAAGAAAGGTTCCACCGGCGAAAGCTCGCGTCGTAATTTTCTAGGCAGCATCCATGGTGACCCAGCTCACTCCAAACGGTTCTCCGCGCGCCTTGTACCATCTAAACGCCGTAAGGTCGGCTTTGCAAGTGTGGAGATCAGGGAAATGCATGTTGCCATTGGCGAATCCTCTGTGGCAATGGACGGTGGACCACCCATTGGTATCTCCCCCCGTCTGAAGCGCTGTTTCATTCACGATGTAGATTCGTTTGAAGCAGAGCGTCTCACAGGACGTAGGTCCGCGGACAGTGTGGGGAGTCCACTTCAGCCACGCATTTCGCAGGAACGTTACAAGTTTGAGGGACGTCTCCCTGCTGAGGAGCGCCGAGAGTTACTTGTGCGCGCTGCTGCAGCGAGAGAATACATTGCACAAGCAGAGGCTGAGTCGCAGGAGATCCAAAGGCATCGCGAACACACAAATATGTATGACTCGTATTTGAGCACTTCCTTGGATCACAGTCCGATGGACTATCCTTGTACGCATGTTGTAGACAGTGAAGTGAATCAGATCAAACACACTTTTTATGGAGTTGCTGATCTGTACTAATCTAGACAAGCGCACACGAGTCAACCCCAGTAGCGTGTCTTATGTCCTTTTGGGCTCATTACTTGCCCTGTCATTCCAGATCTTTTGGTGCAATGAGTGAATAGTTCGTTTTGCTCCTATATGTATCTAGAAATAGGAGGATGCTGTTTCACTCAATGACACATCTCGTTTGGCGGCGATTTTGATTTTGCCAAATCGTTGCATGCAATATTGCTCTTTGGTCCTCCTTACCATCCTCTTTTCAGTTTTTCTCTCTGTCTCTTGATGTCTTTGTCCTCCATCCGTCTCAGCTAGAAAACAAAACGAAACAAAACAACTGTGCCCTCTTCAGGAGAACATCCTGTGACACACTTCACTGCCGGTCTCACTTCTTCATCAAACTACTCCTGAATGCGTTCTGTCTGAATATATCCTCCCCCACCAGTTCGCTTCATGTTTCACTCTCTGCACAATTTCTTTCTTTGTCATGCACTCTCTCATTTTGTCTCATGTTTCCTTTCATACCTGCAAACTACTTTTTTTGCCCCTGCATTTAACTGCACCCCTGCTACCTGCACTGCCAGTACAAACTTTGCATTCAAGCCCTGCTCCTGCCCCAGATTCAACCAGACCATATCTATCATCTTTCCCAACATTTTACAAGACAAAATCGAACACAAAATACAACCACAACGCTTACAATAGCCGCGTCAATATCTATCACACGTAAGATGGTTGCCTTTCCTCCGGACAACCACAGTTCCCTTTTTGTTTTCCTTTGTTTCATTTTCTCATTTTCCTTTTTTCCGTTTTTGTTGATTTTCTCCCTGTCTTTATTCACCAACTCCTACTAGAAACCCTTATATACACTTTGTGCAGAAATGAGCCAATGTGCTATGATTAGAGCTGCGTAAAGTATGTTCTTGTTTGAAAATTTAAAAAAAATAATGTAAATTCTGTGAAGGAAGCAGTGTAAGTGGCCCTCTATAGTCTGTACTATTTTGGAGGGGACGAATTTTCTTTCTTGACCTCTCATTTTTCATACACAGTCCTCAGGCGGTGAATATGATGTGAATTTTCCGCCGATCGAAGGTGCGGCCTTGAAGTTTTTCCCGAATTCGGACAGCCTCCTCAGTAGAGGACATTTCTACAAGGATTCTGAGATCATCTCGTGAAGTAGGCATCTGAAGAGATACAATACTTCCCATGGAGCTAAGTTCCTCACGTACGTCCTCCTCGATTGATTTCATTTCAGCAGCATCGTCCAAAGTACTTGCAACAATCATATTAGCGAGCAAGAGCTTTGAAGAGGGTGTGTTAGCCTGTTCCTGCTCCTCGATGCTCCGTTTCAAAGTTGCAACCAAGCTTTCGCTAACAGATGCTGTATTGCTATTTCTGTGGTCAACATGCAATCCAATCTCTCGCTGAACTCGCTCCAAAACAACAGGTTTCGTAGTATGATCTTTTGTATGGTTATTCCGAGACTTTTCCCATTCATAGTAGCGTTTAGGGCGACCTGTACGCAAAGGCTGCCCCAAGCAGTAAATCTGGTTAGTAAGTTTGACAAGTTTGGTAGCAACGTCAGCGGTGGAAACATCAA
Organism: Schizochytrium sp. TIO01; assembly: GCA_004764695.1. Lineage (NCBI taxonomy): Eukaryota > Bigyra > Thraustochytrida > Thraustochytriidae > Schizochytrium > Schizochytrium sp. TIO01. Next base: position 3,728,362 of record SMSO01000037.1, on the reverse strand, counting down.
TAAATGCATACGCATTGCCTTCTGCAAAGATCTTGCAGGCAGTCACGATTTCATCCGACGTCACCAATGGTTTGATGTCCGGATGATCTCGCAAGAGTAGATTCAAGAACTCCTGCAAAGCAGATTCTTGAATTCCCTTGGGAAACCCACTAATGTACACTTCTTTGGCAAGTTCATCCATAGTGAGTGTACGAGCTGGTCGTGCAGCGGGAGGAAGTGCAGCCACTGCCTCAGCACTTGCTTCAGTAGGTAGTTTTGGCTCTGAATCCTCACCCGTTTTACTATCACTTCTAGCTACTTCACCAGGATTTGATGTCAAATCTTGATTGTGCTTGGTATGTTTACTCGTGTTGGTGTTAGACGGCGCAGTAGACTCTGAGATAGAAGTCTGGCCTTCGTTGTCTGCCTTGCCATTTAAGTTTGAAGATGCTGCAGCCTCGACGTTAGGTTGCTCAGGTATTATAGGTTTCGCAGAGCCTATGGAAGAACCCACAAAATCGTCGCCAAGGATCTTGCGCAGAGTTTCTTTGTCATGTGTGGACTCTTGAGAGCTCACAGAACTAAGACTAAGACTTCTTCGTCGTGACGATGATCGTCTATGAGAAGGCGACCGACTGCGGTTTCGGTGCGAGCTTCGCCGCGATCTGTCCCGCCGACTAGAGCTGCGCTTTTGGCTTTTTCTGGATGGACTTCTTCTACTTGCACCCCTACGACTGCTCGATCTATGTTGACGATGCCGCGAGCTTTGCGTCTCATCATGGTGGTGGCCGCGACGACCTTCCACCTGGCGCCTGGAGTCTGACAAAGATGACCGCGAAGATGATGCCGAAGATGATGATGAAGAGGAAGAGGAGAGGAGGAAGAGGAAGAAGAAGACGACGATGCTGAGGAAGATGCTGATGCACTCCGACTCTTGTGATGGCTGCGATGCCTTTTACTACGAGATTGCCGTTCTTTGCGATCTTTATTGCGAGACTCGCGATGATTGCGGTCCTTGCTGCGGCGATAGGACTCCTGCGATGCTGATCGTTTACGCTCAGATATTTCTGTGGAGTCTTTGCCATTATAGTTACGGTGATCTGATCGAGAGTGTCTTCTATCTCGGTCACGGTGATGATGGCGATGACGAGATGCTGGAGAATGAGAGCGAGATCTTGATCTTGATAATCTTCGAGAACGCTTAGATCTTGATGACACTTTATCACGGAGGGTCCCACTGTCATTGCTCCTCGATCTCATGCGCTTCTTGTGTTGATCCTCATTGGTATTTAGAGACAATTGGGAGCCTTTTCTGTCAGATTCTTCATGATCAAGGGTTCCAGGCTTGCTGGACTTTGAAGACGATCTTGCAGCGTTACGTGCTTCACCACCATCTCGTTCGTGGTCACTCATTTGTTGATAGGTGCTGGAAGCAAAGCCTCACTATAATATCCCGAAGTATAGTGCAGAAACGAACAAGGATACTAGTGGTTCTAAATCTAGCGCCAGTGTTGAGGTGAAGGTTGTGCAAAACCTTGCTTTTGCTTTCTGTTCCAATTCCTCAATACCTGCGCTGGGCTATTATCTTCTGTCCTCTTATTTCTCACAAGAACCACAAGATGCTCAAATTAGGAGAGAATCTCAATGACAGATCGCCTTCCTATATTTAGTTTTCGACGAAGTTGAGCGAACTCACTCCCTGCAGATAGAAAAATGCAAGTGCACCAGAAGAAGCAACAGTAGCAAGATCACCAGCAGCTTCTTGGTGTTTTGCAGGGTTTGCGACTCTTAAATCGTAGTCAAGAGGGAATCCGTACAATCCTAGAGGTCGAGAACTTCGTGACCCGGCCCAGCAAAGCTCTGTCTGACCTTTCTCTAGCTAGCTTCTTCCAGTGCCTTTGTGGACGCACCACGATGGTTTGAGGGCGGCCCTCTCGCGTTTTGTTTTACCCATATCATACACAAGTAAAGCTCCATTAAACCAACGAGTCCTGGCTTCAGAGCAACCCTATCAATCTACCAGTAGAACCTAGTAGTTACATCTGCCCTGAGGAGTAACCAACTCAGGTTACCGACTATCCGGTACTAGGTACTAAGTATTCAACTCAAGTTGTAACATGATGGTTGCTCTTCAAGTTGCCCAAATGAAGTCAGAATTCACGTAAGGAATGGCTACTAGTTGTTTCGCAATCAGCCCTATGTATTTCTGTGCGACGGACAGCCTACCGTGAAGTCCATTCGCCCAAGAGTTTTCGACAGCGCAAGTTCATCATTCGGTCATTCAGTTCATTCAATCTTATTTTTTTTTGCATTTGAGTTCATTCTTTTTTGATATTGGAATATAAATAAAGTTCATGGTCATTCATTCATCATACAATTCACTCCATCCACCAAGATTGCACTTGCCTTTAGCAGCAACAGCAAAGTCTTGAATAGAGGCTCACGCTCCGCGAGGAGCTGGTTTCGCATCTGCGAGTGGCTGGCAAGTCCTTTGCTGGGTTTCCTGTTCTCTCAAGGCAATCTCCTCCAGCAGGCCACAGAGTCAGCTCTGCATCTCGTTTCTTTCATACGGTGTCTCGCTAGAGCAGTTCTGCTGTGTCAGCCGCTTGCCACAGAGCCGCGGCCAAAAGACCAGGCAAGAAGACAGCTAGCTCCTCAGCAGTCCCCATTCGACCAGCAGGCCAGACCAGGACGCGTCGACGGAGCAAGCTGCGGCGTCGCGATCGTCCGGTCTCGCGGTTTCATTGGCTAATTGAAACAGCTTGAAAACTATAGGGAACAAAGGAAAAACTAAGTCAGCAATCAGTCAAACAAACAGAGGAAGTCGAAGTTCTTCATCCAGAGCGCCAAGCAAACCCACCCAAGGCAAGCCAGAGCCAGCAAGGTAAGTCTACGAGGCTCGAGACCCTCTACAGCCCAACCCTCTACAGCGAGCAGCAGCAGCAGCAGCAGACCGCATTCGCCGCCCACGGATAATCCTGCAGGCAGACGGAAGCAACAATAGAGCCAAAGCTGCGCCCTCGCCGCGGTGGGCACATCAATAGACAGAGAGATAGATAGATAGGGAGGAATAGGTGACAGTAACAGAGATAGATTTTGGAGTCAACTCTAGATTGGTCGATCTGTCGGAATAAAGGTTTATCTGGACGTGCAGTGCTATAAAAGACGGGATCTAGGGCCTTGAAGCGGTATCGCAACAGGCCCTGCTGCGTTGTGTCAAATCTACCTCGTGATTTGCTCAAGTATCACAGCGGTGTCTTCGTGGGCTTTGGGTTCTCCGTGGAGAAGGTGCACACCCCGCTACAGGGGGACCTAGACTCCGACTGGCTGGAGGTCTACGTCGCCGACGGGAACTTTCAGGGTTAGCATGTACCCTACCAGAGAGAAACTTTAAAACGGTTTGAGGAAGAGGTGCTAGTGTTGAAGCGATAGTTTTGACGGGATTGACTAACTGATTACTTATCGATTGCTTGCCGTTCACTTCAACATCATAGCCATTTGTTGTCTTGGCCTTCCTGCTCACAGGAGTAACAGGAACACCTAGAACGTGGAAAGGGCCAGTGCACACTTCTATTCTGTTCTATAGGGAGGGGGGCAGTGTAGGCGCAACCCACATAGCCTGCTGCTGGGCATTTAGAAAGAGGGTAGGGTGGGAGTTTTCATTACCTCTGGTAATCTTGGCGCTGGAGTAGATTAATCGATCGATTGATCAATCAATCATTTCCTTGTCTGGGCAGAGAAGAAGAAGTCTGACTGGCGCGGACGTGGAAAAGCATTGCCAGGTAAAGCATTGGGGACTTGTTCAGGCCTGGGCGGACAGGAGCCACGCGGAAACGAATTTAATTTGCTGAGTTTCCAGGTCTGCAGCCGGCGTTCGAGGAAGAGCTAGGTTCCTATCTGGCGCGCGCTTGACCAATCGATAGGTTGATTGGTTAGTTAGTTAGTTAGCTGGTTGGTTGATTGATTGATTGATTGATTGATTGATTATTTGCCTGACTGATTGATTGATTGCTTGAAGCATTGAACTTCGTGCTCAGGGTGAGTTACGCTGACCCTTCGCTGGTGAACTATAGCTTTTGGGCAGTTATCGGTTTCTGGGAGGAGACTTGAAAGCAAACAAGACAGACTGCTGAGCTGGCTGAGCAAAATCCATCAAAGAAATTCGGGAAAGCAGAGCTTTGGAAGCAAGAAACGAAGAAAGAGTTCTACTAAAAAAGGTGTTCAAGCAAGTAATAGCTCCCGTATATTCTTCCTTCTGATCAATTACGAAAAAGAGGGCACATAAAAAGAGGGGGGTGGCACACGCTTACTTCTTGCGAGCAACTTCTACGGCAATTGATTTGGACAGGACTTCTCCACGCCGCAGAAGGTTTCAAGTTGAAGTTGTAGAGGGAGGGTGCAGCTGGGGAAGTTTGTTGTTCTGATCGACGGTGCTTTCAGAGAGCGCTTCTTCCGTTGATTACAGCTAGCAATTGTTGCGTAGCGTGCGCTACCAATAACCGAGGCGAGATTTTGTGTGCACACGCGAGCGTGGGCAACTTCGCTGCTCTAAGAGGAGTTCCTGTACTTTTTCTTTCTTTCTTTCTTTCTTTCTTTCTTTCTTTCTTTCTTTCTTTCTTTCTTTCTTTCTTCTTTCTTTCTTTCTATCTTAATTTTTTTCTTCTCGCGGGTAGCAGAAGGGTGAGTTGTTGCCGCGTGGGATAAATTTGTTGTGATTCGACGTGATTCGCGCCATCGCAGCAGAGGCGAAGCAGCTTGAACGACAAACTTCAGCACTGTAGCTTCAGCTCACTAAGAGGGTCGGCACTATGGACGCTGCAAGGCTTGATAATATTCATCATAAGATTCTGCGACTAGTAGAGCCGCAGAATTATAGGTTAGGGCTCAATTTATACCTGGACAGCTTTACGGGCGAAGAAGTGCACCAAAAGCTCATGGAGCATGAGCTTGTGAGCGGCTCTGCAGAAGCTGACATAGTATGCACCTTGATGCTTCGTCGTGGCTGGCTTCGGCATGTTGAATCTGACGCACAAGCTTTGTGTAATCTACCGTTCGACACTACACACCTTTATAGGTTTGCAGACCATCACAAGGAGTGCCACGAGACAGATAAACCGCTTCCGATATCATATTCTGCAGATATGACCAGCCAACAACGCAGAAAATCAGCACAGCGAGGCCTCGACCTCTTCGTGAGTGGTCTGCACACAGAAACTAGCCGCTCGCCGACGATGCAGACAGAGAAAAAGGTCAAGGATAATGCTTCACAAATGCACAACTCGTGCTCCCCCTTTAATCAGGCCTATAAGCACCTTGAAAACAATTCATTAAGCTCGGAAGAAGATAAAAACACTGTGCACGCGCACACCAACAGGCCGAGTCACCACGCCCGCAGCGCCACGGTACCCAACGATTTGATAGTGGCGGCAGAGCAGGAGCCTGCAGGCCAAGCGCACAACGTTGTGAGTACATTCTGGACCTTGCAAGAGGACCAAGCCTTGGTCGAGGGTGTCTCTAAGTACGGCGAGGATTGGGGCTTCGTCGCACACAACGTCGTTACTAAGAACGAATCGCAATGTGAAATGCGGTGGCTTGAAAAGCTACGCGACGCAAAACTAACACACTCCAACCGGAACCTCAAGGATAACATTCGCATTCTCCGAAACCGCAAAGCACGCAAGGCTAAAAAGGTCTACCGCGAGCAGTTTGAGGAAGCTCAGAGAGGGGCACTCACAGCAGAGTATTTGCGTCGCAAGGACCAGCTGCACTTGGAACGTCAGCAGCACCAAAAGCTGGGCACACCTGAGTCTGTGGGTCGCCGGCGAGCTATGTCTACGGACCAAATTGATATGCTTGACTCGGCAGCAGCCATGGCTAATATTGCTCGCCAGGGTGAAATTGCACAGGCCATCCAAATCGCTAACGGAGAGAGGTCCGCAGGCGGTAACGACAGGCCTACGACACCGCAACGTTGGATGTCATCCCGGGAAGACGCCAAGGCATGGGAAAATGCAAGGATGGCGCCCGAGCCGGTGGTTGCACTCGAGTCCAATGATGGTATCGATGCCTCGGAAAGGATTAACTTGCCGATCATCGTGATGGGTCTCTCGAACCCGCCAGATTCCTCTCGGGGTCTGCGAGAGACACACTATGTAGTGAAAATCTTTCTGGAGAACTCCACTCGCTATGCGATGACTAACGCAGTTGTGCGCAAGCCAAACAGTGGCATCACGTGGGGTGAGCTGCTCGTGCTTGAGGATATTACGTATGACTCCTTGTTGGACATCCGCCTGTTTGTGCGCCATCGCCTCATTGGTAACGAGGAGGTCGGCCGCACAGAAATCACTGTTGGTGAACTTGTTCGCCGCCCGGCTCGTAACCTCGTGCTGAGCAACTCTTCAGCAAACGTTGTGACAGACTCCACTGAGAACAATGTCACACTCCTTAAAATTGGCGTGGACAAGTCAGCTATTCCTAAGAGTTGGCCCATGCCAGTCAATGAGCCATATTCTAAACGTGGCTACCCCAAACATCTCATGGTTATCACTCGTGGTACTCGCGGTGATGTGCAACCGTTCTTGGCTCTTGCCCGCGAGCTTGCGAATAGGTACAATTGGATGATTACTATTTGCTCAGAGTTCCGCTACAAAGATTACATTAAACAGAATGCCAAGGGATTGAAACGAGGATGCATTCGCTTTCGCATTGCAGGTGGTGATACTCAAAAACGTGTCGACTCACGCATTTCAAAGTGGGCCATCAACCAGCAGTATGGTCCGATGCAAGAGATCATGCTTGCCTTTTCAGAACGAGAATTCTTTGACTCAGAGCCACCCTTGTACTATTGGGCGAAGGTCATGAAACCGGATTATCTTATGTTTGGATTTACTCTCGCCTCAATTGCGATGATCATTAGGTACGTTATAATTTACATTTTAAAAGGAGTGTGACTCTTTGGGACTGTGGGGCAACCAGATCTTGTAGAGATCAATGCTAAGGGCTGGGGCGAAATAAAGGATAAAGAATTGGTTGGAGTGATGAATGAATAAAGTCATAATTACAACAAGAGAAAACTAACATGCGAATTTATATTGAGGCGGGTCTTCATTTTGGCGGTGGCAACCAACTCTTCTTTTCTCCTCTATCTGTTCTCATTTTTGTTTACACAAAACTTATAGTGAATCGCTCCAGATTCCCATCATCGGTTTTATTCTTCAACCCACGTGCTTGCCCTCGTCTCAGTATCCACCATTGGTTCCGCTGGATGAGAGTTCATACCAGAAACTTACTGAAAAGACAGATCGCAAGGATCGTAAGCATGCCAAGTTTAGTCACATGAAAGTCATGCTTGAGAACAACCCCATTACCGGTCATCTGAATAGTATGCGTGCAAGGCGTGGATTACGTCCTGTTCGCCGTTTCACAGGTCGTGTGAGTATCTTGCAGTCGATGCAGAGCAGTACCTGGACTGACTTGCAACTTCAGGAAGTGCCTTTAGTTGTACCCATTAATTCTATTGCCTTCGGTGGCCGTCCACACGACTGGGGTCCCAAATCTGTTTTGACTAATTACATTTTCTTGCGGGGAAGGACCGTCCCGCCTCTTGATTCGAAACATGTGGACTTTATTGAGCAGGCGCGAAGCAAGGGGCGCAAGTTAATTGTGTTGGCGTTTTCTTCCATGCCTGTAGAACGTTTGGATATCTTGCGGATTGCAAATAAGATTATTTCTCAATGTGAGAAAGAGGTTTGCATCTTTGCATTGATCGGAGATCATGTTGGCGATCCTGGCAATGATGGTGATGTCGAAGGTACAGCTGCGGCATACACCACCCAAGGTCGTTTGCTGGTGGACAAGGGAGCTCCGTTCGGTCGCCTTTTTCCCCTCATGGATGCAATTGTCTCCCATGGTGGTCTAGGCACCACGGGTGAAGCGATCATGGCTTGCGTGCCTGTAATTATCACTGGCGTCCTTTTGTAAGTTTGAACTTGGGTGTGAGCGCCGCCACCATGTGGTGCATATTTTTATTTCAATTTTTTTGCAGGAAATCGATTGAGATTGTTGATGATGTTTTTTTTTTTAATAAATTGTTTAAGAGCAGCAAAAGATGACTAACGCAAGAGACGCATCTATCAAAACCACATTCAAAACCAAAATAAAAACTGGATCATCTAAATTTGTTCATTTTGCTCGCGAATATCACAGATTTGACCAGCGCTTCTGGGGCTCGAGATGCCATGACCTCGGTCTTGGTCCCTTCCCTGTTCACATTACCAAATTCAAAACCCAGTGCGTGCATCTCATTGATAAGGCGCTCGCTGATGATGGCGAATGGGCTACGAATGCCAAAACTGTAGGCAAGAAGATGTTCGAAAGCATGGAGAGTGACCCGGCTGGTGTTGCGATTAATGCGGAGGCAGTGTATGAAATGACTCAGGAGGCCCCAGTATTTTCATACGAACATGGTCCATCTTCGAGCGCTGCTAGTGGTAGCAACGAGGCCGACGATGACACCACTAGTGAGCCACCAACTTATACGACTGGTCGATACTACCCATTTCGGAAACACGGATCGCGTTTACAATTCTTTAGGCATCGCCGACAGAGTTCTGCAGGAGCAGAGTCCCAGAGTTCTACGGGAAGCCATGGTACTCAAGGTTCCTAATTTTAGAGTCTAACTTCACGCATTGAAGTACCTGGACACTCTTACTACTTAACCTGCTTGGTCAGCTGGCGCCCTGATACTTACTGCTGGGCCTGCAGAACTCACATCCCCATGTAAACTCGTTTTAGCTTATTTTATATCTTTCTTTCATGTTGATGACGTAACTGTCCTCGCTCAACACCTGTAGAACCATCCTGCCCATCATCTTGCAAGTCCTTACAAAACGGCACGAAAGATCATTGCTTCGCCCCCCTCAACTTTCAAGTCCAAAGATCCTCGAGAGGGTTGACTTTCACATCTCCTCGAAACCCACAACGGAATCCCAAACATATCAATTAGGTACCATCTTGCATCAATACAGAAGAAAGATACCATTGCTTGCTACTATAAGACAACGTTCCTAGGACCTCCTTAGTACCTGCCTAGAACGCTTACCTTTCCCATTCCACTAAGGCAGTACTACCTACCTAGCTAGCTACTAGCTAGCTAGGCACCTACCTACGACTGCCACTGTGGTAAAGCTGCGGCCCGTGCTATTGATCATCTATCGTATTCTCTACCAGTGGTCGGCACTGCTGAAGGAGGAAAGAGCTGCTAACAAAAGTAAAGAACAAAAGTAAAGAACAACAACAGTAAAGAACAAAAGTAAAGTACAACAGTAAAGTACAACAAAAGTAAAGGAGTAAACCAACTTCGTCAGCGATCGCTCAGCGCCCTCAAACGATGCAAGTCGCGGAGGCCATTGGAGATTGAAGGCCTGCGTGCGCCGAGCGCCGAGTGCCTCCCTCCAGCTCTGACCCGCGCTTCAAGCCACGGCCTTCGGCGTCGGCCTTGAGCTGAAGAAGCGCGCTCCCCAACCCGTTGCAAAAGGGAGCCTGGACTATGCAATTAATGTGGAATGCGGATTTTCTTTATTTGTTAATTTGTTAATTTGTTTGTTTGTTTGATTAAGGACTTTAGCACTCGAGAATAATGGTACATAGGCCCTTTCTTATGGTATTCCTCGGCCGTGCTGGAGGGGGGCACAGTGGGAATTTTTATTAAGAAGGCGATTGTTTCACCGATACTGATATATCAATAACAGGTTGGTGGTTACAGGATGAGTTTTGCCGGAGGATATAGCCTGTCATATTGTTGTCAGGTACCTCCCAAACTACCGCGAACATATATTGGCCCGATATCATATCAAGCCAAGGGGCGCCCTCAGTGTTGGGGTCGGGGAAACTAGGCAGCCGCCCTCCGAGACCATACGAATTAATTCTTTCTGTTTTCTTTTCTTTCAGAATGAATGTGATTTCTTTTAGAGTCCTTAGTGTGTGCTCTTTCTTCTGAGGGTATTGTGGAGTTGGAGGAGGAACACATGTGCTACTCCTCCTCCCAAACTCCGGCCAGGACTCGCGAGCTTCGATGTTTAGCGAAGCTATTTGGGTCGATGCCAGAGAGGTTCTGGCCCCTTCTTACGTGGCGCCTTTCTTGCAGAAGCTTGCGAGCGTCGAGGGAGAGTGAATAAATGTCCTCGGTTCTCGTGCGAGATTTTGGAGATCGATCTTCACCTACACTTACTTACTGTAGTATTTTATGAAGGGATCGATGCAATGCAATTTTTACTAAAGTACAGGTTTTCCGTACTTTTCGCAATGGCGAATAAAGAAGCGTGCAATGAATGAAAGAGATACTCTGCATCGCATCGCCGCGAGTGCCTTCGCTGTTTTCCTTTGTCTCCTGCATGGAATACTCAGGTGTCTTGACAGCTTACCTCGATACAAACCAGTATTCTTCAAGTTTCTCGTCAGTTATGAGCTGCTTTGATGGATAGTCAGTTAGTTAGTCGGTTAGCTAATAGGTACCATTGTGCATCTCTCATTCATTTCTCCATCTTGAAAAGTCCTCGCGGTAAATAATGAATGAATAAGTAAATAAATAGAAGAAAAAAATGAAAAATAACTTGAAATAAGTAAAGTAATCGATTAAAATAAAAATAACGCCGTCATTGCCACTGTCAGACCCAACCAACTTGGGCTTACGAAGGCCACCTCCCGCACGATGAGAGCACGCATATCCAGTACTTACTTTCACAGACAAATCCTTCGCACGCGGTCTGCATCTGCTGCTCCCGCATAGGTACCCACTAACTAGAATCGCGGCGATTCCAAGATTACGATCGACTAAAAGTTTTTTGCTGTTCATGAATTTACAACTTAGTAGGTAGTAGATACCTAACCACTTTTAGCTTTAAATAAAACACTGGCGATACTATGGCCTCATACCGAATACTGGTAGAAGCGTCCTTTCTTTCTCTCTCTCTTGCAGTGAAAAAAGACTCAAATTACAGCACTACGTAGTTGGATCAGTAAGTATTACTGTAGTATAAATGAGTGAATGAAAATTGAGTGAATGAATGAATGAATGAATGAATGAATGAATGAATGTGGTCTCTCTCTGTTGGCTAAGTATTGTACGTAAGCAAGTTGAGCGGCCTCGCTGGCCAATTCGCATCAGCTCTGCGCCGCGAGGAGGAGCTTCCTCGCCGCCGCTGAGCCGTCCGCAGAACCACCTCCCACCTCTTATCCACGTCTCCGCGATGGCGGCCCGTCTTGGTGGCCTGTCCTCCGCGGACGCGCTCCTTCTCATGCGGGCGCGCTCCTCGGTGCCCATTCTGGGCATGGCGGCCTCTTCCCGCACCCCATTGGCTCTCGCTCGGTCCATGGCTGCATGCTCAACCTCGCTGACACGGTCGTCGGGGAAGGCGATTTCGAAAATGCAAGTTCGCACCATGGCGGCCTCCTCGGCATCCACACCCACACGCATGGCTGCACCTATGGACGCCTCCGTCGATGCGGCGGCGGCAGCTGGCGCTGCAGCTTCTGCAGACCAAAGCCCTTCGGCGTCGCGCCGATCCGGTGCCCGCTCTGAGCTGTCTGCCGCTGACCAGCTTCGCGACCTCACGAAGGTGTACTCGCAGCTCAGTAAGGCGCGGCTGACCATGCTTGTGGTCATGTCCGGCGCAGCAGGCTTCTTGCTTGCGGGTGCGCCCGTGGCGGTGGATACGCTGGCAGCATTGACTGTGGGAACTACAATGCACGCGGCTGCGGCTAACACTTTCAATCAGCTGTACGAACGCAAGACAGACGCCCTCATGAAACGCACATGCGCAAGACCACTCCCGTCAGGCCGATGCAGTGTTGCTCATGCGCTGGCCTTTGGTGTTGCTAACACAGTTGGTGGCACGGTGATTCTGGGAACGCTGTGCAACCCTTTGACAGCAGTTCTTGGACTGGCAAACGTCTTTTTGTACGCTGGCGTATACACTCCGATGAAGCGCATGTCGGAGTGGAACACTTGGGTTGGTGCGCTCGTGGGTGGAATCCCGCCTCTCATGGGCTACGCGGCTGCCACCGGTACGATCTATAGCGTGGAGGCAGCCTTGGTAAGCTCTGCCCTGGTCTTGTGGCAATTCCCTCACTTTTTCGCTTTGGCTTACATGGCCAAGAGAGACTATTCTGCGGGCGGCCACCAGATGGTACCGTGTAACGACCCTACGTCTAGGCGCACGGCTAGCCTCGTGTGGAAGTACTCCGTGGCCATGGCTACCATTCCCCTCGCAAGCTACTCGCTGGGGGTGACTTCGGCTATGTTCCCCCTTGAGTCGCTCGTCTTCAACTACATTTTTCTGAAGGCCTCCTGGAAGTTTTACGAAAACCCGAACATGGGCACCGCGCGGACCACGTTCCGCATGTCACTCTGGTACTTGCCCGTCGTGCTGGCGCTCATGGTTTTTCACAAGAACGACTGGTCTGATCCTGAGGGAAGAGGCTCTTTTGCGCTTGCTCCCTCATGCCCAATCCAGGCCTCGAGCACCGCCATGCAGAGCGCCTTTGGATCCTCTGCGCTCTCTGACGACGATGTTGCTGATGCCTCGAGAGCTGTTACTCTCGAGGGTGCCTTGAGGTGCGCTAAGGCGCAGCTTCGGGACTTCTGTATCCACGAAATCATGGCACCTCCTCTCACCCGCCTGCCTAAGACCGAGTCCTTCGAGGACGAGGCAGTCGCCCAGTCAGCCGATATCCAGGCAGCTGCCTCGGCGGAATCTGCCTCCTCCACGCCCATGTGCCCTGTATCCCAAGCCACCAAGGCCTTGCACCGCTGATCGCATGCTATTCAACACATTTTTAAAAACAGCAGTTTTAAATCAGCAGCAGGGAGGTCTGCATGGTGGTTGACTGGTCGATTTGGCGGCCTGTTTGCTTGCCTGGTTCGTTCGTTGACGCGATCAGCAAAGCTTCCCACGCTACCATTTGTTCTCTCTTCATGTTTCAGCTTTGGGTCCTTCACTTCCTCAACAATTCCGATATTATGAGCAAGACTTTCTTGCTTTAATGCACCTGCATTCTGGAATGTACAGAAAACAGAATCGTCTACAATGGGCGATTGAGAAGGAGGAAAGAAGAGGGAGAAAAAGAAGAAGAAGAAGAAGAAGAAGAGTGACAATGAAAGCAGTGGAATGATGGTGAGTAGCAACCAAATCGATCCTGTCCATTGTATGGGGTAGGAAATGAACATGGCACAAGGCAAGAAAAAAGAACAAATCAAATCCAATCAAAAAAACAAACTCACAAACACACATACAAATTACAGATTTATGCATGCATACGCGTGTCGTAGTATAGTGCATACTGCCCTCTCAGACCTGGAGCGAAAGTCTCTCTCCAGAAATAAGACTTACTCATACAGTACCTCCGAGTCAGATCTCCCGTCCTGTTATTTCTATAAAAATTGATAAAGCAATGTCCTGTGGTGATCACCCTCTTTGAAAATCAACCCTCTTACACCTTTTTAACCTTGTATCCCCAAATTTCCGTGTCAGTCGTCCAATATTACGAGGCTCCGCTGCCCACCAATTGGTGCATTACTTTGATATTCTCTTGATGGTGCCTTCCCAAGAGTTTTGTTTTGTGAGAAATATAGTCTTAGTAAACTTTTTAATTAATTAATTAATTAATTAATTAAATGTAGAAATATAATTTCAATATTTATGACATACAGAATATTACGTGCTTCTGTGGTTCTGGTGAAGCTCTTGTTCTTGTTGCCAGATGCCTAGTAATGTGAGTGATGATCGCTGATTTAATGTCCTGGTAGGCGCTACTCCCTTTTCTAACCAAAATAAAAATGCCATTAACATCGTCATTTAGAAACCTTCATCAAATTCGTCTCGCAATAAATTTGACGTCCAGCGCCGCCCACTCACTGGTTGACTAAGCTGACCTCGCAGATTCCTGTCGTCTAGCAGTACCCACAACTTTGTTAGAACAACAAACCCAACATGAAAGCGGAACTCTCCTCGTCCCCAGAATTAGTTTGCCCAAATATTTTGATATACTATTCATTTCGTTCGACTGAAAAAAACACTCATTTCCTTGGTCAGTACCTAGGTAGGTAGTAGCTACTACTACCATTACGTTTTGCTACTTAGTTAAACTTAAAGTATACATACAAATATTTCATTTAGTTTTATTCCGTACTTGTCCCTGGCCAATGTTTCATTGTGTAATGCCCTTTTGCTCTACTTTATGCTAATTTATAGTTCTCTTTGACACCCTTTAACATGATTTGCCCTTTGTTTCCACTTCTTGCTAATAGACGCAACAACTACATAAATACTACTAGTAATACTGTGCTTATTTACTTGCTTGCTTGCTTTGTTTTTTGCTTTGGCTCGCTCACAATTGAAACGCAGCTGCTCTCTTTGATGCAGACGTCAACCTAGGATGCTGCGCGCGTCTATCGGGGCCTCGAGGGCGCTCTGGCGGCCGCCATGCGCGGCCCCACTGGTTACATCTGGCTTGCAAGGTCCGTCAGCTATGAAGTCGCCAGCGAGCCTTGGCGGTCAACGAGTGGCACAGCTGTGGCCGCTCATTAGTCATGGGCTCCAGCTGCCGCACTCGAAGCAGTTCGTAGCGCACATGTCTTCAAAGAAGAGCAAAGCGCCTAAAAAGAAGGGCACCAACAAGGCCACTCGAGGTCGCAAAAACAACAATAATATTAACAACAACAGTGGCAGCAACGTCTACAGGAACCAGAGCCAAAACCAGAATCACCAGAATCACAATCAAATTCGAGGTCCAAGTGCCAATCGATCAAAGGCCAGTCCAGGCAGTGAAAACCGACAGCTTAACTCAAACCAGAATCAAAATCAAACCTTGAACCAAAATGGTAATCAGAACTACTACAATAGGCAGCAACAGATCCAGAATAGCAAACTTGCGGCGATCAATGCTATGAGGGCTGTGAGTGAACCTCGCGTGGTCACGGTGACCAGGGCTGATGCGAATACTTCAGAGGACGATGCTTCAAGTCACAATCTGGGGAAATCATCCACAGATGTACAGGAAACAGAAAAACCTGTGGTAGGTGCATCGCGAAAGAATAGAGGTCGCGAAGCGATTATGCAACTCTGGAATGACGCTATTGAAACGGCGGAGAGAGATCGACTTGCTCTTCGTAGTGTCACCACGCGAGAAAGGAACCTAAAAAGTCGTCTTAGCCGCATCGAAGAGGAGCTTGAGTTTCTTCGCGTCCGCCAAAGTAACAAAGGTCCTATCGACAATAGCACAGATGTACGCAATATTGATCGTTTGCGAGAAATTGCCATCAAGCGAATGCTTTCCTTGACGATCAAAGAGTTTGATCAAATATCGAACTCTTTAGAAATGATGGTCAAACAGGTAGCAAATGCTCGTGAGGACCTTCATAGCTCCAGTACCGTGCTAAAATATTTCGGGGCCTCTGCACAGAGTAGAACTGTCCAAGGCAAAAAGAGGGCTGCTGTGTCAAGCAGCTGGATGCTCGGTAAAGTAGATCCTCGAGAACTGGAGCAACTCCAGAGCTTTCGCTTTGAAAGACCCTATGAACCCTATGTTCTTACAGAGAGGGGCTTTTTGGAGGGCCTCAAGGAACGTAGTGCTGCCTTTCAGGGACTCTTTGGCGTGTGGCAGAACTGCATTCGAGTACCTAGCCAAAGCGTGCGCGAGATTCCCCCTTTGGTTAATGTCACTGGAGGCGCGGGCGTTGGTATTTCCCGCTTCCTGCAGACTATGACCGCACCTGACGAGCCCATCCCTCAAGAGCGCAATTTGGTCCCTGCGCATATGCAAAAGCCCTTGACCGATGGTCAGCATAAATGGGAAGAGCTTCAGGCACTTGCAAACCAAGGTTTGCAAAATGACCGTTTTGTTAGTATATTCCGCCACGCTGTTGGAATTAATATTGCATTCTCGGGCAGAATGTCACGCCTTTATGATGACGAAGCCGCCCCGGAAGATGCTCTAGTCGCACGATTGCTGTACAGTTATTTTGGTCAAGGTGCTTCCTTTTCAGAATTTCTAAGTCAAGTGCATCTCGAAAACCTTCCGCATCTCTCATACGCGCTACGCATGATCCAAAATGATGCCATGTCACGAAAGTCAACCACATTTGGATTTGGGAAAACAAGGCCAGCCATTATTCTCGCCATCGACAACTTATGGGAGGGCGCCCACCGTAACCCCCAGGAGCTAGAGCTCATTATTTATGCATTGATGGAAGCTGCTGAAGAAGTTGACACCTTTTTTGTTGGTGTTTCCTGTACCAACCACAAAGCTTTGGAACAGGCGCAGGCTAACGTTGGGGCCTGGGCGTCAGCTAAAATTGCTCTTGAACCTTTATCACTGCGCGCTGTCGACGAAGCTGCAAAGACCTACCACCAAGTCAAGTCTTGGCAAGCACCTCGGTGGATGCATGATGAGGGTGCCATGGAGGCACTCGTGGCTTGCGGAGGGAACCCAAAACTTATCAACATTGTGGGACCAAGCTTGAAGCCTGGACTTGGCAATGTTACTGGTCAAATTCAAGGACTTATGACCAATAAAAATCTCCAGTATGAACTTGAGGCAAACCCCTTGTATGATGTCCTCAATCCTGAAGTTCACCAAGCATATGCCGCGGCGCTTTCCTCGGGAGTATCAAGTATGGACCCGGAGAGAGTAGACAAATATCTTGTGGCAGGTCTCTTGTACGGATCAGACCAGCATCCTTACCTTCCAGCGCTCGTGCCTCATCTGTGGATGCAACTAATTGGCCTTCGCGAACCTCCTCGTGGGTTTAGGCAGATGCTTGCCGCATATGAACGGGTAATTGAGCCAATGTCGAGTCGACACGCAATGGCATCTCCTTGGCCTGTCACCGAAGAACTCATGAACCTTTATCAGCATCGCATGTTTGCTGCTTTTATTATGCGATTCTCGGCATTGGGAATCTGGACACAGAGACAGCAACAGGAATTATGCTTGACAGACTTGATGTTGCGTTTCGGCAGTGAATCGAACGCGATGCCAGATTTACCACACTTAACATCAACGATGAATAGACCTATTGATCTCGGAGCAAATGGCTTCACAATTGTCGAGGATTTTGACATTCCTCCTGAAAACTCGAACTGGAAACCCAAACCAATGCACGTCTATGTTCCCAAGCGTGGGCTTTCTGATATCCTTCCTGTCGATGCACTTTTTTCATTCCCTTTACGCCCTTCGCTCACTTTAGCAACTCATGAAAGTGGTGTTTCTTCAACTGGTCTTGGGGCAGCCGATGACACATGTATTGTCCTGGGCGTTCGGTTTAGCTTTGATGAACCTGATAGTGCAGAAATTGCACGCAGGGCGTATGAGGTTTTGAATTTGAAGTCGGCCTTGACGAAACTAGCAGCACAAGACCGTTTTGCGCTTTGCATTCTGCATGCAAATGTTCTTGAAGATGACTCGAAGGTCAATCTCACAAATATCTACAAGGAGCACGATGAGGGTACTAAAATGACTGAGTCACAGTCTGGTGGCAACATTTATCATAGCTTTGCCCGAAAAACTCTCCTGCCAGAAGTTTGGCGCCAACCTTCGGCTGTTTTGGACATGCTTCGTAACACAGTCTGCTTGAGCGGTCTGAACTTACTTCAACTTTATCCCGACACAATTTGGGGTCAATCACACGACTCCATGCAACGCGATACGGCGCTTTTTTACGAAATTGGGAACAGCTTGAACCTGTCTCCACGTTTGTATGGTGAAGCATTCTACCACTCGCGTCGTTCTTTCGACCACAGAGCTGACATCTTTGCTGACCGCATGGCTCGCGAAACACAATTTAGAAATGCAATCCTCTCCCAAACCGATGAAGATCTTCGACCTGATGCATCTGGTCCACGCAAGATTGTAATTCCACGTCAACCACGTCCTCCACCACCTTAGTGTCCTAGAAAACCCTGGCCAGCCGTAACGCTTATTTAGAGCTTCGCTGGTTTCTCTGCTCTCGAAGGGTTGGTCGACCTTATGATTTTATCATTGGCCATCCATTCATTGAAACAAAAAAACAAAACGCTTGTCAGCATATTTCCATCCTGTTCTTCACTCATTCAAAGCGGCCTATCTTGATTGATCAGGGTCTCTTGATTGCCAAACACTCCTGTAAACGATGAGCTACCTTTTGAGGAGAAAATTTTCTTTGGACCCAAGTACATGTCTGAAATCCCTTTTCGAAACCCTCTGTACTATCCGCGTGGTTACTGTTTAAGTCCAGTTACTGAGACCCTATCATCAGAAAATCAACTACCGCTGATGCTACGCTACTACTGTCCACATTGCATCAAAAAATGTGTAATACAGTCATCAACTGAAGTAATCCAATTCACCTCGCCCAATCCCACGATTAGCAGCCACATGGTATTTCACATCTGCGTGACATCTATATTAGGCTAGAATACTTTCTATTGCATGTACATGTTTCAATCTACATTTACGAATCTAGTCAGTTTTTATTCATTCTAAACCGTCACCAAGAATGGCGGTGGCAAACAGCACCACTGTTGTGCTTCCGTGTTGTTGCATTCAAAGTAGAATTGATTGACTGGATTCCAAGAAACGCGTTTGACATGTTTTAGACTAAAACCAACTAAGAGCATTTTTCATTAGATAGAAATTGAAAGTTAAAAAATAGATAGAGAGAATACTAAGGGGTAGACAACGTATGCACAAACGCATACTGACTTTGGTACAGACTGGTTTTGAGAAAAACAGCTGCACTCTTTACAATTTCAACGAGCTCACTGCTAGACAAGTGCTATTTAAAAACTTGCAAACTAGCGGACTCGATGAGGAGTGCCTGTTAACCATCGTGGATAGGCATCTTCTCCTCACGGATCTCATCAAGAGTGTGAAGGGTGACTGTGCGCTCGTCCGCAAGAGCTTTAGCAATGTCCTTGATATCAAGTAAAGCCACAACTGAGCCATCATCTTCAGCAATGGGCAAGTGGCGGATATTCTTCATAACCATGATGTCAATGCAGTCTTGCATGACATCATCAGGACGAGCAACTATAAGCTGATGACCCATGGTAGCAATTTCATCGACTGCGGTTTCCTTGGAGGTTCGACCAGCGTGCAGAACCTTGGTAAGGTAGTCGCGCTCCGTGATAATACCTACAATTTGGTCCGCCTCAGTTACACAAAGTGCGCCAGTGCGTCGCTCGACCATTTGACGAGTTGCCTCATAGACAGTAGTTTTAGATGCGATCGTCCATCCTTGAACCTTGCGGGCTTGGTCTCCGATGTTGATCACATCTCGTACACGGCGCTCGCTGAGATCAATCGCCGAAGAGAGAGGACGTGAAGCTTGTACCGCAAGGCTGCGGGGCAAGGTCTTAGCAACGGCGGAAACCGACTGCGAAGCGGCGAACTTGGCCGCAATGTTCTTGGTTGTCCTTTGCAGCATCTTGGCGCTCAGATCTAGGTTGAGCGTGAGACTTCAGAAAAGTACAACCTTTTTACTGGTTCTGCTTCTTCGCAGTCCGTCAGAACCCAAGATGAAATGTAGACTATTCCAAGCACTGGTCTTCGCTCGCAGGATAATTGAATCCTCGAGCAACCAATTACTCAAGCTGGCCTCCTGCCTTTTCCAGGCCTCGCCAGCGCGCGACCGGAAGCCGCGCCTCTTTTCGGATTTGCTGCTCTCGAGTTTCGAGAGATTCGGGTTTGCTTTGCCAAGCTATCCTGGTCCTTCTCCTTCCCTAGTTCGAGTCCCACAGTTGTTCTACCTCATTCTATAGCAAACCCTACTTGGAGAGACAAACCTGTGTTGTTTCCCCTCCTACGCAACTTTTATTTCCACTGCTTCGTAGAAGATTGCCCCGCACCATCCTCACAAGAGGCCCCGTCCCCGCCAGAAACCTTCCCTCAGTCCTCTCAGCATATACCATCCCAGCGAGGTCGAGATGCACTTGTCGACGCCTACTCTCCTCACATCCCCTCTGGGGCCTCCTCAGAGGCAGAGTTCGCAACGTGAAGTAAACAGCCGCAGCTTCAGCCACAACTTCGAAAGCGGAGTTCCTTCCTCTTGCCTCCCAAAAGCCAGGCTTCGGCCTCTCGTGCCTCTCCTTCCTCCCTCCGCCACTCCTGTCCCGTGCTTCAGCCCTCAGCTTTCCGCGTCTCCACCCCATCCCAGTCTGCCCAACTAAGCAAGCAAACCAAAGCAATCAACTTGAAACCAAAGCATTCAAAAAATCCTTCCGTGGCGAAATCTTTCTGCGAGCACTTTGTAAGCTCTCGACCCGCGAGTTGCCATCCCGCCGCGGGCCAGGGCCCAGATCGGACTGGGTCTGCCTTGCTAGCGGGGCGCCTAGCGACGCCTACGATGACGACAAGCGCAGCGAATGCCTTTCAACAGACAACAATCTTTCTTTCCTTCTTTCTTTCTTTCTTTCCTTCTTTCTTTCTTTCTTTCTTTCTTTCTTTCTTTCTTTCTTTCTTTCTTTCTTTCTTTCTTCAAGGAAAGCCGTCAAAGGGAAAGAAAGAGACGGGTCCGGATTCCGCAGCCTTTGAGTCTCTCTCTCTCTCTCTGTCTCTCTCTAAGGCGCCAGGTAGTCTAGTGGCCTCCTAACGTAAACCATAGTGGCCCTGCTCTGGAAAGAGCATTTCTCCTTTTCCCGTTCATTTTTCACTCAGCTCCCCCTATTAGCCCAAACTGGTAGCACTGCTAGTAGCTAGCACCCGCCTAACTACTGCTATCCAGCTAGCTAGCTAGAGGGCACGCACATCTAGAAAGGCAATGAATGATCGGGAAACTCGAAGACGCCCCTCATTCGACGCGGAGAATGCGCCGCTGCTCGAGGCTACCCTCAGGAAGGAGAGGGAGAGAGAGCGCCGCGCCTTCGGGCGGAGGCTGTCCCGCCGCCCTTCATGCGGCACCGGCCGCTCGCTCGAGCTTGGCGAAAGCAATTTCAAGGGAGCGGCGAGTTTGAAATTCATTCGTTCATCCGCTTTGGTCAAAAGTGGTTCCAAACAGACGCACCAACTTCCAACTAGGGAGACCTAGGAGCACTCGTACGAGTAGGGCCGGTGCCAGCGTTTACTCTAGCAGTGCCGGCCCCTGAGGGTCTGTCGAAAGCGGCTCTGACTGAGGCGAAGGTTTGTTGATCGCCGCAAAGCCTTCGAGATGGAGCCCCAAAACCGCGCTTCAGAGGGCCGCGGAGGCGCAGCGTCTTCGGGGAAAACCTCGAAGGAGGGCCGCAAGGCTGGGACGCGATTGCTGGCGCCGGCTTCTGCGCCCTCGACGCCTTGCCCCGAAGCTGCTCGGCACAGCTGTGGAAATAGGGAAGCGACCTATTGGAAAGCGGTTTCGCGTAACCTACTCGCGCTGAGGAAAAGGAAACGAGTCGAAAGAAAGAAGAAAGAAAGAAAGAAAGAAAGAAAGAAAGACTTCGACGCCGGAGACCTTGTTGGAGTACATGCATGCGCGTACGGAGGGTGAATCAATCAGGAGAGGGGCAGGGAGGGAGGGAGGGAGGGAGGTACCAAATGATAACTCTGCACTTGATAGTCCCCAAGGTTGGTTCGTGGCAACACAAACAAACAAACAGTCCAGAGTTATCGTTGGAAGGGAAACCCCGGAGAGTGCGAACAGAGCGGTTTCGCGCAACCGCCCCATCATTTCGCCTACCAGCGGCCCTATGCATGCCCGACTAGCACTCGGTGAGCTATGTGGAGTGCTGGCTGGCTCATTTCGCGCTTCTTCCCACAAGATTCGAGTTCCGCTTCCAAAAGCATGCTGGCTAGAAGGAAAGTAATGTGTGAGTGATTAGAAAGTTGAGATTCGGATTGATTGATTGATTGATTGATTGATTGATTGATTGATTCATTGATTCATTCATTCATTCATTCATTCATTCATTCATTCATTGATTAAAGTGATTGATTGATTGATTGATTGATTGATTGATTGATTGATTGATTGATTGATTGATTGATTAAAGTGATTGAACGTCGCTCGAAAGTTGGCTTCGAAAAAGGTCACGAAGAAGTTTGCGAAAAGAGGAGCTCAGGTTTCAAGGTTTTAGGATTCGAAAAGATTGCTATAGCCATATGTGGTGTTTCTGAACGGCGTTGTGCAGGGCCAACTCGAAGTTTGAAGTTCAAACTGTTGCTGGGTCTGTTGAAGAGCCTGAGGGATTTTCACGGCAGTCGAGACAGCTGGTGGAGACTGTGTGAAGGAAGTCCAAGATGGGCTATTGCTGCTCGAGCAGCACTCTGAGCGGGACGAGTGGGGTGGACGCATGGAGGGGAGAGCTCGAAGAGTGTAACGAGGTTAGACTTAGCAGCTGTAACCACTGAGAGTTGAAGAACTTGGGTGATGAATCGCACAGAACTGTGGCAATGCAGAATAAGGAAATTTGGTTGCCAAGTTTTCCAATTTTTCCCAGGGCTGTTCAAGAAGAGACCGCAAGCTCCAAAAAGAAGATGACGGAGACTATTACTTCTAGCCTGCTCAGATACTTGGACTTACACAGGTACGATGCCTGATGATGGATTGCGCTCAAGTCACAAACACCAAGGCGGCAGGAAAGCTGTTGAAAACTGATACGCGGTACGACTAATTGGGTTAGATAAAGATAGATCTGAAAGATAAGGTTCAATAGTTTCATGCCGACCCCGAGGACACTTGGATATGGAGATGGGGCGGAATCAGAACTCCTTTACACTATGTCAATTGCTGTGACGGACGGCCAATGAAGGCAAGTATATCCTCCGAGTACTGGCTTAGGTGCCTAAAGCGGCGCTGTGTTATTTGAGAAAGATGTCCTTGTTCTCTCGCCTTGTAGTTCGAAACGTAGGTTTCAGTTTTCCACTCTCGATAGATCGTCTCGCGAAACAATCGATGCCGCGATGAACTGTTGAGACTAACTTCCATGAACGACACCAACGTGTCCCTTTCAGTTGATCATGAGAATATGGCAGACATCCATAATAAAACTTGAAGTATAGTACTCAAAAGAAACCGTTAAAAAATTATTATTTCTTTTGGGCCTCCAATGTTACCTACTGCTATTACACTAGTATCAGTAAGCTTTTCGCACCACCGCGTTTCTCAATAATTGAGTTTGCAGCGTTCTTTTAACGAACCGCCTATGCGTATTGTTTGAGATGTGTGAATTGCTGAGAACTACACTAGAATTACATTTCAGCAGAAGCGTTTCTGACGTTTTTGAACCATCACTGGAAAAAACAAAGGACCATGGACATTATTATCCGAACAGAAACAAGTTTAAAGCTTCAGAGGTTAATAGGTTTATCATCCGAGTAAACATAACTATGGGTGAGTTTGGCCATACTCACCAAAACTGTGTCCTTTAGGTCTCCAGTGACTGGCGATGTAAGTATTATGAAAAGACTTTCACGATGAACATCTTTGATGCCAAAAAGTTACCCTACCCTGCACTCGTTTGCATGGGTTTTACAATGGCAATGGATTCCGGCGCATTCATTCCAATTTTGAATCGTTTTTTGGAGTTACAAAAGAAGGTGTTGATAAACCGGCTAACTGTGCATGGCATAGGTGACCAAACATTTTTCAAGATATTCAACAGGCTTGCCCAAGCCGCTTAGGTATTTCTGTATGTTGTTGACAGCAGCAGCCGCTGGGGTACGGTACACCGTGATGATGCTGCCAACGCATTTGTGTTGGCAGTAACCAAGGGTCCTGCTGGACAGAGGATCCATGCTGTCGCAGAGGAGGTTCCATGCAATGATATTGCAGAGATGCTGGGAGCAAACCTTAAAGTGTCTGTGAAGTTTGTAAGTTCGGAAAAGGCTGCCACACATTTCACATTCTTGACTCCGTTTGTGAGGATTCAGTACACAGCCTCACCTGAGACTACACGTGAGCGTCTTGGATGAGAGCCCAAGGTTCCTGGATTTCTGGAGGATCTTCGTAATCCCAAATACTTCGGTACTCCTAAGAGCAAGCGCAGCATCTTCTCGCTATTGTTCCAAAAAAGTCAAGCAAGTAAAGAGAAACTAATTGTGCATTTTTTAATGATTGAGGCTGGTTTATCTCTTCACTTTGTTGGTAATAGAATTGGAAATGTGTCCTGTTTGTGGAAAGAATACGATTACGAATGATATGGATAGTAAGATTTTAAAATGATGCATCCTTTTTCTATCAAATACTGGTAGAGGTATGGTGTTTGCGTATTGGCTTCACAATATCTACGCTATTACCTAGAACTTGGTAAAGGAAATATGGCGATTGCGAGGACTATCAAAGTGATCATTGCGAGCCACCTCGGATGTTCATGGTGGACAATTATATCAGCATAGCAATTACGCAGAGCTAAAACAGTGTCTTTTCTAACGTGGAGTTCTGACTTAAGTGAAGTTTTAAAATGGTCTCACACGTAGCATAGCACTTCCTGGGCTGGGAAACAGAACGCCTAAAATGTCCATAGCAGCACTAAACACCTGGCATAGAAATTTACGATCAGAAGCATTGTTGCAAGTAAAGTTCCAAAGCGCAATACACGTGCTATGTTGCATAATAGCATCTGCAAGGTGGTTAGGCACGGCTTCGACCACGTCTGTTCCGGCGTTGAGCTCCTTGTAAAGAGCAGCGCGATCACGAGCGCTCCCCAAAATGAAGCTCCAAAGTGTACGACACGCGCTCCGCTGTTGAACGTCATCTTCACAATGAGTGCGCATGGCTTCAACAATGTAAGCACCTGCGTTAAGCACTTTACAAAGACTCTCGCGATTGTGAGTAGTCTTGCAACTTAAGCTTCTGAATGCAGCACACGCATTCTGTTGTAGAATGGCATTCTCATGGTAAATGCGCACAGCTTCAACAATATCAGCACCTGCCTTGTACCCTTGGCAAAGAATCTTGTGCTTGTGGGTATTGCTTACGGTGAGGTT
This sequence comes from Schizochytrium sp. TIO01, assembly GCA_004764695.1. Classification (NCBI taxonomy): domain Eukaryota; class Bigyra; order Thraustochytrida; family Thraustochytriidae; genus Schizochytrium; species Schizochytrium sp. TIO01. The sequence goes on along the minus strand of SMSO01000037.1, from coordinate 3,703,450 downwards.
CAAAAGTGCACCATACGCCTTCTGCTGTAGGGTAGAATCACCCTGGTGATTATGCATGGCCTGAATGATCTCCCCACGAGCATTGCACCGTTGATAGAGAATCTGACGATTGTGAGCATTTTTGTATGTAAAGTTTCTGAGCGCCTCACACGCTTTTTGTTGTAGAATGGCATCTGCACGATGATTGCACATGGCCTGAGCAATGCAAGAACCAGCGTTGAGCTCTTGACAGAGAATCTCACGATTTCGAGGATTGTTGGCAGTAAAGCTCGAGAGCACGCAACAAGCATTCTGTTGAATGGTGGCATCTGCACTGTGATTGCGCATGGCCTCAACAATGTAAGCACCAGCGTTGAGCTCTTGACAGAGAATCTCACGATTAAGAGTATTGTCTGAGGCAAAGCTCCAAAGCACACGACAAGCATTCTGTTGTAGAGTGACATCTGCATGATGATTGCGCATGGCATCAAGAAGGTATGCACCAGCGTTAAGTTCTTGACAAAGAACTTCTCGATTACGAGCATTGTCACAAGCAAAACTCAAAAGTGCGCCACATGCGTTCCGTTGTAGCATGACATCTTCGCGATGGTTGCGCATAGCTTTAACAACGTCTGCACCGGCGTTGAGCTCTTGACAAAGAATCTCACGATTACGAGCATTGTTGCAAGTAAGGCTCCAAAGCGCACCACACGCTTCTTGTTGTAGAATGGCATCCTTTGGGTGCCTGCGCATTGCTTCAACAATGTAAGCACCAGCGTCGAGCTCTTGGCAGAGAATCACACGATTGCGAGCATTGTCTGAACTTAAGTTCGAGAGCACAGCACACGCTTCTTGTTCTAGCTTAGCATCTGCAGTGTGAATGTGCATGGCCTCAATAACGTAAAATCCAGCGTTGAGTTCTTGACACAAGATCTCACGATTCCTCGGATTGTTACAAATAAAGATCCAAAGCGCACGACACGCATTCTGTTGTAGAAGGACATCTCCACGATGAGTACGCATGGCTTCTACAATGTAAATACCAGCGTTAAGTTGTTGACACAGAACCTCCCGATTACGGGTATTGTCTGAGGCAATGATCCAAAGCGCACGACAAGCATTCTGTTGCAGAATGGCATCTGCATGGTGATTGCGCATGGCATCAAGAATGTCCGCACAAGCGTTGAGCTCTTGACAAAGGGTTTCTTGATTACGAGCATCGTTGCAGGCAAAACTCAAAAGTGCACCACATGCGTTTTGCTGTAGCATGACATCTTCGCGATGGTTGCGCATAGCTTTAACAACGTCGGCACCGGCGTTGAGCTCTTGACAAAGAATCTCACGATTACGAGCATTGTTGCAAGTAAGGCTCCAAAGCGCGCCACACGCTTCTTGTTGTAGAATGGCATCATTTGGGTGCCTGCGCATTGCTTCAACAATGTAAGCACCAGCGTCGAGCTCTTGGCAGAGAATCATACGATTACAAATATTGTCTAAAGCAAAGTTCGAGAGCGCAACACACGCCTTCTGTTGTATTGTAGCATCTCCACGGTGGTTACGCATGGCCTCAACAATGCAAGAACCAGAATCGAACCGTTGACACAGAATCTCACGATTACGAGTACTGTGATCAGTGATACTAGACAGCAAGATGCATGTGTGCTGTTGCAGAATGACATTTTCACGGTGATTACGCATGGCCTCAAGAACACCTACACCTGCGTCGAGCTCTTGACAGAGAATGTCGCAATTTCGAGGATTGTTGTAAGTCAAGTTACTGAGCGCAATACACGCGCTTTGTTGCAGAATGGCATCTGCACGGTGATTCCGCATGGCCTCAAGGATACCTACACCAGCACTAAGCTCTTGACATAGAATCTCGCGATTTCGAGTATTGCCCGAGGCGAAGTTTGAAAGCGCACGACACGCGTTCTGTTGTAAGAAAACATCACCACGGTGGTTACGCATAGCTTCAATGATTTCCACCCCAGCGTTGAGCTCTTGACAAAGGATCTCCCGATTGCGAGCATCATTGCAAGTAAATTTTGCAAGTGCATCGCACGCGCCCCGTTGTAGCATGATATTTTCACAGTGGTTGCGCATGGCGTCTAAAACTAATGAGGCGACTTTGCGACAAACGACTTCTGAATAGCCCTGGCTATTGGCCGAGCTTTGCAAAATGAATTTTGAAACATTTCTTGGAAATTGTCCAAAGGCAAGCTGCGTTTTCATGCAATCAACAAAACATTCATGCTCCTGGCTGAGGAGCTGTAGAGACATGGTGATTGAGCTCGGGTTGCAACAGGTACACTGACTCCGGCAAATCGCTTCACCTGGTTACCTCCGTTAGAGGTCTGCAACACAATGGTTTGAGAAAAGCAGCACATTGAATGTGTTCAATTACTGGTGTACTTGTCTTCGTCTAAGAAGATACGACATGGTTTAATTAAAGTGTCTTCGTACGAACGTAGGATTCCTGGATTCTGGGTTACTTTCGAGAACGCGAGGTTGCCTTGTCAATCACCTCATTGGGTAGCAGCTCAAGTCAAAACAGTCACCCGTGATAGTGGATCGTGACTTGAGAGCGTATACTCTTCGGACCGTACCTACGTAATAGTACTAGTTTCACACTGCAGATACCCTACTCAATCCTTAGGTAGTCCTAATCAGAGACTTTGGTACTAACAGGAATCCAGGATCTCTGAGCTATTTTCGTGAGTCTAAAGCTATTCGTATTAATCTCTCTAATTAGGCTAAGGAATCCAACAAAGTATTTCATCTCTTTGTTTTTTGTTGTTGTTCTTTTGTATCTGTGAAATCTGTCCAGGATGGTTTCTTATGCTGTATTTTTGTTTTTCTTTTTTGTTTTAAAAAAAATAATAATATTTAATAGTAAGCTACTTATTTTAAAATCTGGGAGCACCTTTTTTGTATCTTAAAAATTTCCTAGCCAATGCTTTCATGGTCATTGGATTCTAAGAATAAGTGAAATTTCGGCTTTCTTCATACGTCAAAATCGCGTGCAAATTAAGTGCGCTCATCAAGTTCGTTGTGCTTTGCCACGTTGTGGTATGCTGACAGTTTTTCAACTTTAAATTATTTATATAGATGTAACCAAAACATTAATAAAACCTCTGAATTCTTTCTGGCTTTTGATTAAATTGTTTCACGGCACTTTAAAAAATGGATATGGGATTGATATGACATGCAATTGGAAGTGTTAAACGGAATTGAATGATTGACGATGAAGAAAGTGATCATAGTTTGCAGAAGTCTGGCTTTTCACCAAAAGTCGATGTCTTGAATAAGAGTAATTAAATAACCATCATATGAAACACCATATGTTTTTGCACAGACATTCTATATATAACTATTGCTCATTATAACATGATTTCGGAATGCTGGTCTTATGATCTACGGACGCTAGATGACTTCGTTCCACAAATGAAACACCAAAGCAATTGCTGGAAGACAAAAGGCCTCTCATTCAAGTTTCCCTACAATTCCAATCAGTAGAAGGCTTATACTGCGACTTAAGATTGTTACTTACAGCATCTCAAATACCTGCAATGTCTCTGAATATACTTTAATCGTTTGATCATTTTATACTTCACCAAACATATCGTCTTCTTTGCGTTTGTTTTTCCTACGTTAGCATTTTCTAGATATAGTTGCTAGTTTCTTTACTGTATTAGACTTGTAGGATTTCTCCAAAAGAGAGATACTATCTTGCACTAGAGAGATACTCAAGGAATGGAATTATTTTAAAATTTTGGAATATGCATGCCTTATCCCTATGCTCTTCACTTTCTGCTTTCTCGATTAAATCTACTAATCCCGAGCTTGAATTAGATGTTCTGTATTATTGCTGGTATTAAAATTACAGCTTACTAAGAACAATGCTTACTCCTCCAATATGGAGATTCCACCAGGGGTACAAATTCCAACTTCAAGGCAAATAGTCTCTTTCTTTTAATAAAACAAGATAAACTTTCATCATGGGGTCGAATACAAACTCAACGATTTTACTCTGAATTAGATTTTAATCAGAAGACTTGATTTTTAATCCTTAAAAATAGAGATCTCCAAGTTAGTGAACCCGTGTGTGCTACTCGCAGCGTATCTGTCGAATTTAAAAGTCTTTCTATGGAGTTTTTCGTGCTCTCACCTCTGATCATATCCTACGAAATTGGATTTCAAGTCTTTTGAAGTACAGGTTTTAAACCATATTAGACTGGATAATATAATATGTTGATTGAAGAACTTTAAAAAAGTGCAATTGTTCTATTATTTATATAAAGCTACATCTGAACAGTCCACTCATGCAGCGCCATTTCAGATGCCTTTGGACAGAAGTTTATGTATTTTTTTTTTGCGTTGCTCCAGACAAACTAGACAACACTTCAGTATTTTCTAATGTGATTGCTTCACAGATTCATCTTTTTCTTTTTGCAAAAGTATGAAGGGTTAAATACCATCGCGGGTTGTTTCAATTCTACACTTTGATCATTGTAAGTGTAGTGATGAGGAGGTGAAGACTTGGATGCGTATCTTGGATGGGAGTATGACTATTGCTGTTGTGATACCAAATATAGCTAGCGGTTGTGTACGAAAATTGCTGTCATAATTGACGCACAGGACGGTGCATCAAAGCACCATTGGTTACTTTAAAGGCTTTACAAGCGTGGGGGCCAAGGTCCTTGCATGATGTTAGCAGCAATACCTCGAAGAATATTAGTTCCAATGTCCTTGGAAGTCTTGAGTTCATTATACCATTCTTGTGTTGCACGTTCCTGTTCTGCATTACGAGGGTAGATTTGTGCTGTACGTTCACGAGCCTTAAGCACCATTGTGTGGACTCGCTCGAGGCGGTGCTGCTGGTAACGAGATAGAGCATCAGCAACCCCCACATTGGTGGTTGTGAGGAAGGATGCAAGCACCTCCGAGTCCTCAAGCGCCTGGCAGCCGCCTTGGCCGAGAGTTGGTGTGGTCGAGTGAGCAGCATCGCCAATCAGTACCGCGTGGCCACGCCACAAGTGAGGAAGAGGGTCGACATCGCAAATGGGTATGCGGTTCAACGTGTTAACATCAATAGCATCAATCAAATTCTGAACCTTTGCGGGCCAGCCCTTGAAGATCTGCTTGAGCTCCTCACGCATAGCCTCCGATCCGCGTTCGGGTGCGGGGGCATCTTCTGCGATAGGAGCACCCATGAAAAAGTAAAATCGTCCATTTCCGACAGGCATGACCGATGCGCGTTTGCCCTCTCCAACGTGCATAACCCATTCAGTCTGCTCGCCAATTGCAGAGTCCATGGTAACAAGACCATTCCAGTTTGTGTAGTGGTATACAGGCGCAACCTCCTTTTCAAGCACATAGGTGCGAACATTTGAGCGAATCCCGTCAGCACCGACCAAAAGGTCACACTCCATCGACTTTGACCCATCATCGAACTTCACATATAGCTTGCTGTTCTCGTCGCTCTCATCCACTTTGTGAACGCTGACGCAGGAACGACCCAAGACCAAGTTGCCACCCTCGGCGACATACTGGTCCATGAGCATCTGCTGCAGATCAGCACGAGGTACCGGATAACAACGCTCCCCGACTTCCTTGTATACCGGACGCAAGTCCATGTTGACTAGCTCTGTGCCCTTTTCGTCGCGATAGATCATTGAATCCATCTGGCCTCCAAGCTCCTGCATTTGTTTGCCAAAGCCAAGACGGTTCATTACCTTGACACCATTACTCCACACAGAAATTGCAGCACCCACGGGCAAGATTTTAGGAGTCCGCTCGTAGACAACTACATTGTAACCAAAGCGCTTAAGGAACAGCGCGGTGCTGAGGCCAGCGATGCCGCCTCCAACGATAACTACATCCAAATCAAACATGTTGGCCCTTTCTGGTCTGTGCAGTCCCTCACAAAGAGCTGGAGCTTTGAGCTTGCAACCTCGCAATCTTTATTGTCGCTTATATCTCCGTCCAGGATGGCCTTGGAGTGCTTTTTCTTGCTGCTGTTGGATAACAACAGTGATATCGACAGGCCAGTTCTCGATTTCAGGACTGCTCGCGAGCGCAGAGGTAAACTTTACAGACCTGCGGCCAATTTATATTTCTCTGTAACAATATCTTGCGTCGTGCTGTGTCGTATCGTGTATGCTGCAACTTCGCTGCAAAGGTTTGCGGCTTACCTGTCCCGACTCAAGCTCTTGCTAGAAATAGTTCTGTCTCTGCTTCGTTCTTTCTTCCTTTCGCTTTCTTTCGCATTCTTTTTCTATTGCATTCTTTCTTTGCTCTCCTTCTTCCCCTATTGCTAAGGATCGGCCTATTCCTAAGGAATACCTATAGCCACACATAGCAGGGCCTTCTAAGCCGACGAAAAAAAAAAAAGGTTTCATGGGGAGTAGCACTCACTCTCTTAGACATATAAATTTAACAACTATTTTTTCTTTTATTTTTTCAAGAAACCTAGAAAGAAATACTCTCTCCCTCTCATACCACTGAGGCCTCATCTCTCACATCACACTGAGCATTGTGAAAAGGGTCTTTCAGTGTGCCCTCTATCTCTCTTTCCTTTTCCTCACCTTTTCCTCGCCCACCAGGGAGTCTCCCAGCTGCAGCGTCAGGGGGCATTTTATGATGCATGTAGTTAAATGTACTTAATGTAGATATTAGAACTTGGAGGCGGAAAAAGGGAAAGACTTGCAGAGTACCCGGCGGAACATGCCTTTTGGAAGATATTTAGGTCAGAATATGAGGTTCGCCGTCGATCAAAGGGTGGAGGATTGTGGGTAACGCGTGACCAACGTAGTACTATAATGAGTGAAGTTGCTTTGCCTCTCGTTATGATTTTAAAGCGAATTAGAGCACAGGCTTTAAGCTGGGTCCAGACAAAGGCAGGAACACGACCCTAAATTTGCGAGATGCAAAGAGAACCTACAAATGATGAAGTATTGGTACACTATCGGTACAAATATGGTACAGCTCGTTTTGGACTGGGATTGAATGCATCAATGAATGAGTCAACTGTGCATCTTTGATTCTCAAATCCACCCAGACTTGAAATCCTCTTCAAAATCTTTTTAATTTCGTTCTACTACAATGAGCTTACAAAGTTCCATCTGTAAGCTCCTAGTAGTATTCATTCCTACTCCTGTTTTACCAAAATTAAAAAGAAATTAAAACTAAATTTTAGAAATTCATGGTCTCCGTTTAGTAAAGAAGCCCGTGAACTCAGGCGCTTCAGTATCTCTTGAAGGAGCTTGAGTTTCGATTCAAGCGTATGCAACTAGACATCACAGACTTTATCTATGCGGCTCGAGTTTACCTCGCCAGGTCGAGCCAGTGTCCATGCAGAAGGCACAATCGAACGTCGAGGGTGGAAGATGGATGGAGCACCCAAAGCCACCCGTTTGCCGACCTTCTGGCTTGCTTAGGGCGGCACATTCATGTCCATTCACACTTCACGTTCGCTCCGAAAGTAAAGATATCATGGGATAAATGATAATACCGAAGTACATATTACTCCGCCTGCCCCTGTGATTCGTAGCCACACCTCCTAAGGGCAGGACCACCAGAGTTCAGGTAGCTTGCTAGCACCCCATTGCTCGAGATTGCTCGAGATGATCACCAAGTGAGCTCTGTGAGCCACGATTTGAGCAATCCACGATAGGTATCAGGCCACAAGACACTCCTTCAATTTCTGTGCAGCGTACATCAGAGAGGTAGGTATGTAAGAAAAGGATCAAGCTAGCAGCCATGAATATGTCTGAGGGCTAGGCAGTAGAGAAGCACGCAGCAGCCTTCGATTTAGTTGAATGGCTCGTGAGGGTGAGAACAAAGCTGCTCTTGATTGCCCGATGGCTTGGTTAAACCTACCATACATGCTCCAATGCCGTAAGACGTGGACTTAAAAAGGTACTCGTTGGTATCAAGGCTCGCTACGCACTGCAATTCTTAGGTCAAGGAACTCGCGGCTTCATAGAGAATTAGTATAGGAAGATACGGGTTCCCCAGGGCGGAGGAAGAGCTGACATTACCAAATGTGATTTTGATAGAGTGCCTATTTGGACTACAGATTGCTGTCTTTACTCGAATGATGTAACGAAAATTGAGATCGAGAAGCTGCTGAAACTCGATAAAGTAGCCATCCTTCAAATGAGCTCAATGAGCAGCGACAACTTCAAGACTCTGGAGAGGAGTCTGCAAAACACACAGAAAGGTTGAGTCCTCGCTCATTTGCGTTTTGTTTCGTTGTAAAATTCCAATAATTTAGGAACAAAGTATACCTTCTGGCTGCTACAGCTTGAATGTGCCAGGGCATAGGTCTAGCAGAATGGTAAAAAATAAAATGTAGGCACTAGCGCTAGGTTGCAGAACTGTCAAATTTAGCACATGAGCCATGTAGATTGCTCATATTCTTCACCTAAAATGTTAAACATGTGACGATGCGTAAACAACCCCTACTGCCAAATTCCTGAAAACACAGCAGTGTGATTTTACCCTGGCATACAGCTCTAACGCCCCCAAACATATGAATGAATGCCTCGCAGCATACTTACTTAAGCATGCCAGTGGGTGCCATCGTCCGCTGCGAACATAGAAATACACAACTACATGACCAAGGTCTCATGCTCCAAATATCAGACTTCTTTCCTTGAATAAGAAATCCAAACGGGTAGGTAGGTAGGTAGGTACCTTCTCTGTTGCCAATTCGCTGTAGGCAAGCGATTGTGCATACGCTCTTCGAATTTTTCTACTTACTTCGAAACCTGCTTGCCGAAACCTGCTTGCATCAGGCGCTGGGGTCCTCCGCCCTTGTGGGTTCCCATTCTACATCTTCACAGAGTGAGTTTTATCTACAAGTGCCTACGTCGGCACGGCGGAACATCAACATCCATACTCCTCCCAAAGAAGCCTGCGCCTCGATTTCCCTACGAAAGCAGTAGAGAGACGGTTCGCGCTCGACCATTATCAAACTTGTATCCACTATCGATCAGCGCATTCACTCCGTTATACCTACTATACCGGGTTCGCCGTCGATGCAAAGGTGGGAGGATTTTTAGATTTCTTTGTTTTACACCTTCGAGTGTGTATGAAGCAGAGCAGGTGTTGTGGACGGAAAATCTGATAGAAAAAAATCTATTATTCCTTTTTAAATATATATATAAATTGTAAAAATCACCTCACATGAGCTTTTTTTTTTTAAAACTTAGTGCAGCCCCTCACAGCCCTCTGTAAATCCCTGTGAGGAGAAGGCTCTCTCAGGCGCAGTGGGGAGGAGGGCGCGAAAAGGGATCTCATTTTTATTCACAGACAGAGAGAGAGAGAGAGAGAGAGAGAGAGAGAGAAAAAGCGTGTTCGTTTGGTGCCTCTTATTCTTAGTAGTTCTGGTTGGGTCGATTTGATTTGCTGTGGACACTGCGATGACATCTGCGCATGGGCAGACGTCGTGGCTGAAGGACGGAAAGGAAGTGGGAGGGGCCCCGATACGCGCGGTGACGAGCCCCATTGCACGCAAGTTCGCACTGTATGCGCGGCGTTTCCCCGCCTTTAGGACACTATCTCGACGCGGCAGCGATTCGCTCTGAGAAAATGCCAAAATCAGGGAATCGAAATGTTAGCTCAAAACTTTAATTTATTTTTTAATTTATCTTTTAATTGGTCTTTTAATTTATCTTTAATTGTATAAGTTGCATTCATTTTCTTTCCTTTCCTTTCCTTTACAAGGTGTTGGTTGATAAGCACATACGAAACGAGAGGACTTTTCTCCGTGCTCGCAGCCTGCGAGAGCATAAGAGGCGGTCTCTAGACAGAGAAGACGGGGCTGCTGAGCTTTTGGGGTAACTTGACGAGAATGTCTTCTTCTCCACCATGAGCTGAGGTGTCTGGTTGTTTGGTTGTTTGGTATTTTGTTAAACTGTTTGACTGTTGATTGTTATCGTTTCAATCCCTATCTTGGAATTGCTTCTTTTGAAAGAAAGGAAAGATTTATTTTAGCATGCTTGCTTGCTTTGCTTGCTTGCTTGCTTGCTCGTCTGACGCATCGTATGCGTCCAGTGGGCGAAGCTCTTCATTTGCAAAAGCACTCTTCTTGAAAAACTCTTTTATATTTGAATGAAATAGAAAGCTAAGTTTCGATACATACTTCGTTAGCGATTACTCTGTGTTCTCCTTTCTTTCTTTCTTTCTTTCTTTCTTTCTTCTCTCTTTTCTCTCTGTCTTTTTCCTTCTTTCTTTGTTTCCTAGTTTGCTTGAGCGCAAGGAACGGCAGAACTCGAATCCCGTTCGTGCGTCTGCGCCCCGTGCGCAAGGGACTCCGCGCTGCCTGAACCGCAAGCGCTGCAAGCGATCACAGCTACACCCACGCAGAGCCATCCAGCCCCCAAGTACAAGAGAAGGCCGGCAGCAGGCACAACGAACTTGCTCGCGTCAAGAAGTGGAGCTTTTGAAAGCTTCTCGCCTATTTCTATTTCTGCCTTCATCCTGCGTGTCCTGCCTTGTCCTGGAGGATTGGCAGAGAAGAAGACGTGAAACGACGAAGGTCAACTCAGATTGGACAAAGCTGCAGAAATAAACAGCGAATTGAAACGAAGGTCTTGGAGTCAGACGCGACAGACCTGAGGTGCACGAATGACAATGCTTTTTGAAGAAACAATCCCGAAGGAGCTTGCAAAGCGCCTTGCGTCAGATGCTCGCAAGATCTGCCAAGATGAAGATGGCGATGATGCGATGGCGCACGTTTCAAATGAACATCTTTTAGTCTCTGAACCAGTCCCGCAGAGACTCCTTGGTCAAGGATCTGGCCTTGTGGCAAAAGTCTGTCGCGAGATGCGTAAAGAACTAGCCAAAGTCCTTGCGCAACGCAAAAAAGATAGAGCATTCATTGACCAGCGCATGCGAGCTTGCGCAGGCCTCAATGCGAAACTAGGCCGCAAGCTAAATGACGAGTCCTATGGCACCATCTTTGGCCAGCGAGATGCTGATGGCCGTGTGGTAATAGGCCCAATTACCGACAACTTTGCACAGCCTTCCGGCAAGCAAATCGAAGCTTTACCGGAATTTCTTAAAGGTGAACACGTTACAGTTTTTGGCCTGGCGGACAGCGCAGAGGGATGCCAGAAGGCACTCTGTGCGCATGACGCTCGCCTTGCAAGTGAACCGGCTTGCGTTGAGAAGATTTTGGCTACCACAGATAAACCTCCTCGATGGGGTGTTGACTTTGAAGATTCTCAAACACCTTTGCGTGATACGACCGAAACTGCCAACGCTAACCTCTCAGCATGTTTTCAACGCAAACCTGAAATGACCCAGGGCTCTAGCTCTCCTGCATCTCTCTCTCAAGCTTTCAAGCGTCTCCCGGGTTTGGCTCTACCCTGTACGTACGTCTTTCAGGCGAACAGCGAGCCTGTACCTTTCCACATCCTCGAGCTCGCCCTCCATATCCTTGAACACTGGGACAAACCAGAAGCTTTAGTTTTTTACATGCCGAAACTTGAAAACGAAGAAGAGGCTGCCTATCTTGCACATCTTATTCAAACTGTTGAGCGCGAAATCAAAGCCATCCATACAGCATATGTGATTGGCACTGTTCGAGTTTTAGTTGTACTCGAGAACCCGCGTGCAATCTTTCGCGCCAATGAGATTGCCGACGCCTTACATCCTTACTTTGCTGGCGCTTCATTGGGCTGGCATGACTACCTGGCAGCAACAGCACGATTATATAAGGAAGATCCGAACTTTCGAATTCCGGTTAAAGCCGATACAACTATTGTACTTAAACATGTCAAGGCTTCCCATGAATTGGTTTCTCGTGTCATTGGAGGACGTGGAGGCTTGCCTATTGGAGGTATGTATGGTGTTTTGCCTTTGTCGTGGGACACAAAAGATGCTTCATTGCAGATTGCTCTGCGTGGTCTTTTCAAAGATATTGTCACACAACTTCGCAGAGGTCTTACTGGCTTCTGGCTTGCAGACCCTCGCTATGTTCGTGTGGCCACTGCCATTGCGCTTACATGGGACAAAGACATGCCTGCATTTGAACAGCTCGTCAAAGAGACTCTTCTTGATAAAATTCATCAAGAAGAAATCCTTGCATTTGCTCAAGGTCAAGATCCTGCTGGGCCTGTTGAGGTTGGTGCACCAAACTTTGCTCGCTCACTTGTGGTTGCTAACGTTGCCGAGTCAGCACAAGTTGCAAACAATGATCCCGAAGAAATCCGATATAACATTTTCCAGTCCCTCCAATATCTCGCTGACTGGCTAGCAGGCAACGGCTGCGTTGGACTTCCAGCTCGGGTGGACAATGTTCAAGTTTTGGTCCTTGATGACTTGGCAACCATTGAACGCTCTCGTTGGGAGCTCTGGGCTGAGATCCACCATGGCCGCTTCCCGATAGAGGATTTTCTTCGCATTGCGCATGAAGAGCTCAATGCTATCCGTCGTGGAAAAGTGCGCGAAGGTAAGCTTGTGCACGTAGAGTGGTCTCCTAAAACTGCAAAGTGGTATCCAGTCGCTATGGAGCTCCTTCTCAAGTTTGTCTGTGACGCCAAACCAGTGGAGTTCGTGACTGAACTGTTGTATCCATTCACTGTGGATCGTATTCGCACAAGTGAAAATCCATGGGAGGCTGCGGCCGCATTCGATGCAGTAAAATACGCAATGCAGGACCCCTATGCAAAGCGATTTCATTACTTCTTTGAGCGTTGTGGTGCCATGAGATTTGCGCGAACCATGGCAAAAACGGTAGCCACAGACATGGAACTAGCAGAACGAGTTATTCGCAGTTTCAACCTAGAAGAAGTTATCGAGTCTGCTGGGTTCCATGGTGACATTGGTCAAGGTGCAGGTAAGCTCGACAAGCTTGCAAGTGCTGAACAGGCTAAGGTTTTCGCTTCGGTGGATGATAACGCTGAAAATGCTCGGCTTCGACTTTGTGAATTAGGGGCTGAGTACATTGCAAAGTTCGGTGTCAAGTTTCTTGTTTCGGCCAAGGGCAAGTCAGCCCAAGAACTTCTCGACGTCCTTGAAAATAGAATTAACAATTCTGCAGAACAAGAACTTGAGAATGCACGTGAAGCGTTGTGGCAAATCACAATGAAACGTCTCATCGATGAGCCCACTGATGACTTACTGGAGACTATTGAGTCATTGCGCAAGAAGCACGAGGTTGCTGGCGCTAGCTTTTGCCTTAATGGCCAACCCGTGTGCTTCGGGGATGCCCACCGTATGAAGGCCGCGGTCAAGCCAGATACCATGTTTGAAATTGCTTCACTCTCCAAAACCATCGGATCTGCGTTTGCAATCGAGTACTTTGGTGAACGCAATATCTCTTTGAACACTCCTGTCAATGATCTGCTGGAGAAAACAACCTCGACGTTTCGTATTCGTCACAGTAAATACGGTGACAAGGTTCTTCTATGGCATCTTATGAGTCACAGCGCCCTCAACATGCATTACGTCAACGGAGTTCCCCTTGATGAAACAATGCCCGACACTCGGGACTTTCTTGAAGGCAATGAAAGGTATGGATACCCACCTATTGATGTTGTTGGTAAGCCTGGAAGTTTATTTCAATACAGCGGTGGTGGGTTTCTTGTCCTTCAACATTTGATTGAGCAGCTTGAAGGTGGTGACAAATCGATTGACGAATTGACCAGGCCTTTCCTCCAAGCTCTTGGTATCGAACATGATATTACCTTTGCTTACAAACCCGAGAACAGTGACGTTGCATGCGGCTATGATGATATTGGCTGCACAATTAAGGCAACTCGAAAGATGTTTCCTGCCTTTGCTGCAGGCGCGCTGGGTACCCCGCGTGGTATGACGCGATTCCTTGACCAGCTTGGACAAGCATACCGCAACAAGGAAGGTTGTGGTCCAATCTCCCATGATACCGCTATCAAAATGCTTCATGGTACTGATAAAGGGTGCCGTGACTTTATGGGTGTTTTGATGGGACTTGGCGTCTTTGTAGGTGAGGCAGGCCCTAACCGCTTTGCGATTCACCAAGGTGCAAACGATGGTTACCGTGCCATCTACATTCATTGTTTCGATGGGCCAAACGCTGGGGAGGGTATTACTGCGTTTGCCAATGGTGACAATCGGGCGATGTTTTTTATTGCTGAGTCTTGCCAGGCGATTCTCCGTCTGATGAACCTCAAGGGTGTTGATGTCTCGAAGTTTCCTACCTCCAGCGTTGACATCAATCAGATTCCTCAGGAGGAAATTGTTAACTTTGGCTACAAGAATCTTGTTTTTGTGGCGTTCGAACCAACTCTCCCATCTGAAATCATTGATCAAGGACCTGTGGACCCTTTAGCAACAGCGAACCTGCTGGTTGGTTCGACTGTCGAGCGCGTCTCTAACCAGCGCTTCGCGCGAGCGTGCCAACTTGGGTCTGATCACTTACCCAAATTTGATCCTGAGTTATTTTGCCCTATGGGTAAAGTTATGGACAGCTGGGAGACAGCTCGTCACAACCCAGAAGAGTATGACTTTGCGATTTTTGCGCTCGCTCGTCCTGGCCGTATTCGTTACATTAGTATCTCGACTAAGTATCACTTGGGCAACCAGGCTGAGTACGTGCGAATCTCTGGAAAATGCAAAGACTCTGATGACTGGATCGTTTTAGTACCCAAGACCCACCTTGATGGTCATGCTGAAAAGCGTGTTTTGGTTCCAGACTACCAATCTGCCATTTTGGTAGATAAAGTTCAAGTGGACATATTTCCTGATGGGGGTCTCTCTCGTGTGGGACTCTTCGAAGAAGACTCTCTGCTCTCATCTTTGACTGACACTTTTGTGCCTGTAGAGGATTCAAAGTGCACTCGCTATAGTGATGCAATTCCCAGTACCAAAAAACCTCTTCAACTTCTTTATGAGCCAACACCTGAGGAGGTTGCGCATAACTTGTCTACTCTTGTAGTAGGAAAAGAGTTTGATGCTGCAAGTCTTGCATTTGGTGGCAAGCTAGTTTCCGTTACAAACCAGCATTATGGCCCAGCTGCCCAAGTTCTCTCTCCTTTTATTCCTTTGTCCATGCATGATGGCTTTGAATGTGCACGCTCCCGCGAGCCGAACCATCACGAGGAATTAGTGATTCAACTCTCTGTGCCTGTGAAGCTGCAGCGCGTTGAACTGGACTTCACCTTTTTTGTTAATAACAATCCAAGAGAGATCTCCATGGAGGGCCTGTCAAAGTCTGGCAAATGGGTTGAAATGGCTGCACTTACTCCTGTAAAAGCATACGCTGGCAATGCCAAAGTTTTTCAGATCAGTGATGCGTGTCCAGAAGTCTCTCAGCTTCGTCTGAAGGTTTTTCCCGATGGAGGCATCAACCGTGTTCGGGCTTACGGCATCTATCCTTCCCCCGAGGTGGCTCTTTAGCCAAGTAAGATCGAAGTCGAGTTCTTCAGATCCGTAGAGGTTATGGTAAACATAGCTGTATTGTATCCATTAGTGAAACTATGGTGATCTGAATGATTTCTGGAATTCAAATGCATCGCGAACTAGTGCGAAAAGAGTTTGTTGTACACAACCCCAATTATTAAATAACAGAATAAGAACATCATATCATTATCATCCTTTTACATTTCCTATTTTTTCACTCGTGCTGCGTCTCCAGAATATCAGGTTGCGCCACAAGAAATATATGCCTTGGTGCTTTGAATTGCTAGGTCAAAATTCAAGTATTTCGAAAATACTAAGTGAAACCCTTGTAAAAATTATGCGTAGGCACCTTTTCCTTATCCAATGCTTAATACAGACAGATGGCTAGTAGAATCAAATGAATATAAAATTGGAGAGAAGAAGACAAATGGATTGGGATTGGGGGAGATCAGCTTACGTCGAGAGCAGCAAGCCGTCACAAACAACTGCAAACTCTCGCAGCGGGATTGAATGCGGGATTTCTCGCATCCAAAGCCGACTAGCAAGGTCAACCCAGTCAGATTCACTAATGCGATCGGTACATGTAGATCGTGCTGATGCATTCAAAGACGCTATCAGCTTAAAAATTGGGTGAGCTCGACGGTAGGCAAGCAGCGTATGCAAATGTGCGAAAGAATCTCCTGCACTCGGGCAAACGGCGTTGCAGCCAGAATCATTTTCAATGCCATCATCAGTATCACTATCAGAATCGCTTTCCTCCTCGGTCATTGAGTCATGACCATCTGTGTTATAGTCGTCTGGGAGCGCCACAGATGGCCACCATGCGCTATCAGTTGCTCGAGAATGATCTAACCATGCCCCAGCTCTCCCGGTGGAGGCTGAACCGTCAGCATCAAATACTTCGTACATAAGAACGTGCTTTATAAAGTCTACTTCTGAGGCGGTGGAATCAATGGACTTTCCATATAACCCTAGAGGGCAAAAATAGAGTTTTGGATGACTTGCAGCATATGGGATCAGATCAGTGAAAAAGCTGATCCAGGCATCTTGCTCTTTGCCAAGAGTCTCGGCGCATTCAAGCCTTGCGGTGCTCATAAAGTTTCGCACTAAAACTAGATCTGCAACCTTATCTTTGATAGCATCGCCAGTCTTAGAAAGATAAGCAAAACGTAAGAGTTTCCATAGACCCCGAGCCCGCACATTGTCATCCTCAACGACCAACACTGCATCACACACGGAGAGCAAGAATACCGCAAGCTGAAGGTCGTGTAAGGTCGCTAGTGAAGCATGCGAACTGCACAGGTTTAGATTCGCTTGACGCTCAATGAGGTCGTATAAAATTGACGGACTTAAAACCGGCTGGGTATCTAACAGCAGCACTCGTTCTCCACCAATAGTGCAAAAGGAGGACTGAATGCCCCTTGTTTGATGAAGAATTCCATGTCTATCTTCGAAATCCTTCTCCACAAAAGGAACTTCATTTTGTGCAGGGTTAGATGTTAGGCTTGACGTCGCCAATGCGTTCAGAAGAGCGCTTTTCCCACTGCTTTGTGTGCCCAACACACCAACAACGCGGTATTTATTATTTGAGGCATGCCATAAATGACTTGGCAAAGAAGCAGATGAGGCTGCGAATCCAAATCTTGCATCTACTAGTTCGTGTGCCCAACGTGATTTCTCTTTAGGGGTAGGGGGTTTGCTTGGAGACGCTAGAGGTGCTCGGGCAGAAGGTGATTTGGAGCCTGCACTATTTCCATCCTGTTGTTTTCCAGAGGCTGGTGATTTAGACTGCTTCTTTCCAGCTCCAGAGCGAGAAGCTGAGTTCCCCGGGGACAATTCTTTTCCCTTACCTGCAATAGCTATCGCAGAAGTGTCGATTCGCTTCGCACCTAAAATTGCCACAGGTTTATTCATCATATCCACTCCTGCGGGGAGAATGACCATTGGACGCTGGGGCTCACGAGGGCCCTTTTTATTGTTTCTACGGCGCCCATTAGTCTGGTGCTGTTGGTTGCTTGGTGCACTTGGAGATTTGTTGGGCTTCCCACCAGCTTGTTGCTGTTTCTGCTGGCCTTGACGTTTTCCTTGTTTCGGTTTGTGATCCTGATCTGACGCAGAGGTCGTAGTTGTGTTGCTTGCAAATACTGATTCATCAAGGTCTTTTTGATGAGCCTCCTTGGATATATCCTGTCCCAAAGGCTGTGTAGGAGACTTCGACATTGAACTATCTGACTTGTCAATATTGGCGTCTTGGTTTCGAGGCGGTTGCAGTATTTTCCACGGATTCGTTGGTGCTAATGAAACTTTCTTTTGAGAGCTACCATTTGTATGTGCTGCATTTGCACCATTCTGTTGTCTTGATGATTGGTACTGCCGCTGTGAGTGCTGCTGAACATGTTTTGCTTGATAATAATTTGGCGGCTCTTGTTCTTGGTGGTTTTGACGATGGTGAAAATACTGTTGCTGCTGTTGCTGTTGCTGCTGTTGCTGATTCTTAACTCTCGCAGCTAGAGCCGCAATTCCCGTAGGTTTGGGTTGTCCAGAATCGTGAGCTGTTGCTGCTGTTGCTGCTGCTGCGGTTGCTGCTTCGCCTGGTCCGCGCCTTGGTACTCCTGTGCCTGCGGCCTGGCGCCAGTTTTGGCTCTCCTGGTCGCCCATGGTTGCGTCAGACACTAGCCGGCGGTCAAAGCAGCTAACCTAGCTTCAAGATACCTTATGAAAGTTTGAGAAGCGGAGGTCTGCGATTTATATAAGATTTGAGCTTAGGCTTTGGGTCTCCCTTTGTGGAGCAAAATAACATTCACGATTGATCGATCATCAATAAGTGTTCTTCTATCACCATTATTTATATTTCATTAATGATGACAACATAAAAACAAGAAAAAACAATTAGGCTGTAAAGCTACAAATTAATGCTGCAGACTACAATTATATCAATTGATTGCAGTCGATGTGTAAGAAGACATGCTGCTGATATCTAGTAAATCACTACTTTGCTCTTGTCACATTGAAATAACTTGGAGTTCCCAACAGCTTTTGCAGATTGTCTTTGTCGGTTGTTTCAAAATTTCACTCCTGTTTTTTCAATCACTCATTCCACCTATTCTGCTTTCTCCCTCGGTCATTCCATAATACAAGTTTCATGCATGTATTCCCTCTGTTTGAGCCTTAGTACCACCTCATCATCTGATCATACTTAGGAATAGAGGTAATTAGGGAATACAACAAAGTGTGGAGAAAATGTAAATACGGGTTTAATCATGAAAGAGCGAGCGACCTTCGCGCCAAAGCAATCGATCAGGTCCTCGCGTGGAGCGTGCCCTTTGATTGCGCAGTGCCCACGGTGACTGCCACATACGTCGGAAGTCCCCTTGTGACAACGGGGTGGTTCAAGCTTACGTTCAGATCTCTCTGAGCTAAACCGCGGTGGCAGCGGCTGCGTCATCAGAGGCTTGAGAGAGAATGGCGTGCAGCTTCTGGGAGTCCTCACACTGCAAAAGATGGCTTTTCACGGCAGAAGAGCTTGAGGAGCATCGTGCCAAATGTAAACCATTCTTGAATGAGGAACAAGTGCAGATTATGAATGATGAAATGATGCGCCTCATGAATCTCGTGGGCGAAAGTCTAAAATGGAGGCAAACTGTTATTGCCTCTAGCAAACTCCTGTACAAACGCTTCTTCATTAAAGAAAGAATGAATATACTCTACGACCCGCGGCTCATCGCTATCACATGTCTGTACCTTGCAGCAAAAATTGAGGAACTTGGCCAATACTCCGTGAAAACTATCCTCTCAAAAGTACATGAAATCCAGGAAGCCAGAAAGTACGAGTTTCCACATTTTGGACAACAACATGTACACGACTTTGAGTTTCACATCCTCGGAGCGCTCAGCTTCGATCTAGTAGTTTTCCACCCGTACCAGGAGCTAACTAAATACATCAAGGATGCTCAAATTGAGAACAAAGCCTGTATAGATGCTGCTTGGACTATTTTGAACGACTCTTATCTCTCGGACGTCATTTTGATGTACCCGCCATATTTGATCGCCATGGCAGCGCTCTACATGGCGTGTGTACACTCTGGGACTGACTCAAAGGCGTGGTTTAGTAGGCTCAATGTCCGTCTTGAAGCAATTCGTGACATTGTGAACCTAATCATGGACATGTATCAAAGCCGTGCAAAAACGGCGCTCAGCACCACCCAGAACATACCCAAAGTTATGAAATTAGTTCGGGATAGATTTGCAGAGAATTTTAAGAAACAAAAAGCAGAGCACGAGAAACGCGCGAAGGAACAGCAGAAGTCTTCGAAGCGCAAGAAATCGCCTGATAAAAATGCTTCAAACTACCAGGCTAAACGCCCGAAGCAATAGACCAATGGTGCGATTTTTTGTTGTTGTGTAGCTTGTTATTTATCGCTATACTCAGCTTGCTGCTCATTTGCTCGTCTGCTGGTCTGCAAGGCTACCTGCTTGCCAACTCAGTCCAATGTTTCCTATATGCCATTCGTTTATGCGCAGAGCCATGTTTCTTCTTTGGATGTGGCATTGATTTTAAACAAAGACTAAGACTTTTAAATGCAATTGCTTTTAAGGTCATTGCGACGGAAACACAGCTATTGTCTTTAACACTTATCACAATATTACTTAGGTATTTCAAAGCTTTCAAACTAAAAAGAATATTAAATTCACAATGTTTCTATTCCCTGATTGACTTCTTGCAATGTACAAGATTGTTGACCTACATCCTATCCTACGCAAAAACGATAGACGGCAACTTCGGGAACTCAAAGGAGTGTCAGCTGAGCTTTGGCTCAAAAATACCAGAATTTCAAGTGTCACCAAGCTGTTTCCATACAGACCATCGTTGAATCCTAGGTTTGAAACATCCGCATTAAGAGTGGATATGATCAGGAACAGAAAATACTACAACTATATTCAGGTAGCAACAGTAAAGTAAAAAACGATCGTACGAAACAAAAACGGGTTTGGAAACTTTTTCACATTAGGTGTTGTTGTATTAACGTCTGAAAGCGAGCGTGAGAGAGCCGAGTTTATTGCAAGCAGCGCATGTAATGCTGGATGGAGAAGTGATCCATCGTGGGGTTCAATCTTCTAGTAAGTACGGTAGGCCTTCTTGGAGGTGTTCTCTTCCGAGTTGGGGTCTGCGCGCTTAAGCACCTTGAGCAAAAGCTCTACACGGTTGCGCATACGCGAGTGCAAGTGCGACTTGGATGCCTTAATGTGGTAGTGAAGGTACGCGCGAAAGCCTTGAAAACGCGTGATAATTTTCTCCATCTTCTCAGCACCCTCAACATGACTCTTGAAGACCTGAAACATAACATATCCAACAAGATCACTGTCAGCAGTGAAATCGCGCACCTTAGCAAGATCTCCAGGGATCTCCTGCGTGAAAGTCACGGCAGGAGCCTGAGGAACCTTACGACCAGCCTCAGACATTTCCTGCAAAAACACGCGAGCAAGGGCGCGGTCAGTGACGTCAGCAAAGTGAAAGGTGAAGAAAACCATCACACGATCGCTGCCGGGAGCAAGCACAATGCGTTCCTTGGGGCGAAAGGGGATAACCATGGGTTTGATGCTGCTGGACTGGCCTGCAGCAAGAGCTTCGAAGCATCGACGGAAAGGTGCGGCCATGATGTTACGCTTGATCTCGCCAAAGTTCTTGGCCACAACCGCAATATCGTCGCCGACATCGTTCTTGTCAATATCGAAAACAAGGTCGTAGCCGTCAGCAGTTGTGCTTGACTTGTAGCGACCGTACATGGAGTCAACAGCGGCGGTGCTGCCGAGTTTGGCCATCGTAGACCAGTACGGCATTGAGAGGCGGAAGGAGATAATATCCTTCGCGTCCGGAGTGGACACGATGTGGTACCTGACGTCATCGAAGTCAGAGCAGGTAATGTCAAGAGGCTCGGGCTTCGTCTCGGGGTTGAGCTTCTCAAGAAGAGTATCCTCAATGATAGGGTGGCCTGCCTCCAAAAAGATCATGGTGCTAGAGGTTGGGTAAGCTTAAAACCGCGGAATCAACTAGCAAAGTAAACCAAAAGCTCACACGTGAAGAGTCTGCGAGAGATATGCTCGTTTCCGACGAGAGGAAAAGCAATTTGTTCTCGGCGAACGACTAAGAGGATCCCGCCTTTAGCTCAAAGGGTTTCGAGTTATATATTGTGTTGTAAAGTATTGTTCACTATATCGAGTTTAGTTGTCCTCCTTCACGAGCTCACACGCTCGCGATGGCGGCGAGAAGGACTGCAACGCAGCTCGTGCAGTACTTCTGCGAGGCAGTTAAGGTGTGGAGGGCGAGGAGGAGCGTGGAGCGGCAGCAGTGGCCAGTCCGTGCGAGGGCGCGCGCAACGGGGGATCAAGAGATTGTCAATTGACTGCCTCCTGCCCGCCTGGATAATAATTATTCAATCAATAAATAATTTATTATTATATTTCTTTCTCTTTTCTCTCCTCTCTTCTTCCTCTTCGCCCCTTCAACTTTGTTCTATTTACCCTGCACTTCTACTTTGTATACTCTACTTTAATATAAAGTAGACCTTTCAACCATAAAAGAGATTTGCTAAATACCCCACTTGCACACGCTTAAATGCTCCACTTTGACTTACACTCGCTGGTGCTTACTGACTCAGGTAAGAGTTCCTAATGACCGACTGTATCTTGCAAAGATTTTTTCATTGAAAACTTGAGAAACAAACTTTTTAAAAGATCCTCTTCGTTCCCCTTCGCCGGGTCTCGGGAAAATGTAAAAGAGTTGCTCTATTTGCTGCCAAAATGACAATAAAATAGTTTACCCGTGGCATTAGTGTGTAAGATTTAGTTTAGCCGATTTCCCGAGAAGGTGGTGTGCATTGCTTCTATAGATCGCTATATGAATGCTATGTAGAGGTACATCTGTCTATCTATAAAAAGAAGACGATTATCATTCATACCAAATGATCCCATATTATCTGTCTACTACGATTCTACCGTGAGCACCTCTAAAGTAGTGGAGTAAAAAGGGTCGTACGCTCATAATTATACGCGCTCCGAGTCACTGCCATAACCTAGATAGCCATATTATAACCGGAGTCGAAGTAAGGCACTAGTTTCTATGGTTCTTGCTTCTCAGGCCTTGATTGTAAGTCTGATAGAAGAAGGCTCAGATGACGTGGTAAATTCTGGTATTTTTTGAGAGCTAGTTGAAAAGCACGAGAAATGAGGAAAGCGCTACAGATACGAATGCAAGACGAAAGGGGCTGATTGCAAAGACTGGGCGACTGATACTGCCTTGGGGATGGGTTTTGCCATGACAGGTGGACGGTGAGTGGAGAATTGGTGTCCAAGCAAAGGGACTGCCTGGAAGAAAAGCGCTTTTCTCCATTCGGTTATGAATATGATACATCCTGGGATCCTCTGGGTAGGATAAATGGGATGACTTTTCTACATCTGGTCACACAAAATAATTCCACAACAGAGTGCTCTTCATTATGAAAATACCATTTGCACGGTAAGGTTGGGTATAGGGAGGGTACCTGAAATACGTTATGGGCCTTTTGAAAACATGGAATGCAACTTGTTTGAAGTGCTGAAGCACTCAACAGGAAGCCAATGAGGGCTGCCGTACCTATCCCAGGACTCAGCGCAGTGTACCACGAGAAGGACTGGCCCAAGACCTCTTTATGCTCTTGAATATCTGATTTCGAAGAGGAGCTTCATGGACTCCGATAGGCCACTCTCGAGGGTTGTCTCTCAGCAGCTCCAAAAGGGACACTGAATGACTCAGTCGTTGATATCGCCATTTTCAATTTCAATAAACATGAATGGGAATCATCCCCAGAACCAACAGGCCTAAAGACCACTACAGCCTAAAAGTACGCTGTAGATTGCAAGACACATAGGTACTCGAAGACCACGATTTTGTTGATATTAGACGCCGGGTAAACAGAATCATAATGTGATGGCCAAGTGACTGAATATTTGTATTTGATCTGCTCGCAATCTTTGTGTGTTAGCGGCCTAAGACAAGACAGTTCAAAAGGAATTTTGATCTAGTAATATGTTAGCATAAACAAGAAAAACAACACCCCCACCAGTCAGAGGCTAATCTTATTAATCTTTGCCTGGATAAAAACTCAAAGAAAAACAACTACATAAACAATAATAGCGTATCCCATCCTTGAGCTCGTATATTTTGATGGCGTAAGCAGCTAGTTTGGGGTCTCTATGTACGCAACGCTAAGCTTAGTAACTATTGGAGTATGGAATGGTGGTCAAGTGATTAAATAACGAAGTACTACAGCCAAATATTCAGCCAGGCCTATCCCAGGTTAGTAAGTTTAATAAGTTTAGATTGACTTAGTCTTCTTATTTTCACATTGGACGACAATGATTAACGAATCGCCATGCAACGGCCACTGTATGACACAGAAGCCTAGGTGAAGCCTTCTGTCGTTCAAGTTGATTGTTTCATTCGTGTGGGCTGCTCTCCTTCCTTATTCTTCAGTAACTCCACCTATTGTATCATATCACAACGTGAGTATTATCTACAACTTGAAGCCAAATTTGCAGCGATTGCGAGTTTTGACCCTCTGACGGAGGCCTGGACACATTGGAATTCATCGGCCATGCTGCACTAAAATTTCGTTTTTGCGAAATCCAATGATAAAGTCCTCATGAACGTCAGCAATGGAGTTCACTAAAAATCAAGTTTTGCTACTTCTAGGTGTGATCTCGTGATACGGATGCCGATCCTGATATGACAACGTGTGAGTTTTCATGCAAGGCGGCCTCTCGCTAAATTTTGCTAGTTGAAAACTGCTACTGCCTCTGACTAGCGAGGGTGCTTGAAATTTCTTAACCTAGACAGTGTTTGGCTCATATATTCATACGGACCATAAAAATTCATGCTTTGCCCTTGCTCAAAATTAACCGGCCTCCCCATCATGATACACGATTCAGTTTCTCCGACCATCATCGGACACGGAGGGACACCGAAAAGATGAACCTTGAGAGAAATAAAGTAGCCACTTATTTATAACCTCAGTTTAATCACACCATAAGAGGCATGGATGTCCCACGACCAGTGGGAGTCAGCAACCCACTACTCAAAATTGGTGAGGGCCACTCCAACGCTAGCAGTCTCAAGGAGTTTTACAAACGGAAAGTTCATAAGCTTTTGTCAGAATCATGAGGCCAGTTGATACATACATTACATTCTATCTATCAGATGGGAAGCCTAGAACCTATTGTGCTGCCTTTCCGAAATTAAGAAAAACTTTTATAAAAAAACGAAAAAGAGGCTTAACTATGCATGAGTTGTGAACAAAGAATAACTACTCCCGGCACACTTTTACTCAGGCTGCCCATATACACCTTGAAAGCTTATTCCTGGGCGTCATAGCAGGTGGGCACCTGCTGTTGGTGCCTGTATTGCTCATAGTGATTGATTGCATGGTAGGTCGAGGGGCTAAGTTGAACCACCCGGGTTCAAGTTCTAGTTATTTATTTCTTAGCCACCCCTGTGTTGAGTAGATGCTGTTCTGCTTTGCTTTGAGCGCAACACCTCGTTAATCTCTCGCATTTCTGACGGAGTTTGCCAACGACGACTACTATGAGGCACTGTAAGCAAAGTAATTGCTAGAGTTAGAATCTTATAATTGCTCACCTCAACGTCAGGGTCACGGCGAGGATGATGAGCCAAATGATCATGTTCGCAATGGCGATCATAATTTTAGTGCGCGTGCGTGCACACGCCTATTGCTCCCTAAGAATCCCTTAAGTTAGACTTCTCTGCAATTCAATGGCGGAGCACATCCTCAACTACCTAATTCCAAGCTTTGAACAAACTCTTCGCCCGACTCCTCCCCAGCAGTCCTCATGATCCAGCTTCATTGTACGATCTCAGCCTTGATTCGTTTATCCACCACAAGTTCACTTCGTCCTAACTATTCGCTTGCCCGTTTATGCATGATTCGTATTGGATGAAGAGCATTCATCGCTTTCCTTTCTGCTGCTGTGTAGACGAATTTGAGACTTATTTCCACTCCGCGTTCATTTGTTCGTCCATTATAGTTCATTGAGCGATATTTTAAAGTTTTGATTTATTAACTTTTATGATGATTTATTTACGAGTAGCTAGCATCGTGATGATCTGTAGAAACGAATTGTAAATAAAAGAGAAGGTGGGCGGTGCTGTCTGCTCCCACGCTGGGCAACTTGCGACGAGCTGGCTCGCGGATTACAGAGACGGCTTAATGGCCATCGGAGGGTTTTGTTGAGGGCCAAACCAACAATTTTTTGTAATTTCTCTCACGTTTATCCAATGTTAACCAATTCAATTTGGAATGAAAGATGCAATGAAACAGGCGCGAGGGAGGGAGCAGAGTAGTTCGGGATGATGCATGCATGCATAAAACAATGCACCGCAAATGGCACTTCTCGCAGCAGCAACTCTAAAGGCTTCGAGGGGGTTTTGAGCTCTGACTCGAGCCTAGTGCAGGTCCAAGAGCTCGAAAACGACAGCAACTTACTCGTCCATTTATTTCCTTTCAAAGGGCTATTTCTTCTTCAGTTTTCTTAGGTCGAAATTTTTCATGATGCAAGTCCAAGTAAGTTGAATTGTAATAAGACAGAACTTCCAGTTGCCATTTTCAATCTTTTAAAATAATAAGAGTATCGTTAGTAGTATGCTAACATTTATCTATGTACTTTGAAAACAAAATCGAGCATGAAGAACTAATGCCCGCTTGAACTTCAAGTCCTCTCTTCTCAAGGTCTGACAAAGGACTTTGCGCGATTTCATTTCCACCAAAGAGAATAAACATACCTCTTTAAATATTCTCTGCTATCAGCATGTTGCTGCTCGACAAAATTAACGTGGAGTGTAGTGCAATGTATAATGGTTTGTTTTCTTTATATTGATAATTTTCCTTTTTCCTCCTTTCCTTTCATTTGAGGTAGCACCGCGGAATTATAGACAGCAAAAACCTTTGCAAGACATCCCTGCCATCTGGGGTTCGAGTGTAAACCTATCTGCTGCTGCAACCCAGGCTGGCCTTTCCCTCCTCAGTCTACTGATCCACTAAGTGGCCTGTGCAGCCTCCAGCCTCGAGCAGCTGTTCTTGTCGTACTCTGGTGGTCGGTGCCGCGTCATTGTGTTCTTCGTTCTTCTGTGCACGTGCTGTCGTGACTTGAAGCGGAAAACAGAACAGAGGAAGAGCTCTCAGTAAACTCGAACTCGCCGATCTGCTGCAGTGGAAAGGCACATAAATCGCGATTAAGCGAGCCAAGTGCCAAGACACGAGGAATATAGTTTGTGAAAGAATCGATATTACTTGATGTAAAGGGTTGTAATAAATTGACGACTGCTTTGACCATCACCAAACTTGGTTTTCCTTTATCTAAACCCATCGTATTTGATTCCGCTTTGATAAATTGCGCCATATTGCAGAATACATATTCAGAACTGCTACCTCATTTGATTTGCTGAGACGAAGCCTTTTTGAGAGGTTTCTCAATAGATCAAAATAAGGAATCTGAAGATTTCGGGAGAATTTTTATGGTTTGATCTGAAGTATTGAGGTTTCGATTGACTTCCAAAGTTTAGTTTAATCAACTGCGAACTCACGGGCCAAGGCGTGGGAGAGTTCAAAAGCTCGGTAAAACAAAGCAAAATGTTTTTTTGGGTGCTGAGAACGTTGCTTATCAAAAATATAAAGCTGAAGCTTCGAGCGCCGCGAACACTGGTACTTGAATTCTTAATCCCTCTGCTCTTCATAGCTTTGCTAGCCTCGCTCAAGACAATTACCAGTATTGCACGCGTTCATTCGGGCTGGACCAGAGAATCTGTCAGCTCATGTCCGTATCCGGTGCCGGAAGATAGCGCTAACCTCACGTGTACCAGATCGTATGGCACATACGTAAGCGACGTTTCTGCCTTTGATCTGCTTGCAAACAATATTCGAGGACGTTGGACAGGTCATGAAACTGCAAAACTTTGTCTGGCAACCTCGTCGGGCAACACGCGGGAAGTTGACGCCCTCAATCAATTTATTCAATGGGTGGAAGACGTTGGACCAGTAGAAGGAACCCAAAGCGACTTCTCAAATCTTACATTCACTCCTGGTGATGGATCGGTTTCTGCTTTTGAGAGTTACGTCCGTTCTGCCAATTATGGAAACCCAGAATTTACTAGCGAAAGCCCCGAATGTGCCATGGCCCTCGTCTTTGATGAAATGGACTTTGAAAACGCATTTTTCACATACACATTGCGTCTAAATAGCTCATCTGATGGCACTACTTTCTCAGTACCTAGCACTCTTTCTTCTCCCACAGATAATACTCAGCAAAGCCTTCAGTGGGTCACATCGTCTGACAACCCAACATACATCCAGGGTGGCTTCATGTCTTTCCAGCGAGTTGTGGACTCTTGGATAATCTCTACTATTGGCAACATATCTGCTTATGATGACATCTGGCAGCCTTCTCAGGCAACCTTTGTCCCCTTCCCAGTGTTTTCGCATACCTATGATGAGTTCTTCTTTTACGTAGGAGAAGTCCTTCCCCTCGTCTTCACTCTGGTGTTTTTGTACCCTGTTGCTCTTATTTTCGAAGGTCTAGTACGTGAGCGTGAGACAAGAGTATCAGAAATGCTAAAGATTATGGGCGTTAGTGAATTTTATATTGTGACGTCTTGGTACATAATGTACATGATGTTCTTCGGCATTCTTTCATTAATCATCACTCTTTGTGCAAAATCAATGCTACCAAGTACCGCATCCACTGGTAGTGGCTCCACCCTACTTTGGTTTCTTTGCTTTTTCTTTGGAATCTCCATAACTGCGTACTCGTATGCGTTTAGTACATTCTTTTGGCATGCGAAGACTGCTTCATACATTGGAGTGATGATCTACTTTATGGGTTTTTTCATCTACTACGCAGTCAATTCTACAGACGACGAATCCAAACCTTTTATTGCTTTATTGTTCCCGCAAGTGCCATTCTCCTTAGCTCTTCAAAGTATCGCAACACTAGAAGCTAATAATGTTGGCCTATCTAGTGTTACTTTTGGGGAATTTGTGTCTGGCTTCACCGTCCGCCATGCAATGGGTAATATCATTTTCGATATCTTCTTCTGGACTGTTGTTGGTGCCTACTTAAGCAATGTTCTACCTTCTGAATTCGGCCAGCGTCGCTCTGTAATATTCTTCCTCAAACCGAGTTATTGGCATAGCACCCTTCAGCTGTGTTGTTGCAGAAGCCGCTTGAAGGTTCCGTCAGGGGACAAGAAAGTCGATGTTGGACCTCCAAAATACCCTCCTGAAATTATGGATAGTATTGAAAAACGTTCTTCTGCAGGAATGAATACGCCTCGAATTCAGATCCGCGAACTGTGCAAAACCTTTTCCACTCCATCTGGCCCAAAGAAGGCAGTAGATCATCTCTCCATGGACATGTATGAAGGTGAAATTCTAGCGCTTCTTGGCCACAATGGTGCCGGCAAAACAACAACTTTGCAAATTCTGTCAGGCATGACACCTGTCACTGACGGTGATGCTTTCATCAACGGTGCATCGATTGTCACAAATATGGACAGTGTCCGTCAAAGCCTCGGATTTTGCCCTCAGCATGACGTTTTGTATCCCACTCTTACTGTTCGTGAGCACCTTTGGTTCTATGGCCGAATTAAAGGAATGTCAGGTCAAACTCTCAAAGATGCTGTTACAGATAGCATCACAGAGGTGGGTCTGACTGAAAAGGCCAATGTGAAATCCTCTGCACTTTCAGGTGGTATGAAGAGAAAACTTTCTGTAGCAATTGCACTTCTTGGCAATTCCAAAGTCATTTTTGTGGATGAGCCTACGTCTGGTGTGGACCCGTGGTCTCGGCGGTCAATCTGGCAAGTTCTCCAAAATGCACGCGAGGGGCGAGTCATTGTCCTTACGACCCACTTCATGGATGAAGCTGATTTGCTTGGTGACCAAATTGCTATTATGGCTGAGGGTAAGCTACAATGTCAGGGTTCCAGCCTTTTCCTCAAACACCGTTATGGAGCTGGGTATCTGCTCACGATGATAAAAAAGGTTGAAGAAAACCCTCATCAAGATGCAATCAACGTGAAGCAAATTTCCTCCATCATCAAGAAATATGTGCCCAGTGCTGTCATGTCAAGCAACGTAGGCACAGAAGTCGCATTTCAGCTTCCTACCGCCTCGGTAAGCAAGTTCCCTGCACTTTTCAAAGAGCTGGAGATCTCTAAATCACTTCCTATTGATCAGTATGGTGTTTCGGTGACTACTCTCGAGGAGGTATTTTTGCAAGTAGCTCGAGCTGACGATCAGCGTCGTGAATTCAGCGAGAGCAAAGCAAGAATTCTGTCTTCCACAGACATCCAGGTAGAAAAAGAAGCCCCAGAATTCAAGTCAGACCCCTTGGATGATAACGGCGATGAACACGATAAAGCTTCCCGTCTCGAACAAGGCGAAACTTCTACCCAGCTCGATGAGGCCCCTCGTCCAAATGCTTTGATGCACTTTAAGGCACTTTTTCTTAAACGCATACATTATGCTCGACGCGACTACCAAGCATGTTGTTGCTCGATGCTTATGCCTATTGTTCTTTTTGCCGTAGGTCTTCTAGTGCTAAAGTATGCACCAATTGGTGGCGACCCACCCTTATATGAGCTGTCGCCAAAGGATTGGAATACCGACTTACAAAGCACTGCAGGTCTTAAAGCTGCAGCAATGCCTATCATCGAGTTTGACGAAAATGGCACTGCTACCACCCGCGTATCTGAAGATGACAATTTCCCAGCATGGGGCCTAGAGGTTAATAATCTTACTCGCTATCCAACACACGCTATAGAAACAATTTTTGAGCGAGATTATGAAGACGGCATCCCTGCATCTGACACCTGTTCGAGTGAAGCTCTGGATTGTAGTGAAGATATGCCTTCAGAACTACATGGTACTGGTCTTTTGAATCTAGCGGATCAAATGATCAACAACCCAAGCACGACTCGCATGGGAGCATCACTTTATACTGCTGCCATTGTGCAACCTATGCGTGCTGTTGTAGATTATAGCTGTCTTGTGGCTAGTGTTGATTTGGGCACAGAAAGTATCATTACTGACTATGTTTCGGAAGTTTGTACTGAATCTGGATCGCCCTGTGCATATGTGGAGTTCGAGCTTGAGGATCAGCGTATCTGCCTACCTGTAGGGTGCTATTCAAATCTGATGACTTCGGATACCATTGATTCTGCGATTCTGACAGGTTCTGTCTATGGCATCGATATCTCTTCTTTAATTGGATCTGACGATATGGACACGTTTCTGGCGAACTCTCTTCTTCTAACCTGTGAGGGAGAACTCTGTAATTCAGGTCCAGCAAGTATATTTGACACGAGTGTCTGTCGTGCATCTGCCACTGACTACTGTATCCCAGATGATTTGACTGCGTACAAAATTGACTCTTCAACCTACGAAATTTACGAGGCAAGCGGTTCAGAGGTGGATTATTGTGACTCAACCCGAAATGGCGGTTCAGGTTCCGCTTCCAGTCCGACGGCGGCTCCTACTACCTCAAACCTTCCTGACACTGGGTATTGCTATTCTTCTGGTATTGGAGATGTTCTTGCTGAGGCCTTTATTGAACTCCTCCAGATGTATTTGTCTTCATTGTCCAATGAAACCATCGCCTCGGGTTTAAGTACAGTTGACTTTAGTAGCCTCGACGGATCAACGAATTCATCTGATCCTGTCAATGTTCAGTGCCTCAACACAAGTCTCCCCTGCTCTTTTGTCGCTCTTGATATGTCTGCGGCTAATATCCCGCAGGTTTGTATTTATGACAGCTGCGTGGAGGATAGAGAAGCTGCTATTGCAGTCGTTGAAGAATCAGTACCTGGTTTTAATGACACTCTTGCGTCCGGCACTCGTTACACATGCAATTACACCTCTACAATATGTGATTCAACAATTGACCTTGTTCAACTTGAGGCAGTAGCAATATTGGACAATTCTGGAGCACAGCTCAACGAGACCATAAATAGCATCTTAGATGGTTCGCTGACCGCAGACAATTTTACCCTCGCAGATTTCAACCTAACAGAGGCGTTGCAAGATAATCCAGAGGCAACTGCGGCGATCTTAGTCGCCATGGCAAACCCAACACAGGAAACTATTGAAGCTGCCCTGGAAACGATTCTACCAGACGATGTTACAACCCCCGATGGTTTTAATGCAACAGAATTTCTTAATGATCCAGAAGTGCAGGCACTATTAACTCAATCAGTGCAAAACATATACAATGCGAACAACACAGTGGTGCAGTGCACTAACTCTTCAGATACTTGCCTGCTTTCACAAATTTCTTTTGTTGGCGGTACTCTATGTGCTCCGGTTGGTTGTCGTGATGACTTTTCAGAAATAACGTACGCATACATTCCAATATTAGCTTCAGAATCATCATTTGAAGATGTGGCAATTTTCGAATGCAACACGACGCTTTGTAATGATGACTGCCGATCTGGAGGGAATTGTGAGGCTGATGACCTTGACGCACTTTTGTATAATGCTACACTGGACACATTTTCCAATGGAACATCTACTTGGTGCCCCCCGGAGCCATATCGATTTGGCTACACAGCACTGATCAACTCAACAGCAAGTCATGGAGCTCCTATTCTTGCGAATGCCATTCATAATGCACTTTTGAGGCAGAAAGCAAAAGAGCTAGGTTTGCCTCTGACAAATAGCTATATTCGAACGAATACGCATCCGATGCCAGTAACGACAAGCTTACAAACTCTGATTTCTGGTATTTTGGCATTTACAGCAGCAATTTTCGCACTTATTGCATTTGCTTTTGTACCCGCATCTGTAGCTTCTTATGTTGTACAAGAAAGAGAGGATACAGCGAACGTAAAGCTTTCGCAAATTGTGTCTGGGGCAGGCGTCCTTCCTTATTGGTTGTCGCTTTATGTTTTTGATATGCTCAACTTCCTCGTTCCACTTGCTGGTGCTTTGGCATTGATTCGAGCATTTGATATTGACACCTATATGGAAAATGGTGTGTATGTGGTCGTTTTCTTGCTACTCCTCGGTTATGGTTTAGCAGTGATCCCATTTGCTTATTTGACCAGTAATTTCTTTTCTACTCACACCAAGGCACTGATTATGACCCTCTTCATAAATCTTCTGACAGGCCTAGTACTAATGATAGCTTCCTTTGTAATGGATAATCTGGACAACCAGCCGGTGCAGGATGCAAATGCTAAACTCAAGGGTTTCTATCGCATATTTCCAGGTTTTTGTCTTGGCGATGCGTTGATTCAATTGAGCATCATTAAGGTCATGTCAGGATTTGTAGGGCCTACTTACCAACTGCCCTCACCATATGATGACGATATTGCAGGTGCCTCTCTGCGCTACTTATACATTGAAGCGCTGTTCTTCTTCATTGGGGTCCTTGTGATCGAGTTCCTCTCCGCATACCCAGCTCTTCGTGCGCGCCTGCCAACAATTCCGAATGTACGGCTACAGGCGATTATACAGCGTCTTAGAAAGGCGAAGTCTCCATATGAATCCGAAGTTGTCCCAAGTCATTCCATTTATTCGTCAACTGATGAGGATGTCATTCGCGAAGCTAGTCGAGTTCATGACGGAGGAGCAAATGGGGAGGCCGTCATTATCAAGGATCTTCATAAGGTCTATGGGTCTGGCAAAATTGCAGTGCGGGATATCACGTTGGGCATCCCTGCAGGTGAAACCTTTGGTCTTCTAGGTGTCAATGGTGCTGGCAAAACGACAACTCTTAAGATGCTAACGGGCGAGCTCACTAGCACCTCCGGATCTGCATCAATTGGCGGTTTTCCAATTGCCACACATCCACGCCAAGCACGCCGTCTTATTGGCTACTGTCCCCAGTTTGATGCACTTTTAGACTTACTCACTGTACGTGAGCATCTAGAGTTGTTTGGTTCTATCAAGGGTTTTCGTGGTAAAGCTTTAGAAATGAACATTCAGCGGCTCTTGCGGACGTTGACATTAAAGCCCTTTGAAAATAAACTGGCAGGAGGGCTATCAGGAGGCACAAGGCGCAAACTAAGTCTTGCAATTGCCTTGATTGGAGCTCCACGCGTGATTTTTCTTGATGAACCGACTACGGGCGTTGATGCAATTTCGAAGCGATTCATCTGGGATGTGTTAGATGATGTACGGGATGGTTTGTTAGGACATAAGTCTACTTTGATTCTTACTAGCCATTCTATGGAAGAAGTTGAAGCTCTTTCCACACGTCTAGGCATTATGGTTGGAGGGCGCTTTCGCTGCCTTGGTTCTGCCCAACACTTGAAAGCTCGCTTTGGCAAGGGTCTTTTGCTTGAGGCAACTCTCAAGATACCGAGCGTGGAGGCCCGGGGTGACTTACAGATACAGTATGATTTTCCAGATGTAATTACGCTAGAGGACATCACATCTGGAATGTTGGATCCCTTAGGTAATGAAGAACGCGTGGCTATGATTTTGGGTCATTCTGATGAAGCCTGGGTTTTATCTCACCATCTCGATGAGTACGGCGAAGTGAATTCCGCTGCGCTGTTGGAGTGGTGGCTTATTGAGGAGGCAAGCTCATTGGTACATGATGCAATTGTAAAGAGATTCCCTGGAGCTCTCTTGACAGAAAGACATGAGTTGTCGATTCGCTATAGTCTTCCGGAGCGCAGCATCGCTGATACTTTTGACTTTATTGAGCGGAACAAGGACAGACTCCATATTGAGGAGTATGCGGTATCTCAGGTTTCTCTAGAGTCTATTTTTAATATGTTTGCAAGCCAGCAAGACGAAGAACGTGGAGTTGCCCGGGGTATTCAAGTTGCCGGCATAGACAGCTCACAGTAAAATGACTTTTGTTTGATTTAGTAGCACTTTTGTTTATGCTTATTTCATTTTGTCCTTTTAAAATGTATACCTTGGAACTTGCACAAAACCTTCGACTTCGTCTGCTGACAAGTCTTGTATTATTATTTGAATTTGTGGCGCCAACTCTAGTGATGTAATTCCACTTGTATTTCTCATTCTGACATTTTGAATTAATCTTGATCGATAAAAGAAAACTGTGAAGCATAGATTTGGGAAACTTAAACAGAATTAGAATAATTTGGTGTTTACTGCCTGGCAGCTTTGTGCTAAGTTGTAACTTTTTGTCTTGACATTAGTTGTAGCGCTGCAAGTGAGCAGATAGAGCGACACAAGCGGTGAATCATATTGTGATATTGCAATTTTGGTCTCTAATCTTCACATTTGAATGCTTTGAAGTGTGTAGGGTCTGCAAGGGGAAAATTTGTCTGACTATAACTACTTCTTCTTGTATTCCAAGAATTTCTTTCTGTGTCTTTGGTTTCTTCTTTCCGAGGCAGACGTGTCCAAAGACGTATTGCTGTTTTACTTCTACTGAATAGAAATATGCCAACTCCAGTTTTTTTTATTTATTTTTTTTTTTCCTCATAACATTCCCATAAGTCATGTTGCATGGGTAAAAACCAAAGCTGATGTGTTAGAAGGCCTGGCTTGGAGTTTGGTCTAAATTAGCAAAACAAAGCAAAACAAAGGAGCAACTATATCAATATGTTTTGTTAAAAAAGAAGAAGAAGAAGGTTAAAACATGATATACTTCATGGCTGCATCGACTCATTTTCAACCTCTCCATATGCGAATCTGCGTTTGCAAATTCATGCCTCATAAAGCGCTCGCTTGATTCCTGGCTACATGGTTCGATGTCCACGGCTCGTGCTTTTTCATATACCACGCACTAATTTCGAAATAAGAAGGAGTCCAACAAATTTCGCTCATGCTTTACGCCTGCAGCCTGTTGTTCCCAACTCGTAGTCCCTGGGTGTCCAGTGCGCAGCTAGCTACCTCTTCTTCACTTTCACAGTCCAAATACACTAAAATTAACCTTGTAGATTACATGCATAGGCGCACACCCATGATCGATCGAATGATTGAAATTTTCCCATCAAAAAATAACAGAAAACGAGAAGAGAGAAAGGAAGGATAGATAGATAGACATAGACAGACAGACAGACAGACAGACTATCCAGTTGGTGCCTCCTTAGTAACCTCGTAGGTACTGTGTAGCGTAGATCGTCCATCCTGAAGGAGAGGTGCAAAGTGGAGACCGAAGATCGTCATCATACATCCCTGCGCAGGCACACAGGTAGACACAGACACAGACAGGCAGCAGAGACATGCAGAAAGGCACCTGCCTGTGGCGATAACAACTTTGGTCGGCATTGTCTTCGCTGTAAAGAGCCTAAATTCCATCCGAGTTGTTGTACCAGCCAGTGCGTAGGCGCCTAAGTGTGCGTAGGCCAGCCTTAAAGAAGAGAAAGCACGGAAAGTTGACTTTAGGATGGCGATGCGGTGCTATGGATTTGGACTAACTAATTGGCGCAGCTTAGCTTAGCTTTGACTAAAAGGAAAGCAAGCGGCTTCTAGTGTAGCTAGAGCTGGGAATGGAGGAGGAAGGAAGGCCATCGAGGAGAGAGGAGAAAGATATAGAGCGAGGCAGATCGAGATAGATATGCTTGCTGTATCTACATTTCGTCTACATTTCGTCATCGCAAACCGAGTCGTCTTCAGCCCCAGATGTGGCAGGTGTGTGTGTGTGTTTCTTGCATTGCATTGCATTGCATTTCTTGCATTGCGTTTCTTGCATTGCATTTCTTGCATTGCATGTCTTGCATTGCATTTCTTTCTTCGCGCCTTTTTGCTCTTCAGGTTATGTCCCTCCGTGTCATGAATGTGAACAAACAAACAAACCTGTTAGGTGAGTAGGAGTGTCATTAGTCATTGCTCTTCAACTTCTTCTTCTTCTTCTTCTTCATCTAGTTGTTGATTGTATTCTTTTTTAATTAAGCGAGAGAGAGAGAGAGAGAGAGAGAGATAGATATGTATATATATAGAGAGGAAGCAAGTGACAAAGGTAAGAAAAGAAAGAAAGAAAGAAAGAAAGAAAGAAAGAAAATCAAAGCAAAGCTCAAGACCAGACGGCGGAGAACACCAGCCTCTGAGTGCGCGCATTCGCCGCCCCCGCCGCTGCGGGCGCCTCCCGCCGCCGCTTCTATATTCCCTTCTCCTCTGAGTCTCCTCGTGTTCCTCTTCTCCTGCGTGGAGGTATCTGTCGCCTTCTTCAACTCCAGCTTCTTCTCTGTCTTCTCCGGCTTATCTTCTGCAACTTTGCTATCTTCTCCTCCCTCTACTTCTCCGGTATCCCCCACTCCCTCATCTCCTTCTTCATCCCCTTCATCTTCTCACAATGGCGTCGCTTTCCTCTTCCCCACCTCGCCCTGCGCCCCCGCCCATCCGCACTTCTGAAGACGCAATGGAGCGTCTCACGGTACGCCTGGACCAGCCCATCGAAAACGTGCAGCTTGCGGCGCATACTTTGCTTCGAGGCGTGGACGGCGGTGTTCTGACTCCCAGCACGCGGAAGATTGAGTATCGCTGGCTCCGTTCAGTAACCCGTCGGAACTGCGAGTTTGCGGGGTGCCCGAGGCCGCGTGAGACGGCGGCAATACAGTCGCTGGTAAGCGGACGGAGGTATTGCTCAGGAGCATGCCTGGCTGCAGATGCCAGGACGATCGGGGCAGCCGCCAGGGGCGCGGTACGAGAAGACATGCTGCTCCCTGAAGACGAGACGGAACAGTTATCTAGTTTGGGCAAGACCACCGACGGTGACAAGGACTCAAATAAAGGCAGTGCAGCTGCCAATGCGAACTCGAAGTTGGCCAAGTCTAATGTGAACTCAGCATCTGCAGACTCGCTTGGGTCTCTCGCGACGAATGGCGACGCTGATGATTTTGTTGGAGAGGAACTATCAAGGGATAAATGCAAAGGTTGGCGCGTGAGACCATTTACAGAGGACGAGGCGTGGGTAGAGGTCGGGGATCAGAAAATGTACATGCCAACGCGAGGAGATGTGGGCCATGTCATTCGCGTCGAGTGCCGCGCAGTGGTCGCAGAAGATGGTCGCGTTTCGACAACACAATCGAGGGAGACTGCTGTGGTAATTGGTATTCCCAACGAAAACCCGAGACTGTACGCACGCGAGCTTGTGCTCTCACAGATCGTGCGCCAGAGGCAGAGCGTTGCTAATTATCTCAAACAGGAGGGTGGAGGCGCGGTAATCCGCGTCATGACATACAATATTCTCGCAGAGGTATACGCAACCAAACAGCTGTATTCATACACTCCCATGTGGGCATTGAGCTGGGGCTACCGTAAGCAACTCATCCTCCAGGAACTTCGACACCACTCCCCGGATGTCATC
This sequence comes from Schizochytrium sp. TIO01, assembly GCA_004764695.1. Lineage (NCBI taxonomy): Eukaryota > Bigyra > Thraustochytrida > Thraustochytriidae > Schizochytrium > Schizochytrium sp. TIO01. The sequence goes on along the minus strand of SMSO01000037.1, from coordinate 3,665,740 downwards.
TGCCTGCAGGAAATGCAGCTTGACCATTTTGACTCATATGTTGTGCCGGAGCTTGCTAAGAACGGTTACAACGGTATCATCAAGTCAAAGACACGCGAGGCCATGGGTCGCAAGGGCAAGATCGATGGCTGCGCAATCATTTACAAGCGTAATCGCCTCCACCTAATCCAACAACGAGCACTTGAATACAACTCCATCGCAATGAGTCACGCTGCTGCAGGCGGTTTCCACCGGCCTGAGCTCTCCCAGTTAGACAACCAGAACCGCACCAAACGCATCCTTAGCCGCCTCTGCCGCGATAACGTTGCACAGGTCGCCATCTTCGAAACAATCCCGGATGGGTTCGACCCTAACACCCCGCAGGGACAGTCCGCGCGTCAGGCTGGTCCACAGCGCATCTGTGTCGTCTCCACACACATTTTCTGGGACCCCGAATTTAGCGATGTCAAGTTTTTCCAAACCTTCGCGCTTGTTCAGGAGCTTAGCCACCTACTTTCACAGCAACAGGTTCACACATCTCTTGTTATCTGTGGTGATCTCAACTCCACCCCGGATAGCGCCGTAGTGCGGTTGCTTAGCCAAGACTCGGTGGACCCTAGCCACCCCGATATGAGTATTGACCCTATGAACATCTTACCCGGTCTCTCACATGTTAATCACAACCTCGACCTCGCTAGCGTGTACGAAATGGTCAACGGACAGAACCCGGAAACTACAAACTACACTGCTCACTTTAGTGGTTGCCTTGATTACATCTACGTGTCAGCAGGTAGCTTAGTTCCACTTGCCGTCATGAAGATTCCTGATGAGGAGACCCTGCGTGGTACAGAGGATACCCACATCCCCAACACATGTTTCCCTTCTGATCATGTATCTCTTTGTGTGGATCTTAACCTGGTGCCCCAGGACCGTGTACGTAGCCGCCCTGTAACGCCTTCGCCACCCTCACCTTCGCTTTCGCCTGCTTTGAGCATGGCATCTTCCATGTACGACCCTGTTCAGCACTATCACATGCGCTCACTCAACAAGGCTCAGATGCACTCTCCAAACCCTGCCATGCTCTCGCAATATCACCACCACCACTCTCAGCATCATCACCACCTCCATCATGGCGATGGTCGAAGCAATTCACCGGCACTCCATCCGCTTTCTCAGCACAACTCTTACCCGTATCATTACTGACAAAACTTGCGTATGTCCATGGTGTGAGGTATAGTTTATTGCTTTGTTGCTGCTATTATATGTCTTGATCGAGTAGTAGAAATTTTGAAGAAAAAATATATTCTCGTATTACTATCACAAACTAATCTCTACTTTTGCTCTTCAGCGCTTCTCTTTCATGCTTGGGAGCTTTACCTTTTTAATGTCTTTCTATAGCCGCGAAAGCCCCTGCTTTTAAACGACTTTCCAATAATCGAACGAATAAACATGGGATTCTTTGTAGTTAAGACTTAACAAAAGCTGTGTTAAGCTCTATAAATTAAATATCAATATAGAACCGTCCGTATGCCAATGAGTCTTTTCGCTTTTTACTTTTTGAATTTACTTTCCTCACGTGGAGCAAATAGTAAGATGGTAATGCAATATCGAATTCCGCTTCCACGTACCTATGAGACAGGTACTAAGTAGTAGTACTAGCAGGTATATATTTTTGTTAGGTGCTTCTCTTCTCTCTTGCATAAGGTACATAGATAGCAACTCTACTAACTAGTTAATCGAAAATATCATAAGTAATGTAACTCGCAACGTAAACGACAAAAACGTAGTGACGAAGTAAAGTTGACGAGGCCTATGGACGACCACGATGCCTGGTGCTGGCTTGGTGGTCTCAGTGCTTTAACCTTTGCCAAGTTTTGTGCAAAGTTATAACAGTGGAAAAGCAAACTGCCACGTTCTAAACCAAGGCACTACAAAAAACGAATCATGCAAGGCCAAAATAGCATCACCAGAAAGCAAATACTTCACTTATAAGCTTAACACAGTCCATAAAGAGTACCTTGCGATGTACTTCATGATTCGTCTGGCAGATTGGCTTCAAGGCACTAACATGTATACCCTGTACCACTCTTATGGAATGGACGTTGGTATACTCTTCGTGACAGGGTTCCTCACCTCTGCTCTGGCTGGAACATTTGTAGGATCCTGGATTGATAGGTATGGTCGAAGACAGGGCATGATTATTTATTGCATGTTAGAGGTGATCATCCAGATCCTTGAGCACATACCAAACATGAAAGTCCTTCTTTTAGGCCGTGTCCTTGGCGGAATCTCGACAGCATTATTATTCTCTGCCTTTGAAAGCTGGATCATCACAGAACATAAACGAAAAGAACTGCCCACGGAAAGTCTATCGCGGATGTTCTCCTTGGCATCAATTATGAATGGCGTATCTGCAGTGCTTGCTGGAGTATTGGCACATGGCTTACGCCAAGTATCTGGCGAGATTGGCCCATTTAGACTTGCACTTGTTATATCTGCAGCGGCTGGCATATATATCAGACAATATTGGCCTGAAAATTATGGGCATAACGAGCAGCCTGGAAAGAAAAGTTGTTATGGTACCGACTTCCTAGAAATGGTCAGAAACCCAGCAATTTTGATCATTGCAGTCTCACAAATTTGTTTTGAAGGGTCAATGTACACCTTTGTTGCCATGTGGGTACCTTCATTTATTCAACTTGGAGAATCGAATGGCAAAGCAAGAGCTCCAATCGAACTACTTTTTTCTTCGTTGATGCTTGCACTTTCTTTAGGAGGGCTACTATTTAATCGTCTACGTGGTGTTGCGAACCTTTCTATTACTGGCTTTATTCTTTTGGTAACAGGAAGTGCAAGTTGTTTTGGTGCAAGTATTGTCTTATCTAGCCGGGCTGTAGCAAACGAGGCGTTTTTATCTCCTGCGCACGGGTTGTTTGCAGCTTTTTGCCTATTCGAAATTTGCTGCGGAGCGTTTGAGCCTTGGGCATCTAATTTACGGGCAGAACACATTCCAGTGGGTGTTATGGGATCTGTTACAGCACTTATGCGCGTCCCCTTAAACTTGGTGGTTTGGTTTGGAGTGCATCTTACCTCCGTTTATTCGCTTGAGGAGGTCTTTCAATTTCTTGGAATTGTGCAGAGCCTGTGTAGCGTGTTTCTCATCTTTAATTCTAAATTCTTATCGAAAGGGAAGAGAGATTAAGTATAGTGAGCATGGAGGCTAAAGTTAGTTTCGAACTTTTTGACGAAGAGACGAGAAGTGTATTCTGAGCATCTTAAATCCTGTAATATTTGCTGTTTTAAACTGATAGTGTATGAATGAATCTCACCTCCAACTTGCACCGATGCTCAGTGAAGAGTGCTGCAAGGCAGGATATTGAATCATGATATCATATGAAAAGAGACTGAAATGGATATGGAGGTTGAGTATGAGTTGCTGATGTATTCATAAAGTTATGATAATTGATGATGCATTTGTTTATTGATTTTCTTCTGAGGGGGCGGTGGGCTAAGATGAAATCATGACAACACAATATAGTCTTAGCGAGGATGCAGAGACCTTGCATAAGCTTGGGTGTTTTCTTGAACCCGGGAGACCTGGCGGGATGTAACGTCGATCTCACGCGAAAGCTGAGCTGAAGTGTTCTCGAGCCAGTTAAGAGAGAGGTAATGCTTATTAAGAATTTGCATGACAAAAAATTCAGGAGACTCCACTTCGGCGTTCGTGTCATGAGACTTGTTGAGCTTTTCAATAATCTCCTTCATCTGGGAGGACATATTGTCGAGTTGTGTGGTGAGGCTAAATGCCTTTTCGTATGCTTGCTGACGGGCGGAGTCAACATTGCTGTCGATGCGATCAGCATTGGCCATTTCAAGATTATCTAGTTCACGCTCGAGCTGTTCGAGAGAGTTGTGCAAATCAACCTGTAAGTCGCAGACTGAGTCTAAATCAGTCTTTAGGTTCGAGTGAGAGGACTTGAGGATCTGTGCTTCCTTGGCAAGTTGAGTGATGCGCTTTTGGTTTTCCAATAGAAGAACATCACGACGCTTGACCTGGTCAGCTGCTTCAGAAAAACTGTCGATATGGGACTGCAGAGATTGATTCCATTTGGTAACTACCTGCTCAATAGTAAGGCCATTCAAGTCAAGTAATGCGCTTGCTGAGGCTGCATTACGGTTATCTGCCTGGGAGTCAGCAGGCACAAGCTCAGTTGATGCACTGTTATTGTTTGAAGTGGAGCCAAAAACGTTTGCTGAACCTTCATCCTTTGCTTTGTTTGTGTCGTTGGATGAACCTCCAAAGAGATTGCCGGAGCCGGAAGAGTTACTATCAGTCTTTGAACTATTGCCACCAAAGAGACCACCTGAAGTAGAAGATGAGGATGAGGAAGAAGAAGTTGAAAATGCGTTTGTGGAGGCGCCACCAAAGCTCACGCCCTCATCTTTCTTTGCATTCGTTGACCCTCCAAACAGACCACCAGTTCCAGACGAGGCCCCGCTGTCAGTGGTAGTGGTACTACCGCCAAAGAGGCCACCTCCAGAAGATCCAGAGGCAGCGGAAGAGTCTGCTGGTTTGTTCTCTTCAGTTGAGGATTTTCCAAAAAGACCTGAAGTGTTGGTGCTGGTGCCGCTGGCTCCTCCAAACGAAAACCCCGTTGATGACGACGATCCTGCCTTCTCTGCAGGTTGCTCTGTAGCAGGAGCGGATCCTCCTCCAAACGAAAACCCCGTTGATGACGACGATCCTGCCTTCTCTGCAGGTTGCTCTGTAGCAGGAGCGGATCCTCCTCCAAACGAAAACCCCGTTGATGACGACGATCCCGCCTTCTCTGCAGCAGGAGCGGAACCTCCTCCAAACAGACTTCCCGTCGCGCCTGATCCGGAAGATCCTGAAGTAGTATTCGACGAATTGCTCGCTCCAAAAGAGAACGCCGAAGTCGAATCTGCAGATTTGGCCTCCCCGGATTTGGACTCAGAAGCGCCCCCAAAACTAAAGCTTGACCCCGACGGGGTACTGCCAAAGCTGCTGCTCTGAGCCGGTGCCGGTGTTGTGCTTCCGAACAAGTTTGATGACCCTTCGGAGGTTTTTGCTGCCGACGGGGTGCCACCAAAGAGGCCACCGCCGGTAGATGAGCTTGATGAGCTGCCCCCAAAGAAACCTCCGCCACCTCCTGAGGTGGATGAAGACGACGAGTTGCCGAAGCTGAAGCCGCCGGAAGTGGCGCCCTTGCTGCCACCAAAGCTAAAGGTCATATTTGTGGATCTTCACGCCGCAGAACACCTGATGCCGCGCTGCTGATGAGAGTCTGCTTATGATCAGAATACTTTGGTTGATTCGAATGACTTGCGGCGCCAACGACCGCCATAGAGCATTACTGGGCCATAACTCACTTATGTCCACCTTATTCGACTGTGTGAGTATGTATAAGTCACTTTAAGATACAATAGCCTATAGTGTGTGCTCCAGATCTTTTCTTTTCTGATAGGCCTACTAGTAATAAGCTTGTTTCTTGAATTTGCTGTATTTGATAGGGTCGATTTTAGAACAGAAGCGAGGCCACCAAATGGACATGATAGATACCTGAAGATAGCGTGGTTGGACCGAAGCCTAGGCACAGAGCATACATACACCCTGATGTGCTTGACAGAGTGTGACTTACTATCGATTGAAGTATGTTTGAAATAAGGCCATTAGATAGACAAATGTGCAACGACCATTACTAAAAAGAATTTTTTTTGAGGAGAAGTGGAAACCGCTTTCTATAGGTATAGGGCCTGGACATATTCTATGAACAAGTAGAGGAAATCCTGAGAGCGCACAATAAGCAACTGGTGCAAGGAGAAAGTCCAGAGTATGCATAACAATTGACTAGTTGATTCTGATACATGTATTCGTAGGAAATCAAACGTTCTGGTTGGAGAAAGAGGGAGGTGGATAAGAGAAACCCTCGAAAATCGCATGGTAGTTTTAGAGAGAATTTCCACTTCGACGAAACAGTGGTTTGGAAAGTAAAATTCAGATGTACAGTAGAAAAAGTACAAGGTGTATTTATTCACCATAAGATTGCTTCCTTATAAGAATTTAATCATCAGTAAATGTTCTTTTGTTTCTTTGGACAACCCTAACAGAAAAAAGGAAAAGAAAAATAGAGGGTTATTCATGTTTTGTCATTCAGCAAAGTAAATTTGGTGATCTGATCATACAGGTAACAACTGCGTTTGCTCGTGAGAGGAATGATCAACTTCATCATCGAGCTCGCTTTGGCTTCACTTGGACTTCTTGGACTCCTCCTCGCGAGCCAGCTTGCGGAGGCCCTTGGCACGAATGCTGAGATGGTACTTAAGGGAAAAGGACTGGATGAGGGACTCAGGCACGCAATCCATGAGGTATGAAGCAACTTTATGAGGTACGTGAGGAGAAACCACGGGAGCACCACCAAGGGTGGTCATGGCCTTTCGCGCATAGTCTTCAGCAGTCGGAATAAATGCACTTGGCTTCTTGAACTTGGAAAGCTTGGAGACAATAAAGAGCGGTGCGTGGCACTGAACATCGATACCTTTCGAGGCATACTCGGTATGAAGGGAGTACGAAAAGTATTCAACAAAGGCTTTGGTAGCACTGTAAAGAGCGAGAAGCGGACTGGGGTGAAGACCAGCTGCTGAGCCGATGTTAAGGATAGCACCCTTCTTCTGAGCAAGCATAATTGGGAGCGCAAGGCGAGTCATCAGAGTGGTTGAGGTCACGTTGAGCTCAAGAAGTCCACGAACATCCTCGTCAGAGAGTTCGTGAAAGTAAAGAGGGAAGGGGTAAGACATGCCAACGTTGTTAACAAGCACGCCAAGACCGCCATCGAGCTCCTGAAATGTCTTAGCAACCTTGTCTTGAGCAGCCTGGTCAAAGTTGGAATAGTCGATAGCAAGATGCTTGGTCTGCACGTTCGGGTAAGCCTCTTCGATCTCCTTGCTGCACTCCACGAGCTTACTCTCAGTGCGGCTAATAAGAAGGACGTTCATGCCCTTCTTAGCCATTTCAAGGCAGAAGGCCTTGCCAATGCCATCAGTGGCTCCAGTGACAGCACACCACTTGCCATACTTGGTCGGATTCTTGCCTCCACCTGAAAGAAGCGACTGCGAGAGCGACCACAAGAGGCTCAGGCCAATCTTACCGAGGTAAAGAGCGCCAAATGCGGCCAAAACGTGAAGAAGGTGCTCCTGCATGGTGAAAAAGCCGTATCAATGAGTGTTTATTGGCTGGTAACACTGGCAACAAAGAGATCCTCAGCAGCGTCTGCTCCAAGACTTCCGTAACTCAGGTACGGACTGTAATTCGCCTCTTGCAAGCGCTCAAGGATTTTGCTCTGTTCGAACGACGACGCAAGTGCACGCGTGTGTCTTTCGGAAAGACTACAAAAAGATAGAAGATAATAACTATTGCGTCATATACACCTCTTAATTGATTATAGCAAGAAATTATTATGTTAGTAGTTTACTAATAGTAGCTATGATGTGTATTCTTTTCGCATTGGCATATTGAGACTTTCAGAGAGAACAATGAAATCGAGGAAGAAAGCGTCAACATTATATCTGTAATTGTTTGGTTCATGCTCTTACTCTTGGGACAAAGCACGCTCTAGTGATGGAGATTACATATATAAAAGGATGTATCTATTTCTGATACGATCAACAATGAAAGTTAAAAATCTCGATTCATCTATGTGTAACTTTACAATTCTTGAGAACTTAAAGAAGAAAAGAGGCTATAACTTTGATACTGCCAGAATAGAACTTCTTCAAGAAATCACATCTGCAAGCTCCTCCTTATGAGATGCTCAAGACGTCTTCGGTAAGTTGTGATAGTGCGCCAAGGGCCAATGCGAATTGCACATTACTTTGTCTCAAAGGTGGCTATTCCGTCTTGAGCATTTATGGTATACATACCGACCTACAATTGCGAATTTGTATAGAGAAGTACAGGATATCCTTGAATTAGCGAGAATGCTCGGCCGTGGCGAGGCGAGCAGACTCTGGATATGTGCTTTTATTATATGTACCAGAGTATTCTTTCGCGGGTCAAATAATCTATAAATATGATATAGAGAGGGTTTGTACGCGGGTTCTTTTGATAGAAATGTGATTCAGAGCTTACACGCAGATCTTGGCATTGCTATGTTGTAGTAGCAGGAATAAAAGCTTAGAGATAAGATTGGCTCTTCGTTGATTCCTGCGCACAAAACTTAATCTTGATTGGGATAGACCCCAGAGGAGAAGCAGGTTTGACCTCAAGCTGACCCGAAAGCAATCACCGGTCTACTTTCCCCAAGATTAGATTTGATACCTTTGCTTCGAGGTGTAGATCAGGCAAACGAGAGAGTCTTGCATTTCAAGTGCAGAAGATAGTACAGGGACATACAGAATGAAGGGATTTCCAGCTCGCCCGCGCACAATCGTTGCAATTGGTCGCAATTACGTAAACCATGCCAAGGAGTTGAAGAATGAGCTCCCTAAGAACCCGTTTTGGTTTCTTAAGCCAGCCAACAGCATTGTGCAAATGCCGGATCCGATTCTTCTTCCTCAGGGAGTTGGTGAGGTGCACCACGAGATCGAGCTCGCTGTAGTAATTGGCAGCGATAAAGCATCCCGGGTGCCGCTCAAAGAGGCGTTTGACCATGTGGCCGGATATGCCATTGCTGTTGATATTACTGGTCGCACGCTTCAGGATGAGGCCAAGAGTAAGAAGCTGCCGTGGTCCCGAGCTAAAGGCTTCGACACCTTCCTCCCGCTTGGTCCATTCATTCCGAAGGAGTTGATTGCCGACCCAAAGAAGATTGAGCTTTGGCTTTCTATTAATGGGGAGGAGCGTCAGCGCAATGTTGTTGCAGATATGGTCTTTGATGTGGCCCAGCTCATTACTGCTGTTACTCACTCCATGACCCTTGAGAAGGGTGATATCATCCTTACTGGCACTCCTTCTGGTGTTGGTCCCATGAACCCAGGCGATACCGTAACCTTTGGCTGCAATGGTGTCAATGATGAATATGACCGTGAGATGACTTTCAAGGTTGAAGCCGGCCCCTTCGTTGGCATGGAGACTCTTCCTAAGCTTTAAAAATAAGTTGTGTTTGAATTTGGCAAGTTTAAAGTCTTGTCATCCTTCCTCCTCAGGAGTTGAGTTAATGAAAAGGAGCAAGGGTTGAAAAGATGTGAGATCATCTCTACCTTACTTTCGTATCTTCCTAGCATTTTGAATTAATTTTACTATTTGCATGTGCACGTCTTATTCGTATAGCTTTTTTTTTCTACTGCTTTTTGAGGTTTTAGCTTTGTTTTGGTGTGACCAGGTCAGCAATAACTTTGAAATGTCTCTGACAAGCCGTTCTATATGAGCAAACGTCGCTCCTTGCTTCATTTACCTGCTTGCAATTGTAAATCACAAAGCCAATCCACAAATTATATTCTCGACCCACGCTCTACCTCCGTATAAATTAGGAAAGCCAAAACATGACGATACTTGAAAAATACCATGTGAAAGAGCCCGGCGTATATGTAATGCCTCTATAATTCTGCCAATCGGGCTTCCTTTGGTCTATGCAGAAAATAATGAAACCAGTTTTGCAAGAGCATTTAAATCACACATCTATATAATTAGCGATATTCTTATTTATAAAAGAAAGAAATGTATGAACTAACAGCAATCAGGCCAAGTTTCTAGTGTTTTGAAGCTAAGTAGGGGAGCTAACTAGCTGACTAGCCTTATTATATTACTGGCCCTGTTTGCTGTTCTCTTACTGTGCATTAGCAAGGATATAAGAGTTTGTATAGAGCGGGCGTGAGTCGAAGGAGAAGACCAACAACCCATACACAATCACGAAAGCAGATATGCGTGACAGCGTAAAACGTCGTAGATATTATCGTCACCAACCTCATCATCTGAAAAAAAAAAAAGAATCACTACCGCATCAACGATCTCATTGCCTTGTTCTTTCATGCTTAATTGTTTCAGAGAGGCAGATTTGTCGATGGATCGATGGCTGATGCACACTAGCTATGTAGTATACAATACCTATAGCTCACCGAGAATGTTGTACTATGTACCGAGAGAATGAAGTATGAACCAATCAGAGGAGGGTACAAAGCAGGGTTTAGATGTGGTCCTGGTTGACCTCCTTACCGTTCTCAAACAAAACGTTGAGCTTAAAGCCTCGCACACCACCCTGAGTACGCACACGGCGAGCTGCAGCCACAGCATGCTCGATAGTGTTGGGGGCACCGTAGGCTTTCTCGTACGCGTGGGCGATGTAATGAGCAAAAGGGCCTTCACCATAGTCGCCACGTGTGAGCTCGTGCCAGTAACCGCCACGACTAGGTCCGCCAACATTGATCTTGTCCTCGGAAGTATCAGAGTCAGCAAGCGAGAGCATAACTCCCTCGCTAAAGAGGCGCTGCATGAGGATAGGGTGGTCCTCGGCGCCGTTGGGCACGTGAGACTCATTGTGCACAACACCAGCTGTAAGTTCGCACTTAGAGTTAGCAGGGCATCCTGTCCAAATATCGCTCTCGATACCACAAAGATCGGCGCCACGAATGAAGCGGAAAACACCTTCGTTGCCCCAGTTGGGGCCCCAGCTGTTTTTAACGATCCAGTAGTCGAGCTTGGACGACTTGTCGTGACCCCATCCAATGATGTTTAAGCAATGTCCTCCAGTTAGCGGGAACTTATCAGTGCTGTTGTAAATTCCCAATGGCGAGTCGTTGAAGAACTTGCCGAAATTTCCGTAGTAGTCAATGCAGACCTGAATCGGTCCATTGGTCATGATCTCCACCTGCATCGCGTGTACTTGCCTCTGCAATGCCGGTGCATCAGATTCAGGTCTTGGCACTCCGGTGTTTCCTCGGGGCCTGAGTTCTTTGTCATGAATAAATCCAAAGCTCTGTGCTTTGTAAAATACAGGTTTCTTGCCCGGAATCCTCGCACTGGTCAATCACGCCTTTGCATGATCTGCAGCCGTTTCCATTAGGGTCTTTGCCGCTGCAGTGTCCCGAGGTGTATGGCACACAGCCTCCTGCTCCAGACGCCTCCATGGGCGGCAATCCGTAAAGAAAAATGTACCTCCAGGCGTCAGAATTCCAGCCACCACCGCAGCCGGCTGAGTCCGGGAAGAGCTTGCTGTCAGCATCGAACGAGGCGCAAGAAAGTAGCGCCTGCGGCGAAGCGAACATGGCTGTGCGCTTGCAGCCGTGGTCGTGAGCTTGGTGAAGATCCTCCGTGCACTGGCCAGCCTTCTGAAAGAGTCTGTTTCCTGTGAACTCACCCCCAGCACCGACACCAGTGCCGTTCTCAGCAAGCCAAATGCAAAGGCGATCACCAAAGACCGAGGCAGCGCTAGCTGCCCAGCAGCTGCCGCACTGACCCTGGTCCACGACATGCAGGCCACATCCGAACCACTTGGACCTTGTGTCAAAGAACTCCGGTACCTCGTCTGCGGAAGGCTGCGACACTACTACCACCGAGCAGCACGCAAGCGCCAAAAGACTGACCAAGCTTGAGAAGGACCTCATGGTTGCGACGGAACGATTGGCTGGCGATGACTACGAGCTCAAAGAGACACCAAGCGTGAAGGGAGAGAGGAGACACAGCAGGTCCTGCCTTCCTGCCAGAAAGAAGTGACCGGGGAAGGAGGGCTCAAGGAGACCGACCTTCTGCAGACTGCAGAGCCGCGGGAAGGGCGATCAAACGGGGTTTGCACGGTGAAAGGCGCTCCTTTAAATCATATGCGCTTTAATATTTTAATATTTAATTTAAAATTCAATTTTTAAAAAAAACGCAAAAAAAAAAAAAGCGTTTTTTTAAATTAGAAAATCTTCCTTTCAATGCTGGAAAAACAAAATTTAAAAACTCTACTACTACAGTTTACTTCCTTCCTGCCTGCCTCCACTTCTTCTTCTTCTTCTTCTTCTTCTGTTTTACCGAGTTTCCACTCAGTGCGAGAACAACGCTTTGAAAGAGTGCTGTTCTGCTCACAAAAAACGAGAAAGGGAATCAGCAGAAGTTCTTTTTTCTGTCTCTCTTGGACAAAGTCATCTCCTTTCTCTTTACCCCCTACTACTTACTTACTTACTCACTACAGCTATCAGGACATAGCTCTAGCTAGAGAAAAGAAAAGAATCCCATCATAATACCGTGCAGCAATCAGGAGTATTACAAATGATTGAATTCGCTTATCGCTACCGCCTCGCATTAGACGCAGCACTGCACTGCAGTGCAATGGGTGGCGTCTGTGTCCCAGTTATACGAGCGCAGCGCAGGCTCTTCTACAGAGGTCCCTCACGAGATGAGAGAATCCTCTGTCTCAGCAAACGCCCTTTCGTGGCACCTTCGGCAAAAGAAGGCCAGAAAGAAACGCTAGTGTTCCATAGGTTCTGCGCGACCTCTCAAGTACAGCACTAAGCAGCGCATATACATAATACATGTATATATATATATATCCTACGTACGTATCTCTTGTTTTTCTTTTCTTCTTTGTCGGAAAGCGATTTCTCTCAACGGTGATTCTTGACAATTCATTTATTTTCTTTCTTTCTTTCTTTCTTTCTTTCAGAGAGGAGCCCTTCCTTCTTCTGGCGGCGTTTCGACAGCACTTCTTTCTGCGACTTCGGGCGACTGCTGCGATGCTCTCCACTCACTACCGCAAGGCTGAGTGGAGCCCGCTCGTCCTCAGGCGTCCTGCGCTGCTCGCTCGCTCGCTCATTCATTCATGTCCGCGTGCCCTTCAGAGCCTGTCGCGGTTGCCAAAAACCCCTTCGTGGAGGAGACAAAGCGCAAAGGTTCGAGTTCGCCGCCTTATCTCTCTATGTATCTATCGATCGATCGATCGTCTCAACTCAATTAAAATGATAATGAGCGTGAGGATGGATTACAACGCTCCAAACAAAATTGTACAGTAAACAAATAGTATGTGGAGTATATTTATATTGTCAATTGGCAATTGAGGTTGTGAAATAAATACTTACTGCTCAGGCTCTTCGTTCAAGAGTTTTAAAAGAGAAGAAGAACAAGGAAAAGAAAAGAAAAATGTTTCTAAATGTGATAGTTTTACTACTCTCTAGTAGTAGCTGACTATGATTAATTTGTAAACAATATATACATTAATAATGAAATGTTAATAATAGAAGAGGATCACATAAGCAATTCCGACATACCTAAGGTACCCAGAAGGAATGAGAAAAGTTGAAGAGATGGAATTCGATGCCACGCATGGAGATGAAATGCAACCCTAGGCGATATTATCATGGTAGCGCTCTGGGAGAAGCACCGGTTCTGCCATCCTATTACTTCGAGCTCATGCAGGCTCGTTTGGTCTATTCGTTTGCGGCGATATGCTTACAGACGCTCTGTAAAGGAGACGATGCACCTTTGGGCGAGGGTCATTTCCATTAAAAACCGAATGGCATACCCAGATGCTATCCACCGGTACTCTAGCCCAAGGCCCAAGATCGCCGCTGCTGGGTCACAGCTGCTCCTTAGAACCATCACAAGGAGTCTTTGATTTTTGTGCTAGGCTTAGTTCACTTCGCCGATCTGGAGCAGGATTTGTACCAGGTATGTCAACGAATGGTTAAAGTGGAGCCGTCGGTAGGGTTTAAAAGGAGAGGTTTTGACAATCTCGGACATGCTGTGGAGCTTGTATTCCGCAGTTGTAGCATCTCTCGTTTGTGGACTGTTGAAACAAGATATTGACACAAGTATGCAATTGGACGTATACATAATATTGCCCAATTCGCTCTAGATGCTAACCTTGAGGAGGTCGTACTATCAGCAGCAGCCCAGAAACCTACATTCTGCTGCGAAGAAACTTGAAGCGAAGCAAAAGCCTACTCACTTGTGTTTTTTGCTTTACTATTTGCCCACCATTAACGCCAACCAAGCATGATTCATATTCAAGATTGCTCTTGCATAAAATGTGTTTTCCTTGGGTGCTTCAGGAATCTCCAACTCCGATTCTCAACCTGAGCAATGTTCAACATTAGCTCAGACAGATCGATGAGTAAATTGAACCTCTGCGATAACACTCGCATCTCTCTCTGTCCATACTCACCTGCTCAGATTTAGTTATCTGCGTCAATCCGCTTAGAAGTGGGCATTTCTAACCAAATATTCCTAATTCATTCATTCATTCAATTTGACCAACCAGTGCCATCCATAGTATACTTACTACTTTCTAGCATGGCACCTACCAGTAGTCGGTGGATAGGAACCCATATGGGGCGTTGCGTTGCGTTTTAATCGTACGCAAACGCATGATCGACCTCGTAGTACTCATGGAAACCGGTGTTGTCAAGGATACGGCTTTTCATTCACTGCCATAATTACCAACTCAGCATCAGCATCCGAAAAGCGGTGCGAACGAAATGGAATTTATGGGATAGTATTTTATTTTTTATGTTTTTAAAGCCGAGCTTTTATTTATGATATGAAAATAATGGAAAACTAACTTTTGAGAGACCATCAAACGAATAAGACAAAGGCTCTATCGTCTCTTTCCATCATCATCACCTTGAAAAGCTTGCAGACTTACTGGTTAGATAGCCCTGGTTTCCATCGTAGCAAATACTTCTTCTTTCTTATTAAATTTATAAGAAACTGTAGGCACCCAGATCAACATTTGATCGATTTATTCTTTATTTCCCCTTTCCTTGCATGCCTTTTCTTTCTCTTTTTGATTTTATAATAATAAAAAACTAACGAAAATAAAGGAATATTGCTCCGTCAAAGTTTTTATTCTCATTTTCCACAAGAGCTTTTTCAGGGAAGTTTTCCCACCACGTTTGACGCGAGCGCGAATCAAAAACAACACGCGCAGCAAAAGTGCCACTGGCTCGTTGGCTCGCTCACACGCCCGCACGCTCCACCACTTCCCTCATCGCCAGACGCAGCTATTATGAAAACCCGCGACAATCGCCAACACTCCTTCATGATGGAGGTCTCCTTGTACAAAAACAGCACTTAGTGGGTTGGTGCCTCTCTACAGGTACCAATGAAAATTCACACTCACTCACCAGGGCACCTTTGGTACCCGTACTAGTTAGTAGCACTTGTCCAAGCCCTCCGACTGCTTTGACCCGACTCGGAAGCCTTTGGGATTCTCTACAAACGAATCGTGAATCATGAATCATAATTCATAATCCGTGATTCACGATTCATGATTCACGATTCATGATTCATGATTCATGAATTGTTCATATTCATGATTCATGGTTCATGAAATACGTCAGCTTTTCTGAAGCATTGGTCCTGTAAAACTTGTGCTACGACAGACTCTAGAAGTAGAGCCAGCAGGCGAACAACTCAGGTCTTGGCGCTGACCAGCGGCCTTTGCAAGACAACAGAAGCAGCACATGAAGCTCGAGGTTAGGCCTTTCGTCTGCATTGGTTGGCGTCAATCTGAAGAAACAAGAGCTAGTAAAGCTAGTTAGTTGTAGAGCTAAGTTGTTTATTCATTGGTCTGGCTGGCTATGCTAGCTCGGTTCTTGAGTGCGATCTAACATCTAATCTGGTCTTGCTTGCTTGCTTGCTTGCATGCCCTTTCGCCATCCTTGTTCTGAAGAAGGTCAATCGCACCAATCGAAAGTTGCTGGCATTCGGCTAAATGAGAGACCCTGCCGTGAAAGAACCAATGCAATGCGTGGGTTCTGAATGTCTTCAGTTTGAGCTTATGAAAACTATCTGTCGTGAATGGTCACCACTATCGTCGTCATCTCTTCAATTCCTGAAAGCAGTACCTACTACCTTTTAGACCTCTGTGGCTGCCTGTCAATGCTACTGGTATCATACTGAGTGGAGCACGTGCGTCGTCTTTTGCGGTTCTGAGCCATGGTCGCTGAATGATGCTGCGGACCTAAAAAGGACTAACCGAGCGGCTCGTTGTCTGAACGTTCTGGCACAATTTGGCGCCGTGAAAACCATCGATCCATGAGATGTTCAAGAAACGAATTCCGAGTCCTGAGAGTTCCAGGTTCGCAGCAATATAAAAGAGCCTACGTGTCTACGTAGGAAGTTCTGGGCTTGTTAGCAACACTTTTCCTTTTGGCAAAGGGTAAGTGTAGGTACGTACATCTTCTCCAATTCTCTACGCATCAGCAAGGACCCAGCAGGAGCTGTTTTTACTGATCAAGATGAGGAGGGCGATCATGATCGTGATGATATTGATGAGGATATTCATCACTCTCGTCATTCTTGGCGTAGATGCATCATGAGGTTGAGGACTCATATGCTAGCTCAACTTTGGTGGACGGATGACAAAGTGAAAACGGGGCATGATCATCCACTCCGAGTTGGTCTTTTATCACCCAGATAGCTCCGCGTGCAGGATGCTCTTCTTGGTAGCGGCTTTGGCGGTTGCAAGAGTCCGAGTCGTCAGTTTGAGGAGGAAAAGCACTTAAGTTCGTGCCGACATTCATAGCAGTACTGCCCTCAATATGGCCTAAAGAACTGTGCAAAGGCAAATTCGTGGTGTAGTGAATGCGGAGTTCGCCAGTGCCGGGGATGGGGTAAGCTGAGCAACAACGCAGCTCAAGCGACATGTGGGTAGATTGCTGCAGACTTGGCAGCCATTTAGAAAGTAATCGACGGGCCGCCGTTTCCGGCGAACACGGGTCAGTAGGGGCAGAATTCTGCTCATGTGCAAACTGCACCGGGGGCTCCGCAAGACTAACACAAGAACCCACGCTTGGTCCCAGGCTAGTCGAAGGTATGGCCAGCATAGTAGAGCCCACGGTACTATTTGCCAGGCTGAGATTAGGTCTATCTTGAGGAGGGTTGTAACCTTCATCCGCTTCTTCCGGAGAAGCCACAAGCATAAGCACTTCTTGATTCCTGTTCGGACCTTGTCTCCACACACTAAGTGAGACTGATATGCCAAAATGTTGTAGACATTCAGACGCAAAGCGAGCATCTCTCGTGTTGCTACTTTGGAATTTCAGGCCGCAGTCGCTGCAAACCTCGCTAACTGCTGACTTCGGGGTTCCGGCGGAAGCGTCAGTCGAGGTAAAACTTGAAGATGAAGACGCCCTCTCGTTAACTTCAACCTTCAAATTGTCATTGTCCTCTATGTCACTTTCGACCTCAGCTTGATCTATGCTGGAGTCAAAATGTAAAGAGTTTTCATCAGGGAGGGATGAGTCATCATATAGACAATAGAGAGGAAGTGGAGATTTAACGGGAGAAGATCTTGGCGTCGTTGAAGCGTACGATGATTTCGAAGGAGAAATACTTTCCAACCCCTCTCCTCCAGACAAGTGAACTTCCTCGTCGTCTTCCTCATCGTCTTCCTCTTCGTCTTCCTCTTCGTCTTCCCCTTCGTCTTCTCTTTCGTCTTCCCCTTCGTCTTCTCTTTCGTCTTCTCTTTCGTCTTCTCCTTCGTCTTCCTCAAGATCCTCCACATGCTCCAGGGAGGTATCCATCCGGTAGTAATACCTTAGTGCGCTTTTTAGTGCTTGTCTATCTGCGAGCAAACTCGAGAGCAGCTGTTTAGCATTATCAAGGTTGCTGACGTTGGCCACGTCAAGCGCAGACATGGAGTTCTCATCTAGTTCAAAGGAGACATCGTCGAGGCACGACCCCTCTCCTGCTTCGAGCTTCAAGCGCTTGTTTGCACTTCGCAAGTCGTCCTCAGCTTCCGTTTTATCGTGAGGTTCTGATACCTGGGGCTGGGGCTGGGGATGATCCATGTCGCAGTCACTAGCCCCATCCTCTTCTTCTTCCCGTAGTTGCACTTCAGGAGAACCACGCTTCGCACAGCTTGAACGACGAGCTGGTGACAGCAGCAGCTCTGCAGAAATGTCCTTCATGGCAAAAAATGTCTTTGCTTCAAACCAAACTTGGCCTTGGCTCTCGCAAGCTTGAACAAGAACTAGTAATAATAGTTTTGACACGAGGTTTATGTAAATGAACTTTTGGGCTTTGGTGATGTAATATATTATTATTCCTAAGAATGCATAGATAACTCTTAACAATACCCGTGCAACTGCTGTTGTCTACCTCCTGGCATTGTCGAACAGATAATAACTCGTCTTGATGCGTACCGCATAACTCACTTGCACGAACATGGCCTTCACGTAAACCCAGTCTGCCATACTTAATATGGATTCACAAAGGCTGGGCTTTTGGAGGTTTTTACATTGTTGCGCGTAATATCGGAAGTGTTCTTTCCCTATCCGATAACAGAACAAGGACATAAGGAACACCTCAACGGATCTTCTTTCTTTTTTGTTACTGTGTTACTGTGCGGGAATCGCAAGAAGTCCACGCGCCACAAGGCATTCTACCTATGAGGTTATAGCTATTCTTCTTTGCCACACAGGAAGTATTGATGCCCGCGCGGAGGGGAAGAAGCTATACCTAGAAAATAAAGCAGCATCGCGTGGCGATCTCAAGTTGGAAGGCCGCGAAAAGCAGCTGGAACGAGCTGGAGGATCCACGGTGCACACCATCTTTCGTGCCAGATCAGTCGTGGATTCTGCAGCCTGAATTTCAAGTGACGCGAGTACTTTCGGGTAACTTGTGGCACAATTGAATCCTATTGAGGGTAACCTCGGTCGCTGCAAGTTCAGGCCGACCTGCTGCAAATGCGAAGGTGAGGTTAATTGTGCCAGTCTTGTAAACTCTCTTGTTCACGACGTCAGTCCTCTGATCCGATAACTTGTGCCAGAATATATCTTTATAGGCAAATTTCTGCCACAACTTATTACCTTCTGTCCTCATAGACGCGCTCAAGAAGTATGGACGGTGTTTTCGCGCAAATTCGGGCGCGACGCAAGGTTATTGAGGTCGAGGATGACGTTGAAAGCCACTTCGGTTCGTTAGTACGTCAAAGTAGTGGTCGCTCCATAGGCTCAGAGCGCCTCAAGCGGCTCCATTCCTTGAGAAAGCTCTCAAATCGTAGCTTAAGCAATCGGAGTCTATCATTATCCGAAGACCAAGACCCAGCACAGTTAGAAACTAAAGGAGACGACGAAGAAGAACAAAAAGATAATCTGAACAGTGCCTTGGGAGAGTCTGTGGTGGTTCGTAGAAAGTCATCATCTAAGAGCTTACCCTCCACACATTCTTCGTCCTCTCGTAGGTCATATAGTAGTCAAAGGCAGCCGCCACCACCTCCGCCTCCTCCGCCTGAATCCCTCTTCTCTGAAAATGCAGCGGAAATCACCGGAACACAAAAAAATCGACAACCCAAATTTGCTTTGCCAAGCAAAATTCCCTCTCAACGCAGCGTCAATTCTGTGGATAAGAACAACCAGGATTCTTCGTCATCACAGGCTTCTTTAGATCGCAACCCTCGCACCGCATCAAACGCCTCCAGTATAGTTGATATCCCTTCTCCTCCCCCCTCACCTGATCCAAGTGAAGAGCCAACAAGAAGTGTTAAGGATCGATCTCAGTTGCATATGCAATTAACCCAACTTGTAACAAAATTTGATCCTGGAGAGGGCGCCAACGCTCCTTCCCCTCCCCCGACACCTCTGGAAGCTGAAATTCGTCTACAGAAACATTTCTCAAGAAGTAATTCACCTCAGCCCGCACAACTTCAGGAGGCTGATTCGTTAGCATCGGCACAGAGTACAGGGCAGATCAACCCTCAATTGCAACATAATCAACTTAAGCCACCGCCACAACATGCAGCAAATCCAGGGATCGCTTCTGCTGCGCCGGCTGCAGCAGCCCCTGTTGTTACAACGGTGAATGTAATTGGCAAAGAAGAGATGAAGAAAATCCTTCAAGAGCTCTCTCATTTGAAAAAGGAGGTTAAACAGTCCCAAAATGCAACTCATGAGATTGAGGCGGCTCGAAACGAGACTACAAGGTTCAAAGAAGCCAAAAATTTATTACAAACCCAGGTCGATGCCTTGCGAATGCAACTAAAAGACTCACAAACTTGTCTTGATCATGAGCGCGAATTGAAGAAGCAACTCCAGGGGGAAGTGGAAGCTAGTCGAGCTGCTGTGGTAGAGCTCAAAGAAGAAATTCAAAAGGCGCATGCACGTGAAGAGACTTTGCGGGAACAAGCAGAGGAGATTGAACGCCTCAAAGAGGAATTACAGAGAGCTCGATCTGATGCTAAAAAAGTTGTGGGCGCCATTGCATCCATGGTTGGTGGCGAACGAACGTTGCACAGACTGCTTACCGAGCCTCGACCCACTGCCGTAGCAGATTTAACCCCCGAGGAGGAATCTCAACTTGTGGCGCAGACAAACTCTCAAAATTCTACTCAGCGTGTTATTCCGCAAGATTCGATTGCTACAAACCCCGTACTTGACAAGTGTACACTACCACATGGTGATATGGAAATCCACAAGATTGATCGCAACACGCATCTTGAGACAGAAAAGGATCCGTACACCAGAGGTATTGGCATAAGCGATGGTGAAAATACCACTGCGATAAGGTCTCAAGAATACCAGCATCTTATTCAGTGGACTCACGATACACCATTCCAGTCAGCCGTAATTTCTACTGTATCACAACAACGCAAGGAGATCAGTGAAACTGCTCCGGCACCAACAACCTACACTTTAACTAAACAGCAGTATGATGAACAGTACTCCTGGAAACAGGTCCAGTCCCAGGAGGGTTGGCCGAAACAAGATCACGGTGAGGCTAAACCGGTAGGTGCTTTAGTACCTCCTTCATTTGACGATTTTGATGAACAACCAGATATATTTGTCAATGAATATCATCGTAAGTACGCTTCTCAAGTTGAAGCACGAGTGGATCACCTTCGAAATGCTCTTGAGCATGCGCGTCGGCGAGAACAGAAACAGAGCCGTCTCCTGAAGCAAGTTCGTCGCAAGAGTGCTTATGAATTTAAATGAAGATCTTGGTGTTGAGAAGCCTTGTTCTTCTCTCTCCTCCGGGCGTTCCCAAAACCTTGATTAAGGGTACATATATTTTGTTTTGTTTTTCTGATACAATCATACTGGAAATCAATTTGTACTTTTAAGAAAACAAGATAATTCATTTTATCTTTTGAATGTATAAGTTTCGATAGGAGAGGCAATGAAGATAGGGTAAGAAGGCAATTTGTATTAAATTGAGGTTGGCCAAAGAACTCAATATACTGCAAATTCGGACTATGACTAAAATTCAATATAAACAAAGCAGCGTGCTTCACTATATTTTGAAAGTAAAAATGTACGGGCCAGGTATAACGGATCCAGTACCAATCTCAATCTCAAATTCATCAGTTGTGCTCTCCAGGAGGTAAATTAATAATAGCCACACCAATGATGGATTAAGAAACTGGACCTGTCTTGGACTGCGCATAATGATTTTATGCATGAGTGACATGGACAGTGATCGTCTCCGAAAAATGTCCATCTGGAAAAATAAATTATGCACTAAATTTTGGTTTCATTTGCATTCCAGGTTCCCGAGTTAAGTAGTGCAAGAGTGTAATCATAGATTGTGAAAGTGAAAGCCGTTGAAACAGCTGATTTGAGCAACGTAGGAGAAAGGCCACTAAAGAAGCTTCGCACACCTTCATGTATGTACATTTCCTGGATACAGTGTAGCATACCCTTATAGCGGACCTGATGTTCTGGACTACGCTCGAGCAAATGGTTCACCTGGATACGTTTCTTGACTGTGTCAAGTGGATGTACGAAAATCTTAGAAAGCATCCCAGCTAGAGAACCGGAACACAAGTTAAGTAACGTTTGAGCCAACGAGAGAGGAGAAATCTTTGCATTCTCACTGTCCACACCAGATTTTGGTGTCACAATGTGGCGGCGAAAAAAACCATAGAATGCAAATGACAGCGCCATGCCTGGCACAACTTGTGTTACCGTGGGTACGAATCCACGGAAAAATCCACTGAACCCATCGTTTACGTAGATATGTTTGGTGAGCGCCAGGACACTGCGGTGTTCCATCTGCCTATACACGAGCTGAGTACGAAGTGTGTCTAGAGGATATGACAGTGCAGTTGCAGCAAAGGATCCCGATGCTCCCGCGACCAAGTCAATGGTCCACGGCGCTGAGTCTCGCGTGTGTCCAAAAAAATGCAAGGTATCATGATATACAGGGAATTGAATGCCCGAATATGCGCCCCAAAGGAACAATGACGGCATTGTTCCTTTCCAGAGCCCACGGACGCCCTCTTCGTTGAAGATCTTCCTGGCACTCTGCACAATTCCACTGTAGCCATCTTGCTTGCTGATCTGCAATTGGAACCTGATCTTGAGTACGTCCAAAGGGGAAACCACCACGCGCGAGATCACGCCTGATATAATGCCTGCCAAGGACTCCTTACCTCTCTGTGAGCCAGCGCCTGACTTCTTCTCTTTATGTGTTTCTTGCAGCTCATTTTGACGCAGTTCGTCAAGGCGCTCTTCACGTCGCAGCGACGTCATGGGCTGTGGCTGAAGCTGGAGCTGTTGGTTTTGCTGTTGCCACAAACCAGCAGGCCAGCGCGTGTCTCTCGCCGCCTTTTCCCCAATTCCACCTTGCCAGCATCCACGTCGCACCCGTCCTGGACGTGCGAAGCGATGTGTGATTGCGCTGGTCAACCTGGGTCTCCGTATCAAAATTTGAAAGCGCTGCCTGTTTGAACCAAACTTGGTTTTTATGGACCAATAAACAACGAACGAACTAACTAAACAATACAAATAAGGAAACAACTTGAACTTTCTTCTTTTCGACTTAATTTTCAAAGTTATTTATTCATTCAAGTTTCTAAAGATCAACTTGAAAAAACCAAGAGAAGAAAAAGAGTAGGCCTAGTATGTACCTATATAAAGAAAGAGAAGATCACAAATTACTAATAGATAGGCGA
Organism: Schizochytrium sp. TIO01; assembly: GCA_004764695.1. Taxonomy (NCBI): domain Eukaryota; class Bigyra; order Thraustochytrida; family Thraustochytriidae; genus Schizochytrium; species Schizochytrium sp. TIO01. The sequence continues at coordinate 3,642,935 of SMSO01000037.1, read as the reverse complement.
CTTGAATAAATAATCAATAGAACAGCATATATCATATCATTCATTATGGGGATTCAAGGCGACACAAAGAATGCGTCAACAGCCACGATGACGAATACAAAACCAGCGATGGATTGATTGAGGGTCGCTCGACCGGCTTAGAATACCCGAAGGAACGGAACTCAATAGAGGAAGAGACCGGAAACAAGGAGATGAGGAAGAAACCCTTAGAACTGCGCTGAAGGCGAAGAGCGGCTGCGATGTCTGTGAAGATCATGTGCTTATGAGATAGAAAAACCAACAAGCACAATCATCGATAGAGCAATAACACCCTAAAATTCCATCAAAGGAGTCTCAAGCGTTGTCTTCCCTCTAAGTATAGTGCGTAGTTTGATCTAATAATTTTTATTTTATTTTTACTTGAAATTTTACCAAGAAAAGGAATAGCTTTTGAGAACATGACAGTACCTCAGTACCGAGACAACTTGAACTTGAACTCAAGCGAAGACATATATGTCGAATGAAAGTCCTCTTTCAACTCTGTGATCTTGCTTTGAGCTGGTTTAGTCCTTCATCCATCCGGTCATCAACTTGAGCTGTTGGCAAACCTGAACTTGGCAAAAAATTTGTGACTGCAAACTCCGAGAGCTCCTAGAGCAAGAAGCGACAAGAGAACGTGGCTCGGAACCTTGGGGCTTCAACCGAAAGGCTCGAGCATGTTATTGGCGAGGTTGGATTGAGATGTCAGACCTTGGCGCGGATGCCTATATAGCCTACAAGCACGTTGTATGGACCTTTGTATGCACAGCTGAGCTGGACTGAGGTTGAGCAGATGAGCCAACAGGTCTAAAGAAGAGAGCGCTCTTAAGTACCAAGTATTAAAGCAGAAGGAGCGATCCCCGACAATTTGCGATGTGAGGAACCAATGATTGTAGCAAAGCGCGATCAAGATCTCGGTGATTAGATAAATCACTGGCTCGTCTTGGAGTACGTAAAGAGCGTGGACCTGCGCCAACTAGCTAGCGGAAGGAGTAGGAACGACTTAGGTTCGTAGAAAATAGCACTGGGCCTAAACATCTGGCGTGGGTCTTACCTAAGCGAAAAGATCTCGAGGCGTCGCCTCTGACTAGTGAGAGTGGTAAGCGAAAGTAAGCAAGCGCGCAATTCATGATAAATCAAGCAACATTGCGAGAATTCACGAGACTTATTGACGTTAGAATATAGCTTGAAGTCTGTAGTATACTTGCAATGAAAGACTTCTGAATCAGCATCACCCACCGCACACTCGCGACACCTTTATTAAAGACCATAGAGAACTAAATTTGTGGCTTAGTTTAAGGTTAATCACTAGGAAATACCATTCTACGCACATTTCTTGCATGAGTATGGCTTGTTTGACACGGGGCATCACCAACTTGAACTTTGTAGTATTAAACAGCTAGGTGTAGTGCTGGATTTCTAAATCAGCAACACCTCCGTTTACACTTAACATCTTTACTAAACAGACACCTTTATTAAAGACCATAGAGAACTAATTTCGTGGCTTAGTTTAAGGTTAATCACTAGGAAATACTATTCTACGCACATTTCTTGCACGAGTATGGCTTGTTTGACACGGGGCATCACCAACTTGAACTTTGTAGTATTAAACAGCTAGGTGCAGTGCTGGATTTCTAAATCAGCAACACCTCCGTTTACACTCAACATCTTTACTAAAGACTGTAGAGAACTAGTTTGTTGCTTAGTTTGAAGTTATCCACTTGGAAACATCATGTGGACTGGCAAAATACACAATCATGCAAGAATGCAGAGTGTTAGACATCACATATCAGTGAAAAAATTTGAGTCAAACTATTTGGTAGAAGACAGCTTAGTACTGTGAGACTCGCCTCACTAATCAGAGGAGACTCCTCACTTGGGTAGAAACTCAAGTCTCCAAATACTAACTTATGCCTGATCTAATATGCATTGATGATGATTCTACTTTGTTTTTTGATGAAGAAAAGGGGTTTCAACATGAACCACCATTGGCTAGTGAGAATGAGTATGCGCTTAGTCTGTGACGAACATAGGATTGACGCCGTGGTATACAACGTGGAGGCTTTACGAGATATCGCCAGCTTGACGACTGTGGAATTTAGTTATGTACCTAGGTACAATATTAGACTTCTGAATCAGCATCACCCACCACATACTCTCGACACCTTTGTTTAAGACTGTCGAGAACTAAGTTTGTTGCTAAGTTTCAAGTTAGGCACTTGGAAACATCATGCGACTGATAAAACGCCACTTTACGCGCGCTTCTTGCACGAGTACGGAGTGTTATTGGTAGACTCGACATTGTAGTGAATGTTTCTGTGCCGAACTAATTAGTACCCACCTATGCACCTTAGTACTGCGAGATTGCACTCTCGCTTATCAGAGACTTCTCTCACCAATCTTTTCACTTGGTAAGAAAGTCAAGTCTTAAAAAAGTAACTCACACCTGATCTAATATGCTTAAATGATTTTTTGATCAGGTAAAAGAATTTTAATATGAATGACCCTTCGCTAGTAAGAGTGAGTAAGCACGTAGCTTGTGACGAATACAGTATCAACGCCCGGTTATGCAACTTTGTGCACATTATCAACTGGATATCAGAAGTATAAGGCAGTTAGGACTTCTCAGTGAGCAGCACCACCGCATGCGAAGCATACTTTCCACACCGTAATGAAAACTTTCGAGAACTAAATTTGCTGCTTAATTTCAAGTTAGTCACTTGGAAATACCATATGGACTGGAAAAATACCACTCCACGTATGTCTTACAAGAGTAAGGAGTGTTATTTTAACATCACACTAAATGCACTGAACTACTTTCTATTGGGGTACTAAGTACCTACTACTACTACTACTACTACTACTGCTACTACCGAGAGATAGAACGGTTGAGGCTTAACAAAAAATGAAAATAGGATTGATTGGTCGATAGGGGCATGTATCATGGTAGCTTCTGACTTTTAAGATTGAGTGACCTATTACGTTGGTAGGAAATCAATACTCAGTCCAACATGGTGTGGAAGAGCTCGGCAACTGCCAGAACTTCACCAATTCTCAACCACCAGTCAAACTGCTGATATCCATTCTTTACTCGGGTAAAACTCAAGTCGAGGTATATCCTTCCAGTATTTTGCAGCACTCTTGTTACCACCTGTTCTATATCCTCAAAGTCAAGACACCTTTCGGAAATCTTAATTTAATTGCCATCACTTTTTAGGAGTGGAATAGAAATGCGTTGAAGTTGCACTATCTTGAATGATATGGTAATACTTTTCTTCACCTGAAAAACCTTCCATATCGCTCATGTGTCGCAAATAACTCCGGATCTTGGATGCAATAACTTTCCAAAACAGTGAATTATCATTGCAGCACGTGGATTTGTTTGCACAGTAGCTCGAAACAGTCCGTAGGTCTTGCAGAGTAACCTCTGTGACCTTTTATTGCTAGAAAATGGGGATTTATGAAGCGAAGTAAACAGAGCTACACCAGGATATCATGAAATAAGGTAATTTCCAATAGCTCTGTAAGAGTTCAGGTTATTTCACGTTAACCTCTTTTCTTTTTCTCTTTCTCTTTCTTTTTTCGGAGTCAATTCCTACTTTGCCTAGGGCTGGTACGTAATATTGCCGAGAAGTGGCAGTTTGTTAAATTCGCATGTAAATTCAAAAAGTAAATTCCGCAAGTTCTCCCTCACCACTCCATTAACCCCCCAATCTAAAAACTAAACTCACTACGTCTTCTATCTGCATTACCGCATTGCTATGGACGAAAGTTTGTTCAGAGATAGCGCTCGAAGTCGCATTCCAGCTCACGACGCAAAGCGCGAAAGTTCTCCCTCGCCATACGATTCCCCGAAACTTTGAGATATAAACTTCGAATGTTACTACGTAAATCTTCTTTACCACCTCGTAGGGGACAATGAGGGATAACATTTTATCTGATACTCCCACCCAAGTTGTAAATTGCGAAAGTTCTCCGCTATCACTACCTCCCCCGAAAATTGTAAGACGCAAGATCTGCTTTACCGCGTTGGTTGGGGCCAGGACTTAGCACTTGAATTTACACTCTAGCTCAGAACCAAGAAAAATTGAATCTAATTTTCACACCATTGCAGTCAGCAGAAATAAATAGAGATAGGTGACACGACTCTGTACAGAAATAACATTCTTGCAAATTCAAGTATCGACCACTCCGAGTCCAATCATTTTTGTTTTGGGGGGTAAGCAAACAACAACAACAAATAAGGTGGGCAGGCCTTATTGAGCAGTCGCGTGGGCTCGTGCAACACATTTCTAAGAAATTCAACTTGTACACATTGAGAAAAAGAGGTAGGTAGGCAGGCACCTACTACCTAGTAGTAAACTCTAATGGTTCTAGGTAGTCCAATTAAGCATCCTCCGTACTACTCTGTAGGGGATATGAGTTTGTCCATTTCGCCAAACTTCATGCCAGAGGAAGTAAATACATCTATTGGGTGCAGACCCACCTGGCATGCGACGATGACATCTGCAACACTTACGGTGCGTCAACCTTCTTTACCATCGCCCTCAGGCAACATTCCGATTAAAAACATAAAAACCTTTTCTTCTCTTAGGGCTTATCACACAGCGTACTATGAATATGGTTCCAACGTGACCGAAGCGCAAAACCAAAACTCATCTTTGCACGAGAACTGTCTGGCTGAGGAGCGCTTCACCAGACTACCCCACCTTACGTGAGGTCTCGGTAAGCGTAGGCCAAGGCCTTGTAGATCCCGTTCGGCACTCTTGAGAGTGCGCGAACAGGATCTCCAGGACAGCTAGATCGCCTCGAAGTCGTCGTGCGAAGCTGGTGCAAGGGGCAAGCGCCGCAGGCTTTAGAAACTTCAAAGGGAAATTTTATCCTTTGCAAATCCCTATTTTGTTCAAGGAACCATAAACTTAATAAAACTTGCGCATACAGGATGGATCTCGAGTTTGTTGTACGCAAAATACTGCAGACAAAGTATATCACGGCTGCAGCTACAGCTGCGAGCTTTTTTTACCTTCGCAATGGCTTTATGGTGCGTCTGCTTGTAGCCGCGGCACTAAATAGCGTGCTTGTGAAGTTCCTGAAGCGCATTTTCAACCAACCACGTCCTGAAAAGGCTCTCAAAAGTGGAAAGAAAGACCCAGGATTTCCGTCTAGCCATGCACACATGCTTTGGTACCTTTCACTCTACACCAACCTTGCGATGGATGCACCTGGTGCACCTGAATGGATTCCATACATTTGTCTGGTTTATGCTTTCATGGGAAGCTTTTGGAGGGTACATATTGGCCGCCACACAATGGGCCAGGTTATTGCTGGTATTGTTTCAGGATCTCTTGGTGCTCTTCTTTGGTATGCAATCCTTTCAGACTCATTTGTAACCAAGTCTGATGAGCTAGTGCATTATATTTACAATGAATACCCAGTCGCCTCCGCCGTAGGTACAGCTGGGATTTCCTTCATTTGCTTCTTTTTAATGAGGTGTTATGGGGAACGTATTAGCATGCGAACTCGCCACGCTATCCAAAGAGAAGACAGCTAGAATAAATCAACCTTTGTACCGATGCCCCTCTATAGCCCCAGGAAAGGTGAATAGCAATCTCCAAATAAGATGCAAGTCAACTTTAAGCACATGATAACACAACTGGCCTATCATGGATTTACTTCAAATCATAGCGCGTAGCAAGCGGCACCCCATCGAACCCCCCCAAGTTGATAGACCGAACGTTAAGAGAAGTAGTGCAGGTAGAAACTACTTCTTTTTTCTTTTCAGAGCAGGCTACCACTGCAACTTTAATATTTCAACTACCTGAAGGTAGCTCGCCAAATCTCCCAGCTACTTGATCACTTTTCTCTTTCCTGTGTTGCCCCAACCTATTTTACGTTCTCGAATGTGGTGTCATTCAGGATTATTTGGGCCATGAGCACCAGCTGGAAGAATTACATATCTCTACGCTGGTACCTTCAAGATTTTCTTTTTTGCTTGAAAGAATTTAAACAAAAAAAATATGTGTTTCCTCTATATCCGTTAAGGTGTTGCCAATCTATCCGGTCAATGCTTCTTTTTTATGTGAAAGAAAAATTAAAAGTTATGTGAGACCACAAGGCGATCGTTGGTGTCTTGATGATCTCTGCCGATTTGCGTTTGCTTGGGAATGTCACGGTCTTGAGAGAAAGCTAGCTTGGGTTGTTATACACACTATTCATGTCAGCACTGCTGCAGTGGAAAGCGGAAGGTATTTGAGTTGACAAGCCTCTCGAGTTTTGCTGTGAACCATGAGCAGCGACAACAACAGCACGAGCAGTAGCAACAGCAGTGCGAAGGTGACAGCATGTGTTCGCCGGAGACGAGATCGACCGATATCGTCGTACTTTTTGCAAACCACCGGACCGAGTTTGCCAAACTCCAGTAACCTTCATCGAGAAGTTTTTTTAAGTCGACCTTCAACAGCGCGAAGGAGAGTGCCACCGTCCTCTGGCTCTTCTCTTGGCCTAAACAACTTTGATCAAAACAGACGAACCAAGACCGTCGCAGAACAGAGACCAGAGAAGCAGTGTTCTACACAAAGTGACAGCCAAGAATCTCGAAACTCATTCGAGAATGACGACGAGTGTGTGCGGACTATCACAGCGCCTCATGCAACAAGCAACAAAATTAGCACATTGCCAGAGACAGAGCTTGAGCGACCAAAGTCAGCACCATCTCAGCCTCGTAAGCCATACCCAGCTTACAGTAAACACAGTCCACGCAAACTTCGAGTTCGACCGCATACCAGTACACCGAGAGGACGTACTAAAATTCCTGAGACGAAAGTAACTGAGGATGAAGACAGCGTTATTGAAGCGTACCGGCCATCAATGGATGCTGACAACACTGCTGACCTGCGAGCACAGATGCGACGCATGCTGCTGGAGCTGAGGAGTCAGTGCGTCCAAAGTACAAAACATGCCCCAGGACACCAAAACCTAAAGGTGATTGTGGGTTTAACGGAGGACTCCGAATCTGGGATTGCAAACAACGCAAATCTCCAAAGCAGCTACCTAGAACGCCCGACAACAAGCAAGGTACTTGCAGAAACCCCAGCACCAACCTCACGTGGACCCAATACTGCTGGGGGCACAGGACCATCCGCTCTTGACCAAGTAGAATCACGAATTGTTGTTATGCATTCAAGTTATAACGCTATTCATGCGGAAGTCAATGAGCTTACTGCAAGGGTCCAAAGTGCTCGGGATAAGCGCAATGAAGTAGCTGCACAGCTCGCGAAAGATTCGGACGCAAGAGAAGCTTTAGAATCGCAAGTCTCAAAACTCGAAGCGCAGCTTCATGATCTGGAAAGCGAGAATTCACATCTTGTAAATTACCTTCCCACGATGCGATACATGCTTGAGCGCAGTGAGGACTCGCAAAAAGTTCGCCAGGCTTCCATAGCTGGGAAGGTAGAAGCTTTGAAGATCCTTGAAGAAGGTGAGGAAGAGACAAATGCACTTTGTAAAATGACCAAACGAGAGTCAGAGCATGCTGTACAACAACGCGCTGCTCTCGAGATATCACTTCGAGCTACTGAACGAAAATACTTTGAAGCTCTAGCAGAGCGGCGGGACGAAATTGCGAAAGTTGACGCTTTGACAGGTTACCTTGCCTCGAGCATTCAAAATCTGTTTTCGAGTGACACTCTCAACTCAAACCTGCACGGAGGCTCACAAAGAGTACACCTTGGAGCGGCTGCAGGCTCTACGAAAAGTTTACTATCGCTTGTTGGGGAGGGTTCTATCGGGGATTCAGCAATTAGTAAAGGAGGCGTTCTTGGCGGACGAGCAGTGCTTGAGAGCGAATTGGATCCTATACCAGAACATGGTGTAAGCCGTCGACGGACTGCTCGTATTAAATCAAAGCTTGCTAAGCAGGAGATGGCTAACATTGCATCTATTATCAGTCACAAAGGCAAGCATGCAAAAGAGATTCAACAACAACTTGGTACCAATAAATATGGCCCAAGAGAAATTCAAACAATTTTCAAGTCTATTGAAGAACGGAGTGGTGTAAAAATAATTACACCTCAGGAGATGCTAGACTGGGCTCACACTAATAGAGAGGTCGAAGCAAATATTTATAGAGAAGAAGCCACTGTGCAAAAGAAGATTCAAGAGCTTGCAGCGACTAAACAACAGCTAACAGAACAGCTGTCTTTGATTGATCAACGCGCTGGAAGCACGAACGCACGTCTTAAGCAACATGCGTATGAGGATCTGCACCGAGAACTCAACGGGGCTAAGCAGAGAAAACAAGAAGCTCGAGCGCGTATACAAGAACGTGGTTCTATGCTTGCAGCATTTTCGGTGTGTATCCAAGGCTTGTGTGAAAAGCTTGAGGGAGTATCCATGCATGAAGAGTGGGTTCACAAGCTTGATACAACTCATTCTTTACTTACGAGTCAACCAAAACAGGTCGTCCGCAAAGGAAAGACTGATTCCGATGATTCTCATATACCTGGAAACCACTCAGGAGGTGCAACTAACACAGGATCGGTAGTTGAGACTAACCTCCTTCAGAACACGGAAGTTGCAAAAGCTATACATCACATATCGGTAATACAAGAAAAAATCGGTCAAGTGAATCGTTTATGTGAGCTTGCGGCTCAGGCGGGTTTATTGACCACCGAGTCTTTGTCACAAGGTTCATCAGTGCCTATCATGGACCGCGCGAGGCTAGATTTGAATTGTATTAAAGATCCTCAACCGGCTACCAATGTTCGTGTCAGAGCTAATACAGAGGAAGAACTTTCATACGATGACTTGCGAAATCAGTCTCTCAAAATCAAGTCCTCAGTGGCCGTGAGTAGCCCATTGAGCGGAAGTCTTGCTGGAACTGAATCAGAAATCGCTGCTTCTCCAAGCAAACGTACAATGGGAAGTAGAGTTTCGAAAGAAGACCGATCTGCTGCGTCTCAAGCTGGTAGTGGAAAATGGAGCAGTCAGCATCAGTCGGAGAGAAGACTTTGTAATATATTTCGTGTTGATCGAACTGAGGACATTGAGTTTCAAAACATGCGAGCTCAGCTTAGAAATGCGGGTCAAGCTTTAAAAGAAGTCAACGAAGAAGAGAATACAGACCACCAAGCCTTCTAAAATTGCCTTCGTGTTTCTTTTATTTGTTTAAACCAACCAGACAACTTTCAAGAGGAACTTACTCTCGTTTGTTCTGCACTTTTTCCGTTTCAACTCTGTGTTTTCCTATTTTCCCAAAGCAAAGAAATCTCGAATGGCCATCCTTAGTTATGTGGCATTAAATATGCAATCAAATATTTCCTTAGGTATTGAAATTTGATTATGTATGTATATTTATTTTTTTAAATCAAAAAATCAACAGCGGTGGCCAGCGCTCCATCATAGAGAAATGAATCTTGCGGATGGACGTCTGGTTTGTAGAGTTTGTCTACGATTAATACGAAATATTTAGAATTCTTGCATCTCTAAAGCCTGTGCTCTACGTTTTCCAATAAGAGGTCGATCATTTGATGATGCTTCATAGGAAGCTTCACCGATAGTATAGTCGTGCTCATCGTCGTCATCATCAATATAGCTAGTCTCGTTACGTTCATTGTATAGCCCTTGAGATACGCTGGCGTAGGTTCCGCTGGGCCCAGAAACTTGAAAAGAAGTCCCAGTCCTGTTGCCATTGAGTCCTTCACCTTCTGCTTCGCCTTCCTGTTCTTCGCCATTATCATTAAGACGTTGGAATTGAGCGTGAGATCCAGAGTAATTATCATCAGCATAACTGACCGGAAGCAGGGCCTCTGCATGTCGTTGCACGAATATCATGTGTCGAATGTACATACCGACAAATATGACACTTGTTAAAGCTGTGCAGGTCACCACAAACCAGACGAGAGAGTAATTTGGCTCATAACAACTTGAGTGAGATTGCAGAATCCATTTGTCCTGCTGAACGTACAAATTTCCAGCCAAATCATACACACCAGACCCGTCCAGCACAAGACGGTATTGACCCTCATTGAAAATGCATAAAGAGTTGCTCGAGGTATCTTTTGTAAGGTCGAGAACAACTGTGTCATTCTCCTGATTCACCGTGGCGTAGCGAATTGCATTATGGCTGAAAAGGTTGTCAAAGATTAGACGACGACCGATAAGGAGTGAGTCGCTCACTTTGCTAGGATAGGGCAGAACGAGTAGGCTTAAGAAGGTACCAACACGAACAGAGCTGGAAAATGTTAAACGGATCTCATTAATATACGGACTGATCGTTGTTTCAGGAACTCGTTGCAGAATAATGGGAGGACCGTCATCGATGCGAAAACAGTTATCCATAGCGGTGTGTTCGACTGCATCTGTCTTGACTGCTTCGTGTTCCGTTTGGAGAATTATTTCAAAAAATGCCTCAACGAGGCGCGTTGAGTTGGCTTGAGTCTGAAGAAACGAAAAAAGTCCAGCACACGTATTTTCAATAAGTTTGAAAGTGTCAGGACATACCCGAACCTTGCGAATACCGTTGGAATAAGAGAGATATTCTCCTTGATTGGCTTGGCAATCAAAACAGCTCACTTGTTCAATGAGATCCACACAGGCTTGTGAGTCTTTAGTTTTATCACGCTGGCTCCCAGACAGCATAGCATGCTTAATCGCCTCAATACGTTGACGCACGGTTGTATCGACAAAAAGGTCCGAGCAACATGATAACGCAGACTTGCCAAATGTGCAAAGACCGGATGTGCCAGAGCGAATCTTAGGCGGAGTGTATGTTTGTCCTTCAGTTTCTGCTTCTCCTGTCATATACCACATGCAGCGTTGGCCGCTATCAAAGGTATTTCCGCTGTCTTCCACAAACCTTTGGCACACAAACGGAAGAACTTGGTCACCAAGGGCGAGCGCAACCAGTTATATGAATTTATGTTGGCCGAGCGAAGAATCATGAATTGGTCTTGCGACTCTTCTTCATCCACGTCATAATTATCATCTGAAGTACCATACTCTTCATTATCTATATATGGGTTATAAGCATAGAAGTCAACAACAGAATTGTCAGACCATGCCTCGTTCTTCATGCCAATCCATGCACGAGCTGCGGTAGTGTGACGAATAGCACTTTGTATCAAGGACGATACGAATCGATTATCACGGAAGGAGTGGATCGAGACTAGCTGCATACCTAGTTGCAGGCACTTTTTCTCTGCCTTTGGCCATGATTCTGCGTCATCAATTACACGATACGCTTTAGCACGGTGAAGAATCTCTGCATTTCCACGAATACCACGACAGGCAACTTTGCCTGTGAAACCGTGCAAAGAGATTTGCGTTGTGTTCAGGTTTAAAAAACTTTTCAGTGAAGTCACACTCACGGATTCTAACTTGGGAGGGCGCTTCCACGTAGATGACGTAAGAATGTCCTTTGTTGAATTCGCATGCATCCACGCCAAACCCGAGGCTTCGGCTTCTCCCAGAGAGGCACAGTACCACGAGTTTTCCGTTGTTGTATAACCGTCGGTAACTGCAACAGTTGCCCAGCGCGTTCCAGCGTCAGCAACAAAACTAATGATGCGATATGTTTCATGTACAAGCTTAAGGATTTCGAAGCGGTCGTTCACACGTATGGGCGTAGAATGCAGAAGCTCCCCGTCAGCATATACATTAATTGAAGATGAAGACTTGTCGCTATGCACAGCAACATGTTCGGCTTCGCCATTCTGCACAGATATTGTCATGCTGCTTGCTCCAGCCTCAATATCAGCCAATACTTTTGAGTCCTCGGATGGAACATAGCACATTGGCACAGGAAGCTCTGTTCGCGAATCGCTTGTTTCGTACGGAATTGGAGATCGGTGATGCGCCACAACAACCATAGAGCTTTTGTTGAAAATATCATAAGCTTCTGCTTGTGATAGACTTGGCTCATCACACGCATAATCCCACGCCCATAGCCTGGTTGCATTAAAGTAGAGTACGAATGGATCTGATGGAAGGTCCTTACACGGATCATACTCTACAAAGAGCAAGTTGTGGAGTCCCTCAAGGGGCAGATTACTATGACTCAAGTGAGCTTGTATACAACGCATAGGGCTTAGAGACTTTGCCATGTCAGACTCAACTACATAACTAATAGAAAGCAAGGTTTCATCTCGCGTCCAATAGGCCTTTGCCCCAGGGCCTGCTAAGAAACAAATCCATGCAACTAGCCCTAGAAGTAGTTTTGGCGAGGAGTTCTTGCGGCCTATCATTGGGTTTGTCAACAAGGAGATGAGACCAATCCCTTAGATCCGGCAATTACTGTGTTTTTGATTAATGAAGTTCAATAAAACACCTGGCGTGTCTCAACTATTATCAAGTTAAATTCAAAAAATCTGGGTATTTCAAGTACGATGTTGTCCAAGACTATCAATGCAGTAGTAGCCTTCGGTTTACGTGCGTGAGGCCCACAGAAACCTCCTTACTATTGGCCTTTGACCAGGGTTTGACACAATAGTAGTAGTAGTAGTACCAGCACGGATCCCGTCGGCCACTGCGGTTCGCAGCCCTTCAAGAGGCGTAGATCCGTCAGCAGGAGCAGCCCACCAGCGTTGATCAACCTCGCCAGTCAGCTCGCCTGCCCTGCAAACAGAGCCCTGCACAAGCGTCGCGAGTGCCCTCAAGAGGTGGGAGTTGTTGCTTTGCTTTTGTTGAGTAAAATCAGAGATTTCGACGCAGATTTTTTATTTTGGCCCTTCGTTCAACTTGAAGGTTTCCTTTAAAAAACACTTCAATTTGTTATTTAAAGATCCATTCAAACTTAGAATAAAAAGGACGATGAAACTTTTCAAAGACAGAAAAGACTGTATATAATTTCCAAGTGGTAGTGAGTATTCCATCACATAAATGATATAATTATTCGGGTCTTTATTAAGAAGTGTAGCTTAGGTATGAAGACGAAATGACCAGGGAACCATCGAGCTCCAAACACTACCATCATCCACGACAAGCTCCTCCAAGGTTTCCAAATGCCCCCAAAAAATGCAGATCGTGATAGCCACGCCGCCAGAGGCATCCTATTGCGCTACCTATGATTTAAGAATTGTCTTTGAGTCGCGGGTTAGTTTTTAACCTGCGATTGGGCATTGGCACCATAGGAAATGCAAGCTTTCCAAACTTTATAGGTAATTAAATTCTAAGTGTTTATTATTATTATTTTACTTTTAAAATAGAAAATCCGAATTTTTAAAGAAATTATCAACTCTGGTTGGTACAAAGGGCTTTCACGTGTTTGTAGGAATTCCGAGTAATATGACCGGAATTCCGGGCCCACCAATGCTATGTTGCACCAGGTGGGATTAGTAATACCTAATCGTACGATAGATCGATTTTGAGCCAAAAACAACTTGAAGATGCTTTTTCTTGGTGCGGTTGCAGAATGCAAATTGAGGATCCACTGGGAGTCATAAACGGGCTGCGTGAAGAGCAATATCGGGCCAGCAGGTTTGTCACAGAGATATAGGTTGATCAGAATGGCAGATGAGGTAGGAAATGAAAGAGCCTCGGTGCTTGTAGAAGCTGATGCTGCGGCAAAACCGGTGGGTCCCGAGGTAGTTCGCCTCAAACAGACTAAGTTACAGTCGCGTGTGTTGTACATGAATCCGGTGTGCATGCTAGTAACGGAGGATCCTGAAAAGGCATCTGGTTATAATGTCATGATATGCTCTTGGTTATCGATGGTAAGTTTGCAGGTGAATGGTAGGTTTTATTGTCCCAGTTCTTAACAAGAGGAATAGGTATGTCTGCAATCCTTTCCGCATTGGTGACAGGCAAACCATGAGTGAAGGGACGCTCTAACTTTTATTTAATTAATTTTGGCTACCTGATATGAATTGTTGCATGCATGGCATTTTTGGACTTTAATCTACCGCCTGATTTTAGGTTAACAATGACGGCCTAGTCATGTTGAGCCTTAATCGCCGACGCTATTCATGTGGACGTGTGCTGGCTACAGGGAGGTTTGAGCTTGCGGTAGCTGGTGCCACACAAGCACCACTGTTGCTTCGAATTGGAAAAGTAACCGGTCGTGAGACCGATAAATTTGTAGAGATGGATGGTGTTGAGAAGGAGTGGAGGCCAGTTCGTGGTGAAAGTGGGTTGTGTGAATTCGTCAAAGGGTCGACCGCACGTATTCGTCTTCGAGTAATTTCTACACAGGAAGAAGTCGACCCTGACCATGTGATATTCTTCGCAAAAATTGAGGATTGCCTTGTCAATGCAGATGCATGGAATGGTAAGCAGTTTGTTGGACCTGAAGGATTACTTAGTTTCCTTGGCTCCCAGGAATTTGCGCTCATCCAACGCGCAGATCGTGTTCAGTGTATTCCAGAAGAACAAAATTCGTCTGCAACCAATGTATCTGCACCCGGAAAATAAGTAATTGATTCTACGAAGAGAAAACAAGGTCATTAGCGTTAAAGAAAACTTAATGTTTCCCAGGAAGGACAAAAGTAAACACAACGTTGTGATAGTGATAGACAGCATTAGTATTGTTAAGGAACTAATTAATAAAAGTCAATTTGTCTGAGTACTTCATTAGTGTAGGAGTAAGTTTGCACATTATAACAAATTTTAGCTAGCCACATCTGGTAATCAAATTCACGTTCTTCCCTGCAATATTCGTGAGTTTCATGGCTTTCGAATTGTGTATTTGGGTCATAAAGTGCGTACTTCTGTAAGGTCTGTGCTCACCTAAAGTATTAATAGAGTCTGGCAAGATTCCTCAAAGCTCTAAGGTATAAAACAACATATATGCCTGTTCATCGAGGCCATCTAGGGAGTCTGTCAAAACTGAGACTGTCGAATCATTCATCCACCTCCATGCACCATCCACGCACTTAACATGCGCAGTGTAGTGGCCACCTTGCAAAGATCCAGAGTGCCGGACTACGCCATACAGACTATACTCCATGTTTTGTGTATTGTGGTATGAACCGGGATCCTGAAACTCGGGTGCGACAAAAGGCTCCATATTAAGCTTCTCGCCAAAACGCACAATTGAATCGATTTTTGTTCCATTGGAGCGAAACCTCTTTAGGTGCAGAATTAACAAGTGTGGGAGGCGCGAGCCAATAAGAGAGATTGTCTTTGTTGCAGGTCGCAAGTCGCGACATTTAGGGCAAAACCATTGTTCCTGCATAAACATTCAAATTAAATGAACCATCGTTCTAAAGCGTCAGTGGGCAATTTGGAAACCGTAAAGGAGTCAAGGAAGAATTTCGTGTAAAATAGAACCATCTTCCCATAGTCTTATAGAGAGTGAACTAAGTGATGGAAACAAAGGAAGCTATATAACCATTTTTCGGCAATATACTTTTTCCTTTCCTGATTAGATATCAAAACTTACCTCGTCAAAGAGATGCTCCTTTGAAATATATTGTTCTAAACATTTCTCGATAGTCAGCATGGGAGAGCTGTCTGAGTCATTAGAATCCCACACTAAAGGAAGGCTCAACATCGTAAACACATCAAAGGTTGACGACATGTGCCTGCATTGTTCACATTCAAGACGGGACTCCACCTGACCTTGAAACAAATCAAGAATGACAGAGTCATCCTTACGATGACACTTATCCCACGCGTCATTTGCTCGAAGCAGCCGAGCTGTATCACCCATCATACTGTCCAGGTCGCTATCTTCTTCGCTCTCATACATGGCCCGACGTGTCTTTCGTGGAGGTGATGCTACATCGTCCATAGGCATGTCGTCGAATCCTTCCACTCCGAGCAAATGACTCTCACTTTCAATCGGAAGACCAGTATCAATATCTCGAAATGAAGTCCGGGCGCTAACGGCTTGGTTCGTTTCTTCATGAAAGTTGTTCAGTAACCACATTAAAAACTCCTGTGCATCGTGTTGACTGCTGTCCCCGAAGAGTGCGTTGTTGGACGATACAACACGGAGAAATCCACTTGGTGTGACTACAGAATGTTGTCGAGACCAAAGCATTTTTGTGAGCTCAGCGTATCCAAGAACCAAAGACTTATCCGCATAGCTGGCTCGAGCAACAACAGATATTAGGCTCTCACGAAGACGGCGTTCATCGATCAAGTATGCAATTAGCTTTTGAGCTTGGTTGAGGCACTGCAAAGTTGCATTCATAAAACAAGTATTTCCTAAGTTGCGCAAACCTGTGACACCGCGACTGGGGCTTCCCCGATCATCGCCTTTGTTCATCCCTTTCGCTATATTTTGCGACTTTGTGTTCGCTGTATTGTTATATATTGGATTACCTTGCTCCCGTGTTCCTGGAATAACAGCAAATGCAGACTGGGGAGGGGGCGCAAGCTGTCGGTTCAAGGTAAAGCTCCCACTATGTTTAGGCGTAAAGCTCAGCTCCCCAGCGGCTATCGTTCGTATTGACTTACTCCCTCCGTCACCTAAACTCCCCTTGCGTTTTCTGCTGTCCCCGTCGTCTACATGAACCCCATTACGAAGCCTTTTCTGCGTGATGGAGCTTCCATAGCTAGACAGCGAGCTACTCCTTCGATGTGGTTGTTCTCTCGGCCATGTCCCATCCTCCCTAACAATCTCGACTAATACGCGTGCATTCTCCCCATTCTCGCACCAATTTGCGTCCCCGACTGTCGTCATCGAATCTTTCTCGGTATTGATTCTCACGAAATCATTACCATATAACGCTCCGTGCAGTCTGTATCTATCATCCTCCAATGAAATTGCCTTGTTCCTCAGTACCTCCTCCCGAAGGTGCTGCTCAAATGCCGCAAGTTCTAGTGCCCTGCTCACAAACAGCTCTTCAACACAATCATTTCTCCAAAGCCCTGAATCAGAATCTGCGATAGACACGAGTACATGTACAGGATAGATGTCGAGCTCGGGTCTTGCATTTGGCGAAAGCTTGACAACAAGCCTCGGCAGTTCGGGCCCGCCACCAAAGACCTTTCTGATGAGCTCCCAGGCCTCCACGCCTACTGGATTAAAATCATATCCAAACACAAGCCTTGGCTTGAGGGCACAAAACGAAGCTTCGTAATTTGAACACCCAGATCTGGTACCGTCTGAGATTGTTGAGAGTAATAATTCGGAGTTGTCCACAGGTCCAGGATCGTAGTTAGCGTCGATATAGCAGCCTTCGTTGACAGCTTTCTTGAACTTGCGCCAGCGCGAGAACCAGTATGCTGCAACAATGAAGAATCGGGTGCCAGGTTCCGCGTCGGCAGGGTCCTCACGCAGGAGCTGATCAAGACGAGCCACGAGTGCCGCAGCATCCTCAAATGCCGCATCTGGCCCAGCCGCTTTGCAGGACGCACTCATGCCAACGCTTCAAGTGTAGCAGCTCGCCCGCCAGTCTGCCGCACCGATAAGGCAGCGCAGCGACCCGCCGCCGCCCTCGAAAAGGCTCTGCCAACCCAGGTGAACGGCTAACACAATTGGATGCCCTTCACTGGCAGAGCTCAATTGTTGTGTTCAAAAATATTGTGACTTTCATTCATGATTTTAATTCAGTTTAGGCATAGTTTAATTCTTTTTCTTAAGCTACTCATATATGTTTTTATCTTTCTATTACTATTATTTTTTATTTTTTTTAAGAAAGCATCCTATATCATGAAAGTTCAACATATAAGGCTCTTTCACTGGCAGTAGAGTGCCTTCTGTATATCTTCTAAGGAATACGTGAGCCTTTTTTAGAGACCCTAAATGAATCACATTAAGAGCTGAAGCCTATGTACGCACCAGGGAATCAGAGAGTCTTGAGACACGCTGCCGTTCACTCACTACGACGGATGGCAAGGCTCTGAAAGATCATTTTGCTATTCCTCTTTCAATAGATTGGGAGCACTCCAACTTTTGTAACTGAGTTAACAACGAATTCTCTGTGAAATGTTCCAGGGTTCACCACCAGCGACGAGTCACCTGGGAGGAGTCTGGTTCGTCGATCTACTGGTACTCAGAGTGCATGAATTCATTGGTGGCCAACATATGTTTCATGAATCAAAGTAAATGCAACGCAATGGTATTTGATTTATGGTTAGAGTTGTCATGTAGAAGCATGAGACTCATGCCACATCCTGGTCAGCCACTTTAAAGAACGTATTTATATTGCATTTATTCGAGGTTACTATGCCTGGCTAATTGAATACGAAGATAAAAACTCTACATTTTAGAATATGTAATTAGAAACCAACCTATGAACGTTTGTGGCATAAGTATCACGGCTTGGCTTACACAATAAACTTGGATTCTGGATGTCGAAGAAACCTGGAGAGCTAGTCTGGTGATTGTGCATGCAAGAACCTTGTAAACTCTTCCCCCCTCCACCATTTCCATTATTGGGATAGAGTGTTATCTCATGCGAAAACACACAAGACCACCGTGTTTCATTTCTTTATTGTAAAACCATATGTCACTTCGCTCGCACTCTGCAAGCCTCTAAATAAGTTCCATTCACGATTTATAAGGTGTTCAAGTATACTTCTCAACTGCATTTTCATTAAAAAATTGTAAATATGCCGAGCTGAGTTAATTCCTTCAAACTAAATTAGTCGTCGTACCTTCGCAGTAACAACTACAACGAAAAAAAAATAAAAAATTGTGTAGACACTAGCTACGATAACAAACTCCTTATATGTATTTTACATATATTACACTAGCTAGCTAGACAAAAAGCTTGTTGATCACTACTCCCATTATCTTTCTTCTGTACCTTCTATATTCTACGCGGTTATGTCATGTTATCCTCTATATCTGTAGCTCTCGTTTAACCCCTAGGCTCCTGCTGTCTCGCATGACGGTAACCTGTTCCGAGGTGTGAAAAATGCCCAAAACTAGCCTGTACCATTGCAATACTACTAGGACCTAGCACTAGCGAAAATATTTTCATCATGGTGAATGTATTACCTTACAGCGCGAGAAAGTGCGTTACAAAGGTTGTGAAAGGTCCAGTCAACCCTTGTGAGAGCTTGGCTTTGTTCATTCTTTATAGGATGAAACTATACTAAATTGAAGTACCCTCACTGGTCAGATTCTAAGCGTATGCCTTAATAGCTTGTGCTTATGACAAAGTTCTGTCGCTGAGATAAGGAGATCTTGGATCATGCTACTACGCTACCGCCTGCACCCCAGCTAGTAGTGCTAGCTAGTAGGTCATATCAGCCTCTACTTATTTGCAGATAAATACTACCGAGTAAGTTAAAAGTATGCTCTTTTATAAAAACAGGCGAGAGTAAATCGCCTTTATTGAATACCAATCGCATAGAAAATGAGACGCTGCACTGCACGTAAAAGGTAGAGAATCACCCAAAGAATCCTTTTATTAACCGGAAACACTTCGATATGTTCACCACCAAGACCTCGAGCGATTTGATCAGAGTGGAGCTCTGTAAGTAAGCTGGTATTAGATAGGTACATATGTAGTCCTCTTTAAAAGACAACCAGCCGACGGTTTTCAGTGTTACTGCGATGATTAGCTGAGAACTATTTCTTTTTAAGATTAAACTTTTATTTTTAAATTTGAAATGATTATATATATATATAGTATATACGAAAAAATAGATTTATAAAATATTTCTTAATCAAAACAAGAAGTTATAAAGAGACTTGACTAAAATAAATCACATGACAAGTCGAAGAAAAGAAAAGAAAAGAAAAGAATGACACTATGACACTAGTCCTGTAGGTACCATTATGCACCTGCTAGAAGGAACAACAGTAAATGATAGTAGAGGTTACCTAAACATATAGAAAGAAAGAAAGAAAGAAAGAAAGATAGATTAATAGATAGATAGATAGATAAATATGTACTATGGTATGCCTAAATGAGTAATGCAATGATAATAATAGTAGCAGTGGTATTGTTATTGGTAGCAGAGGTGTAGGAGCGCAGTATTACGGGAGAAAAGGAGAAGGAGAGAGGAAAGAGAAAGAAGAGAGACAGAGAGACAGACAGACTGCCAAAACAGCAGCGCAGAGACGCCCACCAGCGCGCTGCCTGGAGGCGATCGTGGGTAGCGCGAGGTGGCCCGACTTCGCTCAAGTCGGTTCCAGAGCCGTGCTGCGGATTGACCCCTTGAACCCGGGACTGAGACTGCTTGAACGGACGCGGATCCTCCTGTTGTTCGTTCGTTCGTTCGTTCGTTCATTAAACTAACGAGGAAATAGGCAATAACGGAGTACAGGCATACAGCCGTAAAGACATCAAAACATCGTCTTCAATACATAATACAGACCTGCGAAGCGCATTCTTAAAATATTCATCATATATATAGATAGATATACGCGCAAAATAAGGAGGGCTGGATATAGCATACGAAGACGTATTTCTGGGATATAAACCGCACAGCACTAGTCTACTTTCATTAATATACTTTCTTTGCGTACGGACTTACATACATACACGGTCATTGGGAAAGGGAAAGACAGCTGTGAGTCTGTCAAAGTGTTTGAACACGTCTCAAACTTTGAGTGGATCTAACTCCTGTTAGAACTAGCAGTAGTAATCCTTGGTTTCCACGGAAGGGAATAATTCATTAGAGCGTCAAGAAACTACCTGATTTTGATATTCTAGTCAAGTCAGTCGCCATTGGCCAGCCCTCTCAATAAAGAAGATAAGGGTCATTGCATTGTTATCGTAAGGGGAGACGCCGTTTTCTGGAGTTGCGGGTTGAATGGGAAATACCAGTGCTGCTGAAGAATCCATATCAAAAATGTCGAACAAGCTAGAAACCAATGAGCAAATGATTACATTCTGGAGAAGTGAGGTATCGAATTTCCTGGACGATGAAGCCAGAGCCCATGCAGTGGAGCATGGACACTTGATCGCCCGCGAGGTGGGGTCTGAGCGGGTGATCGAAGTCATGGAAGAGCACCTGCTTCCCAGAGAAACCTCTGACCAAGTATGGCGCGCTCTAGCTCGTTCGTTGGGGTCTCGTGAATTTTCTTCTTCAAGAAAGGCTAAGTGCCTTCTGCACTGGCTGCTTGAATACCCAGAAGCTCGCATTCGCCGTGAAGCCGTTCATAGCGTACTCCTACATGCTCAGCGTGGTGACTCCCTTGTTGCATTTCCAGGGGTCCTTGACACTAATCGCTTTGATCCAGTGCCAAATGAGGCTATTAGCAAATCTGCTGCTTCTTTGTCGCGCAATAATACCCCTCCAGCAGGGACGCTCTCTGGTGGCTTAGACCAGGATAAAGGCACCGATATGAAGGGTCACCATGCCAATAGTAGTGGATCTCCAATGAAGACAAACTCCTCATCCTCTTCGTCGTCGTCCTCTTCGTCTTCATCGTCATCGTCAAACAGCAGCGCTAACAGTAGCGTAGTAGATGCAATGGAAGGCGATGGAGACGACATACCTCAGGAGAGGCACCTTTTGCAGTACTTGAGTGAATCAGGGTCGTTCAAGAGCTTCTTCCAACGCATTTCTGTGTGTGAAATCCTCGCAGAACCAGTGAAAACAGGCCTCTCTAGCGAACAGGAGGTTGACCTGATCAACCGGCTTGGTAAAGACCCAGTGCCCATGGTTCGTGCAGCTGTGGCTAAAAATCTTGGTAGCTTGACTCAGCGCACGCTGCAAAAACAAAAGGCACAAAGTTCACAAAAGATTCCTGGGAAGTCGTCAGAATCCGATGCTATGAACAACGTTTATACTAGCAAGCGCGCATCTGCATCGCAAATCTTGCTAAACCGTCGCATTCCTTTGGCAGTAGTTCGTGACCTAATGGCAGACCCAGACGATCTTGTGCAAGCATTGGCTATTGAGCACTGCCTGGTACAGTTTATTATGGAAATGAATACTCCAGAAGACAGACTTCACTTTCTCCACTTGCTCCGCGAATCTTTTGTTCATTCGACCTCGTGGCGCACACGATTTGCATTGGCAAAGCAGCTTGGCTTTTTGTTGTGCGAGCTTTCAAAATGGGCTCCAAATAACAACTTATTAAGTGACTCTTTACCAGCATCTGCTAATATTTCTACGGCTGGTGCCAACCACAGCAACAACAATAGTGTCAACAATAAATGGACATATCATGACGATGATGCGGAGGACCTCCCAGATGCAGTGGCTAAAGTTGATTTGGGTAGAGAGAAACTTGATGCTTCATGTGACATGCCCTCTGTCTCCTCACAAGCGCAAGCCTTCCAAGTAGAAGAACTTCAGTATATAGTTATGGAGCTCTTCACGGATCCTGAACCAGAAGTTCGTGCTGCGGCAGCGGAGTACTTTGATTTATTTTTCACAAACCCGGTTATTTCCCCCTTGCTGGAAAAACTTATCTACGATGAAGACGTAATTGTTCGCAAGGCAGTCCTCTCTACCTTTCCGAAGCTCGTCAAAATAGCACCTGATCAAGTCGGGCATGTCCTTCACCACCTCATTGCTGAGGATCCCGATCCCGACGTAAGAACTGCAGCCGTGCGCATGTTTTTTTGTCGTGATATTCTTCATTCTCTGCCAGCTGCTTTGCGTCTTGAACTGCTTCCCCAAATTTATGGCGCCGTTTCATGGTGTGATGAGGATTACGCTCGATCTCGGGCTAGCGAGTATGGAGGAAGCGAGATTGATGCTGGAGACTTCAGTGCTGCCTCGAGCTGGAGAGCTAAAGACGCTGCCATTGGGGCAACCCACGAGGTTGTCAAAGTTCTCACTAGCGACGAATGGACTCAACAAGCCAATGGTGTTAATTTCCTTATTCAATGTTTGAAAAACTCAGTTCGCAAGGTCCGACACACGGCAGTTTCACAGATTCATGCTATCGCAGAACGTTATGGCCATGACTGGGTTATTCACCAATTAGCGGGCATCCCACAAGCTCTTATGCAAGATCCATCAACGGATTATAAGGTACGGATTACTGCTCTCGAACTTGTTGAGCAACTGGTGAAAGCGCAGTGCTCCTCGGCGCCACTTGAGCAACTTGTTCGCTCTGCAGCGCAGAACGACCCTGTAAAAAACGTACGGACAAAGGCAAAGGATTTGCTTCAATTATAATTTCTATCCTGATCAATGATTGCGAATGAAACTGGCGTCGTGAAGATTATGTTCATCTCGAAGAAGCGCAAGAAATTGGGGCACTTGCGTATAGACTTGCTCTGGTAGGATTGATAACAGATAGTATATCTTATTGAGCTCCCGCTCCAATGCATAAACCGCACGACTGCAGATAATGTGACCAACAAGCAGCAAAGCAATTAGAATTATCAAAGTCTTGGATTCTGTGAAACGCCGATCTTGAACAGCACTGAGGAGAGACTCGTAGTATGCATCTGTAGATTCAATTAGAGCTTCGCTTAGCATTAAATTGGCAGGCAAATCACCGAATAAGCTTTCTTGGAGGGTTTCGCTTGTTGATAAATTACTTGTGTGATGTCCCAAACGTATCTGTCCCAGGAGGTATCCGTCCCGGATGTATTGATCCAGCGCAAACAAAAGCCCTCGTCGTAAATTGCGCATCAGCTTGGGCTCTGGAGATAGCCTCAGACCAGAATCAATGGCCTCCTTCTCCGTAAGACAGCGGGAAAGACATGCGGACTCAAAGTTTAGAGTAAACTGAGTCCCGTTCGTTGATGTATATGGCTCAAGCATAATGGAAGAGTTTCCATACTTAAGTTCTCGAGATGACATAGCTAAGCCTATCGTTGCTGATTGAAGTTGTAGAAATGAATCCTCATATCGAGTCTCGGCGCCTTGCCAAACTGAGGAACTACCAGGGAGAGGTATCATTCCTAAAAAATTGACTTCATCTCTGTTAATTGTGCGTGTTGCAGCCACGTAAATAGAGGAGCCAAGATTTCCCACTTGACTCCGAAAGTTCCGAGTCCCTGGAATTTCTGCTAGGATAAATGCTAATGTCACCCATGCTGATATACCTACATAAAATACTGCACCAACAATACTTCCCAATCGTCGAATCCAACGACTTACACTACGAGACCACTTGAGCTTTTGGTCCGCAGCGAGGGTGCTGACTTGAGCCGAGACTAATCTCGCATGACGCAATGACGTTATACGGCGCAAGGACCCTCGAAAAGTCCTTCGCCTTTTAAGCATTTGATCTTTTGCAATAAAACTTGCAGCAACCTGCTCGCGTGCTGCATGCACCTTGGTACTTTGCTGCCTTTTTATTTTTTCGGGACCACCTATCATCGATTCGTCAATAGAAGCCCCAATTGAATCGTCTGATGAGTTTGACTGTCCTGCCCCTGATCCATTGGCTTTAGTGCGGATCAGGCTTGTGTTTTGCAATACAAGTCCACCACCCGTGCGCTTACCTCCATCGAATGATTTATTATCACCACCATCATTATCATCATCACCATCATCATCATCACTGAGTCCAGACTTTTGGCCGTTCGATCCATTGAACTGAGCAGAGATCTCATGTTGGTGCTGGAGTTGCTGTAAAGTCTGAAATCTTGAATCAGACTCTTTATGCAAACTTAAACGAAGTGATGGAGGGATTGCCCTGAAAGCGGACGTTACACTTACGCGGCGAGCATGGAAAGTTGTAAGGATAGGAACATACCCTGATATGATTGAAATGAGCAGGACTCCTGTAATTGCAATAGCAATAGAATTTTCCATTAATTGTATCGTGTACATGTGTCCAATGGACGTTGTTTGGAGTTTTTCGATTATGATGCGCCCTTGTTTAAGGATCGAAAATGGCCCATTATTAATTAAATATTGGCATGACGAATCACAGCCTGTTTCGTTCACACCGGCATCAATAACTCGGCCCATATGACTCATGAAACTGTGTATTGCTACATCAAATGACACTGCGTCAAGAGCAGTACCCTGATATGGCCATTCTTCCACATCAGGCGAGTATACGAGTGTTTCAAACTCTTGCGACCCCTCGATTGCACCATCAATGAGGATACGATAGTTTGTTTCGATCTCACTCAGGGTTGTAATCAACTCCGTACGCATCTCTGAACCAAAGGTTTGCGCGTCATACTGAACAAGAGCACTTGCAAGAGTACAGAGATGCATAACACTTGCCGCAGTTCGAATATTGTTGATCAGGTCTACCTGAATGTTATATTTTTGCAAGAAGAAAACTGTTTTCGCGGTCATAACGAGAAATGCAGCAATTCCAAAGGCTGCTGCAAACCTTTTAAATCGCACAACCTGCGCATCCCGTCGAGACAATTTAACCGCAATTAAACCTTTGATCATCTCCATTTGGCTGTCTGGTACTGCGCCATCTTCATTGCCATTACCACGGTCTGATGTATCACTGGGGCGATGGTCTGATCCGTGCGCAAAGCTTTTACTGTTCGATGCTCTGCTAAACCGTGAACCAAAAGAAGTGCCATGCATTTGGAATGGTACTGGAGATTTTGGTGAACGGGGACTTTTTGAAGGTGACTTTGGAGAAGTCTTGGAGTGAGAAACAGTGGAAGAGAGGCTTTGTCTAGATCCAACCTGCTGCTGGGAGGAACGACCTAAACCTGATAACCTGCTCCCTCCAATACGCTTCGATTTGGCCCCAGCTCCAAGTCCAAAGTTAAAACCTGAGGAAGAGCTCTCCCCTCGCTTTGAAGACATCCCAGGACTCAAAGGGGAGTGACTGAAGCCATATTGCATACCAAACCCTGCAGTTTCATCTCTCTTCAAATTAACCATAATCACGGAGCATTCATATCGGTCATCCCCCTCCGTAATACGTGATTTGTACTCAAGCTCGTGCACCCTGACTCGGAATAACATTTGAGCGATTTCCACTAAACCACCGTCTCCCCGATAGGTAAGCTCTCCAATATCATTGTAAAAATTTGGCAGAACGGAGCTAATTGGAACTGCCAAAGCGTAGATGTCATGTTCGTCGATGCCTAATTCCTCGGCAGTATCTTCAGTACAGGCCGTAACTGTACCGCTCGCACGATCTACTAATAAGATATGTTCATTGCAGGCTAGGCGCTTGGGAGTTAAACGCGCAACAAGTACAAGGTCACTGTTTGCATTTGTGCTAGGTGTCAAAACAAAGTCAACCGGGATAATGTATCCTTTGCGATGAAGTCCATAGATTCGTCGAGTTTGTGTACTAAAGTCTGAGTCAGAAGCGACAAAATTGCGAAGCATGCGGTCGTGAATGCGATCAAACGGAGGAGGAATGATCATGATGATGTTACGTCCTAAAAGGTCAACTTTAGAGTACCCAAATAACGAGCATAGTGGATGGGAAACCTCAAGAATTTTACCAATCGATGATAGATCTCCACTGAGTACACACACTGCAAACCCTTCCATTCCGTTGTCAGAGTTGAAGCTCGAAGCACGAGCAAGGAGCTCTTGGGCTCGTTGAGAATCATGCTCAATATAGTGCAAGAACATAGCTTGCACACGCAACCCTTGTACGTCATTGTGGGCTAGTCGCTGTAACTCCGCAAGATGTGATTGGCAATCCTGTACCTCCTCGTGAACCCTATTAGCCAAAGCAAGCAGCTCTTGAATAGAAGACTGCCCCTGCGAAGTTTTTTTCCAAAACTGTGTGATATGTTTGGTAATTTGAACAATAGAAGCTTGGGCTGCTGTGAGATGTTGGTCATGCTGCAGAAATGTAATAGCTCCTGTGTGCATTTCTTGGCGTCGCTCGTTGATTTTGTTGTTATAAGCTAGCATAAGGATCTCGTCGTAGTAGCGTATCACACGCCTTGCTTGCCGAATAAGTTTTAACGAATACACAATACTATTCCCTTTTGACGCTGCTAACAAGGCTGTGAGAAATATTAAAAATGCGGAATCTGGCATCTCAGCTACAGCCAAGCGGTAGTCCTTTTCTAAGTCTCCAGAAAATGACCATTCTCGATGATCTCCTTGTAAGTATTGTAATCGAAGCTTCAGTTCTAAAAACATAGGATTATTCAGCTGACTTATGCCCGTAATCGCAAGTAGTTTTGCAAAAAAAAGTTGCTGAGCAAATTGCACGGATTTTAGAAGGAAAGGAGTTGTAAGAATCCACAAAAACATTGAAGACAAATCATCGGCGTCATACACTGCTACAGCTGCGACACTGCATACAGATGCCCAGCACAAAAATGTATACAGGTTTACATTGAACCTGTTAAGAGGCATAGAATAGAACGGTGCAAAAAAGAAATACAAACCAGCGACAAAGCCCGTACCAACAATGCAGAGAGAGCGAAACAAGCTGGTGATAGCAATCGTAGATTGGTCAGTGTATCGTATTCTTCGTTCTAAAATTACACCTGCGAAAATGTCAAAAATACCACAGACTAAAGTACTGACGCATTCTACACGACCGTGAACCATGCTTATTCCATGCGGACTTGCTTCACTGGCAGCTGGCAAATTTTGGTATAATAACAAAGCTGCACTGCTTGTAAGGAATACGTGTAGAATGATTGCGACGCTTGCGACTGTTTTCGTCAAGACCTCCAAGCCAGTTATCTCACTAGATCCCACTGCACATCGTGCAAGAATCATAAGAATTCCTTGCTGCAGAGGAAACTGATTAAGCCTGAGAATGACCTCCAGTGTCCGTCTACTTTTAGTTCCAAAATATCCTGGACGCAAGACAAGTAATGCACTGCTTGCGCATACAAGCAAAATTTCACAGACTATAATAAGAAGTGCAATTATGAGCTGTGAGTCGGTAAATGAGTAGAATCCGAATGAGAAGTGCCGTAGTCCTGCTCGAAGCGTACTTAGCCCTGAATACCAAGCCCCACCAAAGTCAGAGCTCAAGGGTAGATTTAAAATATTGAGCCCTCGGAAAATGGACATTAATATATACAAAGTATTACCAGTTGCTTGGTCATCTTTCAATTGCAAAATTGAGTTGCATATTAAAGCTCGCCAGGACCTATCCTGTAACTTTTTGTCAAAACCACTATCTTTAAGCATGCTGCGCCCAAATCTATCTTACTATCTCAATGGATGCAAGAGTTCTCTTCCAAAGAATAGCTGCACTTTTACACTAGAAGGCTGCAGTAAGAGCTGCCTCACCACAAATGCCTTTTCAAAGCTTGTTTGAAGCTGATGATTTGGTCAAACTATTGGCTCGATTGCGTTAAATGAGGTGACAAAGCGTGTTTGTTCGTCTCAGCGCAAAGCTATATATTGCAGGTATCCCTTAAAGTCAGTTGCTTGCACTCTCCACTTAGACTCCTCTTTAGGGGGATCAATGTTCTAGCAAGACCAAGCAAGACGAGCTTCGCGTTGTAACACCTGCTACTATGATTGATTGAATGATTGATTGCTCCCAAGTTGTCCCTCCAACCTTATTGCATTAGCCTCTCCCATATATAATCGTTTATTCTTAATTTGATTCACAATCATCACATGTACATCATTCCATAGTTGTACCCATGTGGGTGGTATGGTATAAATCACTGCTGTCCACCCAGGATCCCACGTAAAGCCCTTACGTGTTTCCCTCATCTACTCCTACCAACCTCGAAAGGACCGTTGACAGACGACCGGACCTTCACGGCTCGCTCGAATGTCTGCCGCCATATTCTTCTTCTTTGCATTAGCTATCGCATACTGTTATATCTAGTGAGGTCCTACCCTCACTATTTAGTTAGGTCAAGCCGAAATAATGACTCATTCCTTGAACACACCACGCTCCTCTTACTTAGATGCGCACTATCACTGCTTGTGCTACAGCTGTTCGTGATGATTACCAACTACTTGGCTAGCCTTCGACTCTTGATTTCTTCATTGTCCCTTATTCTCACTTCGTGACCTCTTGACAACAAAGCCGTCGCTCAGACCTAAGTTGATCTTCAGAGCATCAAGAGACTTCTTTGCTGAGTCTGTGCCCCCAAAGAACTGTGGTTCTCGGTAGACGTCAATCATCTGTGCGACACGATTTAAATAGTAGTGTCGCTACACCGAGATACCTACCTGCCGTGCTGCTAAATCAAACCACCCAAAGACCCAACTTGCAGGCAGCTCTAGCTAAGTATACCTACCAACGTGGTTTATTCGAAATGCAATTTGTATATGTGTTACACCCCATGAGCGATTGTTTTGACTCGAGTTTCTACCTCACCCTCGCTTGGAGTCAATAAGCTAATATGAGTAGCTTTTACCAGCGACTACTGCTTGAAGAGTGTTGTTACAGGTCCACGTGAAGTCGCGTGTGAAGAAGCATGCAAGTAAGGAAGTAAGGAACGAAGGAAGGAGCGAACGAACGAAGAGAGGATCCGTCTGTGATGAAAACTTTCTTCCGCGAAGTGACGACACGAAGCTTTGAGGCCTTACTATGATTACGAGTAACTACAGACCTTGATACCGTGTACACTAGAGTAACCAAACTACACAACTCCTTGTTTCAATTGTCTTTTGCAAGCTCCGTCGTTAAGGTAGATCCTTCTTTGCATGTAAGCGTCTCTTTCTCAGGGTAGCAAAGACACAAGGATGAAGCAGAACCTGACAGTCAAGTGGTGTCGCACATGACTTTCATCATTTTCTCTCTTTTTTTTTTTCTTTTTTTAAAACTAACTTTAGACTATCAGTGAAAGGTGAAGAGTAATAGTATTTACCTAGCCAACTAGCGTGTTAGTAGTTTGCTATAATGTACAGAAGTCATCAATATTGCTGTCAATCTCTCAACCAAGAGAGGTCCTCCGCTTCTGTGCGGAGTGAAGCCGCTTATCTAGAGCACCTTCTGGTTTCTGTTCTCGCAAAGTTTGCCTTTGTTTGGCCTTTATTTGGTGGGCGTCTAACGCGCGCTAGTCGTATTTCTGTCTAAGGCTCACCGGGAGAACCATGAAGCTGACTATGGCCATGGCCTCGATGAGGGCAACCTCGGTGCCGCGACGAGGTCTCGCCTATGCAGGTTTATTCCCATCGTCAATAAACAAGCTTCGCCCGAAATCAAACTTGGCGGTAGACGGAGTTCGTTTCAAGATTGGAAGTGCTTTGTGGCCAAATTTAGTCCCTGGAGGTGATCTCATAACTTTGACAGGGCTTTCATCGTCAAGACCTTTGTCGTCATCTAGCGCAACCCCGCGAACGCCTTCTCAGAAGGATTCCAAGGTTTCGAATATTGGGGTTGATGGAAGTTCCAATCAGAATGAGACTTTGTTGGAAAAATCGTCCAGATTGCGAGATCAAGCACTGAGTGCAGCGGCGCAGCAATTAGTAATTTCTGATGCGAGTAAAAAGGAGGGCCAGAGGCTGGTGATTGGCTCCAAGGAGTTTTGGGATGATGCCTTAAACATCCCAAACGCACTGACGATGACGCGGATCATCGCTACCCCGGGTATATGTTGGCTTATTGCCTCAGATCACTACGTGCCTGCAATTGTTACGTTCTGGTTTGCAGGCTTTTTCGACTGGGTGGATGGATATTTGGCTCGCAAATGGAACCAAATGTCCGTCTTTGGCTCTTTCTGGACCCATTGGCTGATAAGCTCTTTGTTGGTGCAACGCTCGTCACCCTTACGGCCAAGGGCATCATCCCCTTGTGGCTAGGCGGTCTTATCTTAGGTCGTGACGCTGGCCTTCTTTTAGGCTCCTTCTATGTCCGTTATCGCACGAAGCCTGAAGGCGTTGGTTTCTTTGATATGGGTTCAGGGTCTGGTGTAGAGGCCGTTGAAGCATCTATGATTAGTAAATGGAACACTTTGTTTCAGTTTGGACTTCTCTGGTTCTCAATGACCCATGTCGCATTTAATATTCCTCCCGTCGAGCTGATGCCTGCAATCTGGGCTATCAGCGGCATTTCAACCTTTGCTTCTGGTTATGATTACTGGCGTCGAGGCAACTGGGATAATATCTTTGGAGATAAAAAGACAAACGACAATAAATAATTCTATCCCAGGGCTGACGTAAGATTAGGCGCAATCAAAGGCTCATAAGCAATATACATAATATGTGTAATGGAAATTATATAAACTCAACTTATCTCTCTTCAGGATGTACATTTCCTTAAGCTATTGTTTGGGTAGTAGCTAACAAAGGAAGTACACGTGTAATAATTTAACTCAAAAAAATGCTAGATGTAAAACATCTAGTCCTATGGAGGAGAACTTTGTGATCATGCATGCACCATACGTCAAGCATGCATAGTAGTGAGGTCTCAATTTTTAGCCTCGAAGTCCAGTTCGTCTCTGAAAATCAAGCTCCTCTTTCATCTCCTTCTGCCAGCGCTCGCGCTCCATCTGCTTCTTCTTTTTATGATCATGTTCTTTGCGGCGTAACTCATCGCGAATCTTTTGCGTCTCCATGGTATCGATCACGGTGTTTTCCCATTCATCACGTTTCCGCCTACTCTGTAGGGCGCGATCTCTAAGATATGAGGTAACCTCTAACTCGTCGACACGCCTTTCGCTAGTGTATGTGAGCCAAGGCTTAGTAGAAGGATCTTGAAAGGATGCTAACTCCGGCTGCACAGGCTGCAATGCGTCATTCTGTGGATAGCTGCTATGCTCGTGAAAATTTACAGCCAGGCGACCAGGACCAGACAAGGTCTCTCTTTGATTGTTATTAAAGTTGTTGTTGTTGTTGTTGTTATTGTTATTGTTGTTGTTGTTGTTGTTGTTGTTGTTGTTGTTGTTATCGCTGCTGCTATGATTGCCTGATTGTAACGTTAACGCTAACGGCGTCTGTTGATCTGACTTTTCATTTCCACTGCTTGACTTGTATTGCACGTTTACGTTTGCGCCGCCATTGGCACCAGGAGGAGTCTCACTTTTGACTGCGATTTTATCACCACTTGAATTACTTTTTAATCCGCTTAAGGGTTTCCCAAAAGATGAATGGTTCTTTATGAAGCTTCTCAAGCTGCGTTCATCATGTTGTTCCTCAATATCTCTCTCGGTCTGTTGAGTCCCCGCAGAAGTCAGTTCCTCACGCGCAGGTAAATTTAAAAAGGGGTGTTGCAGAAGACTGACTGCTGTCGGACGCTCTGCTGGAAGTCGCTGGAAGCAAATCATCAGAAATGAGCGTAAACCCGAAGAAATATCAGGCGGCATTGGCGGGGCCTCGTTTGTGTTACAAATATGGTACATTAATGCTTGAAGAGATCCAAACTTCATTGATTTCCAAGGAGGTTTGCCTGATACCATCTGCAAAGTTGTGCAACCGACACTCCAAATGTCGGCCTTTCGGCCATGGCCCGATTGCATTATAACTTCTGGGGCCATGAAGTATGGAGTCCCACGAAGTGACTGGTTTTCAAGGATACTTACTCCCGCCGACGCACTTAGAACTTTTGAAGCGCCGAAATCTGCAAGCTTTATGCAGCCTCGATCGTCTACAAGAATATTAGCACCTTTAATATCTCGATGAATCACGCCTTTCCGATGCAAATATGCTAGACCTTGGAGAATTTGTCGGGTGTATTTTCGCACAACGCTTTCTGTAAGTCCCCCAAACTTTTGTAATAGGCTTGCAATACTTCCTCCTGGAGCCCATTCTGTGAAGATGTAGACAATGTTGAGTCGGGCATCTGCTTCCGAGCCTAAGTACTGTACGATATTTTCATGGCGAAGCGAACGCATCAGGCCTACTTCCTGCTGAAGGGCTCGTACTTCGGCTTCGCTACTTGCATGAACCTCTTTCACAGCCATTAAAGAGCCACTGAGTTCATTTAGACCTACAAACACCTTTCCATACGACCCGGCGCCAATCAACTCCCCCTTCTTCCATCGCATTCGACGCTTGGAAGAGGAGGATGAAGTGACTGGTGTAGAATTTATCGGCGCTGCTGCTGTTGTGGGCGCAAGCATAGTCTCGTTTGATTTTCCAGGCACAGCACTGCTAGTGACGGGTTGTTGCAATAAAACTCCTATCTTAGCAGTTTCATGAATAACTTGCTGTTGTTTAGTTTCGTTGAGGCTAGAGCTCATGCGAAATACAGCGGACATTTGCTCTTCATGATTTTGCATAACTGGGATGTAGCCAGATGAACGTGACCTTCCTTTCATTTGGTTCATAACTGGTAGCGATGCATCTTCGTCCTTTGTCTCCGGTCCACTATCGCTCAGAGCAATTTGATGGTTGCCACCTTTATGTATAGAGTCTAATCGCGTGGAGATGTCATGTTTCCTGGATTGCTCCAAACCAAGAGATTGTTTAGAACCTGATTGTGTTCCCTCTGTGCCATGCTTTTGAGTCTCAGTTCTTGAATTTGCGGTAAAAAAAGCCTCGTCAAGTGATGGTGGAGGAGCCACCATTAAAGACGGGTTGCAGCCCATGGGGCTGCGAAATTGCTTGATCTTACCCTGGTCTGTAGATATTGCAACTCAAAATCTACAATAGCAAATTGTAAACCTGGTTTCGATTGGGGGAATCTGTGTCACTTGCCTCGATTAAACTCCTTAGCTGCCTACTCCGAGCTGCATACGAAGGTAGTCTTTGCAGGCCGCTGCTCTATACAAGGCTTAGTCGGAGTATGCAATAATGTTTGCAATACTTGCTTCGCTTCTTGACTTACGACTACAAACCTCCACCGGTCTTTTCTGCGATATTTCAATTCAGACAGCTTGATTTAACACGTTTGAATCATTACCTGAGATTGTTTAGAAGCCGTCGTGACTTTAATATAAAGATCAGTATTATATACTCCATCTTAAGCGCAATAATTACTTTCACTGAAGAGGCCTATTGAGGTGCACGTGTGTGCTAAAATCATAATAAATACTCTTAGCATTACTTTGTAAACCCCATCGTTACTTAGCCTAATCATATGCTATTTCGTTCTGGAAGTAAAAAGAGGGACTGATTTCCAGAGTCCACCCATCTACCTAAAATATTAAGGCTATCCCAATGCCATTAACGACGCACTCAACGGATCAATATGCATTTAAATTTTATTTAGTAATAGTTTTTTTTGCAGGAGCGGTATTGTATTCCGTGAATTCCAGTTCCGAATTCCACATGCCCAAGCACACACCCATTCAAAATGGATTTTACCAATTCTAATCGTTTTAGGTAGATAGCGGAACATTGAAAGCAGCTGTATCCAAATACTGCAGTTTTATAGAGAGCTCCGCGTCGATCGCATGCTCTTTAACAATCTTCCTCTTGAATGTGCACTATGCTAATTCTGCGATGTGGCCTAAGTGAACAGCTGTACTGATTGAAAAGGACATGAGTCAGAATAATCCGTAGTTTTCAAAGATTGAAATACAATACTAAATATTCTAGTGAAGCAGATTTAAAAGCAGAGATGATATAAAAGTGGCAGTGTTATCGCGCAGATCCTGCGCGCTCAACCAATACTTGCTGAGGAAAAGGTCTGAATGGTTCAAACATCTTACGGGGTCTCGAATAGAAAAGTGGCATGACGCATTTACCGTCATGGCGACAGCTCCTGGTGATTGCTCTTGCATTGTTCGTGGCACGATTAAGAGATTTTCAGGCTCACGGTATACTCCTGCCTCCTCGATCGCATTCTAACTTAACAAAGAATCAAGATAAGCTAGTTGTATCTAGTAGCAGTGTACAGGATCGAAGGTTAGCTGATGAAACCTTGTACGATTTACTTATTGTCCGTGTTACTTCAACGCAGGACAATTACACATATACAGAGCTCACACAAACCTTTGTAGACAATGTGACTTTGCAAATTAACGATTTCTACGTAGAGACATCAGGAGGAAATGCAAAATTTAATGTTACGATGTATCCATCTGTAGTCGAGATTGATACATTTGCCATGTCATCAAGCGATACTTCAACTCCGGTTTGTACAATTGGAGGAGCAGTTCCAAGCTTTCAGGATATTGCTTCCGCCACCAAATCGATGATAGGCTCTGTTTACGCATATCAATTTGAACGCATTGTCATTTCATTGCCAAGATGCGCAAACCTTCGCGCGAACGGCGTCACTGTAGAAGGCCTTGGAGAACTACCTGGCAAATATGTATGGATTAACGGACTCGATGATGACCCCAATGCTTTTTCCCAAACCCTTGCACACGAACTTGGTCATACATTCGGAGCTGGGCATGCTGGCTATGGCACATCTGCGTACGGAAATAAATATAGCATCATGGGGAATTTAGGAAGCCTCCCGGCGTCCCATTTTACTATTGGCGCGAAAGCAACGTTTGGCTGGGTAGATGTCGATTCTCAAGTGCAGATTTTGGGTTCATCAGATTATTGTGAAGCACTCTCGTACTGTGCCTTAGGAGGAACATATTGGGTTTATGCTCATGATGAGGGTTCATATGAAGATGGAAGATTGTACGGTCTGAAGCTATACACAGCTGACGCAAGCAGATATTTGTGGATTGAGTATCGCCAAAACTACTTTGAACTGGATGGCGCATTGCTGACATGGGCATACTCAGGCACTGCAGGTACGTACGGACCTTCTAGAATTTTAGACTACGAACCTCTTACAAGCGATCTTGGTGATGCATTTGTCCCAGTTGGCCAGTCTTACATATATGACTTCGGTCGAACAAGTGCACACATTCGAGTTGTGAAGGTCAACACAGATGTTCCAGCCATCCAGGTGCAGGTGGAGTACCTGGACAGCTGGACATTGCAGTCGACTAGTGCCCAGCTTGATTCGGCAAGTTGTAACGCATCTGTAACAACGAGCTCAAACGAATCGCAGTTGTTTAAATTTACCGTGACAGATCCTGCAACCGTTATTATTCAACAAGAATGTATTAACGCAAGTTTATTATCAACAAACGCAAGCGACCCTGGGATTTATTTGTACGAGCGTTTGCCAGCAAATCTCTACATCAACTCCTCAGGTATGGTTGATAGCAGCATGAACCCGAACTTCGATTCCGCTGACATTGGGGTAGGGGCTTCAGGTTATGTACCCTTCTATACAGGCTGCGAATCATCATCATGTGACGTAGAGGTTTCACTTGAACCGTACTATTCGGGACTATGGGAGAACACAGGAGAAATAATGAACGATATGCCAGTTTACATGAAAACTCTGGGGGAGTACGACTATTATTTTGTTTTCAAACCAGACACATATTTGCCAGTCCTTCACGGCAAGTACGACATTTGGGTCATCACGATGGACACTTCTAGTAACTCTATTTATGGTTACGTTCGTCCATCTTCATCAGATACCTTGCTTGCAGATATCGGTACAAATGCAGCTAGTGTAATGTATGTAAATGGTTCTGGTTCTCAAGTCTTCGTTGATGATGGTACTTCTTTTACCTGTGGATATGTAAAGACAAAAATTGCAATTAAGGACTTGTACATTGAGGAAAGTGGTGATACATACTCTTCATTAGACGGGGCGGAAGTTCGGTTTCATGCATTTATGCAAACTAACTATTTGCTTGTTCATGGTTCTCCGAAAGGGTTCTCTTTTACACCTGAATGTGAGACTCTATACTGTACAGCGAATCGTTACTATAGTCGAATGATACAGTCGTGCCTAGATTGTCCAAATGGGAAAATTTCTCTTCCACAAAGCGTCAGTCTTAAGTCTTGTGTTAAAGCTTGTGAGAATATCTTTTTACAAGCCACAGACGTCGCAAACTCTTACTACGGAGCAGATGGCTTATATGTACCACACGGGTATTATAATAATCTTCGTGCCTGGACAATTTACGGAGCCAGTACTCGCACAAACCCTTACGCTATCTATTACTTATCAAACATGTGGGTTCTTGGCCCATCGGTTGGCTCAGTTGCCTACTATGAAGTTCTCACAAATCTTGATGTACAGCATCCTATTCTTGTTACAGATGCCTTAGATGGTTTCAATTTGAGCTGTGCCTGTGATTCTTTGCCTGACTGTGCAGGGTGTTCATCCAACCAATTACCTAGCCCTGCTGCCTTGGACGAATGTTTCTACCCATGCTTAGATCTTTTGGTTTTAGGTTACTCAGCTATTGCTGGACTTTTACATATACAACAATTGAAAACGGCCGCCCTTGCTTTGAGTCAGAAACCTATAAATTGGTTGCATCCAAAACAGGGAAATGGCGTTTTTACGATCTTCGCACCAATACCGCAGTTGCGGCCCACAGTACCACGAACGCGTTCTGGCCCATAGACTTGGAGGCTTCTGCTTGGTCGATTTCTTCGGGAACCATAACGATCCAAATAAGTTGTGCAAGTGGGTCAAGCATAGATATGACAAGCTATAGTTCCTGGTTGGAACTCACAACCGACGCTCCAACACTAGCTCCTACGAAGAATCCTACATCTGAACCAACGACGTATCCCTCCCTTCTACCTACGAATTTTCCTACCGTTGAGCCAACTCCAAAGCCTACATCCAAGCCAACCATGAACCCAACCAAAATCCCTACTAACTTCCCTACTCTTCAGCCGACAAAGTACCCAACTCAAACACCAACAAGTTCCCCTACAGATTTTCCAACTGTAAAACCTACATCTAAGCCCACCTTAAAGCCTACATTCTTTCCAACTGCGACACCTACATCTGAGCCAACTGTAAAACCAACAACCAAGCCAACCGTAAACCCGACCAGTTTCCCCACGTCGAGTCCTACGAATGATCAGACACTGACACCAACCCTAGCACCAACCAATAATAACAGCCGTGGAATCGTCGGCGATATCATCGATAACTTTTTTGGGTTACCAACGCCACAGCCTACGCTACAGCCTACGCTACAGCCTACGCCACAGCCCACGCCACAGCCCACGCCACAGCCTACGCCACAGCCCACGCCACAGCCTACGCCACAGCCCACGCCACAGCCCACGCCACAGCCCACGCCACAGCCTACGCCACAGCCCACGCCACAGCCCACGCCACAGCCCACGCTACAGCCTACGCTACAGCCTACGCTAGACCCAACACCAGACCCAACATCAAACTCAACATCAGAACATATTACATTTACACCAAGCACAAGTCCAAGCCAGTCTCCAAGTCTAGCCACAGCTGGGACGAATACAACTGGTATGGATCTAGAGGGTTCTTCCTCGACGGGAAGCGATGGTACAACATCTTTGAATAACGGAGATGCTGACTCATCGGATAGTGGAATGTCAAGTGTTCTCAAATCAATTGCAATAGTTTTTGGTGTCTTCTGCGTAGTCGGTGGGATTGTAATGGCAATTATGGCTCGTGATATGCACAATCGCCAAAAGCGACGCCGTGAAAAGAGGGAGCTGGGAGCTGCTCATGCAAACGCATTAAGTCCTTCAGCTGCAACGCGTAAGATGGACGTAGCCGCATTTCACCCTGAAATGTATGATGACATACCAGGCCCTCCTCCAGGATTGGGACGAGACGACATCGAGTTACAATATAACCCGATGTATTAGTGGATGTGTAAAGAGCTGCAAGCCTCGGGTCTAGGGCTCCATGGTGTAGAGAGACTCCTGGGCTATTTCAACACGATTATGCATTTCAAACACAACACCTTTTATGAATATGTATAATATATGCAAGTTAATGTGTGGATGATGCTGTGATTGCGACATAGTTCGGCCAAAGTACGTAGCAGTTGTATTTTTTTTTTTCAAAAGAGAGCAAATACAGTGCAAAGAAATTACAGACTTCCTTCGTGATCTATATAGAAAGGAAAAGAAAACCAACGAAAAAAAAGTTTTTGAAGAACAGCATAATATATTTTAAAGAAGATATTTATTTCAATTGTTTAAAATAGGAGATCATCAATATGTGGTGATCTTTTCTTTCTAAAGGGAAATTGCATGTCCTTCTGTGAGATCGAGTTTGAACGTTGAAAGAAACAAAAACAGCGAAAATGGTGTAAGAATTCTAATCTCTCGTTTAGAGTAGCCGAATGTGACAGGATAAGTGAGAAGAGATAAAAAGCGTGGCGGCGTGTTTAGGTCAAGCAGCTCTAGCGAAGCCTGTAGATGTCCTTGCGGGTGGCCTTTTGGTGCTCACCCTCGAACTCGTACTCGAGCTCAATATCAAGGTCGCGCTTGTTGCCCTTGTTCTGCTTGGTGGAGATGGTACCAGTGATGCGCTCACCCTGGTTGATGGTGAGGTCGTCGCGAAGGTAGAAGATAGTTTGCTTCCAGTGTGTGTATTGGGCGTGCGGGCCGGTGCTGAAGTGAACAGGCTTGTGGCACTTGCTAAATTCGATGTCAAAGTATACGAGAAGGGCGTGGCAGTAATCATCGCGAATGGCTTCAATGTTGAATTTGCTAGAAAAGTCAACCTCGCTTTGCTTCATGGTGCCAACGTCGAACTCGGCAAGGAGGCATGGAGTAGTCATGACCGTGTTGCTGTCAACGGTTTCGACGAGAGGCTCAGTGAAGGCCATCTCCTTAATGACGCTCATGTCGAAGCCGTAGACATTGTTCCAGTAGTGGATCTTCTCTTCCTTGTACTGGGCATCCTCAATACCACAAATGTACATCTTTGCCTTATCGGGCATCATAATACCAGTCTCCTTGTTGAGCCACTTATCACGGGCCACAAGTACGCTATCGAGCATGGATTCGTAAAGGAGAAAGTATCCCATCCATTCAGAGATGATAATGTCAACTCCACCGGGGCCACAGTCGAGCTCCACCTCCTCGATCTTGCCGCGAATGACCTCAACAACATTATCAAGGTTGTTGGCCTTGACGATCTTCTTAGCCTGCTCAGCAATACCAGAGAAGTCGACAGCATACACCTTCTTGGCGCCAGCCTTGGCAGCAAACATGCTCAAGATTCCAGTGCCGCATCCAACATCGAGGACGGTCTTGCCCTCAAAGAGGTGCTTGTTTTGCACAATGCTGCGCATATAGGACATGGTGCGGACCTCGTCCTTGAGCATCTCCTCATGAATTCCGTGGTGGGAGTACGAGTCAAAGTAGTAGTCCTTGCTCGTAAGGCTCAGCTGCTTCTCATCAGTCTCAGCAGAGGCGGCGGCCTTGGGGGCCACGGGAGGTTCAACCTCAACCTTCTTGTCCTCAGCGCTCATCTTGAGTAGAGTTTATCCGTGCAAATGTTTTACAAGCTACTGTTGAAGATAGTTCAACTGCTGACTGGAACTCAGGCTGCTCTTTGCAGACTTGCACACGACTGATCACTCTTCGCACGAAGAGATCTGCTGGTGCCTCTGCTCCTTCAATTTCCTCAATTTTGCTTGCTTGCGCTGGTTGGTCCTCCGGCGCCACTCAGACAGCTATTCTAGGATATCTCATATTAGCAAGGATATCCTTGAACTGTCTCCACCAGCGAAAGTTGAATCAATTTTTTATTTACCAAATTCGGTACGTAGCTTACTATGTAGGTATCCATCTATTTGGTTATAAGTGGGATAAAATTGTTTGGAATAAATTCAAAGAACTAACTGTACTATAGGAATGAATGAGTGAATGAATGAATGAATGAACTCGAATGAATGAATGAACTCGAATGAACTCGAATGAACTCGAATGAACTCGAATGAACTCGAATGAATGAATGAACTCGAATGAATGAATGAACTCGAATGAATTAAGGATAGCCATAATAACTCATGAATATTTAGGCAGGGTCTCTTCGCGTGGATTGTGAAGGATATGCTCTTTCATTAGAATTGCTTCGGCAATGGGCTAGGTCGTCTGTAGGTGAATATTGAGACAAGGAGCCTTCTAGCAGTAAGGTTAATAGGCTACATAGGTACTTATCTTGGCCTACAGGCAGGAAGTATTTGTCAAGCAGATAGGTAGGGCGGTACATAAACTTAGTCATCGTCGCATGCTATGATATGGACACAAGAAAGCACTTTAGAAAAAGAAAGACGAAGAGGAAAAAATTATTAGTGTTGCCGTGAACTGGGCTCGACCTGTGCCTGGGTTACTCCAAGCCAGCTGACACTTATTTCCACGGGCTGTTTTCACACATAAACCCATAAGTTTGTTATGGAAACAGGAAATTGCATAGGCCTTCAAAAAGAAGCTGAGTCAAATGCTATGCTTTGAAGAGTGGTGAAAAACTTCCACAACCGCTTATCAGAATTATCAAGGCAATTGGAGATCTTGACACCTGGAAGTGAAACGCTAAAAGCAGATATGGGTGATTGCGATTTAACTAGCAAACCTGGCACTTGAAATAATAATATGATTTTATCAAAGACTGACTTCACTCAACGCGTATGCTAAGAAAAGAAGACAAAGATCACAGGACCAGAGAATAGAATACATGAAGAAGACAAGTAAGACTAAATTTGCTCAGACATCATTCAGCTATGCAAGACAAGAAGATTAAAAAACAAAGAAGAAAAGAAAGAGTCCAAAAAGAACAAAAATTGCAGCAAAGGTAGAAAGAAGAAAACGAAAGCAAGCTCAGAGACAAGTAGTTTTGTAAATTTGTTTTGGGTTTTGTTTGGTTTGTGGGCGTTTGTATGTATGGTGATTTGTAAAAGAAAAACAAGCTGGTGCTGCATGCGTGCATTAAAATTACTTTCCATCCTTCTTGGTGCCAGATACGACATCATCCACACGAAGAAGCATAGCGGCAGCCTCAATAGAGGTCTTAACAATCTGAGTCTTGACACTGAAAGGCTCCCAAATGTTAAGTTCTTCCATAGACACAAGCTCACCGGTTTCACCGTTGACACCCATGTTAGTGTTGCCACCCTGAGCGTGCAAGGCACGGAGCTCGGTAAGACGGCGCACAACATCAACACCGCAGTTTTCCAAAAGGGTACGCGGGATCACCTCGAACGCAATACCAACAGCCTTGTACGGCCACTGCTGCACACCCTCAATAGTCTTGGACTTCTCAGAGAGGGCCTGTGCAATAGCCATCTCAGTGGCACCACCGCCAGGGAGAACCTTGGGCTCAAGCACAATGTTTTTGGCGACTTGCATGGCATCCTGAATGTTACGCTCAACCTCGTTAAGAACATCCTTTGAGCCTCCGCGGAGGAGCAATGTACACGCTTTGGGGCTTTCGCACTTCTCAATAAAACTAAAGTATTCATCGCCGATCTTCCGGACCTCAAAGAGACCACAGCCAGTGCCGATGTCAGACTCCTGGATCTCCTCAGTACGGGACACAATAGTGGCACCAGTGGCACGTGCAACACGGTTGTTATCTGTCTTGCGAAGGCGGCGGAGTGCAGTGATTCCAGCCTTCTGCAAGTAGTGCTGTGCAAGATCCGACACACCCTTCTCGCAGAGCACGAGGTCAGGCTTATGGCTAATAATATCTGCGCAGAGTCGCTCAACGTACTCCTCCTCGAGCTTGAGAAGCACATCCCAGTCGGTGTCATTGCTGAGCTCTACACTTGTCTGAGACTCACCCTTCTTGTACTCGAGAGAGCAGTCAAGGAGCAGGATACGCGGGTTTTCAATACGACGTCTCATCTTGGAGTGAGTTACATCCTTGTTCAGCATGACACCATCGAGCACAAGGCAGTCGGAGAGCTCTCCGCCAGGGATCTTCTCAATACGAGCATAGCGCTTGATATCAACCTCCTTTGAACTGGCCCTCCCCTGAACAGTGATCTTCATTACGGCATCGAGAGCCATGTTGACGATCTTATCGCCCCAGCGGTGCACATATTTAGTTCCCACAGAGGCGTCAACGATCTTAAACAGAGACTCACGGTCGGTGATATCGAGAGGGCGAGCGATCTGATCGCAGACAGCAAGGGCCTCCTCCATTGCGCGGTAATACGCTTGAACGATCTGGGTAGGGTGCAGGCGCTCGGCACGAAGGAAAGGCTCAGCCACAGTGAGCATCTCGCCGCTGAGCACAATAACGGAGGTGGAGCCATCTCCAGCCTCTTCGTCTTGGCTACGAGCAAGCTCAAGCATGCTCTTGGCTGCGGGGTGAGACACATCGAGCTCACGGAGGATGGCATGGCCGTCGTTGGTAAGGACGATGCCACCAAGCGAGTCGATAAGCATCTTGAGTGCAGAGTTGGGACCAAGGGTGGTGCGAACGATGTCACTTACAGCACGCGCGGCCTGAACATTGGCGAGCTGTGTCTTGCGACCGCTTTCGCGGCGCTGCGTCTGGTTCAGGACGAAGACGCCTGGGTTGCCTCTGGCCTGCATCATGTTTTCGCTTCGATCTCAAACTTCGATTTGGATTTGGATTCGAACTTCGCCGTCCACAACGAAACAAAGCCTAGTTCGCAGTGACTGACCGACTGACCGACTGAGAGCCTATCTGTCTATCTGTCTGTCTGTCTGCTGACCGATCGATTGATCGGTGTCTGCGACGGCGGAGAAAGAAACTCTTTCGGTTCTGAGTTTGCCCGCTATGGAAAAGCGTTTTCTCAGGAAGGAGTGTGATCTGTATTGAAATGAAAAGAGAGAAATAAAGGCGGCTGATTGAACTGTAAGCTTGAATGCCTGTTCTGCGGAGGTCGAAGGTCAGGATTCGACGCCCTTGGCTAAAATATTGTAAACGTTGGTGTGAGGGCTCCTATCTGCTACTCTTGGACGCTCAGGATCGGCGCGAGGAGGAGCCTGAGCGCGATAAACGTGCTCGCGGACTTATGTTTACCGCCAACCGTCGTCACAATCCTCCTTCGCGAAGCCCGCTCAGAGGGGTCTTCCGGAAGTCTCGGCTTTTCTTCTATAACGTTCGCAAGCTTACCACCATTGCACAAACGGCAAATTGGTTTTACCGCTCTCTAACACTCGCTCTATACACCCCTCCAAAGATGCTCTCCTCTCTTTCCATATATCCCTCTCTCTCTCTCTCTATGTCCATAATTAATATCTATCATATAGGCCATCAATATGGAGAAAAGAATCAGTTAGCAGTGCTAGGACCAGCTACTGTAGTAGTCTCCACTAGCTGGGCCTACCCAGTAGAGGGCACATAGACAGAGCTCTACCAGTGGGATGAGATATAGGCGCCTCTCTAAGCCTCCTAGCGAGGTAGTAGACAGACAGTTAAATTGCCATGCAGGGCTTTCCGTTCACAGGCAGCTCAAGCCAGCAAGCACTGCAGTTGGATGCAGAGCAGAATCTCAGGAGCAGCAGGCAACACGCACATTGTGGAGCAGGAAATGACCTCGGTTCTCGATGACACGGGAAGGCTTGCTTGGGCCTGGGGAAGCAAGAGAAAGCGACGAGGACATGGCACAGCCATTTGCAACATTCCTGCTAGTAGTTCTGTCGTTGCGTTTAGGGAAAGTGGGCTCACATACTAATGAATGAGTAGTAAGTGGGTAGGCGCCCAATAATAGTCCAATTATAGCATGCGAGAATTACGGTTAGACTGTAAGAATAAAGGGGGAGACATTTTCCAAGACACAACGGCAGTACAAATTGACCAAAGTCATAAAGGAGAATGGGAGATTCCACTTCGGCATGCAAGGCAGTCCAATCAAAATTTCGGGTGGCTCTTTTTT
Organism: Schizochytrium sp. TIO01; assembly: GCA_004764695.1. Taxonomy (NCBI): domain Eukaryota; class Bigyra; order Thraustochytrida; family Thraustochytriidae; genus Schizochytrium; species Schizochytrium sp. TIO01. The sequence continues at coordinate 3,598,707 of SMSO01000037.1, read as the reverse complement.
TTCTTGTTCGATGCGAGAACAGGTGATCGACGGGTCATACGATGGTTGAGACAGACCACAGGATTCAGAGTTCAATCGCAATGCGATAGGCAGGGCTCTCTAGGTTTGTAAGAGCTGCTCCCTTTTAAAAATATGCAAAGTTCTTGTTGAATAGTCTTGAAAGAATTTCAAGAAGCTTGATCGTGGAAATACTTCTATGCGATCAACACATTGCATTGATTTTGCTCAGGACGATTTCAACCCTCTCCGAGCAATCATGTTCTCTAAAAAAACAGAAAAAACGATCAAAATCAAGCACCGACTTTTCCATACAGATTTATGAATGTTCTCCAAGTTTACCTACCAAAAAACCACTAAGGGAGGAACAAACGAGATTCATTTTTTAAATTGAGTCCATGGAAAGTGTACCTGGCACCCCCATCCGCACCCTCAAAAAAATGACAATAAATCGTTATGAGTATGATTGTTCGCTCTAGTCCGTCAGGTAGGAAAATAGAGTTTCATAGTTCCCTTGCTTTTAAAAGTTTAAAAAGAAGAAGAAGAAGAAGATAGTAGAATTAGAATTCACAATGTTGATTGTCAATGTTTTTGTGGCTGTGTGCTGTTTAGTAAAGAATATCTCACGCCGTTATTCCTATTTTGCCAACGGAGATCCAAGCAAAAGAAGATGTAAAAAAAATCTCTTATGAGACAATAGTGGTTTTCAATTTTTAAATGTGCAAGGAAATCTGGACACCTTTGTCAAATATGTGGAGAGGATTGTCTTGATGCTACAAAGGGATGGCCAGGCTACGGCTTGAACAAGTTTGTTGTCGGGATCAGAGAAGTATATTGCACAAGTTTTTCTGGCCGGAGGAGACTTTCTGATTGATGTACGGATACTTGGGAGGGGTGGGTGGAATCCTAATGCAAGGCCTAACATTTAGAAGGACTCCTTTAAGCTGCCAGAGATAGGCGCATCGCCACCTCAACCTGTAACTCCTCATCCAGTTGGGAGACATCAAGGCGGCGAAGTGTGCTTTCATTTACAGTCGCGAGCCAGGCGCGGGTTTGATATACACTACGGCGAGCACCGTACGAGGAATAAATGTCGTCGTCATGACCATCAACATCAAGTCCAGCTTCAGCTAGCATGCGTTGGAGGCTGGCTTCCGCATTCGCAAGTACAGCAGCGTCGCCAATTAAAGAAGAATTCGAAGCTGTAGTTGACACAGTGGAAGAACGGCTCCGCATAGCCTGCTGGCGCATCGCGCGTTGTTGTTTCTCCCAGCGGGTCTCAAGACGAGGAAGCATTTGTACATATGTATGAATGGCCTGCATAAGGTCATCCACATGCTCAGATCCGTCCGGGATTTTGTCTTGGCCAAGCTCAATCCAAAGCTCGCTACCTGCGCCGTCGCCACGGCAGGTCGGACACGCGCTACTGTGCTGGCGCCATTCTTCGTAGCAGTTTCGGCAAATGCCATGGCCGCAAGGAGGCGCAACCGCAATGCGAGCATCCATGCAGATTGGGCACTCGCGGTCATCAACATCATCATACGCTGAAGCATTTGATGCTTTGGCAAGTTGAACATTCTGCCCAGAATCGCATAAGGTTTTTGCATCCGAGTTCGAGGCACTGCAACGTGATCCTTCGGCTGCATCTTCACAATCAAGGACCTTGACAGTTGCACACGCCTTGGTAGATGCAGCACTCGCTCCATCTGCTTTTGCCATTTCTTTGGCAAAGCTCTCGCTATCCCACAAGTCCTTCAGCATAAAGAAGAGGACGTAGAAGCCCCGAACAGAAGTGAGCCGGGGCGGTGCATCCGCATGCTCAAAGACCTGAGTGACCTTGACATATGTCATTCGAGGCATAGCCCAGAACACTGAGGATCCGCCAATAATCTCAAATTCCAGTCTAAACCCCACAATATCGGAAGCCACTGCAGAAAAGGCAGCAGCTTCTAGAACATCCCGCTTGAAGTTCTTGAAGCTTGAGATCCGATCGTTAATGCGGCGGTCTGCCTTGACGCGGCGGCCGCCCTCTAAATCTGTAGACCCGTTCAGATCATTGCACCCAACGTAGCTACCACGGTGAGCTTTATCTAATTTTAGACCTACGTGCTGCAGCTGATTCCCCATTGTTGTGCACAATCCCGTCAAGCAATCTATTTAAACACAGAAGAATACGTACAAAACTAACCAGGCAGTAACCTTCAACAAAATTCTCGCTGCGAGATACTCGCTTGTTCGATCCGTCCTGGCAAAAGCCCTGATGAAATTTGAAAGGTCTTCGAGTAAATCTACGCTCAACACAGGCCTAAGCAAAGATACAGATAGCAATGGCCAGGCAAGGGTGCGTATGTATAGGCGCCTGGTGTTTCGTTTCTGAGTCTTCGATCGACCCAAGTAGGACGCGAGGATGACTGATGCGAGGTCCCTCAAGGCGGATCTTTCCTCAACGGGGCGAACCGGGCGCGTTCGGTACTCTGTAGCCCGCAGACCCTCAACTTTCGCTACAGCTAGAGAAGACAAGGAGGTGATGTGCGGCTGAGCAAGCAGCAGTGAGCGTACGGGCGGGCGGCCTCGTTGCCTCTTTGGCGCAGCGATTCCCGCGTCCGCTGAAGAGCTGAAGACCCGAATTCCGAACGAGCTGAGAGAAAGAAAGAAACAAGAATAAAGAAATTCGCCCATTTTCTCTCAGAGGGGAGAACATGAAAGAGAAAGGCAAAGAGGGGAAGAGGGAGGATCCACCGCCCTCTCTCTTCGAAGCAGATGTGGGACAGTGTGTTCAAAGGAGAAACTCGAAATATTTGCAATCAACCATCGCTATTATACGTAGGTTTTATAGGCCTTTGGAGGTGTTTATACCAGTGAACTGATCCCGCAGTTCACGATATGTATGGGGAGAATTGAATAGCTGCGGGGAAAAAACGTGGAGCCAAGCTGAGTTTGTGAAGGATAGAGTACAAGTGGGAGAATGTTCATTACCTACAGCACTGCGGGAGTATTTTTATATAAACTTGAGGTATCCTCCTCTCAAGCATACTGCAAATAAACGTGCCAGTGGAAGTTAGAGGAATCGTTGTGTTAAAAATTTGCGTTAGTCGGTCAAGCAAACGGCGCTGAGCGCCATGTTAGACTAACTGAGCATCACAGTTCAGAGAGTACGTGAAGTTCTATAGTATATCCTAGCGAGTCCCTTGTCCGAGACAAGTCGGCGCTTGTTTTGCCCTAATGTTTACAGTAGGCGTCTCCTAAACGAGGGAGAGGGAGGGGTCCCTCCCAGTTAGAGGGTACTGGTACCAATATCCGGTAGCTTCCGCTAGTACTGGTGAGGCAAGAGAGGCTTGGAAATTCAAATGGAAATTCAATTGGAAATTCAATTCAAAGTTCAAAATCGAAATTGGAGATCTTCGATGTTCTTCGCAAATTCAGATGGTCTGAAGAAGAAGTTGGAGAAGGTAGCGAGGCAGACCAAATTGAATTTGGGCTAGAAGCAACAGGCCGCGAGCGTGCGCGACTAGGAGTTGCCGGATGCATCGCTCTAGTAGGATGGATGGCGGTTCTGATGGACAATGATGGGGAAAGGCGGACGTGGAGGACATGGTTAGTTAGGAGTTCCAGTGGGATGGATCTTAGCAGAAATGTGCAAAGTTGGGGTATTAAATGTGTATTAATAGTACTATGAGCACAACAAGGCTAGGCTTTCCAAAAGGATCTGATAGATTGATGTTCGATTTCATCGAGGGTTTAATTGATGGGTCGGCGACGAGCGAGCTGACAGACAGGCGGATGAGGCACTAATTTGTAAGGGGTATTCGAAGTTCGCTTAATTTGAATGCAAAGCAGCCTCGATTGGAGCGGTTGCCTATAACATGATCTTCCTTCTTTAAATGGTGAGGTCAAAACACGACCACCTTGGGAAGGCCCGCCTTGAGGTGCTTACAAGTCATGAGGCAAGGCAGGCAGTTGCGAGACCATGCAGATTCCTTACACAATGACTTATGTAGAAGCTAGGCAGCAGGCTCACTGGCCAAGCGACTAGGTGGGTGACCGAGTGATGAAGCGATTGAGAACCAGGTTTTAACGAAAATAGAATCTCTTACATTAAAAGTCAAAACTTAGGATCTCAGTATGAGTAGCGAATTGAGGAATGATCGCAGCCTACCTCTTAGATGACCATTCCACACCGCGTCTGCAGCACCCGTTGACCAAGTCGAGGTTCTATGGTGGACCACAATACGTTATGAGGGTGTGGCGATATTTGATATTTGTACAACACCTTGCCAATTCTTTACCTACATTCTGGAGGGTTGCGCTAACGCCAAGGATGGAGGATTAACGTGGTAAAAAAAGTGCAGCAGGCCTTGGTTATGTGATTGTATGGAGTCATGAATGACTTAAATTTTCCCTCTAAAAGTGCGAATCGAATGCAAAATTATCTTCACATTCAACAGGCAAAAGCAGAAATAGTAGCGATGTTTTGCTGGAGCGGGGTCAATTAAACTAAAGTTTATATAGACCAGAGTAGTTGAGAGTAGCGCAAACTTGTGTCGGTTCATGATCTGCCACAAAACTGTCATCATATGCTGGAATACATGACCGTCTCACAAAGGTAGTAATGATTGTCAGATTTGAGTTTTGCATATTTCTACCGCTAAAGCGATGCATTTGAGTCACAGCGCGTGGTAGCACTGCAACTCTCGGGGGAAGGGGGGAGATTTGCTGCGAAGAGTCGCACTAGGAGCGACTTGGCAATGAAGAGTTGTTACTATGTTGAGCTAGACTTTTAAAAGCCCAAGTCCATTCAATTTGAACTAGTTCTCAGATTCAATCATGGACACAGTTGATAAACTAGCCAAATCGAAATATAACCTCGCAGGCTTTTGAGAAGGTTCCCAAGGCGTTATCTTGGTATGCATCAAGCTGAAAGGCAAAGGATGCGGTTTTTCTCATTACTATCCTCGCTTATAATAGGAAGCGGCGAAAAACCTATAACTTGCTGCAAGTTGTTGCAAAGTTTACTCCGCCCATGTTTGAGCTATGAGGGGAAATGAAATATGATATATTTGGCTTGACAATGTTGTTCAACTCCGTTAGCTTACTTTGGATGAGGCTTTGAAATTATTTCGCTTTGCTGTACTTAGTTCTTCCATTCCAGTATGCCACTGGACAAAGGATTTAAAACTCAAACTCTGTTTTTAGAAACTTTTAACGACAGCAGCTTAATTTTGCTAGCTTAACAACCTAAATCTTATCATAGATATTTTGAACGCATACCTTTTGTTGGATAAGTCATTGCGTCAACCTTATACATTTTCTAAAGGCAAAGCAATGCCGTCAACCACTTCGTCTTATTTAGTAAGCATCGCCTGCAGAATCGCTGCTTCGATCGAAAGCTGAGACACAAACCCAGATACAAACAAAACGTCATGGCCTCCTCCCTTCGCTTCCCCATGAGTAAAATATATGATCCTGTGACCACATAAATCTACGCATAGCTTATGCTCGTGAAAGAGCTAGCACTGACTTCCGAATGATCAATTGGCGCATTTAAACTAACTTTGGTCATTTTGTTAAGATGACAAGTTATTTCAAAGCGATATCTTAGAAATGAAACCCTATTGAAGAACGAAGACATATTGGAAGCTAGAAACCAGAAAGCCGTCCAAAATATTACCAATGTTCCATCGTGGAGTAAGGAACGGTTGCTTTGCTGCTGCATCTGCATACATATTAGCGTCTGTACTGAAAGTTAACTAAATTTTCGCTTGTTCGAAATGCTGAGTTCATTAAGTTTTCGAAAGCTCATTACGATTCTGACACAATGAACACTAGGTATCTTACCGTGATATATTTGTTCTTCCATGCAAAATATTCGAGTAATCTATGCTTTAAATTAGATGCTCTGCAAAACACACCCTCTCTGACTCCTGCTCGTGAAGGCCATGAAATAACAACACAAGAAAATAGTTTTGCATTTTGCTTTTTATCCCATCAATTTTTTGGCTCTGAAGTTCTTCATCATCGAATCACAGCCAAATAAAGTCTGGTTGGTTGAACAGCAGATCATCAGAGATGGACGCTATGACTATTTTTTTCAATGAGAACTTTGCATTCTCTTAAAATGAGAAGCGCGAAGTGACAATAGTATGTGGACTCGCTAAGAAGATGGATTGTCTAATAACTTGAGCAAAAACTCAGCCAAAACAATCGCTCAATAATTATCTTCTGGCTACTGTGTACTGGTAGTCTAGAGTTAAGTTGGAGACGACTTATTGGAAATTTCTAGGTGCCGTCCTAGCATGATCTTTAAACTTAGACAATCCCAGTATTAGTAATAAACGTTTTGACTTAGGTTTCTACCTAGATCAAAGTATTGATAGGAGTACTGACCTGTGAGAGAAGGAATTGTACTGATCAGATACTAGGTGCAAACTAGTCCTTCACCTGAGTTAAAAACTCAACTCAAAGCAAATCACTCATGAAGCGCAGATCTCTTTTGTAGTCGATCAAGTTTTAAATTAAAAAATTAAAAACTCAAATCAAATCACTCACCAATAGACGCGGTAGAAGTACTACACATTCTAACACATTTCTATGTAGGCAATAAGTTCTTGGGTGTAAATAGAGAAAACAACGAGGAAAATGATTGCAGGCGGCGAAAGTAAACTCTATAAATTGCGGTTTTCAAACCGCTCTGCCATGGGGATGCTCGTTCAGGAAGTCTCCAGTTCGCTTTCTTCGTAAACAACGCTTTTCAACTCCAATATACGAACAACCATTCCCAACTTGCTGATCATTAGTCACTGCTATCAGAGATATTGCGTGTCGTCTTTTCATTCATCCTAAGTTTCGGTTGTTTCATATTTTCAGTTTTGAACAATGCATTCACCTCCTGGATTACTATATGGAGTGGCTAATAAAAGTTCTATCTCCAACAATTTAAAATAAAAGCACCTTAAAAAACTTAATCATTTCAGTCCCTTGCCCATTGACCTGTTAAAGGACCATTGGCTGTGAGTTTTTTGCTTACTTCCTCGTGTATATGATGGTAGAATTGGGTACTCAAAGCAAGCCTCGTTTGAAAATACGGACGCATTCTTTCATTTGTACCTAGGTAACAACTCTGGATGGTTGCAAATGCCCACCTTAAACTTGCTTAAAGGCAACCCCCTTAAAAGTTACTGGCTCCCCAAGCATGCAATAATTTCAGAGCTTCTATTATAAGGAAATGTAGTCTGATGTCAAGCCAGCAAGCATAGGTTTCGTGTAAATATGGAACCAGCTTCCAGTTCAAATAGGTACGAGTTACGGCTGTGACTATTGTTGTGTTCAGTCATCTTCAATGGTTCGCAGATTGTGACGATTGAAGACCGCCTACGTCTTTTCATCCACCACTGCACAGGAATCTCCCCTGCACCACTTTCAGAGTAAGATGGCTTTCTCTTTCTCTTTCTTTTTTAATCGTCTTTGCCTTGATTGTTGAGAGCAGCTACTTAGGTACCTAAAGTTTTGTCTTTAGATGAGGTTGTGCTACCGCACAGCGAAAGCAACTAAGCTCTATAGCATGAAAAATACGGGGCCTTGTGCAAATAGAATGAATTCTAAGACCACTGAGGAGTATGAGTGGCATCTGTTGATTAGAACTACTTTAGAATAGGTAACTAGTGATAGATGATACCCTCACAGAAAACTTGCTAGGAGAGGAGTATTTTTGGTCAGCTTATTTGAACAGAACTTTATTTCACAGAGGTCTACAAAGAGATTCTGACTTGTTAGTTGTTCTCGACATATATAGCAGTTGGTTGATATATAGCAGCTCCTTGGTTAATAAATAAATAAATAAAATCAAGTTCTAGATGGATATCAAACTAAGACGACACAAAATTGAAATTAACAGCCCTGCGGAAAAAGCTATCTTCCGAGGTTTAAAAAATGAAGCAGCTTTTAGGTGAAGTCTTCTACAATGGCTAGCTTCCGTCATGTCTAATTATAATTCTCAGACACAAGATTTGACCTTTTTTCTATCTTTCACAACAGCAACATGATTTGTAAACTGTTTTAGAGTCAAGAATATATTACTAAAAGCAGTAACTAGTAGGGAATTCGGATTATACTATAGTTTGGTATGAAGATTAACACAACCCTTTCGAATTCTGCCGAACCAATAAAGCAAAACCGAATATCAAGCAATCAGCGGATTGCAATAATCGGATAGAACGAGGTCCAACCAAGTTTGGTAATGCTCTTGACTCTAGCTCGCGATAATTTGAGTCAACCTTAATTTTATCGCATTTGAAACCCTTCAAACTTGGTGAGCATGGAAAGAATGATTAGATTATTCCTTTAAAATGACCAGTATACTCAAACGAATATAAACGACAGAAGCCTTCTTCAGGTCGCTCTTTTTTATTCATTCATGTAGTCAAGAACTTGATGAGGCTTCAATCGCAATCAAACTATGCTAAGCTCTAAATTCCAAGGTAGACACACTCATTTACTGGGGATAGTCAACACGCAAGGGTATTGAAGCTAACATAGTGCTAATATTTTCAATCAAGGAACATGTGGGAAAGTCATCGATGGTGCTCTTGGTATACCATTGTAAGTCCTCATGAAGTTATGTCTTTTGCAGGATAAGATGTTAACAACCAGATGGTGGTTTTGAATCCAAGGTAGTGATGGACCAAAAGTGTACATATACATTCAATAGAGTAGGTATGGTGAAACGTAAATCAAGAGTTGAAGAGGCAAGTTTGCTCTATATCTTTTATTATAACCACTATAGATAAGATCTGTCTTACTCTTCTAATTACAACAATAACCATTCTTGCTGAATCTCAAGAACAACGGATCGCTATATTTATAAAAGCGAGAATTTATTTAAAGCTTTCTAAATCTTCATTGGGCCTTCTCCAAAGCTTTCGCCTCATCTTTATAGACAACCTCTAGCTAACCACAACACACAGGAAAGTTTCGACACATTTAATTTGACACATCTAATTTATTAGGACTGTAGCATGTGGATTAAATCAAATACTCATCAAGAATCGTCTAAAACAAGGGTTTACAGAAATTCATTTTAGTCTGATTATTCAAAATCTCAATACATTCAAATACTGGAGTATTTCAAAAATTGACGGTGACTATACTGCATCAACTCTGAAGTTTCGCTACTACGATATAAATTACAACAAAGTATTGACAGTCAAATCGCACATACTAACAAAGTCCCGTCAAATCATTGTTCGGTCAGACGTCGGTGATCTTGCTCGTAAGAAGACTGTACCAAGGTTATAATAATATGATCAGTTGGCGTATGTTCCTAAGGGCAAACAAAAAGCACCTTCTATTCACTGTTGTTTGCTACTAAGTCCAAGATTGCTAGTGTTGGGCGCAAGTAACTGCACACATTGAATCTGCAAAGAACCAGATATATCTGGTGAAGACACTGAAGACCATCATTTTAGAATATGTCTTTATCATTCACACGAACTGAACGTGGTGCTCCATCCAGGTCTTTATACATCGTCGAGCTAGTAACATGGCGAAGCATTAAACGGCTCGTTTGAATTTTCAAGAAAATAGCTAATCCTCATTACATGATGCAGCGTTGCGCAAAGGGAGATGTACGTACTGTACTATACTCTAACTTATACTCTAACTGCAACGTTTTGCAGTTGGGCAATGGGGCTTTATGAAGTCGGAAACTACACAGCAAGTTCGTGCCAAGTGTATATGAGCTTTCACGTCACTTCCGCAAAATTCTGATGACAAAATTTGCACGCGCTCGAAACAACACAGCAGTCTCATAATTATGTTACATCTTTAAGATGTGGAAATCCATCAAACCCTTTCATTCAAATTGTTTTGTCTGCGGCCGACTTTACGAAACGTTGTCAAGAGGCCCGAGACCAGAATAGGGTGCTGTGCATTATACTAGCTAGTCACAGTTAGCGTGATGGCCTTCAAGTCTTCCGATAAAAACAGGTAAGAATAGGTTATGTTTAGTCCTATATCCAATTTTATGAAAAAGTAAAATAACAAAAGATAAAGAATGAAACATTTAGTAGACACTTCTCTGTGAACACACAACAGGATTGGGTTCCCCCGCTCGTGGAGCGCATGGCATTTGTACCACTGTTGAACGCATGTAACTGTGACTGCTCCAACGTCAACACTTAGTCTCTACTGCGTAAACGTTTGGTGCTATGGCCCGCCTCGACGACTTACGTGACCGACGCCCATCAAGAATTAGAAGAGATAGTAGCATGAAGATCAATAAGTTCGCACTAGAGACTTTGGCTATAGGAACTACATCAGCCTGAGCAATGCTATAACAAGGAGAGAGGGATGCTTTCAGATACACAGCATCTTTATGAACCTATGCACAGCAATACTTCTACTTGCGTTAGATTTCAGGCCGAACACATTAGTCTACAACTGCTGATCGAACATCCTAAAAGATACTCGCTATATTGTGAAGAGAACTCAAGCTAAACTAATAAATGCTTAGCTTTGGCATTCCTTCTGAAATCTGCCCGGTCGTCTCGCTTGTTGCGCCAAAGTCTCGAACTCACGAGAATGTAGCCTGTCCCCTTCAACTACAATTTGCAATATTTCTTCTCATAATAAGTTCAAGTTTCTCATGAAAGGAAGTTCGAGAAAGCCTAGGTCAACGTCGAATGCAATTGTTCGCTCCCAGAGAACGTCGGAAATGGATTCAAAAGCTAGTATTTCAAATAATTGCGCCAAATAGTGCTCTTGGGAGAAGGTTATCTGAATTTCCAGGAGATAGAGATAGGTTACACTCCCGACAGCAACATTATGCAAACTTCAGCTTTATTATTGTCAAGGCAGATTAGATTGGAATTATATATAGGCTCAATCCAACAAGGATATTGAACTTCTTATCTCCATATTCTGCAACAATTGTAAAATACATAAATATTCTCTGTTCCTAGAAAAAAAAAAAAAAAAAAATCATCCCTTTTATGAATTGTATTATAGGTAGTAATCCTATTAACACTTGCATAGATGTTATCTTTGAATTTTTATTTTGTATATTTATAAAAAATGATTAGAGCCTACGTAGAAATGCCAGAGCATACGGTGGAATGTTCGTATGCTTTTAATGGAATATTATAAATAACTAATTTAAATAAGTCAATATTCATATAAAACTAGTCGAGATAGTATTTTTTAAAAATAAATAAAAAGCAGGATATTAAAGATCAATATAGCAGGTCGTGATTTTGGCAACACACTGCGCAAGCCCGATCGAATGAATGCTTTGGATGTATTCTTCAATAGATAGGACCAGTCTCCTCTTTGCGCGAGTTGTCTGAAAGTGGCCTTCTTTATTCTGAGTATTTGAACCTTTTACTCCAAATGATGTAAGCTTCGTAAACATGATACACAATAAGTGACCTAAAGCCTTTACTGAGATAGTATCAAAGTTATTTTTAGGGAATGAAGTGGGCATTGTAAGGTTGATATGTCAGAATGATATTTATTTAATTTACCCAGATTAAAAATCGCTAGAACTAGCCTTTTAAAACCTAGAAGGATTGCGCCCAAATACCAAAATAATACTAAGACATCAAGGTTCTGTCAAAACTCCAAACGAGATGCGTCAACGGATCCCGTCTTTTCGAGTTTCTCACGTTTGAACCTTGAAGCTCAGGGCCAGTATTTTCAATATTGCGGAATAGGCGTACGCTTGGAGCATGAGCAAATCTTTTGAAGCACAATAATCAGCCCGCGGCGACGCACGGTGCCCGTGCTCTTTTAACTCACTGTTTACTGGCTTCAAGGTCTATTTAAATCCAACAAATGTAGTCTATTTATTTATTTAAAAAAAAAAAGACGCACTTACCACCTTTTTCTTTAAAACATAAAACATAAAATACAAGAGATAGAAATAGAATAACTAAAATTGTTACCTAACATAATTATATGAGTTTAAATTACCTTTCTGCAATCAAACGAATGTAAACCATCAGCTTTTCAAAACGCTTGATGGAAATTTGGTGGAAATGATTGAGGAATATTGCTTGAGAAGAAAATTAGGCAGAATCTTCATCGGAATCTATTCTACTAAATGCACAGCCCCGACGTAGCCTTCCTCTCAGTAAACCAAATCAATGCGGTTCATTGTGACAATCAAGCACTCAGCGTTGTTCAAAAATAAGTCTTACCTTTTGCATTCGAGAAGATGAACAACTATTGTATACTTTAACTATTTCAGAAATAAGATTTAGGACTAAGTACTCCTATCAAATACCTTTGAACGCGTATTTTAATACATTTGCTACCGCTATACTATACACTCAGCTTTCAACATATGTTATATTAATTAGTCAGTCATAAGGCCCAAAATCCAAATCGTATTTTCAAGTTTCATAAAGAACAAAATTGAATGCTGGGTTCATCAAACTCTCCGTTCAAGTATTTCTGGATTCTAGGAAGAAAATTGAAATAAGTTGGCGGTGATGATTTTTTAAGACTAGTAGATAATATCTACCTCTTACAGGCAGTCGAATTGAAAATAACAATGACTCAGAAAACTAATAGTTTAAAGAAGCAAAGAAAAGAATTAGACACGTACAATCGTCACTTAAAAAGTATTAAGGTTGAAAAAGTTAATTTGAAACAATCATATAATATGGTATACTGAGGTTGGAAAACATCACGGAGGTGAAATTATGATTTCGCGGAGTGTCCCATCTTTAGTTTTTATCATACGATTTAAGTACATATTCAATTTACGCGTAGCAACTTCATATTTAAAAGCAAACTAACAAACAAATTTGAGTTGGACATAGGTTTCATTGTCTTTTCATAGCGTTCGAGCAAATATGAGCATCCGCATATTTCAAGAAAGTTTCGAATTATCAAGCGTCTTCAAGCACATCACGAGGCTGGCCAAACTTCGACAAATTCTAGCGCGGGTGCTACTTTGTATTAAGGCTTAAAAAAATAAAATAAGTATATTTTCTCATATGCGAATGAACAGTTATTTTAAATTGGCGTGTAAGGGTATCTACTAGACTCCTTATGCTTTGCTAATATATTTAAGAATTTAAAGTTTTGCTTTTGACAAGGACGGATTAGTAATTTCACTTTCTGTTAGTTGGTTGAGGATTCATCCGAAGAAAAGGATAGAGTGACGCCATGTTGGTTGGTCACGCAGATTAACACACTTTCCCACCACTTCTCCCTTGACTGGCTTCCTTTTTTTTTTTACAATTTAAGCAGATTGCTCCCTTGAATTTCTCAGGATACAATGAAAATACGAGCTTTGATCACATTAATATACATGGTTGTGGTAGTTGAGGGATCTCAAGTCGGGAAAGGTAGAAGAATAAAAATAAAAGCTCGTGATCGTCCCTCCTCAAATTTGTAGATGTTAAGTAAACTAATCTATTGAGAACTTGGGGTTGCCTAGTCCATAGAAGCTATGTTATAGATCTAAGTCTTAGGTTATAGTAATTATACCACTAGTGTTGTTGTGTTATTTCCAGATAGGTCTACGAAAGTTTCCTGCGAGAGCTTTTGCTGACATATAGATTGAGGCATTCAACAATGGCAACATGCATCCAGGGGAAGTAAAGCCTTAGTCGTAAGAGCTATCACCTCAGGAGAATTTCGCCATCGAGGAGGCATTGACAAACCGAAGTTTCTTTGCATACGGACCTGTCTATACAGTTATTTCATAATGTACGTCTATTAAAGCATTTTTGGACTCATCGAGCGGCTTCCCTGGCCGAGAGAGCTACCATTTAATATTTTCTCGAACATTGTTTAGTCTTGTTGAGTTTATTATTTAAATGTGTATGATTGACGGATCATTCTTACTAATCAGAGGCTACGCCGTTGAATCTTTGAATGAAAAAGAAGCATCCATGATAGGGGATGGGGAGATTAAATTACTTATCAACAATAATGTATTCTGTCTGTAGTATTGCGAGGAGCAGGCTTGTTGACCTACGGCCCGGTCGGTATCTCCTCAAGTTTCTGGTAGAAAAAATATGTTTTTCTTTAATTTTAAAAGAAGGGTTTTTTAAGGTCTCTAGAAGTAAGGACGGATTACCTTTTAGTATTGTTATAAAAACGTAACTATGACAAGATGAGAGCTAGCTTGGGAGGTTTTCGTCTTAGCACTATAAGGTTTCATTAGTTCTCAAAGATAAGAACGTTCAAGACTATGCTTTGAAGAATGCAATCAGCAATCATGGGGCCGCTTATCAACTTGTTTTACATTTTCAAAATACACACCTCACTATACTCTATAGCTATCAAACGTCCTCAGTCTTAAAGTAGTTGATACAGCCAGAAGCGTTGGTTATTTCTCATAAATTTAATGCATGCAAGGTTTTCCTTCACAAAAACATTAGTATTTATCATGTTATTTTAATTAAGAATAGCATATGCGTAGTTATAAAAAGACAATAAACATTAGACACTAAACGAAAAGCACTACAATTTCCAAACTTTCAGGCATACTTGAAAAGCTATTCTTAAGGTAAGCTTCCATAGGTAGTTAAATAGGTAAGTACTAGATTGTACTATACTTCAATTTACGTAGGCGCAGGATTTGATGTAGCACTTAGTTTTCATATTTGACTCGATGCAATTTTGCTGAATGGTTGGGCGAGGGGCACGTCACGGTTCACGCTTCATTGGATTGGACACGCCCATGTGAGAAAGGGTCTTGATTCAGACCTGCTGGTCACTTATGCACGTCCGAGGCTTAGCCTATCTACTTTAAACTACTCTAAGAAGAGAAGGACACCAAGCAATCAATTCAAAAATACATTCTGGATTTCTGTGTTGTCAAAAGCGTTTGTGCTGTAAACAGTGTGTCAAAGTGCAATCATTGTTCATTCATCACACAAGCCAGCAGTGCCTACTAGAAGAAATATTAATAGCGTCAATTCTAATAATAGCACTACTACTATATAATTCATCAGTATAATAAGAAAACACTTTTCGCTTTCATTTAATACTTCGCCTACAGAGTTCTGGTTTCCTTAGGTGCACTGGAAGAAAGGTTAGCACAGCAGAGCTTCGGCCTCGGAGGATGGTGTCTCAACAATCTCCGAGATAGATGTTCTGCCATAAAAGACCTTGGAATAAAGACTAAAGCTATTACGGATGATGGTGATGTACATAGTTTGGACTGGTATACCTCTGTACGGACATGTTGCGCACTCGAAGCTTTGAAGCATTGCGTTCATGTGTTCACCAGTAGCTTGGCGCTCTTAGAGGCAAGGCACATTTTGAACTCAGCGTCACGCGGAGCGTGCAATATTGTTATTTTCGCTCGATACTATACTTTGTTGAATAAATACTATGATAAATCATACACTACTAGTAGTGAAAACTTGATCCAAGATGGCGGCATTTCGCTGTTTTCAAGCAAATGCATCATTTTCTCCCACATGATTTGCTCTTTGACCACTATAATGATGCCTCTGATGACAGTCGCGGAACATATAACAACAGAACGTATCATGCTGCAGAAGTTTCCAAGGTTCTCACGGAACTAGTGTGAAACTTAGAATGGGTGGTAGCGGGATTCTCCATGGCAAGGAGAATGACTCCCGGATTTCCTTAAGGTGGTGCTGCGGGGGAGAAATGATGTGAGCAAGTTACGTTTTTTTTTTTTTTTTTTTTTTTTTAATAATTATAGGTAGTAAAAGAAAAGTGAAGTGAGACTTCTTCACTCAAACATTAAAATAAATAATTTCATGTATACTGAAGCAAATCTCAGTGCTAGTCACGGAGATTTTTTGTGAACTTACCTTTGAGGATTAAAAAAATAAGAGAGGCGAAAAGAGTGAAAATTAAAAGTGAAAGAATTTTGAAATAATTATTTCCTGCAAGTTTCGCCCTCACAATCAAGCTGCACGCGCCTCTTGCTGCTGGGGGCATTCATTTCTCCTCACTCATCAAAAAAATACTTTCGAGCCAGAGCAGCTGGAATAGTAATCAGTCAGGATTCACTATATTTATTTATAGTTCTTTACGCAACATTTAGCAGAGGATTAAAAGTTATGTTTTTACGATCATCAAGCCACTTTGAGCTCCGCCATTGCATTGAGGTTCCAGCATCTATTGATTGGCTCAGGGCTACTTCTAATTCTACTTCTTCTACCACTGCAACTATAATCAAAGTCCGAGTGCAGAGTAAGATGCTGACACGCGCACTTTTCAGTCGAGTTTCGTCTTTTTCTTCTCCCTGGTTTCCTTTTGAGCTAAATGAAAATCTAGAAAAGACTTATATTAACTAAAGAAGTGTCACATGATTGCTTCAAGTTCATTGCGTTGAAAAAACTGTGGAAAAGAAAAATACATCGACTCGCCAAGTTAAATTCACCTTTTAAAAAGTTGTTAGTGTTTTTTTTTTAAATGGGTGTAAAACCTGGGAAAAGAAAAATGATAACTATTAGAACGAGAAAATTTATGAACTGAAAAGACGGCCTCTGTTCTATCGAACCACGCTCATTCACTGATGCATTTATTCATTCTGAGCCATATTAGAGAACATGGAAATATGTTCATGGGAAATGGTTTTTAGGCGCGATGGCTTGCAAGGGCCTCCATTGCGAAAGCAAATCCCAATCACGGGTCGATTGTACGTACAGATGTATCAATGAATGAGATACCAAGCTACCCTCCATATTGGATCAGCCCTAAATGACGAAAAGGCAGGGTTGCAGTCTTTGCGGGCGGTGCATGCTTTGTCGCCTGATGAACTGTTGATTATTGTTCTGGATCCGAGGGGTTTACATTCAAATGCTCACGACTCAGTAGAAGGAGCAACCAACTGAGATCATCGCTTCATAGCCGTGAGGGTATTATGTGATAACAACGTGCAGGCGAAAACTAACTCTTTATGGTTATATTCATGTGATGCAACACAGCTTTCGGTGCTGCTTTTCAGTGCAGCAGCCCAGTTCACTCGTGAAGTTCAACTTTCCGTGAACTGTAATTATCACGGAGAGGAATCATGAAGTTTGCTACCTCCGTTGCCATCGTGCTTCTGGCAACAAGCTCGAAGGCCCTTGCCCAGAGTGATGGCTGCACATCAACGACTCAGTCATACGCTCTTGAGAACCTCGCCTGTACTGACTCGGCTGCCCCGCTTTCGGCCTCTGCCGACTCTGTTGGTCCTACAAGCTTTGGCTCTTGCTGCCCGAACCTTGTCGCGGATTCTGACTCTCGTCGTCTGTTCGGTATTGAGAGTAGCAAAGCGCTTTCCACATCTCGTTCCCTTCAGGATGCTGATACCTGCCGTTCCATTGAGATCACAAATGCCTACTGTGATATTTCTGAGAACAGCACTAGCGGCTGCAACCCTGATAACGCCAACCTCGACATCAACTTCGCTTTTGCCTACCAGACTGTGACCTCTGAGGAGCTCTGCTGCTCCACCTGTGTCTGCTGGGGCGATCCCCGCTGTACTTCTTTTGACGGCTCTCGTGCAAACTGGATTGTGTGTGACGATCGTCGTGCTAGCAACTGCCTTCATGGCCCGGTCCGCTGCCAGCAGCAGACCGATCCTTGGGGTAACCAATGTGAGTATGTTCGTAATACCCGCAAGGTTAATGGTGGTGGCGATGCGCCGTACTGGATTAGCTGGGATGAGAGCGGTAGCCCTTGCCAGTCTACCGCGATTTGGGAGGGTACGAACTTCCCCACCATGGTTATGTATGAAGGCGAAGGCCAGACTATCACGTTGACCCTTGGTGAGCGTGGTATCATCTCCGCCATGACTGTCACTGACACCAGCGGCACCTATTCCTTGAGCTCCTCTGACTGTCTATCCGACACCACCTCTTCTGCCTGGACTAGCTCCGTGTCTTCCATCCCTGACACCTGGTCTGTGAATGTTGAGTCTGACTCTCGTGTTCGTTGGTCAATTCAAAACGATGCTGCCACTGTGTTCACATCGGTTCTCTGCCAGGAAACTTCTGATTACCGTTCTCGCCTTGACATCAACCTGAAGATTCCCACCTCTGGTGACTCTGATGTTCCTTCCAGCGAGGGATTTTGCAGCACTGGTACCATCTCCGAAGATTCTGCCGGCACTGGTACCCTCTCTATTGAACAGGATGACATGTGCCTGCGTAGCGAGGTTGGCGGCTGCATTGAGGCTTGCAAGGCCCTTGTTGATGCTACCTGCCTTGAAGACAACCTTGAATCCAACGTCCGCTATTGGTGCGAGATGAACGATCTTACTGGAGTAACCCCGTCCATTGATTCTGTCGATGCTTGTGTCGCCCGTATTATTGATGAGGAGAACTGCACTGAGACCAGCTACAATTGGGCTGACATTGTTTGCCAGATTGACAACATGAACTCTGACCAATCTGGTTACGATGAAACTGGATACAACCAGTGCATTTCTGACATTGAGGATTTCACGTGGTTTCAGTATGTAACTGATCGCCCCACCTACACCGTGACTGCCCCGACCTCTGCCCCGACTGAGTGCATTTCTAACGTTGCTGAGTACAACACCTCCAAGTCTTACGAGTGTGCAGTTGGTGTCCAGGTCCAGTCCTTGAACCCTGACACTAACGAGTATGAGGACGAGTTCTTCATCCCTGTTGAGTACCCTCCCTGTAATGACATTCTCAACATTAGTGGTGCTGATTACCCCAACGTTGTGACTCGTCCCATTCGTTTCGTGCAGTGCGAGTCCATTCAGTCTCAATGCTCCACTGTAAACTCTTGCCTTCCCACAAATGGTTTTGAGATTACCGTGAACTACAACATGGACTTTTGCCCTACGCCCGAGCCCACCAACGCACCTACTGAGAGCCCAACTGCTGCTCCCACCTTGACACCAACTGAGGCACCGACTGCTGCTCCCACTGAGGCCCCTACCGAGGCACCGACTGCTGCTCCCACTGAGGCCCCTACCGAGGCACCGACTGCTGCTCCCACTGAGGCCCCTACCGAGGCACCGACTGCTGCTCCCACTGAGGCCCCTACCGAGGCACCGACTGCTGCTCCCACTGAGACCCCTACCGAGGCACCTACTGAGGCCCCGACTGCTGCTCCCACTGAGGCCCCTACCGAAGCACCGACCGCTGCTCCTACCGAGGCACCGACTGCTGCTCCCACTGAGGCACCGACTGCTGCTCCCACTGAGGCACCGACTGCTGCTCCCACTGAGGCACCAACTGCTGCTCCCACTGAGGCACCAACTGCTGCTCCCACTGAGGCACCGACTGCTGCTCCCACTGAGGCACCAACTGCTGCTCCCACTGAGGCACCAACTGCTGCTCCCACTGAGGCACCGACTGCTGCTCCCACTGAGACCCCTACCGAGGCACCTACTGCTGCTCCCACTGAGACCCCTACCGAGGCACCGACTGCTGCTCCCACTGAATCCCCTGCTGGACCCTCTCTCGCGCCAACTGTCACTCCTCAAAACACTGAAGGTAACACTTGCTACGAGTGCCAGCAGTTCACTGAGGGCCAGAACCCTCAGATTTGCGTCACCTCGACCACTGAGTACCACGAGATTGGTGAGTGTGAGACCTGCTGTACCCCTGAGGGTGACGAGACCTTCCCTCCCCTCACGGAGTATGGATACTGCCGTAGCCAAGAGACCGTTCGCCCGTACTGTGATACCTCGAACGCCACAGAGAACGAGTACTGCTCCCAGCTTTCTGGCGGCAGCGCCCAACTCGAAATTAACATTACCTTCAACAACCCCGAGGACTCTCCGATTTCTTGCTGCCGCGACTGTGCTATCTATGGTGATCCCGAGATGACTTCGTTCCAGGCGTTGGGTCTTACTCTTGACATCAGTGCCTGGATTATCTGTGATGGTCGTGTCATCCCCAACGATGGTTCAACTTGCCCCATCGAGGAGGACCAGTGTGTCCAGGAACTCGACCATGACGGTAATGCCTGCTACTACAACTCAACTCGTGCTGGACTTCTCACTGATCAGTCTAACATCGGTGCTATTGGTTCTCCCTGCCAGGCTAACCCTGATTCTGGTGAAGCTGTTATGGAGGTTTACACTATCCCTGGTGGAGATCTCTCTATCTCCGCCGTCCTTGGTGAGCGTGCTGTTATCACGGAGGTCCCAATTGTTGTTGGTGGTGAAACTTACACTTTGATCTCCTCTGATTGCTTCGGTGCTGCCGGCTCTGGCTGGGACAAGGATGTTTCCAACGTTTTTGAGAACATTACCTATGATAGCTCTGATGTTCGTAGCACAGCACGTGGTGCTGAGCGTACTTGGTCGTTCAATTACGATGAGTCTATCTACATCCAGATTACCTGCCTCAAGATGATTGCTCAGGGTGGCTCTGTTGCAGGCATGACTGGCTACCGTATGAACATTGACCACATCATTGATATTGACACCGACCGCGCGAACTCTACCGAGTCAACTGGATACTGCCCCACCAACGTTGTTGACTACCAATCTGCTACCCCGACTGATACATCGGCTGGTAGTGTCTTCAACGAGTGCACTTGGCAACAATGGAGCACTGGTCTTACGCTTGCGAAGGCTCTTGTTGCTACTGCTACCACTACTGCTCAGATCAAGTCTGCTGTCGAAGAATGGTGCCAGACTGCTAACGTCTTCAACACCGCTAGTGACCCTGCATCTGCTTGCTACTCGGCAATTGTTGGCAAGAGCAGCAACTACCAGGTCATTGGCGAGCGCTGGGCTACTCAATACTGCACAGCTATTAGCAGCAACCGTGGAACCCTTGCTCTTCAACGCTGGCTGAACCAGTGCACAGCTGAAATTTACGAGGAGACCTTTGGTATTGTCAACCTTGTTGAGACATATGGCACTGGTGCTCGTGATACCGAGAACACTTGCTCATCAAACCCCACGTATGAAGCTTCTCAGGATACTTGCACTGAAGGTATCTTCGTCGAGTACTATGTTGAATCTTCCGATTCTTGGGTGGAGGAGTTCTTCATTCCTGCCCTTGAAATGCCTTGCAATGGTATTGTCACGGTTGACTACGATGATCACCCTAACCTCTTCACCAACAACATTCGCTTCCGTCAGTGTGACCAGCAAGCTAACAATGGCTGCACGCTTGCATTCTCATGCATGTCTGCCCAGGGCTACTCTGTGTCGTACAGATTCTCCCAGGATGCTAGCATTTGCCCCAGCTCTGGCTCTGCTTAATCCAATACTAACTCTTTGTAAGAGCCCTTCTCGACGTCTCGTTGTTCCAAGTCATCAACCCACTCGTTTACCATACACTTTTACTAAATCTGTAATTGAAATTATTTGCAGATGGTTTTTTTGTTTGTTCAATATTTACTTGTTCTTATCATTAGTTCAGTCTCCCCTTGAAGTTCTATTTGCTAGATTTTTTTAGTTTTGTTTCTCTTTTGTGTCGCCAACGATTGGCATACCAAAAGAGTCTACTTTTGAAATGCTTCCTTAATGTTTCGTGCGGTCTCCCCAGAAAATGGGATCTTAATTTAGTTCTCCATTTAATTTTAGCATGTAGGACATGCTGAAAAGTCAAAGCTCAACCGGCAACGCGAGTACTATCAATCCTTAATTCTTGCATCTTTTTGCAAAAGATGCCACAGTCGTTTTTTGTCTAAAGAAACCTGAAGCCAAGCAATTAAGAATTGTAGGACTTGAACTACCTTGAGGGAGAAAAGGTTTTGATTAAAGTTTCTTATTAAGAGTCCGCTTCAGGTGAAATTTTCGCTCGAGGATGTTTGCTCATTCTAGATTTTGTTTACTTATTTATTTAAGAAAATTTAAATTTCAAGCTATAATGTTATTCGATTCATTTTAGCATCTTCAGCAGTTCATATTTCGCTTAAATTTACCTGACTTAGGCGACATTGTATGCACTAAAGTCGGTTTGTGGTTTGTGTTAGATCACATACGATCTACAAAACAGATTCGGGGAATTTCATACTTAATTAGTTGCACTCTTTGAAGTACTTATATGTTTTGTCTTGTTTGGTGGTATTCGCTTACTTCAGAAACCACGGCCGAAATGGAGCAAATCATAGAAAATCCATGCTTTGTACATGTAAGAACCATAACTTCCTTGATAGCCTCGTCTGTGTCTTCTGTATTATGTTTTTGCTTACTCTTTTCAGCATACTAAATGAAAGCTTACCATTTTTAGAAGCAGAATCGTCAAGATTACAAGATGGAACGATGCGACTTGTTCAGGTACCCTCGGCAATGTAACGCTTTGTACACACGTAATGTTTTATACTAACTATATGGAGGTTTATTTGTGCATATTTCTGACCTTGAAATTTTGAGTGAACGATTTGTTTGCACCAACTAAGTAGGCCATCGCTTAGCTAGTATTTCAGTTCAGATTTGTAAATCTTTGTTATGTGAACGCTGTCTAGTCAAATTTGAACTTTCATTAGTCTAATTTTTGAATATTAAAGTCATACTAAATGCGTTACATATTAGAGAATTCCATGGAATATGTTTGCATTATTCGAATAAAAAAAATCCATCAACAAACGGGTTTTCAAAGACAGCTCAATCAAGGATCTTTGAATTGTACAAAATTCGTGGTTTCAGGATTCCTGCATTACACTTGGGATGAGCGTACAGAAGTTTATTCTGATTGATTTGGCTTTCGGCATGCATAAAACCAATACTATGAGCGCTAAGACTATTATAATGAGGCGTGCTTCGGCATTAGCCATAATGTTTTTTTGATTAGAATTGTTGAATTGGAGGCATGTGTATAGGTTTAATCCTTTATTGAGATTGGATTAACCCAACTGATAAAATAAAAGAAACTATAGGCTATTTAGATGCCCCGGTTGCTTAGCTAGAGATTATGATTTCATGTTCACAATATCGAAGTACTTATTGTCCAATACAACGTTGGACTGAAGATAACCTCTGGAACACATAAAAACGTGTTGCAATGCTTCCAGCGGTTATGTTTAGTACTAAAGTTCATAGAAAGACGCAAATAGACCTATGACCTATGCGTTACAGGTTGTTGTCTACTTCGAGCTGTAGTCCCAAAGCTTGTCCAAGACATGCAACGTTGTGAGGGAACTCTACTTTGTGGAGGTCTACTTGATATAAATCGAGAGTAAAAACCACTGTAATGTTGCACATATGTGAATTTTTTCTGTACTTAAGATTATTGGATAAATCAAGCCACAAGTCGCCATTCAATGAATCTTTTGTATGATTCTGTTCACTTGAAAGTGTCCATCAAAGCTTTACCTGCCATCATCCATGGTGCATACTGTCCAAAACAATACGAGCCTACTCCAAAGAAGTGTAACCCTCTGATACACGACTTTTTTTGCATTAGGATTTATTCTCTATTTTCATTGGTTGCACCGTGATCCAATGAAAACTATATGATCCGCTCTGCACTGCTTGATTAAATATCAAGACATTCTGAAAGATACATTTACTTCAGTGTATTAATCACGCCAATTGCATGTCCAAAACTGCATATAGTAGGAGTACATACGAGAGTAAATAGTATATGAAAGATTGATATGGAAGTCTCCCTGACATCGTTCATATTTCCCGAAACTCTGTCGATCAGAAATACAGTTTGTAATGAATTTTTCATAGCGCTTTATCTTGTGCACAACATCATACATCAGCGTTTCATCTTGGCTAGGCTCTCCTTATTACAACAAATAATATCCTGTAGCCCTGTGGGACGGCCTGGAGTCAAACATACTCTTTATTCCTAAAAAGTTATTATTTTCATTCTTTAAAATGAAATCGAAATCTTAAAATAGTTTTTTTTTTTTTTTAAAATTAAAAAATTGAAGAAGAAAAAGAAAGAACTAGCGTTTTATAAAACTTAGAAGAGAAGAACTTAGAAGGGACGAAGTTCCTCTCTATTCTGCCTGCGATTTCGATTGAACCATTCATGCATCGTAAAAGAACCAGTATCGCTTGACATAGAGAGGAGAATAGTTTACATTTAAAAAGTGATGGTTAGTTGAATGGTAGGTGAAAGTCTAAGGGAAAAAACAAAAGACACACAAAAAGCATTGTATTGCACTGGCATTGCGAATACATATGTTTGTAAAGGTAAGAATTGGTCCAAAACTCTATCGAACCGAACCAAAGAGAAGCCTATTTCATTTTATTGAATCGATCTGAGTGAAAAACGCTCGCTAATTCGAGGAAAGTGCTTCTCCTAGCATCATTGGTCTGTACGATAACTCTCAGCAACAGCGACAGGGGGCGGCCGTACAAAGTATATCGGTTCAAGGTAAAGTGATCTTGTTGCTGTTGAAAAGCACTCAGGCTCGTTGACATACACACTTTTCTCGCAGTTTTGTTTCGGCTCTGTCTTAGCCACTAAAAGCTTCCAACACGGAAGCTTGCCTATTGCTCGTTTGCTAAAGCGACCTCCAACAGCCAGCCAGGCTTCTTTTTTTATAGAATGTCTCTAATTAAATAAAAAGACTTACACTTTTAAAATAGAAATTTAGATATATGTATATATATTAAAATTGTAGTATGCAGCATCGGGTAAAAATTAGAACGCCTGCATTGAGACATATTAGAGTTCATTCTCTAAATTTGCGACGCCTCGCAATGTTGAAGTAGAAGTATTAATATGATCATTCTAACAGCTCCGTCAGGTTAGTGTATCTCTGTGTGCTTCAATTTATTCCTGAAAAAGGTATGAAGTGCTCTTAGTGCTTTAGTAATACTTATGGGCTACTGTTTGAAACTAAAGATTCCAGCCAACATAGGAATCACTAACTTTTTCGTGAGTAGGAACATTGTAGTCTTTATGCTAGAAAAACTTTTATGTTGAAAACATATATGTTTGAGCTTTTAATAAATTAAAATAAAACATCTAAAGAAGACTCTGACCAAAAGTAACAAAAGTCGAATAGGAGTACGGCCTGCGCGGGATAGAGAGGAGACCTTTTCCAAAGTGGGGCAGCCATCTTTGGTGGCTCGCACTTTTCAAGGCCAGCAACCATCGAGTCGCTCAGATTTTCTTCTGGGGCACCATCTTGATTTAACATAACAAGATGGAGACCACTCTCTTTCAAAAAGCTTGTAGCTGGCTACTCTACCGACACTTCAAAGAGAGCATCCTTGCGCTTGCAAGACCTGGAAAACCTTCTTTGAAGTCAATGATATCTATCTGGGCGAATCATCAGGTGGAAGCATTTTAACTCCTAAGCTAACCTTTCGGAGTTAGCGAGTGGGAGGCCGGGACATGCAAAATTTGACCATTGAAGAACAAATAACAGGCTTGATCGTGCTCTACTGGATAGAGCAGTGACAAACGAATATCGCTCATTGAGATGCAAAGTGATGTCTATCTGGGGTTCACACTGGTTTAAAATGAAACAATGTTGCACGTACCTGTAAGAGGAAACATTAGTCGCTCAAAAAAATTCCTTTCGATAAGAACGACCGTTGCACGAGCCCATGGTGTTAGCAAAAAGTGAACAAGCTACCAATAATATCATCCATGAGCGAGCGCACGCAGAAAAAAATGCAGGAAAGAGAGAATATTCATGAGCTTCGCAGCAACATGTACTAGTATACTTTTCTTTTTCTTGCTTGATTAGTGAATGAGGTAGCGGGACGGCAACGCTATTTACTTCCTCATGCCGTTGCGACATTACCGCTGCACCTTTCACGCACACCACTCATATTTCAGGCTGCTGGGCATTTATTCAGACACTTCCAGAACAGTAAAGAAGGCCCATAGAAAAGCATGGCACTTTTAACATTATATTTGAAAGATTGGGCTTGGCTTAGCATAATGTTATTTTAATCTGTATATAGTTTTCCATAAGCAGCTTTCTATGATTACCAACACTCGCTTTTCTTTCTCACTTTTTTCTTTCCTCCTAAAAAAAAAGGAGAAGATATTCTTACTGATAGTGCTGATTAAGCAAGACTACCATAGTAAAAACCAACCGCACTCTTTTCACCTAAGCGATGCCTTGGCTGCTTTTAGTCTTGCAGCTAGGAGTTTAAAGGTATTTGCCGTCGGTCTTATGAAGGTTTTTTACATGCTCTTCTTTGGATTTTTTTTTTTTTGAAGACCACAGCACCCCCTCCTACAGCACGAGTGCTTCTCCTGTTGGTCCATCTACTTGGATTAAAACTTGAAGAAAAAAGTGTTTCTGACTCTTAGACTGCCAGATATCACTTATACAATACATTACTTTTACTGTATCTTTATATTGTTCAAGGTTGTGTAAAGAAGCCAGACTAAGTCTCAATTCCCACGTTAATATCATAAATAATTAAGGTGTTTAGCCTTTCTAGGTGAAAGAGTATATGTGACTAGTATGTATGTGCGAGGGCAAGCTTGCACATCTTTATTTTAAATCATGACTAAGATCACCACTCATTGCTTGTCGAGCTGTTTTGGCTATATGACACAGCCACCAAATTAGCTAGCGTTGTTTAGCCAAAGTACTTCAGCTCACGTACTGTATTTTCTTTTGAAGTAAAACTCTTAGCGAGTGAATCTAAACTTATACTGTGCATTTTCTAAACATTATTTTTATTTAAATGTATATATAGATATTTATGCATACTTATCCGAATCATGTTGATGTCAATACGAGACCTCAAATATCTATGCACTTTTAAGACTGAAGTATTCTTTCCAGTGGCCACGAACGCTTTTGTATATTGCATCATATTTAATATATTTTAAAATATCCCACTCTTCTTCTTTGCAGACCGCCTATTTTTACTAAAAATATAAAACAAACTTAGATTTATTATTAAAAAGAAAAAAAAGTTATTTAAAAAAGTATTTTCAATTCACTTTTATGCACCTTTTTGGCAGCCATTGAATCACGGGGATTTCATGCATGCATGGCATGCAAAAATCAACTACGGCATTGCTTCAGCAAAACCTGAACTAGTTTCGCTGTTTCGATTCGAAGCAGTGAACGTCGCGCGACTTCTGCGCGACATCGAAACAAATCTGGTTAGGCTTTAACGCTTTACCATGAATCTCGTGTCTTCTGTGGTTGTTTTGCTCTTGGCCTCTGTGGCCTCGGCAAACGCCCAGAGCAGTGGTTGTGTTAGCTCGACCACTGCACTCACTCTTGAATCCCAGGCATGCTCCGATTCTACAGTCGCATCTGCAGCTGAGGCATCAGTTGTGGGCCCTGCTTCAGTAGATTCTTGCTGCCCTAATCTTGTAGCCGACACCGAAGCTCGCCGTCTTCTCGGTCTCAACTCCAAGGCCTTATCTGGAGGACGCTCACTTCAGTCTGCTGATACTTGCCGTATCGTGGAAACCACAAATGCCTACTGTGATCTTGACAGTGATTCTGGATGCGAAGCCGAAAATGCCAACTTAGAACTTGCCTTCACCTTTTCATACGAAACAGTTACCTCTGATGAGCTCTGCTGTGCCAAGTGTGACTGCTGGGGTGATCCTCGCTGTACTGCTTTTGACGGTTCCCGCGACAACTGGATTATCTGTGATGACCGCCGCGCAAGCAACTGTCAACATGGTCCTACTCGCTGCCATAAGCACCGTGATCCCTGGGGTAACCGTTGTGAGTATGTTCGTCGGACCCGTGTACCTGATAGCGATGATGCCCAACCCTGGTGGTACAGCTGGGAGCAGAGCGGCAGTCCTTGTCAGTCCACTGCTATTTGGGAAGGCACTATGTTCCCTACAATGGTTATGTACGATGGTCAGGACCAGGTTCTCAATCTTACCCTTGGTGAACGTGGTATCATTGCCTCTGTTGCTGTAACCGAGGCTTCTGGTGCTATCTACACTCTCACTTCAGAAGACTGCCTTTCGAAGAGCAGTGCGTCTTCATGGACTTCCTCTGATTCATCCAGCATCCCTGACACATGGACAGTAACTGTTGAGTCAGACACTCGAGTGCGCTGGAACATCCAGAACGATGCTGCCACTGTCTACACTACCATTCTTTGCCAGGCCACCTCAGATTACCGCAGCCGTCTCGACATTAATCTTCAGATTCCTACTGCAGGCGACTCTACCAACCCTGACAGCGAAGGATTCTGTGCCACAGGCTCCATTTCTGAAGACTCAAAGGGTACTGGTACTCTTTCTATTTCTCAGGATGACATGTGTCTCCGCAGCGAGGTTGGCAGTTGCGTTGAGGCGTGCAAAGCCCTCGTTGATACTACCTGCCTTGAGGAAAACCTTGAGGAGAATGTCCGCTACTGGTGCCAGATGAATGACTACACTGGTGTTACTCCTACCATCAACTCTACCGAGGAATGTGTGTCTCGCATCGTGATGGAGGAGAACTGCAATGAGACTGCTTACAACTGGGCTGATATTGTTTGTCAAATTGACAACATGAACTCTGATAAGACTAGCTATGATGAGTCAGGCTATCAGAAGTGTCTCGGTGACATTGAGGACAACACTTGGTTTCAGTACGTCATGGATCGTCCCACATACACTGTTGTTTCCTCCGACAGTGCACCAACAGAGTGCATTTCTGACGTGACTGAGTATAACACCACCAAGTCCTCAGACTGCGCTGTGGGTGTTCAGGTTCAGTCCTATGATTCTTCTTCTGATTCTTGGGTTGACGAGTTTTTCATTCCGGTTGAATACCCTCCCTGCAATGATCTGCTTAACATCAGTGGCTCTGATTATCCGGATCTCATGACCCGCCCGATTCGCTTCATCCAGTGTGAGTCTATTCAGGCCCAATGTGCAGTCGAGAACTCTTGTTTGCCCACTAATGGCTTCGAGGTGGAGGCCACTTACACGATGGAATTTTGCCCTGATGTGACCTTGACCCCCACCCCTAGCCCGACTGTTATTATCCGTGGTGAGACTTGCTACGAATGCGTTGAATCGACTGAATCTCAGCAGCCCCAGATCTGTGTTACTGAAAGTACCTACCAAGAGCTCGGCACCTGTGATACCTGCTGCGAGGCTGCAAGTGAGGAGACTACTCCTCCTCTTACTGAGTATGGATACTGTCGTTCCCAGGAAACTACCCGCCCATACTGTAACATGAGTAACAGTGAGGAGGCTGCTTACTGCAACGAGCTTGAAACAAGCAATGGTCTGCTTGAAATCCAGATTGACTACTTCGATGCTGAAGAAACTCCTACCAACTGCTGCAAGGACTGCGCTGTTTATGGTGATCCTGAAATGACTTCTTTTGCTGATACGTCCCTTACTCTCAACATTTCTGCTTGGATCATTTGCGATGGACGTACCATTAAGACCAACGGCGATGCTTGCCCAATCGAAGAAGACCAGTGCACCCAGGAACTTGATCATGACGGAAACGCTTGCTACTACAACACCACTCGTGCCAACCTTCTTACCGACCAATCTAACATCGGCGCTATCGGCTCTCCTTGCCAGGCCAACCCGGCCTCTGGCGATGCCACTATGGAGCTTTACACTATTCCCAGTGGTGACTTTTCTATCAACATTCTTCTCGGTGAGCGCGCCGTTGTTACAGAAGCTCGTTTCACTGTCTCTGGTGACGTCTATACTTTGGTCTCTTCCGATTGCTTCAATGATGCCGGTTCTGGCTGGACATCCGACCCGACCTCTGTCTTCACTAATGTGACATACGATAGCGAGGACGTTCGCAGTACTACTCGCGGTGCTGAGCGTACTTGGTCTTTTCTTTATGACGAAAGTATTTATGTTCAGATTACTTGCATCAAGATGATCGCTCAGGGCGGTGATGCTCAGGGTATTACTGGATACCGCATGAACATTGACCACATCATTGACACTGATCTTGACAGAACTGAAGACTCTAGTGCTACTGGTTACTGCCCTACCGATGTTGTCGATTACATGAACGCAACTGTTACCGATACATCTGATGGAAGTGTGTTCAATGTTTGCACATGGCAGCAATGGAGTCAAGCATTGACTCTTGCCAAGGCCCTCGTGTCCACTGCTTCAACGACCGCTCAGATCAAGGAAGCAGTTCAGACTTGGTGTGATACTGCCAATGTTTTCCAGACATACAGTGACCCTGCCTCTGAATGTTACTCAACGATCGTTGGTAAATCCAGTGATTACTCTAAGATTGGTTCCCGCTGGGCTATCCAATACTGCAATGCTATTAACAGCAACCGTGGCGATTTGACTGCTACTCAGTGGCGAAACCGCTGTACAAGCCAGATTGAGGAGGAGACCTTCGGCATTGTGAACTACGTTGAGACCTACGGTACTGGTGCTATGGATACTGACAACACCTGCTCTTCTAACCCCACGTACTCCGTCTCTGACAATGTTTGTGAGCAGGGTATTTTTGTCGAGTATTATGACGATGACACTTCCGAATGGGTTGAAGAATTCTTTATTCCTGCTCTGAACATGCCATGCAGCGGAGTTGTTTCTGCTTCCTACAGCGATCACCCGAACCTTTTCACCAATAACATTCGTTTCCGCCAGTGTGATCAGCAAGCCAACAATGGATGCTCCTTGGCATTCTCCTGCCAGTCTGCCCAGGGCTACTCTGTCTCTTACAAATATAGCCAAGATTCAAGTGTCTGCTCTGGCAGCGGTGGCTCAAGCTAAAGATGCAGTCCAGAAGACTTTGTAGTTATGCCTGGCTCATGGCCTTCGATTATGAGAACCCATAATTCGTTCATAAAAATATTTTTGGAATTATAATGAAGGAAATTCTTTTCCGCGTTGACTTAACAAAGATCAAGATTCTGAATGCGATTCTTTGTGTATTATTTATTGCCCTGGAAACTCGATTGGATGAATCTTATCACTGCCACGCATGTGTCTTCTTTTGTAGGTTATCATCCCATCAAAAACGAATTCGAAAACGCAATTTAACGATTTTCTTTTTTCAATTGCACATGCACGCTCTAAAGCAATGCAGTTATTTGGTATGAATAACAAATAATAAGTGTAAATTTGAATATGTTCTTATCTTTGTTGTTGAATTTGTCTTTTGTATTTTTCTTGGAGAAACCCACTCTAAGGATTTTTTCTTCTCAAATGCTTTGATAGGCAAATTGGATGCATCATTAAGCTCTGACCTTCAGCACTTTCTTCATGATAGAACTTATGGAATGATGAAAAAATTGGGAAACTCTTTTCATTCTTTCTGTCGTTATCCTTGCTGAGTTTTGTTAAATTTAATATTCTTCTTCCTCTCCTCCTCCTCCTCTCTTCTCTTTTATGTTTTATATAGTTTTTTAGTATCTTTTAACAGTAGTATAGAGGAATTCTACGAAGGCCCCAGGCTTAACATACTAGAACTCTTTGATGGCCATGCCCACTCACGACCTAGGTTGTAGCGTAAATTGATAATAGTAACTTAAATTTATTATTATTATTTAGTTATTTTTATTTTATTTTTTTTAATGGCAATGTTAGAGAAGATGACGCGAAACTCTCAAGATCTGAGTTTAAACAGGATGTGGCAGCTGTCAGTTGGTACTGAGATTGACAGTTAGGAGTGGATCGTAATGATTCATTGTTCTGGCTTGTTAAAAGATTGGCAGGAGTGGGTTGCCGGTTGCCTCAGAGTCATTAAATCCCATGTTTAAAGCTGAGTAAAAGGATGCGAAAGGAAAGCCTATGAACGGTGCGGGCGATTGGATCCTTAGTGATTATAAAAATGTCGTTGTGCACGAAGGCTTTCGTGCCTCTTCAAAAGATCTTTCTACGACCTCCTTGCTACTCTTCGCAGATTTCGGTCGCTCAACTTTAGTGTTTTCAGTAACATCAGCAGCTAACTTGATAACATATTGTTTCTTCAATTCCCGTGATTAAGCATATGAGACCTGCCCTTATGGAGATCCAATTTTAGTATCCACTCATGCTATTTCCTTCATCTTAGCTTTGATTTTATTGAGGAAAGAGCGCCCAAATACGCAGCCAAGCCTGGAGAAATTATGCTTAGTTAGGAAGCAGAAACAAGGCATGGAATAACGGTCGCGATACGAAGTTTATGTGTATCCAGACAACGCATTCTATAATTCATACGATGATGCTTTGGCTAAAAGTTAGTAACGTGCTGTTTGCAGAAATATATAATATGGGCTTAGGTACTACTTTAATTTAGATGACTGAAGTAAATCAGAATGATTTAGCTATTGAAAATTTTTTGTTCATATAATTTTTAAAGGGGAGAAATTAGATAGAACAAACATACTCGATGAAAGACCCGCCCCCCAACCGCGTGCAGTAACTATTGACTCTTTATAACTAAACAATACACTCTTGATACCTACCCTAGACTTACTAATACGCTCTTACAAAGATCGAAAGTGTTTCGCGTCTGTATGTAGTGATAAGCTTAGCCAAACAAAGAACATGTCAATCACGGGTTGGGTACGAGAGATGGACGGGGAAACGAGATGAAGTATACAATAGTCTTTATCCTAATTCACCAGTAAAATTACAGTAAATCTGATGCTATTTATGATCCAAAATTGCAAAATTGATGGCACCAAAACCGGAATCTCAAGCGAAGGAATCGTGGCATGCATTCAACAGACTTGTAGAGTCGAACATACTCACCGCGTTCGATTTCCCCACTGTTTCAAATACAGTTGAAGGGTCAGAGTGTTAACTTGGCTTATATCGAATTGAAACGCAGCAATGTCAACAATGGTTGTGATAGGATTTGTAGTATTGTCCATTGCGCTTCAGGTCATGACTGTGCAAGCACAAGTCGAAGGCTGTAACGCAACAACAAACCAGCTTACGCTAGATTACCTCGCATGCGAAAATGGACTTGGATCGACACTTCCATCTTCAAGTGCAGTTGGCCCTGTTATATTTGAGACCTGCTGTCCTAATGTTGCGGCAGGTGAAAGCTGGCGCTTGCTCTGGGGTTCAAACAACCATGAAACCTCATTTCGCACACTACAGTCAGCTGAAACGTGCCGAATCACAGAGATTACGAATGCATATTGTGACGTCGGTCAAGATTCTGGCTGTGAGGTACAGTACGCAAACCTTGAACTGGAGTTCAACTTTCTATATGAACGCCTGACCTCTGACGATTTATGCTGTTCATCTTGTGTCTGCTGGGGAGATCCTCGTTGCACTGCATTCGACGGCTCCCGTGATAATTGGGTTATTTGTGACGACCGACGCGCTGGTGACTGCCAGCACGGTCCTGTGAGATGCCACAATCAGAAAGATCCATGGGGAAATCAATGTGAGTACGTACGTAGAACTCGAGTACCTGACAGTAATGCCACGCAACCCTGGTGGTACAATTGGGATGAGAGTGGCAGTCCCTGTCAGTCTAAGTCAATTTGGGAGGGCACTGATCTCCCAACGATGGTAATGTATGATGGGTATGGGCAGGTTACCACTTTAACACTTGGTGAACGCGGCATAATCACAGGTGTGACTATTGTTCAAAATGGTGTCAATTATACTCTCTCATCTGCAACCTGTTTGTCTGACTTCTCTGCATCGGCCTGGATATCTTCGGATTTTTCAAACATTCCTGACAAATGGGCAGTTGTATTGGAATCGTCTACTCGAATCCGTTGGAATATTCAAAACCTAGATGGAACTACGTCTACTTCAATTCTATGTCTAGCAACATCTGACTATCGCACGCGACTAGATGTCGATCTTAAAATCCCGAATGGAGGAGCCGGGAACCTTTCCGGCGAGGGGTTTTGTATCACTGGAAACATCCAAGAGAATTCGAAAGGAACGGGCACTCTGAATATTACACAAGATGACCTGTGTCTACGCAGGGAACTAGGTAGCTGCATCGAAGCTTGCAAAGCACTTGTGGATGCCTCTTGCGAGGATGCAAATCTTGAAGAAAACGTAAATGTCTGGTGTACATTTAATGATTTCACTGGTGTCACTCCCGCAATTAACTCCATAGGTGAATGCGTTTCGCGCATCTTCTCTGAGGAGAACTGTAATGAAACCAGCTTTCAATGGGCAGATATCATTTGTCAGATTGACAATATGAATGCTGATAAAACAGGCTACAGCGAGTCGGGATACCAGATGTGTCTCACTAACATTGCAGATAACACGTGGTTTCAGTATGTCGCCGATCGCCCTGCTTATAGTATTCCTTCTCTAGATGTGATACCGGCGGAATGCATCGCTGACGTACAAGAGTATAATAGAAGCAAGCCTTATATGTGTGCTGTAGGGGTTCAAGTACAATCATTCAATAACCTCACCAGTGTTTGGGAAGACGAGTTTTTCATCCCCGTGGACTACCCCCATGTGATAATTTTCTTAATATTAGTGGGGTAGACTTTCCCAATCTTATGACACGCCCAATTAGATTTGAGCAGTGCGAATCAATTCAAAGTGAGTGTGCAATGGAAAACTCTTGCCTCCCAACGAATGGATTCCAAGTCAAAGCTACCTATTCCATGGAATATTGCCCTCCACCAACCCCGAGCCCTACAGAATCACCGATTGGCACCGAAGGTGGATGCTATGAATGCTTGCAGCAACCTCGATCTCAACGGCCCGAAATATGCGCCACTGAAAACCAATTCTATGAGCTTGGAAGTTGTGAGACATGCTGTGTCCCAGCAGAGAATGAAACATTGCCTGTATTGAATGAGAACGGTTATTGCAGATACCAGGAAACATCACGTCCATACTGCAACATGAGCAATAACGAAGAAGCTGCATACTGTGCTCAGCTGGAAAACAGGTGGTGGCTTACTAGAAATACAGATTCAATATTCAGATGCTGAAGATGCTCCAACAACCTGCTGTCGAGATTGTGCTGTATATGGCGATCCGGAAATGACCTCATTTGCGGACACAACATTATCTTTGAATATCTCAGCTTGGATTATTTGTGATGGTCGCGTCATTCAGGACTCTGACGATGCTTGCCCAATCGAAGAGGAACAATGCACCAAAGAGCTGGATCAAGATGGAAATCGATGCTACTACAACACTACCCGCGCGGCTCTTCTCACAGATCAGTCCAATATTGGGGCGGTCGGATCACCGTGCCAGGCAAATCCCAACTCTGGAGAAGCTACCATGGAGTTATATACTATTCCTGATGGGGACTTTTCGTTTTTCATTTTACTCGGTGAACGTGCCGTCATTACCGAAAGTCGTTTTGTTATTGCAGGGGAGTATATTACACTAGTCTCTTCAGAGTGCTTTGGTGAGGCTGGCTCGGGCTGGACGAATGACCCTAGCTCTTTCTTCACAGATGTAACGTATGATGCCTCTGATGTACGTAGCACACCACGTGGGGCAGAACGAACATGGTCGTTTGTTTACGACAATACCATCTATGTACAGATAACATGTATTAAAATGGTAGCACAGGGCGGTGATGCACAAGATATCACTGGCTATCGCATGAACATTGATCATATCATCGATTCCGATCTTGAACGTTCCGGATCTGACAATGCTACGGGTTTCTGTCCCACCAGTGCTATTGATTATATGAATGCAAGTGTCACCGATACCTCGAAAGGTAGTGTCTTCAATGTTTGTACATGGCAACAGTGGAGTCAAGCTCTAACTCTTGCTAAAGCTCTTGTATCTACTGCTACCACTGCTTCGCAGATAAATGAGGCTATCCAAACCTGGTGCGAAACTGCTAACGTTTTTCAAACAAGCTCCAACCCCGAAGTTGAGTGCTACTCCGCAATTACTGGGACCAATGCGGACAGCGAGTCTATTGGTTTTCGCTGGACAGTTCAATACTGCAACGCAATAAGCAACAACCGTGGTGATATTTCTGTTTCTCAGTGGCGCAATCGATGTACCAGTCAGATCAAGGAAGAAACTTTTGGCATCGTAAATTTTGTTGAGACTTATGGAACTGGTGCAAAAGACACTGACAACACTTGTTCTTCAAATCCATCATATAAGCTCTCAAGCAATGTTTGTCAAGAAGGTATTTTCGTAGAGTATTTTGATGCAGAGATATCAGACTGGACTGAAGAGTTTTTTGTTCCTGCGCTAAACCTACCATGCAATGGAACTATCGCTGTGACCTACACCGAGCACCCTAATCTTTTCACAAACATGATTCGTTTTCGACAATGCGATCAACCTGCAAACAACGGTTGTTCTCTTGCATACTCGTGTAAATCAGCCCAAGGGTTTTCGATTATGTATAGGTTCAGCCAAGATGAAAGTATTTGTGAAGATGAAAGTGGCTCCAGCTAAATTGTTTTTTTAATCTTCAAGATTTCGGGGAAGTACAGAAGGCAGTTATCTAAAGCCAAACATCACTGTTAATGATATCTTCACTGTAAGAAACCTAGATTGCTAGTTCTCGACGTACCACCATAAGTTATCAAAGAATTAGAATATACATAGGATTGGAATTAGACCATAAGATTTGTGATTGTGAATATATGGTAGTCAAGATCTAAAAAGGGGCATACCCATTAAACATAATAAAAATGGCGACATCTGATTTAAAATTAAAGTTAAGCTCTTGAATGTGTCTAATATAAATCAAAGCTGCACTAGTTTTCTTCCTATGAATCAGTCTAATCAGTCTGCCTTAGAATTGAATTCTAAGGACGGTAGGTCGCTAATTCTGAAAGTCAAAGTTTTATGGAGGATTCTGAAAGTATTTTTCAAGACATGAAGCTAATCTTCAACTTCTAGCTGACCAGGTTCATCTCCCAGCAACCCAGAAAGCCAATGTCGGGTCCCAGTAAGAACGGAATTATAATACAAAGTCTGGTAGAGAATCTTGCATAACTTAAACAACTTCGATGGATGTCTATAAATTATGCTATGTACCTGGAGTTTCTTTTATCACGTTCTCTGCAGTAACAAACAATTAAGCATCGGATTCATAAATACATAAAGTATGTGTTGATTGTTTCACATCATGTTTATATAAAAATTAAAAAGGGCAATTTGCAGCTGCAAAACTCAATCTTGGTGACTTGTTCAGCTTTGATACTCTCTCGCCTTGGGTGAACTTTTAAGTACTACTTATTAACTGCTGAGATTTCCAATCGAAGGAACCAGTGGACAAGACATTGCTAGAGTTCTTGGCGTCCCTTTGTGAACCCTAGTAGACATAGGTTTTACAATAGAGCAATAATAGACAGCCAGATTCATGTGGTTGCCGGAGTCAAGAACCAGAAGTGTGTATACACATTACCTACATCCAAGAATGGTGTAACTTGGATCGATGGTTGTAGAGGTTGAACTAACCTAACCCCATCGATTATCTCTAACACCTTTCAAGAATGTCTTAACCTCCTTAATTACTACATAAATCCATCTGTCCTGGAATTCATTCTCTAGGGCAGCAATTTGCTAGCTCTTAAATGAAACTTCTTAAAGCCTTCATCTTTACAGTCAATCTCAAGCTGACCAGAATCATCTTTCAGCATTATCTAAAGGTAAAGGAACTAAATAATGGAAAAAACGATAATTGCCTCCGAAACGGCATTTAAGATAAATTTCTGTTTTCCTATCAACTAATAAAAGTTCGTTTTGCTTCTTCGGATTAATTAGACTACTGATTACTTAATCTTTCATTTAGTCAAGTAAAGGCTACAAATCAGATCTCATTTATTACTCTAAATCGAACAATCTTGGAAATTCGTACCACAATGCACCATCAAGCTTCTCAGATCTTCTGACACCTATGCACGAAATTAGCAAATTTTAATTGGATGCATCAGTATGTAATACAGCACTAAAATCTGTCGATATGTTACCAATTCCCCAATCGATTAGCGACACCGCGTTGTCTTGATCTGAATGTGCGTATATGGCGGATTTCGATTCGAAAATGTCTGCGCAAAACGCAGTGAAGGACAAGTAAAAGTCTTTAATGGTCCAAACCCAAGTCTGGAAGCACATATGCGATTTAACAGTCAACACCCTCATCTAGCAGTGCAATGGTAGCTGGAGGGGTGTCTTCATAACAATATGAGCTACATTACTGCATGCCTTGAAAGACTGAAAGAACAACTTCTAAACCTATAAAACCAATAGAAAAGCGTTCTAGGCACTGAGAAAGTACGCCCTCTATATATAATCCGACAAGACCTTAGCAATAATCCTCCAATACCAAAATCTCAAGTAAAAATCTCTCTCATTTACCCAACAGAATCATAGTTCAAACTATAACTTCCCTGGGAGGAACATATTTCTTAAATTGAACTGAATTATAAGAGCAACATCTTTACGAGAAAGCACCTTGCTGCTGTTTTGAGCCGGCGTGAGTGAGTGAGTTAGCAATGGAGAATCGAGATCGTAATAAAAGACGGCGAAGAATAGGTTGGTCAGTCAGTCAGTCAGTCAGTCAGTCAATAATCAGCATTGCTGGCAAAAGCAACTGCCTGAGAACAAGGAAAGTGACCTACAAGTACTCCTTTGAAATGATTTCGCATTCTTTGATAAAGTAGGTACATCCGGCTAGGAGATAATTGAATATATCCAATAAAACCTTCAGTTTAGTGAAGAGAACAAGTAAGCTTGAAACCCAAACAATATGAATAAATGTATACTACTCATCATTGTTACTCATATCGCGAAGCTCTCTTACGGTTACGGGAGGTCTTCGTTTGACGTCACTCTCTAGCTAGTCAGAGGTAACTTCTATGCATCCTTTGACTCAAGCATTCTTCAAAACCAAAACAATTACTTCTTTGACCTTCATTTCTACCACTGATACTAATATTTAAAATAATAAAAAATCTAAGGCTTTCTTTTGAAAGAAGAGAAGAGAGAACAGAAAAATTCAAACTCATGTCAACTTGCTCGTCACAAGGTAGTTCACTATTGAGTTTTACACTAAGTAGGGGTTAAAATGCTAGATAAGAAAGCTTCCTTTTAGTTCCTTTAAGATAAAATATAGATCATGATAGCCTAAGGTCGTTGGTGTAGATAAAAATAAATAAGGCTAGTTATACCTGCTAATGATGTTAGAGACAAATAAAAAAGGAGCTTTCACAAGACTAAAAAAAATCAAAATCAAAAAAATTGAAAGGTTGACTGGCTGTAGCTCCGTGTCACTGTAATTACAAAGAGACACAATCCGAGATGTGGGACATCAAACGTGCTCTCTCAAAATTTCTTACATGCAGAGTATGGGTCAGAGTGGAGGTGCGTACAAACTCGAACCTTGCCACAATAGTAACATACTTCTATTTTGAAAACAAAATACCAAAGTAGAAGGTTTTTCAAATAGTGTTTCTGACCGTGATGTCTGCATGAAGCATGAGGGCAGTTTTCCAGTCTGTATCAAAATTTCGTTGAACGAATGTCTTCATTCCTCTCCGCTCAGAATTATAGAAATAATAAAATGTTTTGAAATGGATAAACGGTAAGCCCATACTTTCCCTTGTCTAGTAATAACTTGTACCTACATACTGTACTGAATAAAAACGCGCAAAGCCTGTAGCGCAAACAAAAGACACTAATTCTATATTAATGAGAACTAGGATTGATTTCTCTTTTATTCCTCTCCGCTATCTTCCATATTTCCAAAGAAGGTTGCGACTTTCTCGCCCTTTGTTTCTTCTTATTATCTTCCAATCTGTAATGTCAACCCTCCACCCGGAATTTCCAGTATCTGACTCCTATATATATGTATATATGTATATATATTTTTATTTTTTTTATTTTTTTATTCTTTGAAAATAAACTTATATATAGAGGACCATACGTATAATTAAAAAATAAAATAGAAATTATTTGAAACTATTTTTTGGACTTGGCTGGTATCAGGGCTTTACTTTTCTAAAATACCTTCTAAATAAATAGATATCTCTCTAAATATTGAGTTGGGCCTTTGCAACTGCTGTTCGACTCAGTTTGAAGTAGAACCTCAGCGTTATAGTTAGATACGGTCAAGTAGTTAAGAAGCAATGGGCCTAGATCGGCGATCCGTCAGTGATCATGGTCAAAAAACTCTCACCATTTCTTCAGATGTTCAGACTATAGGCTCATTGACTGTGTTATGAACAACTTTTAGAGAGTGCCTGCCTGCTTTTAGCTTGGCTGCCTGCCATTCAAGTTGCATCATCTTTTGGCATCGACCTCTGGGAGGTCCCTGCGACAAAAGAAGTGGAAAGGAACTCCATCTTGGCTCTTGACTCTCCTTGGAAATCATACTCAAAGCTCCTTAAGTGTTCCAGCAACAGGCGTAGCAACGCTGAAGGCCACTTCTGAAACAGAACACTCTTTGGCCGGAAAGCCTGCTGATATTATGGACCTTTTTTCGTTTCCATCAAGGTTTTATCACAAGCATACGTTAATACTTATAATAACAGAAAAGACAAAAATAAAAGCAAACTCTCATCTAATCAGAAGGAAATCCTTTAGGTTTAAATTCGAGCCAAATTATCACTGATAAAAATGTTGAATTCAATTCTAAAAATTAAAAAGGGGGAATTATTGTAAACCTAAAGTATAATTCTGAAGTTCATTAGAAGATCGATAGGATTGGTCTCTGACTATTGAGAACGTTTAAAAATTGCGCTTTGCATACTGGCACTAAACGATGCGCCTTTACATTAATAGTATTACTCTCAAACTCACAGTCTATAAACCCTTCGACTCGGGCCAAACTGAAGTAGAAACATATACCAACTCATAGAATCAATATCTTGCGACAAATGCTTTATCTGGAGTTATGTCCAGGAAGAGGTTTTTCATACCTACCTACTTTGGACATAACAAAACAATATGAATTATGGTTACAAGAAGCCTTCCGTTAAGCCTATAAATGAATGGTGTGCTTTACCTTCCTACTCTTTTTCTTCTAGCACATTTTGATTTGTTATAGTAATCTTCACAGAAGAAATTTAAAAGTGCCTCAATTTTCTCATATATATATATATATATATATATATATATATATATATATATATATATATAAATTTTATTGGTGATGGGAAGGTATTAAGGACCGAGTCTAAATATCCAGACTTATTGCAGCTAATAAGAATTAAGGAATGAAACAAGACGTTTATTGTGGCTTTCTTTATCTTACCTAGAAGATCAAGGCTGCTTTTGAAATTTGAGCTTGATTTGAATGACTCTATAGCATCCTTTTCCCATTTCCAATTTTAAGTGCTTTCTCATTTTCATTTATTTCATAATCAGCAGAAAATATGTAAAACTTCTTCCTTTGTCTTCTAGAATTAAATACCTGCATGACCTTTGTTATACTTACTTGTTTAATGTAGGAGATGGAATTCCATGAAGCACCGCCCCCCCCTATATAAATAAATAAATAAAAGTAAGCCTTTTCTTCAGCCTTTCCACAAAAACAGATGTTGTATTCATGTAAAAATTCACTTAGTAGGACATGTAAATGTGATCTATGGTATTTCATGTTTATCGATACAAGAGTAATCACCCGGTGTGGTTTGATGAAGTTGAGGGCATATGTTGAAGTTCGGCTAAAGTGACGCTGCACGAAACTGGCGCTAGTGCCCACATTGGTTTGGGATCTGGTCTTGACAAATTCTTTATCCTTGCTCAAGAGCCAGAAGGAGTTGCCTACATCTAATCCTTGACTCGGATCTTAGCTACTTAGAGAACTAGGTACCAGAGATTGGCTCCGCATGTCTAAATTTCTATATAGCAGAGCCCCCCCTTGTCTTTAAACTCTTCTTTAATTTATTTTAAATTAAAACAAAATTGATGTAAAAATTAAACACATTAAGTTTTAGTTATACATTTCCAGGGTCAAAACGTATAGCTCGCTACCACTCATTAACATAAGTAAAATGGTCTAACTAGTAGAGGTATCGCACAATTAATTGAATCAAATAAATCAAACTTGTTTAATTTGCTATGTTCCTCTTTTTTAGGGTTCTGTAATACGGGGAGAACTTGGAGGGAGTATCGAGTATCATTACCAACTGGGTACCTAACTTTTTAATTGATAATAATAATTTTTTTTTAATAAATAATAGAAGTTTTAATTTCTAAAACTTAAAAATTAAGCTAGGTATTACTTTCAAAGAAAAAAACAAACGAACAAACAAAACTTAAACTAAACAAAGAAGAAAAAAAGTAAAACGCAGACCAAGATATCGACGCAAAGGATATCAATACACCATTACGGTCAATACGGTCAGCTACTAATAAAAGTGATTTTGCAATGCACGTGTATCCTTGGTCTCTTTCATCTTCACCTTCTTTGTTTTTTTATAGACTAAATTGCGGTGGTGAGCTAGGTGCGTGAGTGAACATCGCTTCAAGTCAGTCTGGCCTTGTCTTGCCCTGCCTTTATTAATTTTTAAGTTTATTTGAATTAATCAAATTCTATATGTGAGGACACAACCGTGCTGCATCATATACCTTATTGATGATTTAATACACTAGTAGTAGCATTTAAAGTAGACTGTAGGTAGCTGCGATTGTTTTAGTTTATTTTTTAAAAAAATATATAAATAATATAGTGCATTCATTGCTTTAAGACATGAACGCAGCAAATGCATATATACTTAATGGTTCACGTGTATCAATTTGTAAGAAACAATATGAGTTTGTCTAAGAAGTGGTTCCTCTGCATGCGAGCTCAGGCTAACAGGCTGTTTTGACATTAAATACGGGAAACTTTTTTTTTTTTTAACTGAAGCTTCAACCACTTTAACATCAGCCATTGCCAAGACAATGGAGTAAGTTCAACTATTTTGCATCGGAGACTCGGACGCTTCACACTAGAGTTTTGTATGCTATATTCCTCTATTGACTTGGATGATACTAGCTCCGATGAGGCTAAAGAGTCTCTTTTAGAGCCCTTTCGCGACCGGGTGTATGTGAAGGCCACTGACAATTTTGGTTAGTGAAAAACCTAATGAAAATTCACAATAATATCGCTCTTTTGAGCTACTACTGTGCTCACTATAATCGCTATTAGCTCTGCCGAATTCAAACAACTGATTCAGTTAAGAAAGTAAGGTGAGCATGTTCCATCCAATAGTTTTGTCAGTTTGCTAATACACCTGCGTAGATTCAGGTGCCGACCCAAAGTTAGTATGTTGGCAACTTGGCATTTACACAGGACCAGGCAAGCTCCATTCAGAATATGAAGTCGTTCGGGTCAGTAACTAATTG
Source organism: Schizochytrium sp. TIO01 (assembly GCA_004764695.1). Taxonomy (NCBI): domain Eukaryota; class Bigyra; order Thraustochytrida; family Thraustochytriidae; genus Schizochytrium; species Schizochytrium sp. TIO01. The sequence goes on along the minus strand of SMSO01000037.1, from coordinate 3,555,691 downwards.
GAGAATTTCACCACGTGCTACACAGCCGTCGGAAAACTGCACCCAGTCTGTGAGGAGATCTGGACTAGACACTACTTCTGAAAAACCAGGATTGGCGCTTTGCCAGAAGCGTCACAACGCCAACGCTCTGGTGCTTGAAGTTCAGCACACAACCTAAGCTCTCGCTGGAAAAGAGCGATACTTCAATTTCAAGAAGTAAGAGCATGGTATAGTGCAATAATACGATATATTAATTTTGTTAATTTTATTAAATTAAAATGATATTTATATGTATTCTGAGAAAGAAAATATCACAAGTCCGAGCCATTAGCATACACTGAAATTTACAGCATTCCTCTTTCAAAAGCTTATTTTCCTACAGCAGCTTGCATGGTGCAACGCGCGTGCTGTGGCTTTAAAACGAACACAGAAAAGAAGTTTCCATTATTATGCTGATAGCCTATCTCCCATGTTATATCGTGTATTAAACCTTTTTCCCTTCGTTCTTTATTTAAATATAATTACACACTCTCGATAACCTTGTAACAGTAGTCTTATCGTCCTTTTTCTTCTTCTTTTCTTTTCTTTTTAAACAAATGAGGTAGCCCAGAATCACGATTTTATCTACCAATGAAATAGAAGGTAAAACAAGTTGTGGAATGTGCAACATGGCTCAAACTCAAACTCAAAGCTTGGCAGGCACCAAACTCGTAACTTGCTAGAGCTTTGCTTGAATGAAAACCTCTAGCTAGAAACTTAACAAACAACGCTCGTTCTTGATTGGCATCTAAGGTTATTATATCTATATTGGCGTAATACAATGAAAGCCACTGCTGCAATCGCAGCAGTGCTGTTATTAGCAATCGCTTCAAGGTCAGCCGCCCAAAGTGATGGTTGCACGCTTTCTTCAACGCAGCTCACACTAGAAAGCTTCGCATGTTCTGAAGAAAATGAACCCTTGAGCGCTTCCACCTCCACAGTCGGGCCTGCATCTGTGAAACATGCTGCCCAAACATCAATGCAGGCTCGGACTCCCGCCGTCTGCTTGACTCGCTTATGAACATTAGCAAATTGTCAATGTCGGAAGCCCGAAAATTGCAGTCCAGCGATCTTTGTCGTACTGTGCAAATTTCTGATGCTTATTGTGACGAATCTAGTACAGGATGCAATCCAGATGATGCTGTTCTCAAACTTGATTTCTCGTTCGCGTACGAGGCCGTCGCTTCTGAAGAGCTGTGTTGCTCAGCATGTGTATGCTGGGGCGACCCGCGGTGCACATCTTTTGATGGCTCGCGTGCTAACTGGATCATTTGTGATGATCGCCGTGCAAGCAACTGTCTCCATGGTCCAGTTCGCTGTGAGAATCAGAAAGATCCTTGGGGGAACAAATGTGAGTATGTCCGGAATACGCGTGTACCTAACAGTGAAGACGACAAACCATGGTGGTACAGCTGGGATCAAAGCGGCAGCCCATGTCAATCCACCTCAATTTGGGAAGGCACAAAATTTCCTACAATGATTATGTATGAAGGAAGCGATCAAGTTATCACCTTGACACTTGGGGAGCGCGGAATTGTGTCTGCTTTAAATGTGACTCAAACGAGTGGCGAAACCTTTGCAATTACATCTACTGACTGCCTAGCTGACAGTTCTGCCTCTGCATGGACTTCTTCCAGCTCATCAAGCATTCCAAGCACTTGGACTGTTACTGTTGAGTCAGATTCCCGCACCCGTTGGAGCATTCAAAATGATGATGCATCTGCATTTACAAGCATTCTATGTCAAGCAACGTCAGATTATCGCTCGCGGCTTGATGTCAATATCAAGGTCCCCACCGCAGGTGACGCCCCTCTTTCTAGTTCTGGGGACGGATTCTGTAACACTGGTACAATTTCGGAAGATGCCAAGGGCACAGGAACTTTGTCTGTTGAGCAAGACGATGAGTGCCTTCGCGAAGAACTCGGAGGCTGCATTGAAGCATGTAAGGCTCTAGTGGATGCCACGTGCCTGGAATCTAATCTCGAGACACACGTTAGGTACTGGTGTGACATGAATGATTACGCAGGTGTCTTGCCTGCGATTAACTCTACTGAAGATTGTGTTTCTCGAATTATTGATGAAGAAAATTGTACTGAGACGAGTTACAACTGGGCTGATATTGTATGCCAAATTGATAACATGAATTCAGACAAGTCTGGCTATGATGAAAGCGGGTATTTGCAATGTCTAGCTGATATTGAAGATTTTACATGGTTTCAGTACGTGCAAGACCGGCCATCGTATTCAGTTGTTTCTTCTGGTTCTGCGCCAACTGAGTGTATCTCTGATGTTACAGAATATAGCAAAAGCAAGCCATATGATTGCGCTGTAGGTGTTCAAGTGCAGTCTCTAAACCCTGAGACAGGTGATTATGATGATGAGTTTTTTATTCCTGTTGACTCTCCACCGTGTGATGACGTTCTCAATATTAGTGGAGCCGATTTTCCAAACATAATGACAAGGCCTATTCGCTTAGTACAGTGCGAATCTTTGCAATCTCAGTGCGCCATTGAGAATTCGTGCTTGCCAACAAATGGTTTCGAAGTTTCGTTTGAGTACACTATGAAATTCTGCCCTACTTCTAAGCCCACACAAAGCCCTACTCTGACCCCAACAAGTTCTCCAACGTTGGTTCCTACAGACGCACCTACTCTTGCTCCTACGAAAGTACCTTCAGCAGCGCCAACTAGCACACCCACGTTGACTCCAACACCAGAGAGTGATTATCCTCGAACTGGCTCTCCAGTAACAACCGAAGAAGCCTCGTCTTGCTATGAATGTAGTGTTGGATCCGGTCGTCAACCTGAAATTTGTACAACTGATGATGTCTACATGTATCTTGGTCAATGTGAGACTTGTTGTCAGTCTGATGCAACTACATTGCCTGAACTAACAGAATACGGGTACTGCCGAACGCAGGAGACTGAACGCGCGTACTGCAACATGACGGACTCAAATCAAGCACAATGGTGCGAACAGTTGGATAACCATGAGGGAACCTTGGAAATCAACATCACATACGCTAGTGCGGAGGATGTTCCACTCTCGTGCTGTCCTGACTGCAGTGTTTATGGTGATCCAGAGCTTATTTCCTTCAAAACAACGTCTTTCAATATAAGTGCATGGATCATTTGCGATGGACGAGTTCAGACTGAAGACGATGAAGCTTGTCCCATAGAAGAGGACACCTGCATCTCAGAGGTAGACCACAATGGCAATGCTTGTTACTATAACAAGACTCGAGCTGAATTGATTTCCTCCAGCTCTCAGGCGAACATTGGTGCTATCGGTTCCCCGTGCCAGGCAAATCCTGCGTCAGGGCCCGCAGTGATGGAGGTTTACACTATTCCTGGTGGCGATTTTGCTATTAATACTATCCTTGGTGAACGTGCGGTAGTCAATGCTGCTGTATTTACTGTAGGAGGAAATAATTACACATTGACCGCTAGCGATTGTTTTGGTGGTGCTGGGTCTGGCTGGGATGCTTCCATAGTTAACGTCCTTCAAAACGTAACCTTTGATAATGAGGATCAAAATCCAACCGTTCGTGGAGCTACACGTAGCTGGTCTTTCGTGTATGATGAGACTATCTATGTAGAAATTACGTGCTTGAAAATGATTGCGCAGGGTGGTGATGCAGAAGGCATAACTGGGTATCGATTGGATTTAGACCATATCATTGATGTGGACGAGAACCGTGCAACTGGGGATACGTCTAATGCGACTGGTTTCTGCCCCACTGATGTGATTAATTTCCAGCAGGCAACACCAACAAAAGTGGGCGCAGACAGTGTTTTTTACGACTGCACTTGGCAGCAATGGAGTATGGCTCTCACTCTTGCCAAGGCCCTTGTTGCCCCGGCGACGATCGACAGTACTGCTGAAATTAAAAGTGCCGTACAGACTTGGTGCAAGACTGCAAATGTCTTTACTACATCTAACGATGCTTCCGCAGCCTGTTTTAGTAAAATTTGGGGCTCTGGTACGAGCATGGTGAAGGTTGGCGAGCGCTGGACAGAGCAATATTGCACTGCAATTAGCTCCAAACGTGGAACTTGGACTCTAAAGCGCTGGAACAGCCAATGTACTTCGGATATATACCAGGAAACGTTTGGTATAACTACCTACGTGGCAATGTATGGTACGGGTGAGGTAGATACCGATAACACATGCATGAGTGATCCATCGTACACTACTTCAGATAATATTTGTACAGAGGGCATTTTTGTGGAGTACTACGATAAAACCTCAGGCTCTTGGGTGGAGGAATTCTTCGTACCATCTCTCAGCCTTCCTTGCAATGGTCTCATCTCACTTTCGTATTCTGATTACCCGAACCTTTTTCAGAACAAGATCCGTTTTCGTCAATGTGATCAGCAAGCCAACAACGGCTGTTCCCTTGCATATTCTTGTATGTCCGCTCAAGGCTTTGAGGTGTCATACAAGTTTAGCCACACAGGAGACATTTGTGGCACAAGCTCATAAACGCCACCTACTTGTGATTATCTCTCTGCACTTGCAAGACTTTCATGTCCCCCATGATCTCCTGCTACTTAGCTTTTATATAGTCTATGTTTCCTTTTCACAACATCAATAAGCATTAGCATTGAGACTTTCTGCGAATTTTATTCTTTTAAAGTGAAGATTAATGCGTGACTGCTCATTCTTCAGATTCTCCATTTTGGTTTTGCCTCAAACAAGGCGCATTAGGCTAGCTTTTTAAACGGAGGTGACCTTCTAAAGTATAGGATGGTGGTATGTTAAACTTTCCCTTGTCCAATGAATTGGCTAAATTCATACTAACCTAATTATTTTGAATCTTCCTAAATTCCCCCTATATATTAATTTTTTGTCTCTTACTTTACTTTTTCCTTTTCTTTTTCCCTTTCCTCCAATTATATATTTTCAAAGAAAAGAAATGAAAAAGGTTTCCAAATATGTAGACTACATATAGACTACTCTCACTTTATTTTAAGATATATACATACAAATTTACATTAGCCGTCAATTACTTTATACAGATATACTTGACAATTATGAATCAATGGTGTTATCTAACGCCTAATTTTGATTAACAAAACTACTATGAAGGACCATACTTGTCCTCAAACTCTCTCTATATAATATAATTTTATTAATAATTCTCGATGAAAATTATATATTCGCTGAAATCACCAAGGATATATGAAATTGCGGGCTGGAAAAATGTTCAGAGATAACGTTGACCTCACAAACTGCATCGGTCAAGATCCTCAGAATCGAACTATCCAACGCAACCCGACCTCAAATAAGTGCGAGACTTTAAGTTATATTTTTGTAGAATAGAATATTTGCACTTTAATTTAAAAGCCTTTGTTCAGCTACTTGAAATAAAAGTGCTTAAATTGAAGAATCAATTCATCAATATAACACGCATCTACAACCTTAGTAAATTTAAACACAACTTGATAAAGTGCTGTGGCTTGCTAATCCCATAGTTTAAATGAAACAAATCGAGGAAAAGTTTCGCATGGTAGTCCCTAGCATAACTTAGATAGTATTTGCTTTGTGCTGCGCTACCATGGCGTGTTGCAACAACCGGCAATACTTGTAGTGATAGCAAGGCACGCAATTGTTTCCTTGTAGATGCTCTAAACGGTGGCATCTCTAGAACCATTCTCTATTATACTGCAAGCTCTGCTTCGTTTTTAAGAATATATATAGATAAGTACCGTGTTTCTCTCATGACATCTTTTATAAATTGCCTCATTCCGGAGTTATTCAGACTTATAGCTGCTATCTTACTTATGAAAATTCTACTGCTATAATTGCACCATGGAGATGAAACGGAATAATTTCCGTAAAACCATTCGATTTATGCATTACACCGAAGAAAATTAACATTAGGTATAAATACCTTGCCTTGAGTTTTTACCTAAGTAAAAGGAGAGGAGATAGAAGTAACCTCTATCTAGTGAGAATAAAAAATTAGGGGAAATTGAGCACCTTGATGGGAATAGGGATATCTTTGGCACATGCAATCGATTAATGACTAGTAGTAGCACTTCGAGCGTGATTAGCGTATTCCTTACCTGGGAAGAAAATAGGGCAAACCCGTCTAACCACTTTGTTTTTATAATTATACACTCAAGTAGCAAGCAGGAGCTAATTTCTACCATCCATTTTCAATTTCTTACAACTCGCATATAGCTTATTTGGCTATTACTACTAAAATCAATATCCATACATCTGCGATTCTTTTGACTTTCTTTACCGACATATAAGAATAGCTTATCCACATGAGAGTGCACCACTACACTACTACTGCCTTAGAGTTGTTAGTCTTACTCCGACTCTACAGTGTGACCTCCGGGTGTCCTGAGAGACAAATAGGAAAGTGTTACTTATAAAGTGCCTTCTAACTTCCAAGAAGAGAAATATTAGAATGAGTGTAGTCATCCAGGTAAATGCTAGAGAATTCTTCTAGCCAGCAAAGAGATTTGGATAGTGCAGAAACCTCTATGACTATGACCTCACACAGAGTCTGTGACAAAATAAGCTACGTACCGTACACAAGGATTCAAGTTGAAGTAATGGGTTTGCCATCAGCCTCAGAAAAAAAAAAAAGGGCCTCCATCTTGCTTCCACCACTACTCCCACCCACACTTGTTCGTCGAAGGTTTCTCCTGGTCTACTAAAATTTCTCATGGAACAAGACGTTCCTAAAGACAATATTGGCATAAAATACTATTTAAAACTATACGATACAAAGTCATCGAAAGGCATTAAGTAGCCAATGAGACTCAGTGCTTGCTGTGCGAGGTTTGCTAAGGATCTTCAAAGATTGTCAATAGATGTATATTTGCCAATGCTTTGATGCTCCGTGGTCTAAATTTAATAGCTATCATGTGGTTCTTGGAGGTTGAAGTACACGGCCAGGTCGTTAAACGTTCTAAAGAATTTAGGTGACGAGAGCATCAATTACTTCATGAAAAATAAAGTTTGTTTTCTTCATAAGCCGAATGATTGGCTTCTGATTCAATCCGAGGCGTCGGCGTGCCACTCAATGATATTTTTTGATAGTTTATTTTAAGAAATGGATTCAGATGAGGCTTCGTTGACGTCTTTAAGCGAAAAACGACGTGAAGATACCTTAATGTTTAACATGACAAACTAATTATGGATTCCCTTCAAAAATCCTTTGTAGTCTAGGATCTCTCTTCCTTTTCTAAATGAGGACACAAGAAGTTTTAGCTAGCATATGCGTCAGATACAGAAGAAAGCTCAGGTTTTACTTCTACAGGGAAAGATATACAAGCAATAAAAAACTTGCATAATGCTTCGACTGAGCTGGGATACGGAAAGTCGCAACTTCCCCTTTAAGATTTTTAAGAAATACAAAATTAGCAGCTCTATATATTAAATTTTCCAATCCATCCTTGTTAAAGAAGAGCAGAGAGAAATTTAAAGAGGATATTATTCAACAAACAAAACTCTAGCAACCTAATAAGTACTCTACATATGTTCCCGCATTTGTATGAGTTCTGGAGTTAACAATAGAGGGTTAAACTCATGCTAAGATAGCAAAGACATATGATAAATTAAAATTGTATCATTGTATATAATATACCTCTCATAGAAGGTGGTGATGAGCTCCTTCATTGATATATAAACGCGAAAGCAGCTTGGTTTTCAGGGAAGATCTTTTACTCCCACGACGTTTATACGACCGCGTTTTACTCAAATACGTGACAATTTTTGCCCAGTCATCAACATCATCGCATTAGAAAAGTATATAAGGTATCAGCGATATTGAAGGTCGCACGTTGGGCCATCTCTTATACTAGAACCGCACACATTACAAAACAAATTTGTAATTTGTAATTTTCTTTATTCAAGTTTTGCTTTAAGCTTTTAAGTATATGCATATATTTAATACTTTAAAATAGAAAAGGATTGATGCTCTTCACATGCTGTTTAATAGTTTATGTTTTGCCTGGCGATTTAATAATCCGCGACTCGCGCTTGAAGGTGCCTGTCTTGACATGCTATCAAAGTGTAATTACACAAAGGGCTAAAGTATCCCATTTAAGATTGCATTGTCTATAATAGTTTACCTCTTTCAAAGATGTTCGGGTCTTGAAATGCCCTTGTTTCTTTTAAGGATTTTTCGATACAGTTGCTGAATACTCTTACAGCCATGCCATTTAAGTCTTATCAACAGAGGGGAATAGCCACACAATCTATCAATCGAGCCATCCTTCCTTCGATGATTTGTTTTTATTTTCAAGAAGGAGAAGAAAGATGATTCCACCTAACGTTGCTCTTGGTCGCGATCACGCAGCTCAAGCGTGAGCAAACTTGTGCAAGAAATGCTCTGAATGTCAACAGTGACTAGGACCCACTACGGAGATAAGGAAGGTGAAACTTTAAAAATAAAATAAAATAAAAAGGTGGTAGTTTACGGTCAATCTGCCGAAAAGACTCATAAAGGTCAGAGAAAGGTGCCAGACCGTGCCGATTGGACGGAACCATAGTCTAAAAGAGAGTGTGCAAGACAGTATTTTCGCTCTAAAATTTTCTCCTCAGGTTCCCTCTGAAATACAAATTACTTCTTCACTCTCAACGCTCACTGCGAAGCCCTCACAATCTAAAAGAATTGCAGCCTTTGGTCAGCAAAACCACAACTAAGGTAGCGTCGCCAGCGCCAGCGAACGACAACAAACCTTAGTCTCTTCGCAAGACGTGCCTTGTGAAGAGAAATCAATTGTCTTTGTGCTTTGGCGTCACATTTATCAGCTAGTGGCGTACAAGTCATGAATCCTATTGTGCAACAGCACATTTTTGCTTCTGTAGCCCTCGTTCTCGTTGCTATCGCTACTCAAGCATCGGGACAAAGCGATGGCTGCACTGCTTCTTCTCAACAATTAGAACTCAGCACGTTTGCATGTCAAGACACGGGAGCTGTCCTCTCTGCTTCTGCTGCATCAATTGGTCCTGTAACCGTGGAAACTTGCTGTCCCAATCTGGTTGCAACAACTGACTCTCGTCGTCTTTTTGGTGTTGAAGACTCAAGAGCGCTCCTTTTAGGAGGTCGCAGTCTGCAATCCGCAGATACATGCCGCATAGTCGAGGTGTCCAATGCTTATTGTAACAGCACTAGCACTGGCTGCAGCGCTTCTGAGGCCAACCTTGAACTCGAGTTCTCTTTTTCGTACGAAACTGTGACATCAGAAGAGCTCTGCTGCTCGACTTGTGTTTGCTGGGGTGATCCTCGCTGTACAGCTTTCGATGGATCTCGTGATAACTGGATCATTTGTGATGATCGTCGGGCAAGTAACTGCTTACACGGCCCTGTTCGTTGCAAGAAGCAAAAGGACCCTTGGGGCAACAAATGTGAATACGTCAGAAACACGCGTGTGCCCGACAGCGATGATGATGAACCATGGTGGTATGACTGGGACCAAAGCGGCAGCCCGTGCCAGTCGACCTCGATTTGGGAAGGCTCTAAGTTTCCATCAATGATCATGTATGATGGTGACGATCAATCTATCAATCTCACACTTGGTGAGCGTGGTATCATTTCCTCTATGACTGTCACCCAGTCCACAGGTGCTAGCTACAGTTTGACTTCTGCGAACTGTCTCTCAGATACCACTTCCGATGCATGGACCTCAACTGACTCGTCCAGTATTCCTGATACGTGGTCCGTAGTTGTTGAGTCTGACACTCGTGTACATTGGACCATTCAAAATGATGATGCAACTGTGTATACTAGTATCATGTGTCAGGCGACTTCTGATTATCGGTCTCGCCTTGATATAACTCTCAAGGTTCCGACTGCTGGTGATGCATCTACTCCTGCAAACGGTGACGGCTTTTGCAGCACTGGTTCCATTTCCGAGGATTCAAAAGGAACAGGAACGCTTTCGATTGAGCAAGATGACATTTGCCTTCGTAGTGAGCTAGGTGGTTGTGTAGAGGCATGCAAAGCCCTGGTTGATGCTACATGTCTCGAAAGCAACCTCGAGAGTAACGTTCGCTACTGGTGTGAAATGAATGATCTCTCTGGAGTTTCCCCTGCCATCAACACAACTGAAGAGTGTGTTTCACGTATCATTGATGAAGAGAACTGCACGGAAACTAGTTATAACTGGGCAGATATCGTTTGTCAAGTCGACAACCTAAACTCTGCCAAAACCAGCTATGACGAGAGCGGCTACCAAAAGTGTTTGCAAGAGATTGAAGACTTCACCTGGTTCCAATATGTTCTTGACCGACCCTCCTATACTATTGTCTCATCCGATACTGCCCCGACAGAATGCATCTCCAACGCAGCAGAGTACAATACCTCTAAATCTTACGACTGCGCTGTTGGTGTTCAAGTACAGTCATACAACTCAGACGCAGAGTCTTGGGAGGATGAATTTTTTATTCCTGCTGACTATCCACCTTGCAATGACTTGCTTAACATCAGTGGTGCGGATTATCCCAATATTGTAACCAGGCCTATCCGTCTTGTGCAATGTGAGTCCATCCAAGCTCAATGTGCTACCGTTAATTCGTGCTTGCCCACAAATGGGTTTGAGGTTTCTTTCAATTACAACATGCAATTCTGCCCCACGCCGCAGCCAACCCTGACTCCTACAATGCTTCCTACTGAATCTCCAACCCAAACCCCTACTGAGACACCGACCTCTGCTCCTACTGAGACACCGACCTCTGCTCCCACTGAGACACCGACCTCTGCTCCCACTGAGACACCGACCTCTGCCCCCACCGAAGCACCAACCTCTGCCCCCACCGAAGCACCAACCTCTGCCCCCACCGAAGCACCAACCTCTGCTCCCACTGAAGCACCGACCTCTGCTCCCACGGAAGCACCCACTCCCGCTCCCGCTGGCCCAGTATTAGCTCCTTCGGCAGCACCTGAACCTTCAGGAGAAGGAACAGGTGCCCCTTCGACTAGTAACGCAGATTCTACAGGCACGGAAAGCCCATCGACTACGATTGAAAGTTCATGCTACGATTGCCTTGTAAGCCAGGGTACGGCTCCTCAAATTTGCTCCACGGACAATGTTTATATGGAACTTGGTGAATGTGAAACATGCTGTCAAGACGAGTCTAGCTCCTTGCCTGAGCTCACCGAGTATGGATATTGCCGTAGCCAAGAAACCACTCGCCCCTACTGCAACATGAGCTCTTCCTCAGAGAGTGCTCTCTGCAGTTCCCTAGCTGATAACGAAGGTACACTTGACATCAACATTACCTATGCTAGTGCAGAAGAGATGCCCAACTCATGCTGTTCCGACTGCAGCGTATACGGTGATCCTGAAATGATCTCTTTCCAGACAACTACGTTCAACATTACCGCTTGGATTATCTGTGATGGACGCACTAAAACAGACGATGACACTACCTGTCCAATTGAAGAGGATACCTGTACCTCAGAGGTTGACCAGGATGGAAACGCTTGCTACTACAATCAAACCCGAGCAGATCTTATCTCTGGAAGTTCTCAGGCTAACATTGGTGCGATTGGATCTCCTTGCCAAGCAAACCCGGATTCAAATCCGGCTGTTATGGAGGTTTACACAACTCCTAGTGGGGACTTCGCCATTAACACAATCCTCGGCGAACGTGCTGTCATCAACGCTGCGATCTTCACCGTGAATGGCACCAACTACACACTTACAGCAAGTCAATGTTTCGGTGATGCTGGCTCGGGATGGGATCAAAATATTACTGGCGTTCTTAATAACGTCACATACGATAGTGATGATCAAAATCCCACTGCCCGCGGTGCCACTCGCAACTGGAGTTTTATGTTTGAAGAGTCTATCTACGTTCAGATCACCTGTCTTAAAATGATTGCTCAGGGTGGTGATGCTGAAGGAATTACTGGATACCGCTTGGATCTCGATCACATCATTGATACCGATGAAACACGTTCTGGCAGCGAGTTGGCAACTGGATTTTGTCCTACTGATAAAATTGACTATATGCAGTCTAACCACACCAAGACAGGCTCCGACAGTGTTTTCTACACTTGCACGTGGCAGCAATGGAGTATGGCTCTTACCTTGGCAAAGGCACTAGTGTCTGCAGCAACCATCAGCAGTGATGCTGAAATCAGTGCAGCAATCGAGTCGTGGTGTACTACTGCAAACGTCTTTAACACTGCGTCTGACCCGGCCACAGCATGCTATGATAAGATTTGGAACAATGGCAACAGTATGACAAACATTGGCAAGCGTTGGACAACCCAGTACTGCACTGCGATTAGCTCTAACCGAGGAACATGGTCTCTTAACCGCTGGCTAAGCCAATGTACCTCTGACATTTACCAAGAGACGTTTGGTATTACAACTTATGTTGAGATGTACGGAACTGGTGAGCGTGACACGGATAACACCTGCTCTTCAGATCCGTCTTACAATACTACGTCGAGCGTTTGTGAGCAGGGAATTTTTGTTGAATATTATGATGAGGACCTAGGTGAGTGGGTTGAGGAGTTTTTTGTGCCGGCTCTTCAGCTTCCTTGCGATGGCATTATTTCCCTGTCGTACAGCGACTATCCAAACCTCTTCCAAAATAAGATTCGTTTCCGGCAGTGTGACCAGCAGGCAAACAATGGCTGCTCGCTTGCATACTCTTGCATGTCTGCACAAGGTTTTAGTGTCTCCTATCAATATTCTTACAGTGGCGAGATTTGTAGTTCATCATCTTAAATCAGAATGTTTCCCCTTTCTTCCGTTTAAACAAATATCTTGACTATTGGATTATTGGCTGAAAGCTAGATTCCTTTTCTCCTGTTTTGTCTTGGTGGCAGCATTATTACTATTAACCTTTCATGATAGGTTCCTTGAAGTGGCACAATGTTACGTTTTAATGTCAACCTTATTCTTGAAGATATTGAGACATACAACCTTGAAGTACTAGAGTCTGCAAATCTGGAAAAATAATTTTGACTAAGTAGAAGTAGATTGTAAAGGTTTAGTAAAAATGTTTGAATGATGGGACATACTTTGAATTTATATTGATTTAGGCTCTATAGATATCAAGACGTTTAGGTTAAAGATTCAGGAATTATTTATAGTCACGTTATTTAAATTGATAAGCTAAATGTTGCATGCCTTGTGTTGGTTTTAAATGGTGAAGTTTTCGTGTATGGGCTTAACCATCACTCAGGATTTTGACAATTTGCACAATAATTACTGATAGAATTCTATTCGGATTAATCCTTGGTCAACTATCTATATTAAGAAGATAAAATAATGTATAAGTTTATTCAATACCAAGCCACTAACAAGAGAAAATAGAAGACCAGGATGGGGTTCACCAGACTCTTGGCAGTCTCTAGAGAGTAGACAGCAAAGCATTAGTTGAAATACGCCAGCAATAAAATTAAAGTTTAAATTATCTTTTCTCGTCCGTAAGTACGGTGTGCAAATTTTATTATTTTTTACAGGGTCTGTGAAAGACACTTCGCTCACTAATGTCCCTTTAGCTAGTATAAGAATACACAAGCGGGCCTGCATAGTTCATGTATACCTTAGGATAAATCAAGATGCTTTAGATGTGATTGGCAGTAGAAAAAGAGGTACACAACAAAGCAGCAGTACCCACATTATTCAACGTGACGCATATAACGCGTAGGTCTTCAAAATGCTAGGATTTTCATTTGGTGTTTTTTTACTTTTGCAGTCTTTTTATGGTAAATAATTGCTTACGCGTGTCCCTAACTGTTGAGATCTCCGATCGAAGGAACTAGTGGACAAGACATTGCTAGGGTTCTTGGCGTCCGTTTATGAAACCCTAGTAGACATAGGGCCTACAATAGAGCAAGAGTAGGCAGCCAGAATCATGTGACTGCCGGAGGCAAGGACCAGAAGTGTGAGTACACATTACCTACATCCAAGCATGGTGTAACTTGGATCGATGGTTGTAGAGGTTGAACTAACCTAACCCCATCGATTATCTCTAACACCTTTCAAGAATGTCTTAACCTCCTTCTTTACCACATAAGTCCATCTGCCCTGGAATTCATTTTCCACGACAGCAGCTCGCTAACACTCTTAAACCAACCTTCTTAAAAGCTTTATCAAGACCCGTCCTTTCATCTTTATAGTCAACCTCACGCTGACCAGAATCATTTTCAGCACTAACAGATTGCCAAGAATACGATCCTACTATTATTATTTGAATGTGTTAATTCATTACTACTATAGTACCCTTGATCAGCTAATCAGATTCACGCAAGTATAATGTTTTTCAATTTTCACCCTGTACCACATTTCTCTTAAGTAAAATAAAATGGTAACTACTCATCATAATGTACATCAAACTATGTTTTAAGGTGCAACATTTATGATGTTAAAAGTACGTATGGGAGTGATCCGTTGTTTCGACAAGTTTAATACCCAGCAAAGTTTTCTGTGTCTGGCTTCATCTACTAAGGCCTTTGTTGGGAGGGCAACGAAACTAGCATTTGAATTTGCAGGTACATTCTTGAAGAGCGTAACATCATTCAAACAATAGAAGCAACTGTGGTTTTTACAATATCTCAGAATTGAGTACAAAAAGAGTTCTCCAAAATGTCGAGTTTCATAACATTGTTGAGAACTTTGAGATCATGATGAAGCACTCCATTACATCTAGATAAACTTCGTCTCACAGATTCTGCTTAATTGGCTCTTGAATATGACCATTGAAAATGACTTCGGTAAAAACTTTGTGTTACATATGATGAGGATGATGGGTTAAATAGTAACACCTTCTTGGTGTCCTTAAGGATAGTTGAATGTCGCCCATTGTTCAAAATAGGCTCGAGGATGACCTTTATTCCACTGTCATATACTAGGAGCTGCTTTCGATGTAGGTTAAAAAAATGTAGAGATAGGTCTATCTGAAAGAAGGATGAAAATATTCAACTGCGAGGCTTCACATGCAGTCCCCTATCATACTACTGAGCCGGTCCTACGCGACTTTACTTCTCAGTGCGAATGAAAGGAGGTGTTCCCCGCGTGGCATGATGGAATGTAAAGCCAAGAGTATGATTTAAAATATTCTACATTAGCTAAACTATTTCATTAAAATTAACTGGATAGGCAACTAGGACGAGATCGCAGGCTTCGGCACAAATCCAAGGCATTACAGAGATTGAGTAGATGTGACTCTTTGCCTCAGAATAGCAGTTACGGCACACTAAGAAGGAACGAGAAAAAGTAGCGGTGGCGAGCAAATCGGTAGCTAGAGTGTTGGATAGGGTTGAGAAGATGTTTAGATTCCAAACAGTGGGGCTGGCAAGTGACCATGACCTGTGAAACGTCCACATTTCAAACTTGTCATTAATCTGCTCTGTTTTGACCCCTCAGAAAGCTTATTCAAATCGAAGTTGATATCCCTTTTGTCCGATGCAGTCGGTGCTGAGGCCTGCATAGTAGCAAAGTTTGAGGAAACCAATATGGCAGGCACGAGACCCCTCCTTGCAGCTTGGATACTTAAGCTAGGCAATACAATGTTCATAGGAGTTGGAGCAAAGCAAAGTTTGCCAAAACCAAGAGATTCATGGCAAATACTAGACTCTTGAAGACGTAACATTAGATTTCACACATCGAGACGTTAATCATTACAAATGATTTTTTCATGCCTTGCCTTTTTTCTCAATAATTATCTGAATATTCCCTGGAGTCAATATGGGATACGCTTAATCACAGACTAAGCTCATGCTTTTGTTTAGCTTCTCGAACCTGGTACCAGTGTATAATATTTACTGTAAGATCACAGAAGAACAGAAACCTATACGCTGATAGGAAGCCTTCCATTGTTTTTTTGTTTGTTTTTTTAACTTAAGAGCATAGACAAGCAGGTAGAGGACTGTTGAGATCTCAAATCGAAGGATCGTGTGGACATGTCATTGCTAGAGTTCGTGGCGTGTCATTGCAAATACTAACTTTTCGAGGACAGACATTAGAAGAGAGCTACACACAGACAGAGGTGTAGTCATAACACACGGCGTCAAAAAGGAAAAGAAAAAGTATCAGAAGCTGGAATATACATTCACTTGGATAGAATAAGTATGGCGAGTCTTGATTGATGGTCAAGGAGATAAGTTCACCTTACCTGATTCGCTTCTGATGAGAATAGTGAAACCCAATATTATCTCGTAGCATAATTATGATATGAATCAATCTTCTCAACTTCAAAGACAGCAGATTACTAACCTGTAAAGCCAACGTTCATAAGTAAGCCCACCTCGGCCTTCTTCAAGGCTTTTAGCTTTTGCTTTGTTAGTCGACTTCTAACTGACCAGACTCATCTAAGTATGGGCATTTAATGATTCCAACTGCTTTTGTTATTTGTAAAATGAACAGCCAAAAACCTCACCTACGCATTGTTTTATTGTAAATCTTTTGTAAAAATCCGGATGTTCTTGTCTCTATCTTAAGATCTGAGCGCAGTATTGTTCTTTGTTCTTTGTTCTTTGTTCGTCCTTTCCAAGATTTGTTTTCGCAAATATTTGACATCTCTTCACGTTGAACATGTTTATTACCCCATAGACAAGCGCAATGCAGACTGCTTTTTGGGAGGTATCGCTTCAAATAAAAGGAGTTGTACTGTCTGCTATATAGTTGTACGAGACAACAAACGAGCACAATCTGGTAATTCAAAAAATTAGCATAGTTGCACCCAGGGAGGCTTGCCAATAATTCTCTTTCTGGGCGCAACAAAAAAGAAAGAGGACATGCAAGTTCTGCTTACATTGGTTCTCAAAACACTTCATTTATGCGTGTCATTTTCAAAAGACTAGGTACTTCAAATACTATGTTCTACAACGATCTCGGAGGGAAGACCTATGGATTTTGTCCATGCAGCGCATCGTCTACATGATCCAGCCCAAGCTCCCCTGGTCTGCATATACCTTCCGCTAAATCACTTTTACTTGTCTTGTCTTGTCTCTGAGAGACAAGTTTTTGCATTCTTAGTATTCAGAAAGAAACGACAAGAAACTCAAGCCAAAGCAGAAGCACTCCTATCCTCGAACGCGACAAGCAAGAACAAAAATCATGTTTTGATCTGAGTTCTCCCCCAATGAAAAGATCGTCGCAGCGATACTCCAAAGAGTGACACCGAATTTTCCTGATGTTCTGGCACCATTGCGGTTTGCTGTCGTGTTGTCGAGCCCTTTAGCCTGAATTGTTGCAAAAAAGGTCACGAGAGCTAAACCTTTCAATCGCTACTGTTAAGGGTCTGCCATCTTGCCACCATTTTCTCTGTCTCCTTTGTGCTCCTATAGAGATAGTAGCTAGGGTAGCGGCAGAAAGAATCCAGCGCCGCAAAGAGCGATAACCAGAGTCTGGCCTTCTCAGGCTTAAAATTTCGTATGTGGCCACGCTCTTTGTGAAGGTTGCCAAGTCGTAGTCATGATGGCCATGCCAAGCCGGGTGGCAGGCAGGCAGGCAGTGGCCAGCAATATGCCGTGGTCCCTTTCCCTTTTAGAAGTATGAAATAAGTATTGCCTGGGCCATGCTTCACGCCTAGCTAGAGTAAACGTTGCAGCTCAGAGGCATTTTCGAGTTTACGTTGGCCGGGATGCGCTTGAGTCTGCTCCCCTCTAAACCTTCTTATTCTTATTCTTGTCCAAGATATGTAGATAGGTACTTACTTAGGTAAGCACTATTGCGTAAATACCTGCTATTTCAGCTTCTTCTTCTTCTTCTTCTTTTTCTTCTTCTTCTTTTTATTATTTTCGCATCAGAGATCCTTTTAATTTAACATGATTCTTGAAAAATACATATGATCATGATGATGGAGCTTTATTCTGAATAAAAGCTAGCCCGCTGGGCTATTTCTATATAAGTTGCACAATGAGTGCATTGGCCCTTACATCTTACATTCTATATCAAGAAGAGAACCAGAGAAAGCTTTCACTCTCACGGAGGATCATTTCTTTCTCTGCAGTTGCTTCTCAATCGACCAGGGACCACGATAACCTAGAACTTTGAATTAAGAAAGAATGAGGGCCCTGAAAAGGGCGACCAAAGAGTATTGTCGTGACGCTGACCTGCGCAATACTCTTTTCCGTCTGCGTCGAAGCTTCGCGCTTCCGCCTGATCCTCCTCAGTCTCTGGCAAAAGGGTGATTGATTACCTGTCGAGTGCCAATCATGGAGCGTACATTTATCATATTGTCTACAACAAGTACCTTCTTCGTGGATTTCCAAATCGAAAAGACTTAACCTGCAAGACATGTCTCTCTCTCTCTATCCGCCTATGCATGCATAATCAAACCAAGATTGGATTATTATCCGATATACACAAATCAATTCTCAAGAGATCTTTAAGCTTGCGCTGCAGATGAATGTTGCACCCACTGCCGCCGCGGCGTGATTCACTGATAAGGACGGCAGCGTCGATCGGTTTTGCGTCGCGATGTGTGGATGCGACAGTGGAGTGGGCAAGCTTTCCCAAACCTCCTCAATCACGGCGCCGGAATTTGTCGCGTCTTGCGCCGCGTTTACAACAACCAAGAGCTCTTTCCTCAAGTTCACGTTGGCCCACTCGATCGATCCCGAGCGATGTTACAGATCCGCTCCTTTTCAGCCCTCAGACTGCGATGCTAAATAGTCATAACACGCGCCATCAAAGAATCAAAGATGGCTCTCCGAGACGCATCGCTCATTCACACAGCTCGGACTTATTAGCTATAGCTAGCTAGCTAGTTACCCTACTACAGCGCCCATGAACGCCGCGGCGTGGCCTCCCCCCCCGGCCTCTCGGACGCTCATTAGTTGGCCGACCTGCTTGCAGAAATAGGATGATGCATCTTTGCATCTCAAGCCCTTGAGCTGCCGTAAATGGTAAACTGGGCCTGTCCTTGCGCCGTCCTTGTGCCGTCCTTGTGCGAGAGCAGGAAAAGCCACTAGCTCAGCGCTGCTTGAGACCAGAAAGTCATCAATCCGAGACTTTTTTAACTTCACTATATATATATATATATATATATATATATAAAGTTTATTTGTTTGTTTGTTTGTTTGTTTGTTTGTTTGTTTGTTTGTTTGTTTGTTTGTTTGTTTGTTTGTTTGTTTGTTTGTTTGTTTGTTTGTTTGTTTGTTTGTTTGTTTGTTTGTTTGTTTGTTTGTTTGTTTGTTTGTTTGTTTGTTTGTTTGTTTGTTTGTTTGTTTATACATGACGTCTATCTTGGTACCCACAGGACGCCATTCGTGGAAGTGCTGGTGCAAAGGGATGATTCGGAGACTACAGGGAATACCGCTTCCTCAATGAAACCCTCATAAACCGGAGTGCCTTCGGGAGAGTCCCTTTAGAATGAATATACTTTCTCGAAACTTTGGGCTAAAGCCTCTTTCGACCAGAACAGCGCCCCACTCATTGCATTCATTCAAAGTGCCTGTCACAACTGCCTGTGAAGCAGACCCCACGTAGAAAAGAGAATACGCCTTTAAAAAGCAGAATCGCTGCTTGAATTGAGCGACTGCTTTGGCTTGCTTTCACAGCTTGCTGCAGAACCAGCGAAAAGACTTTCTTTCGCCTTGGCTCATTCATTCATTCATTCGTTCATTACCTCCTAAGAAGAGTTCTGCCTCTTCCGCTCTTTTGCGTTCATTCTCCCTCGCACTCTCTGAAACCCGCATGGCACTTTTCTGAGCATGATTCATCAAAATGAATGTTTTAATGCATCTATCCTACAGCACTAGCACTGCGTAGGCAGGTCCTACGGCAGCAAGAAGGAGGCGTCGCTCTACTTCCCACGTGAGAGGAGGGAGTCTGAACAACGCACGCCAAGCGTGGCCCTAGGCTTTCCTCTAGCTGGCTGCCAGTCCTTCAGGAATCAAGGGATCACGCACATTCCAACTTTGTCAGACCCGCTGTTGCAATGCATCAGTGATCGATCGATTCATGGAAAGCTTCGATGGTTTGCGCGCCTTCTTCGCCTCTGCTCTCTCTTCCAGGCAGCCTGCATGCCGGAGGAGTCTTGTAAGGAAGTGCGGAAGTGAGGAAGCAAGGAAGGAAGCAGAGGGAGGAAGTGAACAAACAGCGGCACCAATGGATAAGATAGATCAGCCAAGGAATGAGTCAGTGAATGAATGAATGAATGAATGAATGTATGTATGTATCAATGAATGAATGAAATATCAATGAATGTATCAATAAATGAATGAAATATCAATGAATATATCAATGAATGAATGAAATATCAATGAATGTATCAATAAATGAATGAAATATCAATGAATATATCAATGAATGAATGAAATATCAATGAATGTATCAATAAATGAATGAAATATCAATGAATATATCAATGAATGAATGAAATATCAATGAATATATCAATGAATGAATGAAATATCAATGAATGTATCAATGAATGAATGCATAGCATGTCTCCCCAAACACTCACTTCATTGGAGTGTCTTCTTCTTTCCCTGCAGAGTGGCAGGTTTGTACATACGTCCTCCCATACCGCAACATATTCGTGCCGCTTTTCTGTCTTGGTTCTTCTTTGTGCATCCATCTTCAATTTATTTGAATGCAATAAATAAATAGATAGATAGATAGATAGATAGATAGATAGATAGATAGATAGATAGATAGATAGATAGATAGATAGATAGATAGATAGATAGATAGATAGATAGATAGATAGATAGATAGATAGATAGATAGATAGATAGATAGATAGATAGATAGATAGATAGATAGATAGATAGATAGATAGATAGATAGATAGATAGATAGATAGATAGATAGATAGATAGATAGATAGATAGATAAATAAATAAATAAAAACCTTCGTGGATCTTGATTCGGCGCTCACTTTATTTTCAAGCTGCCCTTTGTTCTTTTCTACTCGCACAGCAGAATAAAGAAAGAACTTGCATAATGGAAAAGCAAACCAAATACCGAAGTCAAACTTGGAAGTACTTCTTCTGCGACATTTATTCCATAACAAACAAACTCCAGTCACGGCGGTGTGCCGAGATACAGGACACCGCGTAGTCCGAACCATGTTTCATCATTCATATGAGACACTCAAGCTCAAGTTCATTCAAGTTCATGCAAGTTCATTCCTTGATCCTTTCCCGTGGCACGCTCGCTCTTCAGTTGCCTGTCAACCTGTGGATGGACGCGGCGACGTTCGATCGACGGCACTTCATTCGCGCAAGCCATCGCTCAATCGGTGGCGCCACTGCTTTCTCGAAGGCGCCCTCTCAAGTGCACATCAGAGAATGCGGAGTGTGATTTCTACTTTTCTCCACTTTCTTCGCGCTTTTTCCTGCCTCGTGCAAAAGTGCGTAATCGATCGACCATTCCTGGCACGCACTCGCTAGGAGTGCGCTAGGGCCGCCTAAAGGCGGGCGTGCGCCTTCGCTCTTTTCGAATCGATCGACTGATGGTTTGAATTCCTTCCTTCCTCTTCGCCGCCGTTCTCTTCTCCACGCGAAGAGAACGCCGTTCTAGATTTGAGGAAAAGTGGCTTTCGCAGAGAACGTGTTTGTTCATGCATTCACGCAATTGCACTTTCTCCGCATCTCAGGGCTTCTGCGGTGCGACGGCCGCTCAGAACACCCGTGTGGACATCACGGGCCGTAAAAGAAAGCTGTGCATGGACCTCTCTTCTCAGCGCTCGCTTTCGCGTTGTCACGGTCCGCAGAGAAGGCGAGTTAGATCCTCTCACTTGGAACAGCAGAACTACAACAGACAAACTGGAGAGCCATGTTTTTTTGGTTTTTGCTCTTTTGGCGCTTTTTCTTGTTTTAAAACCAGCAGAACCGTGTCTCGTACTGTCACCGCAGGCTAAAGTAGAGGAGGTGGCGATAACAGACAAGGTGATGAATCTGGCTGCGGGTTAACAGTTCTCGCAAGGGCTCTCTGGCGACAGTGGCAGTCTCGTGACTGAATGCAAAAAAAATAATTAATTTAATAAAAATGAAAATAAAATGAAAATGGAAGGCCGCCGGAAACTGGAATAGAAATAGACGGGAATGCACTAATTATGGGGTATATATTGTCGTGTGGAGTGCTGACGAAGGCGCCTATAGCTGTTTCAAACCTTGGGCACAGAAGTACGGTCTGGTTTGTGATATGCTTTGGACTTTCTTGCAAAGGATTTGCTTTGAGCTTGAAAATACTTGTGTATGATTACTTGCTTTTCTTGTTTGTTTGTTTGTTTGTTTGTTCACTTGATTTTCATTAACAGCCCGGGAAGTAAGAAAATATGGTCTGAATTAAAAAAAAGTGATGTTCCCACTTTTCTCTCATCCTAACTCATCCCAGCTTAAAGAGTATCTTGGCCGCCCTCTTCAAGAATCGAGGCGCGCTTGATTGGTTAAAATTATGCATCGGGGTCCGTGCATCCTGAAGAAGCAAAGCAAACCTGAAATTGTGTAGCCAGGGCTCAGCAAAGGAGCTCTGGACCAGCACAGCTACCGACGAACCACGGCGAGGGCACCTGAACCTGGTGCACCCCGCGGCAACATCAAATCTCGAATAACTCCTACGTTGTAATAACAACAGGAGAGGGTTCATCAAGAAGGACCTTGAATCACGGGCAATCAAAGCAGTTGCCTTGAACAATGAAGGCCCCCACTAGCGCTGTTGTTGTGCTGGCCGTCCTCGTGGCTAAAGTTTCGGCTCAAAGCATCGGTTGCACAAGCACTACGCAGCAGCTAGAGCTGAGCAATTTTGCGTGTCTGGACCCCACCGCCGCCCTAGGCGAGTCTTCGTCACTTGCTGGACCTGCGACACTGGAATCTTGCTGCCCGAATCTTGTGGCAAGTACAGATGTGCGCCGTATGCTTATGGGCGTGAAAGATAACAAGCTCGCTTCCCCCGATACCTCCCGTGTGCTGCAAAGCGATGACAGCTGTCGGATGGTTGAGATTACCAACGCATACTGTGACTCAAATGCTACGGGCTGCGAGCCGGAAAACGCATATCTCAAACTTGACTTTGCCTTCACGTACGAAAACGTCTCCTCTGACGAACTTTGCTGCTCTACCTGCGTATGCTGGGGCGATCCTCGCTGTACAGCATTCGATGGAACACGGGACAAATGGCTTATCTGTGATGACCGGCGTGCCAGTGACTGTACCCATGGCCCTGTGCGATGTGGGAATCAGCTCGATCCCTGGGGAAACTCATGTGAATTTGTCAGGCGTACACGTCAGCCTAATACTGATGACCCGCAGCCTTGGTGGTACGACCACACGCAAAACGGAAGCCCTTGCCAAGCTACTCCAATCTGGGAAGGTACAATGTTCCCTACCATGGTGATGTACGATGGTAATGGCCAAATCCTCAACTTGACACTTGGAGAACGTGGAGTCATCATCTCGATGGACGTCACTCAGTCTGATGGAACAATCTATACACTGACCTCGGCAGACTGCCTTTCCGATGTTTCTGCGTCTGCATGGAGCTCATCCGGCTCTTCTGGCATCCCTGATACATGGACTGTAACCCAAGAGTCTGACACTCGTGTTCGCTGGAATATCGAAAACGACGATGCTAATGTATTCACTACAATCCTGTGCCAAGCCACCTCCGACTACCTTTCTCGTCTTGACATTTCCCTCAAGGTCCCCACTCCTGGTGACGACGACGATGCTACAGATAGCAGCGGATTTTGCAGTTCTGGTGAAATTACTGAAGATTCTAGAGGCACGGGCACCCTGTCAATCATTCAAGATGATCGATGCCTCCGAAAAGAGGTTGGTGGTTGCATCGAGGCTTGCAAGGCTCTCATTGACTCTACTTGCGTCGATGACAATCTGGCCGACAACATCCGCTCATGGTGCGCTCTCAACGATCTTACAGGAGTAACCCCAGCTATTGACACGGTTGATGCCTGTGTTTCACGCATTATGGATGACGAAAACTGCACAGAAACCAGCTACAACTGGGCAGATATTGTTTGCCAAATTGATAACATGAACGAGGATAAAACAAGCTATGATGAGGCTGGATACATGAGATGCCTTGGTGACATTGAAGATTACTCTTGGTTTCAATATGTCACTGACCGCCCTTCGTTTTCACTTGTGTCCTCCAATAACGTTGCAACAGAATGCATTGCCGATGCTGCAGAGTACAACACTACCAAATCATACGAGTGTGAAGTAGGTGCCCAAGTGCAGTCGCTGAACCCTGATACGGAGGAGTACGAAGACGCATTTTTTATCCCCGCTGCCTACCCCCCTTGCGATGGGGTTCTCAATATCAGTGGTTCTGATTACCCCGATCTTATGGTGCGCCCTATCCGGTTGATTCAGTGTGAATCTGTCCAGACTCAATGTGTCGCTGCGAACGAATGTCTTCCAACAAATGGCTTTGTCGTAAACTTTGAATATAACATGGACTTTTGCCCAACTCCTGAGCCGACTGCAGCACCGACCGACTCACCGACTGCAGCGCCAACTGCAACACCTACGGAAGCACCGACTGCAGCTCCTACTGAAGCACCGACTGCAGCTCCCACTGAAACACCGACTGCAGCTCCCACTGAAGCGCCTACGGAAGCACCGACTGAAGCGCCTACGGAAGCACCGACTGAAGCGCCTACGGAAGCACCGACTGAAGCGCCTACGGAAGCACCGACTGAAGCGCCTACGGAAGCACCGACTGCAGCTCCCACTGAAGCACCGACTGAAGCACCAACTGAAGCACCCACTGGAGCTCCCACTGGAGCACCGACTGAAGCTCCCACTGGAGCTCCCACTGGAGCACCAACTGGAGCACCAACTGAAGCACCAACTGGAGCTCCCACTGGAGCACCAACTGGAGCTCCCACTGGAGCACCAACTGGAGCACCTACCGATGTACCGACCATGTTGCCAACTCCCAATCCCACACAAGCCCCAACTGATGAGGGGAATAGGCCTACCGTGGCACCTACTACTGGTGCCCCCATTGGTAGTGTGGGTGAAACTTGCTATAACTGCACCTATTCTGCTGGTCGCGAGCCCCAGGTTTGCTCGATCGAAGGAGAGATTATGGAACTCGGCACGTGCGAAACGTGCTGTCCATTTGAAGAGGAAGTTTTACCAGAGTTGACCGACGAGGGCTACTGTCGGTCTCAGGAAACCACCCGGCCATACTGTGATGCTAGCGATTCTCAGGAGGTTGTGGACTGTGAACAACTCCAAAATTATAGCGCTACTCTTGAGATCATTATTGACTATGATGACTCTGAAGATGTTATCACCTCTTGCTGCCCAGATTGCAACGTATATGGTGATCCCGAGATGATTTCATTCACAACCAACTACTTTAACGTGAGTGTTTGGATCATTTGTGATGGACGTGCGAACACTGGTCTTGATAATGTATGTCCGATTCAAAAAGATGCATGTGAGGCGCAGCTCGATCAGGACGGCAACCCATGCTATTACAACGAAACCCGTGCTGAGTTAATTGATCAAACCACGCAAGCAAACATCGGCGCTATTGGGTCCCCTTGCCAATCCAACCCTGTTTCAGGACCGGCTACGATGGAAATATATACTACACCCGACGGTGACTTCTCTGTCAATGCTGTACTTGGTGAACGTGCTGTCATCACCTCTGCAACTTTCACTGTAAACGGCGATGATTATACGCTAGACCCTAGCGAATGCTTTGGAAGTGCCGGATCCGGTTGGACTGGAGATATTTCCAACGCCTTCACCAACATTACATATAGCTCTGTGGACCAAAACCCAACAAGTCGTGGCTCCACACGTCGTTGGTCATTCATGTACGATTCTTCGATTTACATGGAGGTGACTTGTGTCAAGATGATCGCTACAGGTAGTGCTGCTGCTGGAATCACTGGCTATCGCCTGAATATTGATCACATCATTGATACAGATGAGATTCGCGCTACGGAAAGTGACGCAACTGGATTCTGTCCTACAAATGTCATCGACTTTAAGAACGCTACTGTCACCGATACCAGCTCTAACGGAATCTTTTATCAATGTACTTGGCAAAAGTGGGGCAAGGCTCTCACCTTGGCTAAGGCTCTAGTGCGCCCTTCAACAATCATGTCTGATAGTGCGATTCTTTCCGCAATTGAAGAGTGGTGTCTTACGGCCAATGTCTTTAACACGGCCGACAACTCTACAAAGAAATGCATTGACAAAATTTGGGGCCAGGGCCAGAATATGGAGAAGGTCGGAGAGCGTTGGACAGAACAGTACTGTACTGCAATTAGCTCCAACCGCGGAACATACACCCTCAATCGCTGGCTAAGCCAATGTTCTCACGATATTTACGAAGAAACTTTTGGAATTGTAACGTACATCGAGATGTATGGCACTGGCGCACGTGACAGCTCAAATGTTTGTGCTTCTGACCCGGACTATGGATTATCAACCGATGTGTGTGAACAAGGAATCTTCGTAGAGTACTACAACGAAACAATTAGCGATTGGGTGGAGGTATTCTTCGTGCCTGCCTTGCAACTTCCATGTGATGGATCAATTACGGTTCCCTACAGCGAATACCCTGTTCTCTTTACTAACCGCATTCGTTTCCGTCAGTGTGATCAGCAACCCAACAATGGTTGCAACTTGGCTACCTCTTGTGTTTCTGCCCAAGGTTTTACGATTTCTTATCAGTACACTCTTTCTGGTGACCTTTGCGGCAGCAGCACCTAAGTAGTAGGGTACCCCCATCTCCTGCAATGTAACGTGACGGGCCTGCAAAACGACCATGCCATGTCTTTTTGACTCTTTGACCTAAAACCATCACTTCTTTATTTTGTCATTCCACAGTAATCTTTGAAAGAGTTTGCAATTTGATACAAAGCATTCTGTTTTCCTAGTTTTATTTTCTTAAGAAAGAGTCTAAACTAATTTTTGTTAGAACAAATTTTAAGTTCTGCTACTTGAGCTATGTATGCTCGAGTGACTACAAGAGGGCCCACGGCTTTCGAGTGAAGTCGAACGTTCAAAACAAAGGAAAGCACAATTGTGCAAGACTTGATTGGGAAGGAAATATCCATATCCTAATTTAATTAAAAAAGAATTCAAGTAAGGTTTTAAAAAAAGCTTGGGTCAAAGTTTGAACCAATTTGCTTACAAAATACTTGCTTGAAGGTTCTAATTAATAGTAATCAGCACGAATGACTACTTGTTGATAGCCAGGACTTGAGCCACTAACAATCTGACCAGTGTTACGCAGAGACGCAACCTGAGCTGGTATACGGTTCTCGGCCCATAGCTGTTCGACCTTTTCGAAACGGTTCTTGTCAAGATACATAGGGAGAGACGGCACAACCTGCTGGTCATCCCCATTTTTGTCTACATACAGGGATCCCCAATAGGCCGCATGTGCTCCATGAATGAGTAAGACAGTGCTTGAGCGTCGAAACAAAAGCACCACGCCAACTCCATCATGAGTTTCGTCGGTGTGACGAGTACACTCTCCACGTGCACCTTGCCGACGATTGCGAAGACCGCGGCTTGACTTTCCAGCCAACATCATATGGCCACAAACCAAACAGATTGCTCTGTCATGAGACGGGTCGTGCTCCTCTAATGCTTGCTTCACTTCCACGTATTGCTCTGTATAAGAGTGACGCAAATTGATGAGCTTGCGGACAGAAAGCGGGCGCAAGGCGCTTGATATAGGTGGCGGTTGCATTCGAGGACGCGGTGCCCAACCGGGTGCACATGCCAGAACCTGGTCTAACCAGGATGAGATCTGTTGCATCATTTCAGTCGATTCAAGAACCTCAGCGGACATTGGCATTTCTACGCCATTGAGTGTCAAAGCGCCCGCTCCAACACCTGAACTTGGCCATTGCATAAGTTCAAGCGGCTCCTTTGTTGGATTATCTGAGGCAACCTCCAACATAACCTGCGCTAGCTGTAAGAACTCCATGACATGCGAAGTGGCTAGCATCGTAAGGTGTGCATCGATCTTTTCTTGCTCAATATCCGCCTTTGCGCCGCTCTTCAATTGTTGCAAATACTTACTAGTTTGCACGGCACGAGGAGAGGTAAGCTCTGACATACGTTCAAACTTGCCTAGCATCACACGAGAAAGCTCCAATGCACCCTTGGCGCTTGAAATTTGGCTGGGAATATCCTCCGAGGAAGGGCGATCAATAACTTCACCTTCCAATAGACTCTGCGCCAGCTTGAGGCAATACAAAGCATGGATAGCAGTCCAGCAGCTCTGAGGGGACGGGTCAAACAGGCAAGACAGGACCAGGATCAGTTCAGGACTTTGGTTCAAAACACAGTGATGACGCATTTCACGCGATGTGGACGAAACTGACTCTTGCAAAACTGATTGCAACGCGTGCAATCCAGCTCCTGCGTTAGCAAGCAATGCCGCTCGACAAGCACGAAAAAGATATGACATCTTTTCAATACGACCCGGGGGCATTATGCCGCCCTCAGCACGTGCGCGCTGCTCAGATATGACTGTTAGTGCAAAAGAAAAGCAAAGGGACGTAAACCTCTGAATAGCCGGGGTTTCCAAAATCTTTTCGTCGCGAGGAGTGTGGCCGACAAGTTGGTCCAGGAGGGCCATTTTCTCGGCAGCAGATGTCGGCGTTGAGGCAATCATCTGAGCTGCAAATATCTCACTCATGCGGCGCGATCTTGGGCTGCTTTGAGCAATTTCATTCTGAGACAGCGCATCACACATCGCAGAGATTGCAGGAATGAGTGGGTCTAAGGCGCCATGGCGATCCTTAACAACAAAAGCTGGCAAGTTAGAGCGGGAGCGAATTGGAGATCCGCCATGCCAGCTGTTGGTACTGAAGCCACGACGACGTGTCGTTGTTCCGCCAGGCGCTGATCGAGGTGACATTGGGGCAGCAAGGATGAGGTCGCTTCTAGACTCATCACGGTCACGATCTGCAAGAGAATCTTGCACTTCCATGCCAACGCTGTCCACATCACCTTCATCCACATCATCAAATTGGCTGAACCAACTTGCAGCGGTAGAAAGAGGTACCGGCGGGGGTGGGTTCAAAGCTAGACCCTCAGAACCATGCAAAATATCTTCAGGGACACAAGGTACAACAAAATTGGACAAAGTTTTACAAAGCGGACACAGAAATTCGTGTCTCTTTGAGTTTATCCACAAAGCTCCATTTCTTGCAGATTCTGAAGCAGAAGCTGCGCGAAAGCTAGTCAAGCAGTGTTCGTGAATTGCATGCCCACACAACTGCAAAATTGATCGGTTCGGTGGGCCGGCAGGCCAAGAAACGCACCAACCTTGTGCAGTGGTCTCCTCACGTTGTGTCACAAGGACATCATTACGATGATAAAATCCAATATAGCACGTTGCTTCTTCATCCAAACTTTTGCGTTCGTGGCACGCAACACAATTTGGGCCTAACCAAGCTTGACGTTGTTTGGCTCCAGCGGCTCCCCCGCGCGTGGTCGCCTCGGCGCCTGCAAAACCCTCCTCGTCATCATCGAAATCCTCCAGATCAAGCTCGCCAGACCGATGTTTCTTTTCTCGCGAAAGGGCTCCTGTAGCTGCCCTATCATCCCCGATAATATCACCATCAATACCAGCATCCGACCCACCACCTGCAAATTCATCAGCGAAAAGCTCCGCAGCTTTCGCCTGGGATTGCTTCATTGCCGACATAGCCTGTCGTTGAGCAAGCTGCGCTAAGCGCTGTGCCTTGCGCTTTCGCGATTGCTTTTCTTTTTCGGACACGGATTCCGACTTGCGGCTTTTAAACTCTGCACGGATGCGTTTGTGACAGGTCTGGTCTAATTGATTCAATTGAGTCAAAATCCAGCGGACACCATCTCGGGTAACCTCATCCAACGCGAGATCGTCATGCCAAAGTTTAAGAAGGCAGTCAAGGATAGTAAAGTTTGAGTTTTCAACTTTGCACAAGATCTTTGCCGCATAAGAAGCTCCGATATCAGGTGGTGGAAGTTGTTCGCCACCATCTTCGACATCAACGCCACTGACACTGCTGCTGTTGCCACTGGCATTACGAGAAATGTTTGCAGCTAACATAGATGCAGCTGCTTTGGCAGCCTTGATCTCGTCAGACTCATTCGGCAACCAAATGTAAGAAGTTACATCTGGTTGGGCGCGACGCGCTGAAGATGCTGCTGTGGGAGAGGGGAGAGGTGTGCTGCCGTTTTCACTTGGGGGGAGGCTTAATGAAGCCTCGTTGTAAAACTCTGCAGGGATACTAGCGCGAGCCTTGCTGAGGCACGAACGAGCCCATGGCAATTCTGTGCCAATTTGGAAAGCCCCTGAAGGGGACACATTATCAGAGTCCATGGCATTGTCTGATCCTGGAGTAGAATTTGCAGAATGGACTCCAGCGGGAATACCAACGCTGGCTGACACAGGCGGGTGGACAGCTCCATCGCTAGCTTGCAAACGCATATCAAAATCCCCGCTACCGTCGCCCGCACGTGTGGCCTCGGCATTAGAGAACTCAATGAGCTCTTGGACCAGATGTACTTGAAGCGACAGAAGCTGAATTGCGTTCGCAAGAAACAAAACACCACACTGCACGTCCTTGCCAAGAACAGCACGAACCATGGCGCGATGAAGTAGTAGAAAAGTAGCGTCACACAGGAGGACCTTGGTTCGCACCTGGCCATAGGCAGGATGAATAAATGTGTGCCATGGAGCAGGGGGGAGTGGTTTTCTTCGGGTTTGCTCTCCACGGGGTTTAGAGTCGCCAGGAAAGCATGGTTTTTCAACTTCTTCTTTAGGACGAAAAGTTTGAGAATGTTCGCGGGCCTGACTCTTATCGTGGCGAGACAAACGATGGAAAAGAGGATCAAACTCAAGCCAACTTTCCGGTTTAAGACGATATTCAACAGGCCGAAGTCCGTCACCATACCCACTTGTCTGCGCTACTTGATGGAGTACTCGTTTCAGATGATGAGCACCAGTCTGCATGCCAACTTGACGCAAGTGTGTACAGGTGTCATTAATTGTACTGAAACTACTGCTTCGGATTGCCAGGAGATGAACAATTTCTCGACGCAGCTGCAGATCGGACGCAGAGAGGATATCTTCGTTTGAGTAACCCATACGCTCAAGTGCTGCAGGGGTAGGGCATGGAAGTTCAGTAACCACACGGCAAATCGTCTCCAGCAAGTGCTCAGCAAGTTGACCTTGGTATTCCTCTGGTGCAGGCGGATCTTCCGCACGATCTATGCTAAAAAAGCGAGCCATATTGTAACCATTGATGAGATAATTTACAAAAGTAGTACCTGGCAGCTCCAAAGCAGCAGCTTGCAAAACACGCAGGTCCATAAAAAAGCCAGAAACAAATGGTAAAGCCTGATAATTCATTGACTGTGATGCCATATCCTCGTTCCGGAGCCACATAGATGCAGCAGATTGTGCAGATAGAATAACTGCAGTAAGGGGTTGCCGTAAGAGACCAAGCCAGAACCCTGCTGATGCACGATCCAAAAGAGCACTATAACCATCTTCTTGCAAAGTAGATGCAATCGCTTGATGAAAAACCAGAGAGAAAAAACGTTGCAATGCACAGTGAAATGTGACTGGATCTTTGGAAACATTGCAAGGAATATACGGTAGACGTCCGAGAAGATTTTCCGTAAACCCAATCACCTGTGCAGCTGGGGCATGTCTTTCAAGAATTCGAGCTGTGAGTTCGGCACAGTCCTGCACAATCTGACACGAGACCACTTCGTGAGTGGAGGACTCAGGGATATTGCCTCGAAAGTTCAGGGATTCTAGAACGTCGCGCAAACTCATGGATGAGGCATCATTTGCACTATTCTTTGTTACGCTGCTACTAGTATTCTTAAGCCCAAAGGTAAAGTAGCGGGTCAGGTCAACGAACAGAGAGTGCACAGAGAGACTAAGGTTAAAAGCTGGAATCCAGCGCTCATCACGAATGGGCAAGTCAGGTGCACACACGCGAGTTTGCGGATGCAGACTGTACAATAGGTCAAAAAGATCAAACAAAGTGCTGAGGGCGCGAGGTTGCGCAGCGAGGAGCCGTAATGACATTGAGGGCGCATTGAGGACGTATGTGAGATCAGTAACAACGCATTTTGTTTTCCGATGTGTGAGGACAGGGCTGAGCAGGTCAAGCTCGGGGTTACCACCTGAAGGGGATTCCTGTTGACAATGCTTGACAGTGCTCTCTAAACTATACATTATGGATTCAAGAAACCCATAATCTCTAACGAGCTCCAATACATGTTTAGGACGGTTTAGAAACTGCACAGAGAGACCGAATATAATGTCGGTGTCCGTGAGCTCGAGAACAGGAAGTTCATTGACACGCGTGGCACAGCAACTACGATACATTTTAGCAAAAGCCACGGCAAATCTCTTTTTGAACAAACTGTCAACCAGAAGGCGAATGTACACAGCACGAAGAGACTTGCTCGTGGTGCCAGGAAGAGAAAGGTCATATACAATAAGGTCTTTCAACGGGCGAAGAGAGCATTGTAGCTCAGTATTGGCTACATCCGCTTCTTCTTCAGTAGAAACAGGTGTGGCCTCGGTAAGTGCGCGTGCTGTCAGCCTTGAAAATGAGTCTGACTCACTACAAAGGTTTCGGATCCATGAGGACATCACCTCGATCGCTACCGAGCAAGCAAGAGACACTGAGTTACGTACAGACATTTTGAAGAAGGCCATATCGTTCATTTGCTCAGCAAAGTCACGGCAAAACCCCACATTATCACGCATAACTGCTGCAAAGACAAAAGGTTCGATAGTGGGCGATTCTCCAGACGTGGCTGCTTTGGCAACCTCCTTTTCGACATTACGAAACCAGTTGTTAATGAGGACGGGCACAGACATTTCCTCACGTGGTTCCCGTGGTCTTAATGGTGCATGCGGTGCAACAGCAAAGGTGAGACATTCAGAAATTCGCGCAAGCTCCTCACGGTAGGGTGACGCTGTGAAAACGGCGCCAGCTTTGAGTGCATCGAGTTTAGGTTCAAGGATCAGGTCTGCTCGGCCATTGGAAGCGAAATGAGCCATAAGGTTCACAACGCGTTTCAGCAAGATCCGCACTGCGCTTTCAAGGCTGGCCGGAAGCCAGTCTTTTGGCTCTGGCACATTGAACTCGCCATGTTTTGAGCAAAATCCTTGCGGGTCCCATGCGCCAGGGTCTCCACAGTCGCAGCAACCTCCAGCATCAGTCATGACGTGGTAGAAGTAAACGTCATGGCCGTCGTGATCAGAGTCTCGGAAACAGTCCTGGCAAAGTACGCATGTGGAATCCATTTGACACTGTTTGCAGTTCCAGACGATGTCTCCTGCTCTAAATGCTCTTGAGCAAACTCTCTGTGGTTCTCGTGCCGTGACCGCCCGGATGTGAGAATTACAGAACGAGCTACTTTCGGTCCAACCGGTGTTGACTGGGAGGTTCTTGACGATGGCTTCTGCGCATACCACGTGTTGAAACCACATGCACGCGCGTTGCATTGTCCTCGAAAGTTCATTTTCATTCTCCAAGTCGATGTCATCGTAGATGATTTCCTCGAGGCTTTCCATCATCGAGTCGCAAAGAGCTTCAAGACCTCGTCCAGGTTCTTGCCACCATTGCAATTCAGGCACAGCTAGTGGAGGCTCCTCGTCCAGCAACGCATGCCGCACACGGCTTCGCCTGCAGATCCGCTCCTGCTCTGCTGCCATGGGGCTTAAGCTGCCGACAATCCCAACGCTGTTGATATTTACGTTATCACCACTATTCAGGCTGCTACTTGTCGCGTTGGGTGAAGGCACCGCTGCAGAGTTCTCCACGGCCTGCTGCACGCCCACCTCCAGCGTTTCTCCGCGCGCCATACTCGACTTTGGCAGTCTGCTCTTCTCTCCTTATTATTCTATTAATACTAATTATTGTGCCAGTGCGATAGAAGAAAATAAATCAGCCACTATCAGTCCACAATAGGTAGATAGATAGATGATGTCTGTACCTAGGTAGTGAACAAAATCAATCAATAGAAGATGGGCCGCTACTCCTACTAGGTGCCCAGCCCTCTGCCTCGCCACTTCTAGGTACAATGTTCTATTATCTAACCGTGCGTGCTCCCCGACGATTTGGTTGATTGGGTGATTGATTGATTTGATTGATCGATTGATTGATTGATTGATTGATTGGGTGATTGATTTGATTGACTGATTGATTTGTGTCTGCTTTCTCTCCCGACGATTTTGTTTCCGCTCTCCGTGCACGAGCGCAGTTTGTGCCTCTTTAGAAAGGAGTAAGCAAGCAAGTTGCTTTGCCCAAAAACAGTCTCCGAAGCGGTAGACGAGTGAGTTGCACAGGTGGGCGCCCAGAAGAATGAATTCCACAAATCGACCAAACCACAACGAGCAAGCGAGCAAGCGAGCAAGCAAGCAAGCAAGCAAGCAAACGGAGGTTGAACACTCACGTTCTTGCACTCGGCGGAGGATTGAACGAACCGAAGTACCTACGATGATGATGATGATCTAACAACAACAGGTATACATGAATAATGTATACAACTATATATATATATATATATATAAATCCTATATTAAGCCAGGAGATATTTGAATTGGAAAGCAAACGAGTGAAGCTATTCCAATGCCTTCGCACCGCCGTGAGGAAATCCGGGTTTGCCGCGTCCGAGCCCTCCGTCTCCCTCACTCCTTCGACCTCCCTCGTGTTCTGCTCTGCTGCTGCCTCCTAGCCAGCTAGCTCGCGAATCACCTGCTCTTCATCCACAACGATCTACGACGATGATCTTCGAATGGAATTGAGTGAATGAATGCAAAGCAAACGAAGCAAAACAGGGCCTTCTTCCCTCACTAGCAGTCCCCTATCCCTTCCTAAGCCCTCCTTGTTATTCGAGCGAGAACAAAAGGTAAGATAGAACGAACGAAAACTTGTAGTGCTAGCAGTAGAGATCTTCCTACTAAAGAAAGACAAACAGAAAAAGAAAAAAGAAAAAGAAAAAAGAAAGAGAAAAAAGAAAGACAAAGACAAAGAGAAGAGACGAAGGAACGATCGTGGGCTACGCCGCCGCTTCGAGCCTGCGTGTCTGCGTGCTTTGGGTCCCTCTGGGCCTTGGAGAGCTGTTGCCGAGGGTCCTTCGACGCGGCGTCTCGAGGTTGGTCGAGGTCAAGGTCCGCGACAAGAGGCCCACGGCTGCTGGCTGGTCAGCTTCTTCGCGCCGGTCGTGGGTCTCGAGGCCCGTCTCCGCTGCCGAGGCAAAGCCGCTTTGCTCCTTCCTTTTCTTCCTTTTCTTCCTTTTCCTTTCTTTTCCTTTCTTTTCCTTTCTTTGCGTATTTTTGTTTTTTAGTCTGTTACTACTATTCAAATTCTCTCCAATTCTTGCTCTTTTCTTCGCCTTTTCTTGTTAAAACTTAATTATTTTGTAAAATGGTGGGAATGTGTTACCCATGAGCGTTTGTGACTGTAGCTTTAACTCTTCGCCGTCTTCTTTCCCTCCCAACCACGGGTCTTCTTTCCGAACGGTATGAGATCCCAAGCTCTTTTCAACCAGTTTTTGATTGAAAGCTCAAATTTAAAAGCATCGAGCTTGGAAAAGAAGGAATTGCAAAGACTCTTTCTTCTTTCCAAACCTCAAATTCGAATTTCACTTGCCGCTAGCCGACGCGTAATGACCCCTAACAGCTTGTATTTTCTGTCTTCCTTCCTTCTTCCTTTCTTTCTTTCTTTCTTTCTTTCTTTCTCAAATTCTTTGCTCAGTAGAATTTTCATTCATCGAAAATTTGTTCCCTCCCTAAGTGGGCTTCTTTCTTTCTTCTCTGCTGTCAACGCTGCACTTACGAGCGCCCGCAAGCTCACTCGCTGATTGATTATCCGCGGCACTCTTCAGCTTTTCCCATTTCCCGACGCCCCTTCTCAAAGCTAGTTCGACCGTCTCTGAGATGCCCTGAGTTCCCTCCCTCCTCGAAAGAAAGGCGGCTCCGAGTTCTCTCTCTTCTCCATCTTTGGCGCTGATTTGCGTTACCTCTTCATTCATTCATTCTCATTCATTTCATTCATTCATTCATTTCTTTATTCATTCATTCATTTCATTCATTCATTTATTCATTCATTTATTCATTCATTCATTCATTCATTCATTCATTCATTCATTCATTATTCATCACTTACTTACTTACTCTCCGGAGTTTCCAGCGAAAGAGGTCCGAGGAAGAAGGAAGGAAGCTCGTACGCAAAAAATAAAAAAACGTTTTCTCAATTTCAATTTAAATAAATAAAACATCGTTTTAAACAGTTTTTAAATTATACATTCACATGTAGTACACCTGTAAAGGTAGCGAAAAAACTCGAAACCACTTTTTGAAAATCGGTATGAAGGTAAAGATTGAGAAGTCGCAGGATGTTTTAGAAAGAGAGAGAAACAAATAAATAAACAAATAAATAAATAAATAACTAAATAAATAAAATGAAACAAATAAAGCTAACTCCTAAATCGGTTTGGAATGGACTCCAGCAAAGCTTCTTCTCTCGCTCCGTTGCAAAGCGCCAGCTCTGCTTAGACGCGTGTCAAACCGCTTCCACCCGCTGTCATATGCCTCGAATGCGCCGCCTGCAAAGCACTCCGTTACGCGCAATGACACATATCTGAAATTCCTGAGTTCTTGATTTCTTTGGCGTTGTTGCCCAGAAGGCAGGGGCTAGCAGTCGCCTACGCACCAACTAGTACTACTTTCGTATGTAGTCTTTTCGTCGTTCTTTGTCGAAGGAAGAACTTTCAATTGGCATCAAACGATCAGTCAACCAATCGCTCGTTCTTCGGGGTCCAAGCTGTCGCTCGCGTGGATCTTGCGCCTCCGATCGCCTCGGACGCCTGGTCGGCGCTACGAGCGACGGCTATGAAGCACCTCCTCGCAGCCAGCGGCACGTATTCTCCGCGCCTTCACCTGACCGACCAATCCGTCTCGATGCGCAATCGATTCATTGGTTTCTTCATTTCTTCATTTCTTCATTTCTCCGTTCTCAAGTCTGACCGCCGCTCAGTAGCAGTAGCTACGCGCGTCCTAGCAGCCCTCCCGGAACTATCCGTTCCTTAGCGCATCGGTAGAGTGTCCAAAGCACGAGAAAGAACGAAAGAACGAAAGAACCGCCCAAAATCTTGAACACTGCACCCGAAACCTTCGAAGAAATGCCCTCTTAGGCCGACCGTTGCATCTATCCTGCGACGAGCTGGAGCCCTCGCAATTGCATGAAAGAGTGAAGGAGTGTCTGCTTCAAGTTGGCCATTCCGGCTCAATCTCCGCGGAAGACCACAGACGAATCAAACCATCAGAGAATGAATGAATGAATGCACAAGAACTTGAGGAATTCTCAGGCGGGGAAACAAGGGGGTTGTCCCTTTGCCGCTGTAACTAAGATCTAGCACGTGAGCATAGGTTTGCAAAGACCGGGTACCAAAGCGCAAGCTTCTGCAGACTCGAATCGAATGCAATCGCTGCCTAGACTTGCGAAAGTAGCGTCTCGAGGCCCGGGATTTCGCTCTGCAGCCGCTCGAAGCGAGGCCCGGAGCTCTCTCTGTTGAAACGGATGAATGGATCAATCGATGAATCAAAGAGTGAACCAACCTTCACAGTTCTCTTGCTCTGCCGTTATCGTTTTGCAACCTGATCGATGCCGCTAGGTACTCCTAGGCGCCTTCTAGCTTATACCCGCCTCCATAGCGAAAGCTGGATCAGGCTCCCTCTGGAAAGCCACTAATTAATTGAATTACTTGTTTACTTGTTTACTTGTTTACTTATTTATTTGCTCATCGAATTCGTGCGAATCGAACGCAGCTGTTTTGCGTGCTGGAGGACACAGGCTGCTCCACCGGTGTGTCAAAACGGCAGCAGCTGCGGCGGTATTTTGTGGACCTCACCCCTTTCCAGCCGGGTTTATGATCTTCGTGTGTCTTACGTCGGAAACTCAGGACCTCTAACTGAGGTCTTTCAATACTTTCCTTTGTCAAGAATAGCTTTTCATGTTCGTTCATAATCCTAAAATATAGCATGAAAGAAAACGTTTCCTTTAAACAATATTTTAATTTATTTATTTAAAGAAAAAAGGAATGAGATGATTTGATCACCTGGTAGCACCGCTTAGTCATAACTCTTAGGCAGGAGCTCTTTTCTTCTTGGGCCTTTTGGGGCTTTCTCTGTCGGCGATAATTATTCTACGCGGCAGCAGAAGAAAACAAATAAATACACTATAAACAAATTATAAAAAACATCCTCATCGCCGCAGTTTTCTTCTCCCTTCGCCGCGAAAAGCCTCTCGCAAAAGAAGGCAGACCTTCGTTCGCCCTTTCGCCTCAGAGCCATTCTCTCAGTCAGTCTGACCGACCTCTGCAGAGCCAATTGATGCGCAGCGATCTTGAAATGCGAGGTTGATTGATTAATTCGCAGATACAGATAGATGTAGACATGTGCACGCACCCCTAGCTTTCAGTAGATAAGTGGTAGAGGAACCACGATCGTCTTTGCGTCATTTGCTGGACCGCCGGGTAGTACCCAGGTAGGCGTTACGGTAGGAGTGCCTCGCCCAGGCATCTTGCCAGACCAGCAAACGCTGAAGAGGTTGGTCGCTCTAAATTGCGCAGCTCTAAATTGCGCAGACTCGAGTCGTTGAAGGCCAACGCAGGGCTGTGCGAGGATAAATATAAGCGCGGCGTCGCTGGAGTGAGAGCGGTTGGTGAGTTTCTTCGTTTCCAAATGGACCTAGTCTTTGGGCGAGGAGGGGAGTAGTTGTAAAACGCTGTGGACAGAAGATGAGGTTCTTGGCTTTGGTTGATAGAGGCAATTTCGCAATGACTGGTCGGTACTGTGGTACCGAGTACGGTACCGACTGCGGAAGAAAGAAAGAAAGAAAGAAAGAAAGAAAGAAAGAAAGAAAGAAAGAAAGAAAGAAAGAAAGAAAGAAAGAAAGAAAGAAAGAAAGAAAGAAAGAAAGAAAGAAAGAAAGAAAGAAAGAAAGAAAGAAAGAAAGAAAGAAAGAAAGAAAGAAAGAAAGAAAGAAAGAAAGAGAATCTGTCTTTGTTTTCTTACGAAAATTAAAAATTAAATAAAAAGTGGTTTTGCTTCGTGCTGGGTTTGGTGCTCCCCTTCCTTTCGCGCCCTCGCTTCGAAGACCCACAATGATTGACCCCAAATCACGGTCCATCCTTCGCTTTGTCCAACTCAACCAAGCTTTTGCAGGCCTTTTCAAGATCAGCAACGAGAGCAAAGAATTCATGGTGAATCACAGCGGTAGGCGGGTGGTAAGATGCAGTTATCAAATACTTTAGAAGTGCTGGAGCAGCTGAAGGCTGATTGATCTTGCGGCGCAAAGAAACGATGAAGTAAATCTTAAATCAAAGAGCGTTGCAGCGGGACTGCAGGGGCTCGCAGGCGTTGCGTTGGAGGCGGAGGCCGCCGGCGCTGGCAGGGCAGGGCTGCTCGCCAGAGGGCCGAGGCCTGGCAGGGTGCAGCCGCGGAGAGCTAGCGAGGTATCTGGCGCTCCTGCCTGCCTGCCTGCGTGCCTGCGTGCCTGCGCTGGTGCCTGGGCGCCTGTCTCTCTCTCTCTATATACATACATATATTTGATAATAAATACATGAGGAGGCTGAGAGACCTCGAGGAATGCAGATAACTCGGGATGTGGAGATACGCAGAGCTGTGCAGATGTGTGCAGAGATAGAAGACGTGTGCAGAGGTAGAAGACCTGCGCAGAGATAGCAGACCTGTGCAGAGATGCGTACGTCGGTAGGATCCTGGATACTACGCGCACCGCGGCGCTTTGAACTCGCTCTCCGAGTTCCTCGCCTTACCCTTCTTAGAGGCCTCCGAAGAAAGAAATGTATTTTCTTTTCTTTTCTCTCCTCTCCTCTAATCTTCTTGTAGAAGGTGCTATGTATTACTGCTAGTACTGCTATGTGTCCAAGGTTTTGGGGGTTTTTAAGCTTCTTGTTTATTTTATAAGAAGAAGCAACGCTGCAGTGCACTATTTAATTTTAATTTTTTTTAATTAAAAAAATGTGAAAAATTAAATAGAGTATTTAATGGAACAGATGTGCGATGTCGGAGACCCTGAGCTCGAAGCCAAGCAAGCCTCAGCATCCGGCTCAGGGGCTTTGGAAAGAGCATCCGTTGTCGCTTGGTAGCCAGCCAACCGGCCAGCTAGCCAGACAACCAGACAACTGGCCACACGCAGAGCGGACTGGGAAGTAATAGCTAAACTAAACTTGGCCTAAAGGCCAGCGGGAGCTCCTGCGCTTTCGAGTCCCAGTACAGAGCGCATCGTCCCAGTGGGTGGCGAGATCCAAGGGGTGTGTGTGTGTGTGTGTCTGCAAGAACCCTGGCAGTAGCATATGCAGGTGAGGATGCAGATAAGCCACCGCGTGGCAGGACGAAGAAGAGCCCCTGCAAAACCGAGAGGCGAGCTTGTTTGTCTTCGGGTGTGTAGTTGCTTGGCTGCCTAGGCTTCACGATGCACAACGGAAATACGAAAATGCAGTACCTATATTCATTTGAGATGGAAACGCCAAATGTGTAGCCTCTTGTACGGGAAAATTGGGCGTTAGCAAGGCGAACTTGAATAAGGCAAGCAGCAGCTCTTTAGGAGGAAAGGCCTCAGAATAAAAGGCGGTACGGTACTTGCGGCATTGCACTAGATAATATCATGTACAAGAAGATTTGACGATGGGATGGACACGTTGTGCATGATCCGAGGGACGCTGGGGCTACTGGTGACAGAAACGAACGATGTCATGGAAAGAAAATCTCCTTTGCAGAGTTGAAAGTAATAGTTTATAGTAAGCATCATGATGTAGGCACAAATGTATGTTTAAGGACAGTTCATAGTTTGATAAATAATTTTTTTCAAGACACGAGGAGAAGTTCCTGTCGGCGGATTCTCTTGGCAGAAGAGCTCATCTACGAGCATTTTGAAAGAACCGCAAAGAATTTAAAGTAAAGAAACGTTTACACAAAAAACCAACGGTGAGAAAAAAAAATGAAATTGAAATTTGGATCCTAAGATTTTGTATCAAGGATGATACATTGCGCAGACATCTAGAAATTACCACCGAAGTCTCAACTTTATTTATATTCATATTTATATCTATATATTTAATTATTTACTTATTTGTTGTAATTAATTAAAGAATACAAGGTGTAGATCCACACAACGGTAGTATTCTTTCAGGCTGAAGCAATTTTCGTATTGGCTAAGCATTCAGGAAACCTACGCAGGTATTCTTTTTAGCCTTCGCCAGTTACCACTGCCGTACGACAACAATTTCTTCGATCAAGAACGGAAATTTAATCATTTTTTCTCACTTTTACAAAATTAACTTTTTGAATCGAACTTGGAATTGCGACCTGAATACTCTTTTGAAGTAGCACAGTCACTCCCGACGAGGGATGACAGAATCAGGGCAATTTGCAACTAACTGCATTTGCGCCAACTACTTCCAGTGCGCGTACCGCGATAATTTTGGGGCAAGAGGCATCCCAAACATGAAAACTCAGCATTCTAAAAAAGCGCCGGGGTGCTCCTATTTCTATGCCTAAGGCCGAGTCGAGAAAATGTTCATCGTGGGGAACAAATGCATATCACAAATCTTGAATTTTCCTAATTCTTGTGACCCTTCTAAGTTCCGCTTCCTCTTTTTTTTTTTTTTTTTTTTTTTAATTTTAAATTTATAAGAAAGCAGCTAGAAGATAGGTACACTTTAAATTTAAAACAAAATGAAAGAGGAGCATGACGACCCAAGTTCCTGTTCATGGCATCTTCCCCCCTTGCGTGTCTCATCATGTCTCAAGGCGCTCCAGGCAGAGGCTGCTACATTGATGAATTTAATAAGCGACTCTCATTCCTCAAAATTGTGTCCCTGCCTTTCTTTCTTAGGAGCTCTATTTTATCTATCAAAATTTAAGAAAGCAGTTGAAAAGGAAAACACTCACCTTACTAGCTCTGCCTATTGGTACATAGGAATCGCACTAGATGAGAACATTTTTGTTGCCGAGGTTGTAGCACTCTTGCATGGCACAAGTTGCAAATCCTGGAGGTGTAGCACCCAGGTGCTTGTCGTAGAGTCCTCTGAGACATTCGATGCAGAGATGATTTTATCTCAATCAACTATTTTACTCGTTCGAGCTTGCTTGTCTGCTGGTCTACCTGTTTATGTATTTATTTATTGCCGTGGCAGGTTGGTTGGTTGGCTTCATCAGCAACCCGAACAACTAGAGATCGTAACAAGTATATACAAATGGAAATTTAATTACGCGCAGGTAGGTATCATACGCACCTTCTTTTTAAACTGAACCACCAACAGGTACGTCAAGACTTCAAATCTTAAAGCAAATTGTTTAATTTAGAAAAGTATAGCTCGAAACAAGGCAGCTATCAGATATTGATCCAAAACTACGCAAAGATTTCTCTTTACAAACGTCCCACAACCTGCAATTTTCGCTTTCTTGGTAAAACGCATGCTTACTATCCATAGCAAGCGGTAGATAGCATCTGCGCAACCCATTTATAATATCGTGCACGGAATGGGACGTAAGGAGAAGTCATGAAATTGAAGCCCTTTTCTCTTTTTCATTCTGCTCCTAGCTGCACAAGTGATCTCTTTACTCGAGCGGGAGCAGCGGCAGACTTGCTGCGCAAGCATCTTTGTACTCTCCAGCTCTTTGAACCCCCCTTCCAGTGGAACAAAAGCCAGGTCTAAGCCTTGCAGATCAAAACTTCACCCCTCGTTTCGCTTAAGAGTTGGGTGGCTTTGGAGTTGACCATGAACGGCGACGGAAATGCGGCACAAGACAGCGCAGACGTGAGCTCTGTGGATAGATCTGATGATGTAAAATCACGAATTCGTGCCATCGCCCTGGATATGACTCTCTCGCCCGAAGAGCGTACCAAGAGGATCCAGGAAGTCTATACTTCGCTGAGAAAGCCAAGCAGTGAGCCTTCCACAGTTTCCGAGGAGGTGAACGGAGTAGAGCTTAAGATGGGCACCCCTTTAGGTCTCGGAGAGTGTACACATTACAAACGTCATTGCTCAATTGTTAGCAAGTGCTGCGGCAAAGTCTTTCCATGCCGCTTATGCCATGATGAAGTGGCAGACCACAAGATTGATCGTTTTGCAACTGAGATCATGGTATGCCGAGAGTGCAAGCTGTCGCAAGAGATCGCGGATAAATGTAAAAACCCTGAATGCTCATGGG
The DNA here is from genome assembly GCA_004764695.1 of Schizochytrium sp. TIO01. Taxonomy (NCBI): domain Eukaryota; class Bigyra; order Thraustochytrida; family Thraustochytriidae; genus Schizochytrium; species Schizochytrium sp. TIO01. The sequence continues at coordinate 3,512,522 of SMSO01000037.1, read as the reverse complement.
AAAGTACATCATATTGTTGCACGACCTGCCGACTTTGGATTGATGGTGGCCCGAAAGCAATTTTCCATTGCGAAGGCTGTGGAATTTGCCGAGTTGGCAAACGTGAAGATTACATTCATTGTGACGCATGTAAGCTATGTTTGCCACCAAGTGTTTATGAAGAGCATACGTGCGTCGACTCATCCCGCGAGTGTGTTGTTTGCTATGAGAGACTTTATGACTCGACTGCCAGTGTTGTTCTGCTCAAGTGTGGTCATGCTTTGCACTCTGGATGCCACAGACAGAGAATGAGATCTGACATCCTTACGTGCCCGTCATGCCGTGTGAGTATGCTTGATGACGAGAGTCTTCGTGAAGTAACAAATTATATTCGCAACGCAGTAGCGCAGCAGCCGATGCCCCCTGAATTCCAAAACGTTACTGCAAATATTCATTGTGATGACTGTCGAAAGAAGTCTGATGTACCTTTTCACTTTCTAGGGCATATATGTACTCACTGTGAGTCTCCAAACACTGTTGTTCTTTCGAGAACAAGCCCCTCGAGACCCATTAATGAAATCCTTGAAAGCCTTACTCCTGGTCAAGCGAACCCGAACCCTTTAGAAGGTTTCATCAGCGTGAGTGGACTTGATTTCGGTGGCAATGACGACGACGATGACGATGATGATGATGATGATGATGATGATGATAGTGAGTCCGGCAATAATCAACAGAGCGTGCATCATACCGAGACTATGGATGATATGTTGGCTGAAGATGACCTTGACTAGGCTGCACGAGCTAGAAAGAAAGAACATATGGCAGGAGTCTTTGCTATACCTTTTCCAAATCAGAATATTAGCTGACCAAGCGACCGAGCCGAAGTTGTATGCAAGTTTGTTATCAAAGCAGCGCAGTATCTGCACAGTGTTCATTTACACAAACATGCGGAGGACTCAAGACATCATGTCAGCTTGGAATCTCTATCTGAGAATAAATTCTCATGAATCGTTATTATTATGGCACTCTCAATTTGCAGCTCAACTCATTTAAAAGAATCCCTCTGGAACTATTAAATTCACAACTAGTGTGGTGATATCAATTTTAATCACGAAGAAATTAACAACAATTATTCTTAGAAAATATTAAGGTTCAGACAAACAAACAACATAAGAGAGATGAGAGAGTTAGTAGAGTCAAATGATTGAGTATCAACAAATAGCTTAAGGATCAGTTAGCAGAGTCTTGTATGATCCATGACAGTTTTTGATACAACAGGAAGAAAACGAACAATTCGTGCGACTCGCAGCCTCTCTTCTTTCAATACTCCGATCTGCGATGTTCATTAGGCTAATCATTCCTGATCAAAAAAGAAAGGTAGGGTTAGCACACAGCTGCTTTACGGAGGGAGCGCAGCAAGGAGACGCTCAATATGCGCATTCACAGAGTCAAGAATAGACATATAACGCTGACCTGTCCGAAACACTTCACTTTTTTGTTCATATGTCAAGCGCGCAATTGAGTGCTCAATACTGTTGAAGACAGTGTCGGCATCAGCGGTTGCCTCCAGACGAGGTTCAATATCCACAATGTTGATAAAAAGCTCATAAATTTCCTGAGACCACTTTTTGCGTTCGCGCTGAAAAGCATCAAGAGCTTCCATCGCGGGCCGCAAATCCTCAAGTTCTTCAGGAGCAAGAGGTGCAATCTTCAATGCGCGAAGGTTGAAAAAGATTCGCACAGGTGGAGCCTGAAAGATAAAGTCCTGGGTTTTGGCAGCCTCAAGAAATTCTTCCATATAGTCATTGAGGCAGTTAAGACGTAACTCAGCAGTATCACGTTCTGTCTTTTGCGGCTCTACATCAGTAAAATCGGGGAGTTCAAGCTCCTTGCCCCACTCCTTCGCGTAGCCAAGCAAACCATTATGAAGGTTTTCAAAGGCCTCGAAAGGCTGATCCACGAACCAGTGGTGGACATTATCCTTATTCTTGTCTTGAATTGGCTCTACATACTGACAGCGAAAAGTATAAAAGTACATTCTAGACTGCGTCTTTTCATATCTTCTGGGATGCGGTAACAAATCCACCTCAAAAACAGTGAGGCTTGACTTATCCGCCAATTGCACGGTGATAGGAAAGCTTGGTGGAGGAGGAATCGAAGACAGCTCCTCGGCATCAAGTTTATCAAAAACAGTGGAGTTTATCCGGCTTTTACGATGGTGAGCATCACCAGCACCTGGGAGCTCTAGGACATCCTTACACACATGACACTTATACTCACCATCCTCTCCAGCCTCGACCAAAAAGTTCACTGCACCACAGCTCGGGCATTGTACACGCTTATCATATCCATCTTCACCAAACATAGCCACTTGCATTTGAGCATACTCAGTTTCTGAGCTCAGCTGGTGCAACATAGCCTCTTTGTATGCTTTGCTGGAGATTCTACCACTGTCAAACAGTTCTTTCGCCTCATCTACCTTTACAGATTCGCGAAGTTCACCGCGGCCCATTTGCTTCAAAGCAGCTGCCTCAGCCTTCCAAAGGTTTGTCGCTCGCTCCAGATGATTTGCTACCCTCGTACACATATTCTCGTCTGGGAACAGCAACACTAGCTTGTAACCTAACACATCTCGCACTCGGAGGCGCAATGCACGGCTTATATTTGCGACACCGTCGAGCTTGCGCTCTGTCGAGCCACTATTGAAGCGAATAATGTCAGCTATGTTACCTACATGAACACGACCGATCTCTGTCACTCCTACCATTTCATTGTGATCGTCCTTAGCGCTCTCAAAGTACGCCAGCTCGAAGCCTTCTACAGAGACAAAGCATGGTGCAAAACTATACCTTGGACCCGAACTGGTAAGAATTACATGACCTGGGACGTCTTCCTGCGCAGTGTCAGGTTCATCATCATCATCATGTTTCTTCCGATTCACAAGGCAGAACAGGCTCCTCGCTCCGCGTGAAGAAGACATGAAACTACGCTCCCCACGTGCTGGACCCTTATCTACGCAATATTCGACTGCCGGGCATGCAAGGCGCTTCAGATCCAGTGCAGCGCCAGATTTTGTCAACGCGGTTTCGGGAATACCCTGTCGCAACAAAGCAAACTTGGCACGAGCTGCTTCTTCATCCGTTTTGGCATCAGCCATAGTTGGCGCATACGAACGGCGACGAAGACGTGATGATACTCTTTTAATTGTTTGAGAAATCGATGCTCTTTTCGGTTTATTAGGCCGTGCTAGCGAGTCTCTTGGCTTGCGATGGACTAATTCCTCTTCCACAGAAGGGAGTGGTGCAGCTGATTCAGGGCTGAGCACAACACGAACTGTTGGAGCAATATCGTCAAGGTCGTCTCCAACAATGGGCTTTTCAAAAGCTCGCTTTCTTGCAGCACGTAGATCCACAGGCATTGCATGCTCATCCGAAAAGTACTTTGGAAATTCCTGGACCTTAACCGCACCTGAAAAGCTCACGGATTTCTCATGTTCGATTTGCTTACGAAAAGCCTCTTCACCGCCAAGTTCTGCGATAGTTCGTTTAGTTTCAGCCTTTTCACGTTTCCGTGCCTCGCGTTCTTCTTTCTCAGCCTGGAGACGATATTCCCGTGCCTGAGCTTGCTCTGCAGCTGCTTTCTGGGCTGCCTCTTCGGCGACACGGCGCATTTCACTCTCAAGCTCGGCACGTGCTTTCAATTCCGCAGCTTCTCGGAGCTTCTTGGCCTCAGCTTCTGCAGCAGCCTTTTTAGCTTCTGCTTCGCGCTTGGCTGCCAACCGGGCTTGCTCTTTCTTTTCCTCTTGCTCACGTTTTTGTTTAAGTTCCCGTTGGCGAGCAAGTTCTGCTTTGGCCTCCAGTTCTGCTCGCTTACGACGTGCCAGTCGCTGGATTATGGTAGATGCGCTGTTGCGTTTGCGACAAAACATCAACAAATGCTCAAACTCTTTGGCAGCACTAATCTTGGCAAGAAGGTTACGCCACAACTGACGTGCAAATGAGTGACGGAAACGGTGAACAATCTCCTCATCGAGGACATCCTCTACAGCGGCATCTAAAACCTGCCCTAATTGGTCCAGCATGCCAGAGCGGAAAAATACCTTGGTCAAGCCTAGCTTATAAGTTGTTGGTTCAATATGAAAAGCAAAAAAGAGTGCTTTAATGAACGCACGATCATGACCGCCGCCGATTGTGCGCCAAACATCGAGTACCTCAGGTGGCATTAAGCCCTTGTAGCTACTAACAAAAACATCAAATGGGACTCGAGTGGGAAATCCCATCTGTAGCACCTTCGTCGTTTCAAGAATACCTAAATTCTCAAGCTGTACAGCCACAAAGGGCCCATCGAACCACGAGTCTTCAGTCCAGTCTCCCGAATCACCTTCACGTTCAGCCCGCTCTTTGGCTAAAAGGTCGCGCTTACTCCATCGTTTTGCCTTTTCTTCCTCGCTTTCCTCTTCATCACCTTCTGTCTCACGAATCATCAAGGGATTGGGCTTGATACAGCGAATGTAGGAACAGCGCGTTCCGCTCAGTGTGGCAAGTAACATATCCATTTGTTCACGAAACCTGGAGATGATGGTGGTGGTCAGTTTCCGTACATTTTGCCCAGCACGCACAGCAGCACGATCTGTCGAGTTACGACTCTGGTCATCAGATCCATCACAGAATAGCTCGTTTACCAACGAATGAGAGCTGCTCTTAAATAGATCGTTCATCTCAGCTGGCATTCGGTCTGAGTTTTTCTCCAAAAAGCTCCCGACAGTGTATTTGACCTCTCCAGCAAAATGCAAGATCTTGAAGGTTGTGCGCTGGTCCAGAGGGTGCGGGGCAGGAAACTTGGGGTGACCTTTAAACTCGCGATGGAGGTGGGCGCACATTTTTTCATCCAGTGGCTGAGGTTGGCGCCCCTCGTTATCGATCGTGCCGAGAATGCCAGGGTCACGTTTATTTGCACCACGAAGCAAATCCATGCAAGGGCTATCGTCACTTAAATAAAGGTCAATATCGTCCGGAAGCTGCAAGCCCTCAGACGCGTACAGCTCTAATTCAGCCTCAAGGACCTGCTTTTTAAACGAGCTCTGTAAGGCCTCATTGGTAAAGTTAATCAGAAGCTGCTCGAAGTCGTTAACAGAAAAGACTTCAAATCCAAAAATATCTAGAACGCCAATAAAAAAGGTCTCGTCCTTGGACGCCATTTCGCCACTCAACTTTTCAGACAAGTGCTTAGCAATCCACTCAAAGAGTTGCACATACAATGATTTGATAAGTGCATCCGTAGCATCCTTAGCGCTATGTGCATCACGCCTCGTAATGATCTCTTCCCGGCTTGTGATGACTTTTCGTTCGGTAATCACACTACGCAAATAACCCTCCTCGACTCCAAGCAGTTCACTTGCCTTCTCCAAAGGATCCGTATTCTCAATAAGCGCTACATACCCCTCACTGGTATCTTCGTCATTTACAAACCTGAGATTACCCAAGTGAAGCATCGCAGCTAGTATGCTAAAAATATCCCACTGTGAAATTAGACCATCCTCATCACTTTTCTCTGGAATATCAAACGTCGACAAACTCGCGCAGAGTTCCCTAAAGCTACGTTTATCATTGGATTCAAGGCGGTCTAGGCTTACACGAAGACTTTTCGTGGTCTTTCGGGGTAGAGGGAGATCAGCAGGCCTCTTTCGAGGTTTTGTCAGGATAAATTGCTGGTCCAGCTCAAAAGCTTCACGATGCTCATTCGTGGCGCCTGCTAAAAACATGTAGAAGACGTGGTATGTTCGTTCACCTTCCCCATGCAAGGTCACACGAGAGCGCTCTAACAAATATGTTTCAATGCTGGCTCCGCAAATTTTGAGTTTGGTCTTTTTATTCGTCATTGTTTTGGCAAAGTGAAGCTTTAAAAATTTACCAAATCGAGAAGAATTATGATTTCGTTTCGTAGCAGCATTGCCAAATGCCTCCAAGATCGGATTGCTGTCCAAGAGCCTCCGGTCCATATGAGATGTTGGTCCTTCATCATAGTCGCTGACACAGCGATGTACAAGGTGGCGCAGCACCATTTTAGATGACTCTGTTTTGCCTGCTCCAGACTCTCCGCTGACGAGGATACTCTGATTGACAGGTGTGTCACGGCGATCTTCCCTTCGGCCGGCACCAAACTTCATTTGCTGAAAAGCTACTTCGGCAATGGCATACGGGTGTGGGCACTTGAGCGCATCCGATGAGCCCAGTGCTCCGACCGGGTCAGGAATAAACTTGAGCGGGTTGACAGCAACCAACACCGAATTCCCCAGAAACGTGTATGGTTCGTCATGCAAAGCCCGCTCGCGGATATTGTATAGAATAGCAGGTAGGTTCAGGTGCCGTAAGGCCGTCATGTCTTCCACGACATCCTTGTTGGCTTTGAGAACCTCCACATCGAGCTTATTCAGGTCCAGCGTAAATGACTGTTCTGAGGAAGCAACATTTACGCTAAGCATTGTGCCCTCGCGCTGCGAGACTTCGCCAAGGTCATACCTCCCCTGTTTCCCTGGAAGCCACAGGAGGGACCCTCTCCGGAGGGTGTCCATCTCGTCGAAACTCAGTTTTCCTAGGGATTTATTAAACTTCTCCCTCAAGGACCCTGGAAAGTCAATTCAGGAAACGAACGATACACGCTCCTCAAACTATCCCGATTCGCCGTAGGTTATTGTATCCTTCCAGACTCGCCAGAAGGCGCGAATGAAGACCCGAAGACGTCTCTGTCAGTAGAGCCCGAGTCGAAGACGTCGAAGTACTCGTAAAAGTTGAAGACGAACACAAAGTGTAATGATTGATGGCCTCACCAGACGAACGAGGCTGAGTCGCGAGGGTTCCCTCCCTCGCCTCTCCTGATTTCGCAGTTGCCCTGGGGCCGGCGGAGGGCCGTGTTCTCGTCGGCTGCGAGCTCCCACGAGCCTCGCGGGCCTGCCAGCTCCGCCAGTTTGCTTTCTGGCTGCCGCGACTGACCTTCCTCCGTCTCGGCGCGTGCAGTTTGAGAGGAACTTGTTACCTCTAAAGTAGTACTAGTACTATGTCATTATTTTTTAAATTGAAAAATCAGACAAACCTGTAAAAAGGACACTACAAAACAATGACAATACTGCCTAGTACCAAATAGACATCGCTAAGCAATAAAACCTATTTCGGCCTAATCAGCTAAGCTACTGCTAGAGGCGCTCTTACCACAGTGGCAATTTTTAGTTTTAAAAAGAGTTTTTTACTTCTGCATAATATATAGACTTTTACTTTTAAAGCTAGTACGAAAGCATTTAGTCTTGCAGAATAGCGTTATACCTACTGAGCACTATCACTCTTTTGATAACTTCTATTTTTAATAGTGTTTTTAAGCTTTTACTTTTCATGAAAGTAATATAATCAAGAAAATAAAAAGTATTGGAAATATGCGTGAACTTTTTTTTTAAAATGCCAGTCTTACATGTTCTGGGTAGGTTGTCCTTAGAAGGCCAGTGCGTCTTCGTTTTATACGCTCAGAAAAGAAATTAAGCAGCTCGAAACCAGAAGATCAAGGTGACTGAGATACCCTTCTTCAAGCTTCTTCAGGCGCCAATGTTTACGCAAGAAGAGGCAGCAGTATCTGGGCGGTGCACCTATAATTATGCTGCCAGATAGACGAGAGGTACTTACCTATCTGATTCGAGGCACCTTCTTTCGAGCGAGCTTGAAATGCGCTCACTCACTCGTTCGTGGGTACTTTACGCGCCAGGGCCCTTAGCTACACCTACCAATAACTGGTAGGATTGCCTTGGGGTGCTGGTACCTATGTACTGCCGAGTTTACACAAGTAAAGTAAAGCGTTTCTTTTCGACTTACAGAGAAAATCGAAAATGCACAGGCCAAGCTGAGGAAGAAACCAACCAACTTCTAAAGGACCTCTCCGGGAATGAAGAGTTTGCGATTGACAGGCAGGCTCTGCGCTGTATTCCGTCACGCAGTGCAGGCAGGAGCGAGGTGAGTATTCTCAAAGAAACAGGAGTTCTGATTGATTCGAATATCACGATGGCGATACGAAGAGCGAAAAAAAAAAAAAAAAAAAAAAAGTGAGATGCAGCACAACAAAAAGACAGACATCCTTTTCATGAGCGCGAAGCGAAGACCCATTCGCCGAGCCACTCGGAGAAGCTTCTGAATGTTGCACAAGGGAATCAACGCCGGCCCACGCTGAGCGTTGGGCGTGGATGAGGGAGGAGTCATGAGCCTGCAAAAGCGCCTAAGAGGACAGAAAACATGCTGAGAGAAGGAGGAGGCGTGCAAAGAAGCCGCCGCGGCACTTGCAAAGTTGTGCATTTCTTTTCTTTATTATTATTATTATGATTATTATTTGACAATGCTTAGAGTTAACGCAGTAGAACAAACCATTTAATTTTACATTGAAACATATCATATGTGTATACATATTAGAAGGAAATGGTCTAAGATATAGGATGGTTTCCGATGTGGGAAAGGCTGTTTGTAGGGTGCTTAACTTCTTCAAGCTGTTTCAAGTCGCTTTGGAGTTTTAAAGTTCCCCGCTTTGTGCTCTGCTCTTTCAGTTCTCGACCCCGACAGGTTTTCTACAATGACAATAATGACTCGAGACTACGCAGAGTCATACGTAGGCAAGTTTAACATGGGTAAAGCTGGGGCCCAAGCACTACATCAGTTCAAGGTCATGGTTTTCAAAAACCAAATGTATCCTCTCCTCCGATATGTTGAATCGCCATAGCAAAATATAGTGTGCACAAGCCCTATCCACAGAACAAATACAATAGTCATGAGAAATCACTCATCAGCTGATAATACGGAAATAGTAATTTCTCTAAAATCAACTCGTGCACAATCTCGGGGCTTCGAGTAGTTATTCTGAATGAGGTTGAATACCAAATAGCTAAAAACCGAGGCTTCTGAAGGGACTTTTCACAATATCTTAGAGAAGAGCAAGAAAGTAGCTCGTACCCGCTATTATGTAAATACCTACCTACCAATAAGATGAAGAACCACTTGTTCTGGAGCGACTCGTAATGACTTGGTTCGAAACTCAGGTCAACGCGGTAGGTGTACCTACCTTGTTTCTATGCAACGTGCAAGCAAATACTGTCCTGCAGAAACGTGTCTTTGGACATCCTTTTGTGGAGGCTGAAAGAATCGTCAGAACTGCTGATTGAGGATACTTCATTAAATAAATTGATAGCGTTGGAGTTGTTCGCACGCTCAATTGCGATCCAAGTGGTTTTAATCTTAACTTCTTCTTTCCAAGTTTCGTAAATAAATAAACAAAAGTACTATTTTGACAGATTTGTGAAGACCAAAGAAGGAGACCGAAATACTTTTTACAGGCTTTGCTACCCTTGTTATATGGCAGTGATTGTTCTGGCTTGTATTTACACCCACGCTAAAAGATGATAAGGAGTTGCCTCTGACTATACAGGTAAAGTCTTTGCAGATAGACAACCAATGTATAGCATCATAAAGGTATAGTGAAACCTAAATATGAAGCGAATAATGATAATAATAAAATCGAAAGATGTAAAAGCAAATGAACAATAAAAAATCAGTACCAAATTAATTAAAAACCAATTATTACTGCAAAGAGGGAAACCCACTTAGCACTAGACCTGGTCGAAGGCAATCTACAACAGCGATGGCAGCAGAGAACCACAATCTGTACATAAACAGCACTTTGAGGCAATGCGCAACACAGTGACGCTACACTGAGATTGCAAACCCGAGTTTTCTAGCTGTCAGCCATCTACCTTCTTCTCGCAGAGTCTACCTGGGTACGGTTGGGGGTGCTGGACTTGCGTTCTCCCTCTTTCGAAGGAAAACTCAGTCTTTATGAAGAACTTAACTAAATTTCATGGTAGAGCAGAAAGAGCTATAGTGAGTAGCTAGGTAGTACTACAGCACCATCTCCAAGAAAAGGTATAATTTATCAGCACATGAACTGGAATTTCCATTTTAGTACACACTTAGTTTGTTTGCAAGATGGCAATTTGAAGGACTCTTCAGAAGCTTGGTACGCTTGATCAGCGATGTTGCTCAGCAATTTCGCTGAGTCTCTAGAGTCAAAAGTATTTATCGCAGGCGATGGATCGATTGGGAAAGCTAGGCGGTTTTCAAGAAACGTATGAACTAAGTTCTCAAGTCCCTCGGCCAGCTGAAAGGCCGGCCTTGAAACGTAGCGAGAAACTGAAAAGAAGAGGAAGAAAACTGTGAGCTCGACGATTTGCCGACCGTCTAGATACTGTACGTACCTTCCGTGCTGCGAATGGTTTCGTATCCGAATCAATAGTGATGAAGATACCATCGTTCACGATAAAGACAAATGAATTGATGCAAAGGTGTTGATGGCCGAATGAACTCCATGGGGATCATCGTAGTAGGCTAGTTCTTTCGAATGGTAGAGAAGGTAGCTGCCTCCATAATCGTCATGCCCATGATCATCTTTGTGGACCAAGTGACGAATCACATGCCAAAGACCAGATGTCTGAGTGAAACTTCGTTTGTTTGCCCAATACCTCTCAAATGGTTCCTACGCGCCGCTACAGTACCTACCTTGAAAAGCGATAGCAGTACTATCTACGTAACGATGCAGAAGTCATCTCCACTCCCAATGGTGTCCAATTGTGTGGAGTTTCTTAAGACTGGAGAATGACTTGACGGGGGCAGCGATAATCTGCATTTATGACGAATACCACGATGCTTGCGACTATTCTGTTATAAATGATGAGAACACTAGTAGAAGAGGATATTGAATATGAAAACACGCAGTGCAAAAGTGCTGCTGGGGAAGCTTGCTAGTTCTGCCTGGCACCGAATTACAACTCAGAGTTTTCTCTCCTTTAGGTATTCATAATCGTGCACCTTGCAACATGGCAACCAAAACTGAGTGGACATGACCCGTTCTATGCGTCGTTACAATGCTCTCTTTACACTGGAGACTGAAAAGTTGGTTTGTTATTCATTAAAATAAAATAAAATAATAGAAATAGAAATATGTATGACTATGTCATTACTTTTTTCTTCTTTAAACGAAAGATATTAAAAAAAAAGAAAAAGAAAAAAAAAAAGAGTTTACTGCACTTTGGCGTCCAGCCAAACCTATCTGATAACTATACGTACGTCAAGACAGCTCCTTAACTTTCTCGCTAACACCAAGTACCGAAGGTCTCCAAGATGATCAAAATGGAAAAAAACATTAGACCTTGACTCTCATTCAATGGCTTGCAAAAAGGTATAACGCTAGTGCAATATCGTATCTAAAATACGCAGCTCTCACTGGTCAGAAGCTACTTCTTCAATGCTTTGGCTTGAGGAAAACCCCAAGTCGATGTATATCAGTAATGGTTTAATGTTTATGGTTGACAATGAAAGTTACAAATTGTGGGCTTATTAAATTGTGTAATAAATGGAATCAGGAATTGTAGCTTGCACTTGAAGATCGTTGTTTTCCACGCTGAAAAGACACGTTACTCCGGTTGAGACCCTTACGTCGTGATGTGTGCTCTTTAAGTAGAACTCGGGATGCTTGTTTAATGTTATCTCGGGACAATGGGGCCTCGTGTGTCTCATCTAAATAGAGGGTACCCTTAGCCCCAACTGCAATGCTGTTGTCAGCATCCTCATCATCCTCATCATCCTCGTAATCCAGAGTTTTCTGCTCGTACGATGATTTACCAACCAAGGATGTACTATAAAGTACAGAAGCGCTACGCTGGTTTTGCGAAACACTATGTCTAGTGCCTCCGGCGCGTCGACGTGACTGGGCTCCATCGATATCTTGCAAAGCATACGAAACAGACTGTTTACGAGTATCATTTGAAGTGGATCGTGCCATTTCTGAACTCAGGCCAGCACCTTCAGATGATATTGTCGAATTCGCACTTGATGCAGATGAAATTTGGCTCAACGCGCTCAAAAGAAGGCGCTCGCAGTGCTCCACAGCCAATGGAAGTGTCTCGTGCGTTAAGACATATGTAAATCGTTCAACTGACTGAACCGGGGCAAGCTTTTCGAGTAAATGCTCAATACCTGCATGCACATCCAGGATAATTTTAGCAATATTTTCATATTTCTTGTGACGAACCTGGGCATAGGAGCGCGCATCAGCAAGTTTCTTTTCTATATCGTCAAGGCGACGCCGCGTGCCCACAGAACCTCGTCTGACTCCATGAAATCGAATATCCTCTAATTCTGCTTGCATAGACTCCAACGTACTTTGTCGTTCATCTATTTTCGTACTATTCTCTGCTACAAGAGCCTCTAGATTTGCACGAGCCTCGTCCTGATTCACAATCTTAGACACAACCTCACTTACGTCGCTTGTGCCAGTAATCTTCATAAGCTTGGTGATTATCTCCTCATGGTGATCTAAAGATTCCTCTGCTTGAACCTGTTGTTTGCTAAACATGGTTGCCCGAGACTGGATTGATGCAATAATTGTGCGCTGCCGCAGAAGAGTTTCTTCTTCTTCACTCAGATCGCCTCGTTCGCGTGCAACAATTTCACGTCGGTTATCCTCCATCTCTTTCATGGTTGACACCATAGCTGCAGCAGAACTTGCTACCTGGCGACGAGCCCGAAGGTCTCGCTCACGTTGCTTACGATCAGCATCAAGCCTGTCTTGTGATTGCTGAAGCTTCCTCAACGCCAGGTCACGTGCCTGAAGAGCATCATTACCGAGCAGATGCAGATCGTCCAAGTCCTTAACCTTTACCTGAAGAGTGTTTTCAAGTGAATTCATGTGATTGTCGAAGTTATCACGCTCTGCTTTCAAGCGCTCAACAATTTGCTCATACGATTTTCGAATGCTTTGCGTTTCATTGTACTTGATCATGGACCGATCGAGACGATTCTCCAATGAACGAATTGACTTAGCTTCTTGTGGGGTGGCTACTGAAGCTTCGTGTGAAGATAAGCCATCTGCCTCAAGGTCAGCAGCTTGGTCACGTAATTTCTCCAGATCACTACGTTTTTCCTCAACAGCAGCTGTGACAGAATCCAAGTTTTTACGAATCATAACTACGTGGCGCTCCAACTTGTCCATATGCTCTTCCGCATCTGGCACTTCACTTGCGATCTTACCTTGAGCAGAAAGCTTGCGCATTTCCTTTAATTGTCTGCGCTGCGCTTTATTATGCTCACGCAAGGACCCAATAATCTTTTTGTTTTCCATCATCGTTTTCATTGATATTTCATAGTATGACTTGCGGTCCGCTTCAAGAGCTTCGAACTTCCGTCTTAGCTCCACTAGCTCAGCTTCCGTGGTATTCTTGTTCTTACGTGACTTCCCGCCCCCCACGGGACCGCTTTCCGATCGAGTCATCATAGTCGCCAAGCTTTGCTTCTGATGGATCGTTGATGTGAGCCAGGCACGAAGGTTCGGTTTTGTCTGTAGCTATGGACAGTGCCAACTTTTAATTGGCCAGCAACCCCAGAAGTACTGTAAGGTTTCTTTCACAATACTATCTCCTCAACTTTGAGAACCAGCTATGTTTCACCACTTCTCCTAATTTCTAACTTTGCGCCCTTCGTTCAGTAGCTTGGCCCCTTTATTGGGTGTCTTCTTAAGGGCTTGTCTGCTCTTGAAGGCAGTCCTGGTCGTGGCTGTTGATCAGTGATCTGCTGCTTCTTCAGCTAACCCCTCTTTCACACAACCACAACAGCAACAATCATACGTTCCCAGGCAAAAAGAACTGCTTCTAACACACATACGCCAGCACAACTTACCTGCGCTTCGTCTATGCTTTGCTCCCAACCCCTTTCGGATTGCCTTTCCCGCGCTGTCATCCCGCGGAGTATCAACAGCGCGGACTTGCCTGCACTACAGCGCGGAATACACCTACTATGAGCTAAGGTGTGTACTGGGCACCCGCAATTAGTCCCAGGGAAAGAGTCCTACGAGTAAGTAATAAATACTGACTGACCTTTAAAATTGGAAAAAATTGAAAATTAAAAATTAAAATCCCACAAAGGCATCCCAGCCAGAAGGGCAAAGTAAGCAAAGAAGAGGATTAAGGTAGGAGTCACCCATTCGGTAAAGAGTACGTTGCTGTAAAAGTTACATGCAAAATTCGTGCAAAGTACTTTCTTTCTTTATGTACTTTACTTTCCTCTTTCGAAGTAAAGAAACAAAAATGAATCAAAGGTAGCTCGAAAGAAGGTTAAAATAAATATATGTCACGTTTCGTACAATTATTGTGCTTTAGGATTTACTCAACACATTTGTGCATTATACATGTTCTTCTAGAAGCAAAGAGCGCATCCTTGTGTCAATATGAATGAATTGACTATTGGTCGCTGTACTGAAAAGCTCAGTAGGTGCTACCTGAAAAGAGGTCTTGGAGGCCGTTTCGTTTTTTGTGACTACAGCATGCACTAATGGATCATCTGTGGCAGATTGGCTCTCTTTAGCACTACTGTTCACAGTTCTGATGTTCAGTGCCCCCCCAAAAATCAATACCTCACTTGGTGTTGATAATGTACATGACCTCAGGTTAATAAGTGCTGGAAATTTTAGAGGACACTCCGGTGATGTCTGTAAACGGAGGTCACTCCATGTTTGCGTTGCAATGTCGTAAAGAAAAACATCATTTTGAACTTGTGGTTGAGACGGGCCAAGGTTCAACTCCATAGCAGACCGAGACAGTCCCCAGCCACCCACCACGCAAAGGCGCGGACGTGCAAAGGCACCTGTGCTAGTATGGTCAGAAATTACAGTACACGTGTGCAGATACCTAGGTGATGGCGGACGGCCTGAGCTGCACGTATCTAATCGATGCCACTCGGGTTTTTTATTATTGCAATCTAAAACGAAAAGGTCATTAGAAAGGCTTTTACTTGACACATTCGGAGCATCCCAGTCTGCATTGCGAGTGGCGGCCTTCGAGCTACTTCCGATACGAGGAACATTAGTTGCGCTGCACCCTCCAAAAACGAATACCTTATTTAAGGAATTCACAGATACACAGGAATGTCCAACACGAGGTGTGAAAACCTCTTGAACGTAGCTCCCATCTGCCCCTTGAGCAGTGTGGCACTTCCAACGAATATTTTCAACATCCACTTGCTTTTCAGAGGATAATGAAGGATTATAAAGGGTACCATCCGTACGCAGAGACCAGACATCACCAAGCAACTCCCCGTCTTGAGAAAGACCACCAATTACAAATAAATTGTCCCGATGCATGCACACAGTGTGACCACGTCGCGCACGTGGCCAGGCATCGTCACCGCATAGCCATCCTTCAGAAGCGCATATGACTTGACATGGCAAAGAACCTTCGTCAGAAGCAGCTGTATCGTGCACAACTTCTTTTGGGGACGCGGAAACCCATGAAGACTGATAATCTGTTAACGAACTGCAAGCAACCACCCAAAGAGTATCGCCGATTGTTTGTAAGTTAATACGATTCCCTCCAAAAGCAAAAATCAAAGCTGCCCCATCCTTTGAAGACAACGATCGGGTTTGAGTAGCAACGACTAGGGTGGAGGGCTTGCTATTACTAAAAAAGCTTGAACCAGTGTCATTTTGGTGCGTCTCTGAGCTCCTTCAAAGTAGAACGCGGGGGCGTTTGCCAGCTCCATAGATTAGTTCGCACGTTACGAACTAGTATCGCCAGTCCCTCGTGCATGGTCTGGCCACCAAACATAAACACTTGCTCCAAATGAGGGTTCTCTGGACTAGATCCGAGTGAAACAAGAGCATGGCCATACCAAGACTGACTCTGTTTGACGCTGAGCGTGTCTGTGAGACTTCTCCAGATAGCATATGCTGATAAATCACAAATGTGCGTCGTACATGTAAAATACCGTCCAAAGTTTCGGTCGTTGTCTGCTTGGTTTTCTCTATTTGTATTAGATGTGTCAAATGCAAGAGAAGAGTATTTGTTAGGACTAGGCAAAGGGTTTGGGTCTGTATATTTTGACACTGGTTGCGTCGGGGCCAGAGTACCGCCGAATATAAGAAGCCCTGATTGCAAAGAAGAATTTGTAATTGTTACGCATGATGTGCCAATTCGAACTGGTGGAATTTGTCCTAAAGTGTGCTGCACCGACCACTGAAGTGAATTTGCTTCATGCAGACCACGCTGGCGTCCTGTTTTCATATTTCCAGATCCCGTGATGGATATGCGCAGAGTCCATATAGAAGTAAGTGGGGACTCAAAAGGGTTGGAGACTGGACACTGAGACGGAGGTAGAACAGCTCCGGCAAGAAACACAAGTTGCTGTTGCTCCGAGCCGAGTGCTACACGTGCTGTCGAAATAAGTCGGGATACTAATGCTTGACCATATCCTATCTTGGGGTAGCGTTCTCCAACTTGGCGAGCTCCATCAAGGTGAACTTTAACCCACTTGTACGCACGACTACTTGAGCTATTGTGCATGATCTGCTCTCGCATCGACATATTTGGGTGCATTAAACGAGTTGATGATGTTCCTCCGCGGTGCATAGAAGCAAAAGAAAGGTGCCTCTGGCTGCCCTGTGGCGCCGTTTCTGCGACTTTGGGCTGACGAAGAACATAAGCGTGGTCTATCTCAGCACCGATGGATCCTCCTAGCACAATAATTTCACTATCACCAACTGTACAACCCACGTAGTGAAGAGATGGTGGCAAATTAGCCGAAGGCTTGATAGTGAGCTGCGACCATTTCCGAGTTTGTGTTTGGAATCGAAACACGTCCATTACAAAGTGGTCCCCAGTATGGCCTCCAGCAATAATCATGTCGTCATGAATGCTAGCTGCAATATGCGCAAAGCGAGCACATGGTCCCCTGCCTGTGGTTTTCAGACGAATCCATCTCTTCTTGTGCAGATCCAGCGAGAAGACAGCTTCTCCGCCTCCAATGCCACCAAAAACGTAAATCTTGCCGTCAATTGTTATTGCAGAATGGCGTGCACGTGGTGTGAGAGCATTTCGAGTTCCACTGAGTTTGACATCCATCTCCTTCCAATGCCATCCCTGATCTCCCGTATACGAGAACACGTGTACGTCTGCGAGAAGTTGGTCTCCCTGTGTCCCTCCAATAAGAACAGCTTGGTGCAGCTCTGGCACCCATGTCAAGCTATGATACGTGCGTGGAGAGGGCGAACTGGACGACACCGATGCTCTCCAAGGAGAAGAGTTTCCACTTGGGCCGACGGGGGGCTCGATCCAAGCCATCCTGGTCAAGCTCGCTCAAGCAAAGCTCGGTTTGCTCCAGCAAATGAGCTTTTGCTTTGCTTTCTTCACCTACAAATTGTGGCAACTTTTCCCAATGCAGATCATACAAGCATTAGCTTTCATCTTATCTCTTCTTTTTCTTTTTCTTTTTTTTTTCTTTTTTTTGGTAGAGAACAGGAAATGAAGCAAACCTCGAGATAATCTTCTGCTTTACACTCAAATCTTAAAGTAAAACTTTTCGGTTTACATGAGTGATTCCGAGGACCCATGCAAAAAGAAGCTCTGGTTCAAAATTTGAGGTAGCCATTTTACAGTTCTACATCATGGGTTTCATTTTAAAATAATATTTAGAGTTTTTTTTTTTTTTTTTTTTTTAAATTAAAATAATATGCTATTTTTATTTTATTTTGTTGAAAAATAAAAATAAAACGAAAGCTAAAATTACAAATGATGAAAAGGGAAAGGAAAGAAAGAACACAGATTTAAAACACGAATTGGAACGGAGTTTCTCCGAAATTCCGATATATCAGAATGCTAAAACGGAAATCCGGGACTTGTGGCGGTTAGCTAATTTTCGCGCATTTTGAGCAGTCAATGAAACCTCGCTTATGTCATAAATCAGTCTACAAATTCACGCCCTGCAAAGCGACGTAAAACTGGGATTGTCGGAATATCCACGCAGCCTCTTAAAATGGCTGTTGAGGGTGACAGCGGATCGATGCTGAGTGGTGCTCTTGCTTCTTTGCGGTCAAAGCTGGACTCCCGTGAGCATCATGTGCGTGAATTCTGCCAAGACGTTGCCCAAACCACCTCTGCAGAAGCATCGTCTGCACAAAAAAGGCTTGAAGACTTGCGCAAGCGAATTGAGAACCTTGCTAAAGAACGTGAAGAACTCGCATCAATGAGCTGGGCTAATGAGCAGCGTTTGGCAGCTCAGCAGAAGAAAGTGGCTACACTACAAGACGAGTTGGCAGGCCTGAGATCAAATTATACGGATGCCGAGAACTCCATGCAAACTGCAAATGATCGACGTGGGGAGCTCTTGAGCAAGCTTGGCGAGAAGGAAGAGGCTCTTGTCAATGAACGCAATTCTCAGCAGTACCGCGTGGCTCAGCTTACGCGTGGAGCAATGCTGTACAAGAAGTTGGGCCTCGAATTCCACAGGGAGGATAACTCTCGATTGAGGCTCTCCTTTACTCAGATTGATCCTCGTGACCCCGAGCGGGTATTCTTTTTTGTTATTTTTGTTGATAAGGACGATTGCTACCACGTGGAGCAGGTTCAACCCGGTGTCGGCAGCATCTCAGACCTCATCCGAAAGCTTAACGCTACGAACGACTTTTCAGGATTTGTCCGCAGCATGCGGGCAAAGTTTCAGGCCCTTTGCACCGAGGATTGATGCATTTACCTACCTAGTCATTGGCATACAAGGCACTCATGGGTTTATGTTAGCCCATGCATGAGTTCTATCTGAAATGAGCAGGCCAAGCTTGCTGTATCGAGGGAAAGCTACCTTCCTTCATTAATAATTACCCGGCCATCTTGAATGTAAACTTCCCTCCTCCCGCGACAGACAGCAGAGTTTGCAACTGTGTTTATAATCCTTTGGCCTGCTACTGATTTTGCGTTATCTTTTGTTATCGATCTCTTTTTTAAACATGTGGAAGACATGCGACGAGCCTTCAACATCCCTGTTTCGAGGTCCAAGCAATGGCTAGGTAATCTTGTTCGAAGCGTCCTTTCAAGCAAGAGCCGAAATTCTTTGTTAGACACAACACCGATTACCACCGCTCAATTGGTTGTTCAAAAAGAAGGAATAATACTAGTCCACTCAACCGGGAGGTTTAAATTGCACAAACTCAAAAATGAAAAGTTTATTGTGTCTGTTTTCCTGCGATTTTATATTTGTTATAAGTCTTCTTCTTGCTAGGACTGGAGCGACACAATGGTCCAATTAGCAATGTTTAACTCAGTACTTTTGATTTCTTATAATGCCTTGGGTTTAACTAAACTATTTTAATTCATCCAGACCGCAACATAAAACCAAGGAAAATCCTAGAGCTGCAACTCCAGTCGAATTCTTAAGGAAAAAAAAATGAAAAAATGAAAAAATGAAAAATCGATGAAAATATCAACCAAAGATCGACGACCCCTGTCAACAAATTTTTAAGCTTGCTGAAGAGCTTGTTCCTCAGAAGCGTCTTCATCCATATCAGATGTGTAGTTTGTGGTTGGGCGTACCTCTGCTCGCAATATTGGCTCCTTGGATGGTAAAACATAAAGTACCAGCACATTGGCGACGAAAATAAAAGTACCACCAATGAATACACCCAACACAGTCATCGGAGCAACTCGAATATGTTCTGGCTCAGTTGGGCGCTCTCCAAGCGTAAACCCAACAAATGCTGGGCCTGCAGCTCCTCCCAATGAAGCAAAGACGCTCAACCCCGAACTTAAAAATCCTTGCAGATGGGATTCCTCAACAAGACGTGTAAATAGCGCACGGTTTGAAGGGATAGCCAAGGAAATGGGCAGTGCCCATAGGACCGTGCCACACCAAAATTGCCACACCGGCATATCATAATAGAAGAGGAAATGCACTGCAGAAGGCCCAGCAATAGCAAGAAGGCTTGAAACAAGGAGAAATGTGCGATCCTCAATACGTCCACTACAGCCAATAACCAGAAACGAGTTGACCAACACAGAAGCCGTGATTGCGAGAAAGATATAAGAGGTTTGAATGGTTGACCATTGAAAGGCAATAGTCGCCAAAGGAACCACAAAGCTTTCAACACATCCAATAAGAAAGTTGTAATAAAAAATATTGAGAAAGCTCAACAGAACAGGGAGTGACATCAAACGATACAAGTGCCAAACCGACCCTAATTGCGCAATCTCAGACTCACTGCGTCCTACAGCATTTATATCGTACGAAGGAGGCTCTTCTAGCACTCCAAAAAGCAGGGCAATGAGGGCGAGTAGTACAAGTGCTACAAAAAGACCAGGGGCATTATACTCATCAACATGAAAGTTGCCAAACGTAAACTTCATATGAGCCGTGATAAGATTGAGACCCGGGCCTAGGAGAAATCCAAAGATCTTGCCCATAGATAAGATGGTCATGTATTTCGTCCGCCGCTCTCCTGGCACTGTTCTTGCCACAAAAGAGAACACCAGAGATGTATTTGCGCAACCTACACCAGCTAAAATTCGTGCAGTAAGAAGGTAGACAAACGCATGACGATGGTCCCCAAACATGTTCACAAAATAATCTGCAGAAAAGTATAACAGGTTGCCAATGATAGCGATCATCGTGGACCAAATAATCGTTTCTTTATAAGGTCTTTTGTCAGCAAGATAGCCAATTAATGGCTTACTAGCCAGAGATGCCAAGCTAAATATAGCAATAATGAGACCATACTGATAATTAATGTCGCGATCAGATCTGGTCCCATCGTCGAGTCGAAGCAAGTAAGTAAACAATGAGGGCATTACTACTCCATACTCAACAGCATCCACGAAACCTAAGAAAGTAAGCGCTGCATATGAGTACTTGTATGTGTGCCACCATGCATCGGGAGAGGGTTCACCAGTGGTATTCTGTGCATCCTCAAGATCCCCCAATTGGCTGTAAGGCTGTTGCGAATCAGATGTTGAGTTTCTCAGGCCAGCAGAAGTGCCGTTAGGTGACGGTGGAAGCTCTGCGCCAACTGGTGTTAGCCGCGTACGCTGAAAACTATCTTCGTCACTATCCTCGCTCGGTAGCAGAAGCGGTCTTGCCCGCTCACTGTTCATATCTCCACCCTCCATTTATGCAACTATTTAGTTACCGAAATAAACAATGCTCCCCAAGATTCTCCCGGCCCAAGTTGCTTGATGTTTTGTAGATCTCGAATCCCACGATGTCGATGTTCACACAGAATCAGTTTTGATCTGTGAACCTAGTCTCACAAGTACAGCAGAGATCCTCGATACTTGGGCCAAACAGCCTAAGTCCCTCTATTCTAGGCCGTTGGTTCTAGCACGGTGAGGCAAAATCCTCGGTGTCGCCAGCAGATTCGGGTCTGAGCCTCCGTCGAGCGAACTCCTTGCCGCCACAGCGCGGCCTCTGTGTGTCTCGAGCCGTCTCTCGTCTCGGAGTTTCGGATCTAGCGGCTCTGGATTTGGATTTGCCGCTTAGAAAGCACTTATTCATTCTTCTTTATTCTTTAATTATCATGATGTACGTACGTACATTCTTTAATTACAAATAAAAATAATTAAATGATCAGACAAACTTAACCACATTGGCATAGTTATGACATGAAGCACAGTCTCGTCATGCCACCCACACTCATGAACGAACGACAAAGGCAAACGTGGAGATAGGCCCAAGATAGCTTGCCTTACGACAGACAGGGGAGAGCAAAGACTTTAAACTATGTAGGGTAGGCTAGATATTGAAAGTAGCTCAGAATTGAGATTGAGGAGACATTAAGTACGCCATACTAAACTCACTTTAGAGATGCTTGAGATGATATAAAATACCGCCTTGTCCTAAATTCAAGAAAGAAAGTCAGTAATATTGTATGAAAAGAAGCATTTCGGACAAGATCATTATTTCCTCATAACAATTTGAAGTTCTCTCAAAAAATCATGTTGTTGAACAAACTTGTTGAAGAAAGTTGAGGTTGCAGGCAAATCCGCTTTGGCGCAAAGACCTTGCGGCGCAAGGGCCCACGATGCAACTGGATGCGATGGCAGGAACTTCCATTGGGTCGTCTGATCCCAAGGTAGTAGGCGATGCTCGCAGGATGTAAGTTTTTCTTCGGCCAAAATGCCGCCCAGACTGGCACAGGACGAGTTCACGAAGGTCGCTAGCCCTGACTTGCGACCTTTGAGACGCTCTTGGCAAGCGCCTCACTTGGCCTCGACATGTTTAGCACTTTGTCGAGCCTGGGCTTCTTTGTTCCAATGAATTTAGTGCAAGCGGCCTGATATTGCTGTCTTCTTTTTATCCTCGTATTTTGAGCCCCTCGGCTTTTGAGGCACCTTCTAGTCCAATTGGCGATTTCGAGGTTGAATTTGGCAATATCCTGTCTGCGTATTCGTCTAGGCACTCTCTCGATGTGCTTCAGACGGGAAGACTATTCTGATGCACCAGCATTGAAGGTCGGAAGATAGCAGAGTAAAATCCGTTTGTAGCAGTGGGGGATTTGAAGCAAAGTGTCTAAATTTCGGATGAATGTGTTGCAGAAACTGACGAAAGTTAAGCCTGGTGTTGATCCAATTATCTCGAATTTTATATTAACACGGCACCGGACTGAAAATAATGTTGTCTTGGTTCTGATTTCTGCGTACAGGGCGACGAGAGACGATGTGGGACACGGATGGTATCCGGAATGTGGAGGTCATATGTTTGGGCTTGAGCGACTTTCTGCAGAAGAGAAGGCTCGTCAGGACAAAATGAACTCGGCAGCTTTTCAGGAAGCTGAAGAAGAGCTTGCGGCAGAAAGCATTACTGTGTGGGCACAACTTGTACGTTTCCTCTTTGGTGGTGCTCAACCGGATCAGCATTTACAAGAGCCTTTGAAGTGGCGAGTGGCAACTACAAACAATGGATTGTGCGCGATTGCGAAACGCCAAGCTGGTTCAGTTGGCGTGTGTTTTACTGTTGGAGGCCGTCATGCAAGAACTGTCGACGTGGACCTCAAGTTGTTAAAATCAGTTGATGAATGTGCATGGAATACAGAAGGTAATCTGCTTGCTTGCTGTTGTCATGGATCAGCACAAGTGATTGTTCTGCGTGTAAATGTGGCAACACAGTCCGTCTCAAAGGTCGGTCAACTTGTTGAACTTGGCGGAGAACATGGTGTTGTTGCTAGTATCCACTTTCGCTCATCATCAGAGCTTGTTGTTATTTCAAATCAAGCGTGTATTCTACGTGTAGCTGTAAGTGGAGAACCCGATGTTCGACCTTTACCACCAACATATTTTGTCGGCAACCCTGGTGTGGAGTTTTCAAGAATTTTGAACATTGGTGGTGGGGCAGTTCAAAGGACTGCACTTTGGAAAACTAAGTCAGACGATGTTTTCTTTGGTCCGAAAGGCGGGGATGTGCTCACCCTGGCATGTGATGAGAATCTTTTTCTGATTTTACTTTTGGACTCTGCTCCCTATTTCGAAAGGATTCGGGAACTTCCTATTCGCGCTCCCGGGGACCCTTCACCGCCTGGAGCCCTAGGGTTTCTAACCCCTCTCGGCATATCGCGAATTCCCCAGCGCGAGCGCGTGGTGCAGCTCGCGTTGTCACCCACGGGACAGTACCTTGCTAGCCTTACGCGTGGTGGGCGTCTCATTGTGCGCTATTCGGGTCTTCAGTTTAACGCTGCGGCACCTACCGATCTAGGAAATGCAGTTGTCGCACGTTCGGATGTTGGTGAAACAGTTCTAGATGTTGCTTGGTGGGATGAACACCATTTGATTCTTGCCAAGAAGGAAACATCTTCAAGTTATGGCAAGCTCACCCTTGTTCCACTTGAAGATCAATTGCCAAAGACTTCGTTATTGGTAGAAACTCTTGACAGTAGACTCAGTCGACCCATGAGCCTTGCAGCAGCTGGAAGTAGATCAAGTTCTGCGCTGGCATTTGCCTTGACTTGCGATAAACAATGGATACCTCAGGACGAGCAAAGGCCTCCAAACGCGACTATTTTAAAAGGTGGTTATTTATTGTTACGCCATTACCGCTTATCTGCAATTGTTGGACGCAGTCCACCGGAGCTTTATAAGCACTACCTTCAAAAAGCGGACTTTGAGCAAGCGCAGATTTTGCTAGATAACTTTGGCTTAGATGCAGACTTGATGACGAAGGCGCAGTGGGAAAACGCATCTCCCAAGACAACTGTGCACATTCGCCAAACTTTAGCACTCGTGAAAGACCTTGACTGGGTATTGGATCAGTGTGTCAACCAATTACCCTCCTCGGAAGATGCAGTACGCGCACTACTCGATCTTGGTATTGAAAGATGTACTCAAAGTGAAACTTCACTTTCTGAATCACAGACAAGCATAATGCAGGAAATTGAAAACCTTCGTTATCGTTTGGATGTTTTTCTTGCTATTCGTGGTGAACAAGGTTACGAGGCTGTTGAATTCTCAATATTTCGAACTCAGGACATAGCTCGCATTGCACGTGAAGCTGCTGAAGAGGGACACGTAGGCACAGTGCATAAACTTGTTTCGGCTTTTCCAGTGGATCTTGCTCCAGAACTTCTCTCAGTACTATCCTGCTTTCCCGAGACTACTAGCCCCATGGAATATGCCGACATTCTACCTGCGTATGATCCTACGATCAGTGCCAACGTATACCAAATTCTCGGCGCCGATGGGTCTGTAAAACCTATCGCCAACATGGATCCTCTCCCTTTTGTTGTGTCCCGTTTAGAAACAATTGCAGAATGGTACACTCACCGTATCTTAGAAATTGACCAAGCTAGTGGCATGCTCGACTTAGCTCTCGAATTGAGCCAATGTGCGAATGTGCGACTCGAATCCTGCGCTGCTGATCCTGCTGGAGTCCAACTCAATCTCCTGGTGCAAAACACGCGAGATCTTGATCGCCTTGTCTACCAAACTGGTCTCAGGGACACCTTGACCCTCTCAAGCTGGAACATGATGGACGAATATGCCCGACTTTGTGTTGCATTGGATGGCACAACGTCTAATAGTATCGTCAAAGTCATGTCTGCTCGTGCCCTGCCATGGTACCGAAATCTTCAACCTCCCCCATTGATTACGTGGTTGGGGCATGTTCGACGCTACCTGCGGGCTCGTTCAAGAGGTTTGGAAGATCCTCGTGACATGCCTGTTTCTGGGACGCCTGTGTCTAACGATGGAGCCTATATTGCTTGGGATTTAGATTCTGCGCGTGAAGGTATTGCTCTTTGCGCAGAAGTGATTTATCAGTCGCGTCCACTTTCTGTGAATGAAGGCGGTCTCCCTCGTCAAGACAGGCTGATCCCACTCTCCACAGCACTCATAGAAACCGCACTTGCCTGCTGTTATGCTTGTCCTGTACCCGATGCTCGCACAAGTTTTGATAAGATCTTCCAGTCTCTGCCTGCTCGTCAACCGGAGATTGAGAGCAAGGTCCCAGCCCTTGCAGCGCTTCAGGATCGAGTAGAGCTCTTAGATACCCATTTGGATGTAAACTCGCAGCTTGAGACTTTTGCTTCTGCTGTACCTTTACAATTTTTTGTTGATTGCTGTCAAGCTGATGAAGCCCGGCGCGCCGAGAAGCTACTTGCGTCAGGAATCCCCCAAGAAGAAAGTAAAACCCTAGAACAACTCATGACCAATGACCAAAATATTGAGGATACTCGATGGATGATTGGCGATGGACACAGCGAAGCGTCAGGACCCTATACACCGGCAGCAGAACAGGAGCGTGTCTCAGAGGATGATAGAAATGAAGTTTTATCTGCAGGCTTGAATTCTAAGAGGGCTGAATCGGAACCAGGAGCTGCTTTGGTTTTGCGCGTACTTGATCAAGCTTCAAAACACGAAGGCGCAGATCGCAAGTACTGGGATCAAGCATTGGCTGCAGTTTGGAGTCTTCGTAAGGCTCTTCCCTACTTGTCCCGTCGGTTCATTGCTCGGCAGTGCCTTTTCACACTATTACGCGCAGGCCAGTTCGATGTGGCTCACGAACTCATCATTGACATGGATGAAGCTGCTGGTGAGAATTCTATTCTATCGCGTGAGGAAATGGAAGAACTTGTAATTGAGGTTTCTCAGGAGTATTTTAACAGTTCTGCAGATTACGGAAGTCAAGAAATGGCCAAAGCTAAACAGGTTCTTAAGACGCTTCCTTTCGCTGCTTCTCAACGTGTGCAAACTGAAGCCAACCTTGTACAAATCCTCGATCTTCTAAGCAATCAACTGGGGGCTCCAATGGTCCCCTTGCAGGTCCGTATGTTTATTGCCTCAGAGAGCCCAGAAGAGATTATTGACAAGGTTCTCGAAGCCAACCCAACGCTTTACAAAAGTGACTCCAAACTTTTGCGTCTTGCGTATTTGATGGGTCTAGATGCTCCTGATCAATCAGCTTCTATTCGTTTGCGCGTTCTCAAGGCTGCTCTTTCTCACCATGATCTTGAAACAGCGCAACGCCTTGTAGTCTCTATGGTTGAAAAGGCAAATGTTCTTTTGGAAGGCAACAAAACACCTGCAGTTGAGCGAACTGCACAAGTTTCTGCCGAAGCTTGTCTTCATTTGGCAAACTCGGGTCTCCTTAAACAACTTGATGACTCGAAAAAGTATGCACTTCATGCTCTTCTTCTTGCTAGAGATGGTGAAACCTCTAGGGACGCCTTGGCTACTATGGAATCAATTGAAACGCCTGAAAACTCAGATGTTGCTCTGGCCAACCTACCTTGGGTTAGCGTATTCGAAGGAGATTCCGGTATGGTTTCATTCCGCAAGCTAAGGCGTGCCTGCCCTGTTGCCTGGGCCACATCCGAGCTTGCACATAATCCGCACTTGGCCACAATGGCTTTGGCTGAAATACTTTCTTATAATCCAGATGCTATTGTGCAAGTAGATGAATGTCTCGACTACCTTCAACAAGCTATGCAATCTCCGGAGGCTTCTTCAAAACAAACCCAAATCATTCATAGCGCTCTTCGCGCCGTAGCGGTTGCAGCTACGGCTAGTTCCGATGCTCCTGTTGCAATTTTACAAGAACCCCCATCTAAGGTCTTGCGGAGACTTAGCTCATATCTTCCTACTCTGAAGGAAAAGGATGATGATTTACATCGTTTAGCACAAAGGCTTTGTGAAAATTGCAAAGCTCTTTCTGATAATCACTCGCTGCTCCGTCTTCTACCCCACGCAAATATTGCATTATTCAAATCTGATGAGAAATATCGCAAGCGTTCTTTAATGGATGCTGCACGAGCACTTGGACATGCGTTTGAGCCGCTAGATGGTGCAAGCTGGTTAGGGCTTGTTGAACTCGCTGAAGAGTGTGGTGGGGCTTCAAGATGGGATCTTGACGCAGCCCGTGTTGCTGGTCTTATTTTAAGTGGAGCTCCAGTCAAGGAAATTGAGTCTCAACTTCGCAAGGACGACGGTGTTACCCGTCTCCTTGAACAGCGAGCTGCAACTCAGAGTATGCTTAGCAAGCTCTGGCGTGGTATTGATGGTACCAATTATGAACAGCTTTTGATTGTTGAAAACCTGATGCTTCGAGCTTTAGACGATGATTCCAACGAGGAGGAACACAAACGTCTGAAGGACCGTCGGGCTTTTCTTCGTCGCATCGAAAAACTTGCATATCATCCCAATGCCAAACTATTTCTGTGCATGCCTCTTGCAGAAAACGAGACCGTGGATCGTGAAACTGCTTTGGTAGAGATTGATCGACTCATGGACAAGAAGAATGTCAAGCGCCTAGCTAAGCTATTGAGTTCAAACGTAGAATGCTTGCCTAAGCTCCGGCCGAGTGAGATCGTGCTACACTTCTGCTGTCATTTGCTTGGGGTGGGTTCCTCCACCATGGATCAGAATTCGCAAGTCCCACGTAATCTTCTTACCGAAGTAACTCAGTCGGCTGCGATGGCAGGTCGTCAAACGTACAAATCGTCATGTGCAGAACTGGTACACATCCTTGTACCAATCGACATTGTTAGCCTTGCTCAACGTTGTGCAGCTTTGGGTGGAATGTTAGATCTTCTTGATTTGGATTTACGAGAAACCATCATCCAGGACTGCCGCACTGCCCTGCTTTCGGCCATAAATAGGAAGCCCGTCGATAACGCTGACGAGCTACTTGCAACACTGAATCAAGCTGGAGCTTTTCTGCAGGGTATTCGATTCCTGCTTGAAAATCTTGATCTTGATCGGCCTAATTCTACGCAGCTCATTAACAACCTTGAAAAAAGTGGCTTGTCTGCAGATTTGATACAAATGGCGTTCGAGGGTGCTGCTCTCTCTGGCGGCTGCTCTGCAGAGGTTCTTGTACACGCGTGTGCTGCTATGGAAATGTCTCCTGTAACTATGTTTCATGATATCTCGAATCATGTATTGAATCAACCAGATACATCAATGGATGAAATATCTGCCCTAGTCTCTATCACATCGTACTTAATTGATTTGCAATCTGACGATGAGCGTGCAACAGGAGAATCTATGTTACGAGCATTGCGAGAATTCACCTCTGAGTCGAGTTCTGAGAAGCTCCGCATCGATGTCTTGAAGCTTTTGAGTCTCGCAGGATTAGATCAAGATGGTGATCAGGAGTTGATGCAAAATCTCAAGGCACTAAGATCAGTGCAAGATATTTGGCCTTTGACCTTGACATCTGATATTCATATTGACCAAGTTGGCTCCGTGCAGCAGAGATGCGAGCTGCTAAAAGACCTTGGGTGCCCGGAGGATGCTACCAGTCGTTTGCGTGCTGCACATCTTCTCCTTGAATGGGAGGCACTGTCCGCCGAAAAACTCCCCTTTGGAGACTTCTATCACTCTGTGCAATTTCATGCACAAAAGGTGGCTTCTGGTCTGATCACAAAGTATGTCTCACCAGAAGTGCCATTAAGTAGCCAGGTTGATTTTACCTCGCGTTTGAGCGCTTACTCTGAGGTATGGGAAGGATTATTTCAAATTGCCGCAGAAAACAACGAAAAGGAGTTTCTGAACTCAATTCGATACTCAATTGATGGCATCGCTTTGCTTTCGGAAGCTGCTGAAAATGATTTGAGCCAGACACACGATCTCCCTGTCTTCGGACTCTTTTCAGGCTATTATAAGGTTCGGACAAGCGCAGAAACAAGTCTTTGGAAACAAGATGCTATTGATTTGGATAATGATGATGATCTTGTACAACTTGTACTCGTCACATGCATATTGACAACTGTCCCTTCCGAGTTGCTTCAGCCTTTATCAGAACGATCTCTCAAGCTTTCTCAATTCTCGAACATTTCCTCCCAGCCACTGGCTTGGTCCCCCATTTATCTCGCGCTGATTTTTTGCCTTCGCGGGGAATTTGTTGAGGCCGGTCAAGTTATTCTTCACGCCAATAATACACCAAAACTTATGTGCTCAGGCTCAGCTTGGCACGTTGCATTGCGCCACGCGATTATGCAAGCTTCTCTGTGTGAGATTCAGGGGTTAGGATGGGAGTTTGCTGCTGAGCTTGCAAGTGTTGCATTGATGCGTTTCAATGAGTCATGCTGTCAGGATCGGCAGGAATCGTCTTCATTCTTAAGTTTTCTAAAACAGGCTTCAAAGGTTGTTGAATCGCATGAGGAAGTTGAAAGTGGTGACAACTGGGATGACTCATGGGACAATGAAGACGCCAATGCACGACTTGATGTGCAATCTAATGTTGCCAAAATTGATCCTGGTAAATCAGAAGTGAATTCGATATCAGGCTGGCAGGTTGAAGATGATGATCTTGATTTTGGGGAGGGCGATAAGTCTTTGACAAAGGAAACCTTGATTCAAAGTGCATTACAAAATACGACCCAAACCGCAGATACTAACACTGGTTGGGGTGGGGATGACGAAGATAATCTAGACTTTGAAGAAGATGATAAGGGTTCGGCAGGTGAAACTTTGAATCAAAGTGCAATGCGAGACCCTGTCCATGCCTCGACGATCACAGGTTCTGGTACTGGTTGGGGTAAGGACGAGGACGAGGATCTAAGTTTTGAAGAAGATGATAAGGCTTCAGCAGGAGAATCTTTGCTTCAAAGTGCAATGCGGGACCCTGCCCAAGCCTCAACAGATGCAGGTACTGGTACTGGTCCTGGTTGGGGCGACGACAAGGACGAGGATCTAAGTTTTGAAGAAGATGATAAGGGCTCAGCAGGAGAATCTTTGCTTCAAAGTGCAATGCGAGATCCTGCCCAAGCCTCAACAGATGCAGGTACTGGTACTGGTACTGGTTGGGGCGAAGACGAGGACGAGGATTTAAGTTTTGAAGAAGATGATAAGGGCTCAGCAGGAGAATCTTTGAATCCAAGTGCAATGCGAGATCCTGCCCAAGCCTCAACAGATGCAGGTACAGGTACTGGTACTGGTTGGGGCGAAGACGAGGACGAGGATTTAAGCTTTGAAGAAGATGATAAGGGCTCTGCAGGAGAATCTTTGAATCCAAGTTTAATGCGAGATCCTGCCCACGCCTCAACAGATGCAGGTACTGGTACTGGTCCTGGTTGGGGCGAAGACGAGGACGAGGATCTAAGTTTTGAAGAAGACGATAAGGCTTCAACAGGAGAATCTTTGCTTCAAAGTGCAATGCGGGACCCTGCCCAAGCCTCAACAGATGCAGGTACCGGTACTGGTACTGGTACTGGTCCTGGTTGGGGCGAAGACGAGGACGAGGATTTAAGCTTTGAAGAAGATGATAAGGGCTTGGCAGGAGAATCTTTGCTTCAAAGTGCAATGCGAGATCCTACCCAAGCCTCAACAGATGCAGGTACTGGTACTGGTCCTGGTTGGGGCGAAGACGAGGACGAGGATCTAAGTTTTGAAGAAGACGATAAGGCTTCAACAGGAGAATCTTTGCTTCAAAGTGCAATGCGGGACCCTGCCCAAGCCTCAACAGATGCAGGTACCGGTACTGGTACTGGTACTGGTCCTGGTTGGGGCGAAGACGAGGACGAGGATTTAAGCTTTGAAGAAGATAATAAGGCTTCAACAGGAGAATCTTTGCTTCAAAGTGCAATGCGGGACCCTGCCCAAGCCTCAACAGATGCAGGTACCGGTACTGGTACTGGTACTGGTCCTGGTTGGGGCGAAGACGAGGACGAGGATTTAAGCTTTGAAGAAGATAATAAGGCTTCAACAGGAGAATCTTTGCTTCAAAGTGCAATGCGGGACCCTGCCCAAGCCTCAACAGATGCAGGTACCGGTACTGGTACTGGTACTGGTCCTGGTTGGGGCGAAGACGAGGACGAGGATTTAAGCTTTGAAGAAGATGATAAGGGCTCTGCAGGAGAATCTTTGAATCAAAGTGTAATGCGAGATCCTACCCAAGCCTCAACAGATGCAGGTACTGGTACTGGTCCTGGTTGGGGCGAAGACGAGGACGAGGATTTAAACTTTGAAGAAGATGATAAGGGCTCAGCAGGAGAATCTTTGAATCCAAGTGCAATGCGAGATCCTACCCAAGCCTCAACAGATGCAGGTACTGGTACTGGTCCTGGTTGGGGCGAAGACGAGGACGAGGATCTAAGTTTTGAAGAAGATGATAAGGGCTCTGCAGGAGAATCTTTGAATCAAAGAGCTACGGTCGACTCTGTTCAGGCCTCAAGAGTCATTGGTACTAGTTCTGGCTGCGATCAGGATGAGGACGAGGATGCAAGCTCTGGTGGAGACGTATCGAATTGTTTAACTTCACATACTAGTCACACTTTTTCTGAACATCAAGATCAGATACCAAATTCAATCGAAGGCAACTATCTCGAAGATAAGAGAAGTGTCCATGATAACAAGCTCCGTTTAGATGGTAATAATGATGACGAGACAACCACAGAAAAGAAATGTATCCAAACAACCATGGATGGTGCCGTTGTTGAGGATTACTTACCGAGTACAACTTCAGGTTGGCCTAATGGTGACGAAGATGGCTCAGATTTGGACTTTAGCGAAGCTGGGGAGAGCTCGCTTAGGCCGGAGGCAATTTCGTCGCCATCGCAAACTGATATGGAAACGTTAAAGCTAGTAGCTTCTGGGCAGCAAAATGTCAATTTTAATGTTGCCAAAGACTTTAAGACGAACATGGCACCTAATGATGACCCCCCTGTTACAGAAGAAGGCCAGGCCAGCAATGTCGTTGATGATGAATCAGACTTCGATATGAATGGCTCGTCTGTCGTCATGGACTTCTCCAAAGAAGGCGCTGGAGACTCAATGGTGCACTCATCTGCGTCGATTATTGCAAATGGTAGGCCCCAAAAAGAGGATGCCGACCTTAGCATCGAAGAGCCTAAATCATCCAACGATGACTTATGCCTTCAGGACGATCTTATTTCTCGCTCGCAAGATCAGATACTAGAAACCAATGAAGCTGGCGGTGAACAAATTGGCAAATACCCAGGAAGTTCGTTAACACGTTGTGTTAATAATAGTGAAGGCAAGGAAACTTCTCACATGGAAAGTGATGTCCCAACATTTGAGGTTGGTGAATCTAAGACCGTGTCAAACCTCGCTGCTCAAACATCGACCTCAAGTGATGCCACAGGCTGGGCTAGTAAGGGAGAGGATGATTTAGATGTTGTTGAGAAAATCTATTCGGGTCCCAATGATGATTCTGCACAAAGTCTAATGTCTACAGGAGCTCAGGCTTTAGCCCCACTTGGGGGAGCTGGCTGGGTAGACGATGATGATGCAGATGATGTAGAGTTCGACCAGGAGGCTAGTGGAATGTATGAAAGTAGCCTTCAAGATGAAGGCCACAAAGAGGGAGAAGCGTTGCACGTTGATCAAGCGTCCCGATTATCTTCAATGCTCTCAGCAGATTGGGTTGACGATGGTAGCGATGAAGATGACACAGACAATGCTCACTTCACCTCAGAGAGTGGAAATCAAAAGAGCTTTCCCATTTACCCCCCTGCAAATATCTCTTCAGAGAATACTGCGGAAGACTCAGAAGTGGACATTGATGAGCTTCTGGAATTCTCTGGTCAGAAGGAATCCTATACAGAATCTGATTTGCAGGTGGCTCTCAATAGTAGCAGTTGGGAAGACGAAAGTGATGATCTCAATTTTGGGAGAGAAGATCCCGAATTGTCAGAAGAAGTAGAAGTCGTAGATGACAGTGATAAGATTAACAGGGAAGAAGAACCATATAGTAACGACACAGCTGATGAATATTCATCCGATAAGGAGCCAGGATGGGAAAGCGATCAACATGACTTTCATGCAGATATTGATTCGAAGCTTTCAGAAAAAGAACTAACTGTATCATCTGTTGAAGAGGCTGTTGAAGCTGGACAAGTAGCACTTTTTAGTAATGACCATGACGCTGCCGTGGCTCAAAATAGTGAAAATGAGCAAAACCCAGCTGAAAATGCAATCCAAGATTTCATTACAACCTCTTTTCAGAGTGGAGTTACGGGATGTTTGGAGCACGAGGAGCCAAAGGACAAACCAGCCGAAACAAGTAGCATCCAAGGCGATGATGAACACAAAAATAGCCTTGCAAAATTTGTTGGACTAGGGAAACAAGAAGAACAAGAAGAGGAAGAGGATGCCTTTCATCAATCCGAGGTCATTCACGAAAATGAAGAGCACGACGGCATAACAAAACTTTCATGCGAACAAAAAAAATGCGATGAAGCGAATGCTGAAGTTCAAGTAGCAAAAGACATTGATGATAAAGAAGCTTCCGAGGCGGCCAAAGAAATCAGTTCATTGAACGTGTCATATCCACCTGTTCATGCTTCGGGTGAGGTCTCTGAGGTATCGAAATCTTCATTTGATGACTCAGTTTCAAATGCTGAAGGTCCTGAACCTCCACTTTCATCGGTCACTATTGTTTCAAATCATCAAATGAGATCAATGGTCGAGGATGAAGGATATATCGGCTTGTCAGATGAAGGTGAAGAACCTGTTAAGAAAGTGGAAGATTGTGAAGAATTTGGGAACAATCAAAACAGTTTGAATACTATCGCCGATAATGCAGATGATTCATGCAACCCTAAAGAAGCACCATCCACTGATGTTAATGAAAGCGGCTTGTTTGATCAAGGTTGCGAAGCTTTAAAAGATCGCCAAATTTCCAAAGGAGGCTGGGACGATCAGAGTAGTCTAGGCGATATTGACGAAGAGGATGCTGTGGTTGATGGTACCTCCCAAGAAGCATCGAATGACACCACATATGAAGGTGAGTTATTCGAGCAAGATGATGATCTATTGAAAGAAAGCACAGGTGTTGAAGGAGGCTGGGAAGACCAGAGTAGTTTGGGCGACATAGACGGAGATGCTGAAAATTGTGATACAATGAAAGCAACAAATAATGATGCAAAGCAAGCTGAGGTTTTCCAGCCGGATGATGAGTCTTTGAAAGATTCCAAAAAGTCTGAAAGAGCTTGGGAAGACCAGAGTAGTTTGGGTGACGTGGATGCTATTGATGCCGACAGTGTCCAAGTCAGTTCCACAGACGCTCCTGCTGTGACCTTTCTGCGTGATGATACATCTAGAGGGGTTACACGCCATTCGACCAGTGATCTTTCGGACGGCCTTGTACAGACAGCAATCACAGGGGAAAGTAGCGGCTGGCAGGACAATGAGAGCGATATTGATGCAGGTTCGGTCAGTTCCCGCTCGAGCCATGCCAGTGTAACAGTTAGGCAGATGCCTTCAAGTGAGGCAGAAATCAGTACTGGTCGTGATGTAGAATACCATAGCTTCCCTGCCGAAACCATGCATGGTGCTCCGTCTGCTGAGAATGGAGCCAACGCTTCTGGTGATATCGATGATTTAGCAATTGGTGGCAACGCTAGCACAATGGATCGTCTTGCTAGAGGTTTGGAAGGAATAGATTTAAGCCAAGACTTCCCAAGTCCTTCGAGCGCAGATCACTCATCACCAGCCGAAGGTGCTACTGGGCACTCCAATTCATCTCAGGAGGACCTTGCAGGTGAAGGCACGGCATCTTCATTCCAAGAGCACCAACATGTAGCCAGTACTGATCATGATGGGGGGCTTGAGTCTAGCGAAATACAGCACCGCGTAACATCTACAAATGCTGGAGGAGCTCATGGGGGAGCTGACCATAATGCATCTGAAGTGACTTTTGAAGAGCGAAGACAAGGATTTTTTGAAGATGAGAATGCGGATGAAGAACACAGTTCTAGCGAGTCCAATCTTGATCGAACTTCCGAGGAAGTAAGGGAGCTCGGTACTATTGTTGCCGATGAAAATGGTGATACCAATGAAGCTCGTCTTGCAAGAGAAGATGTTGCACACGATGAAGTGCACGAGGATGATATCCATCAGTCTGCTGGCGTAGAGGCTGGAATGGAGCTTGAACAACGGCAACATGAGGGCGGTGTTGCCTTTGAAGAGCATGATCCAGTTTCGGAAATTGGGACTCTAACCGACAATTACGGAGGTGAAGATGATGCTGAAGAGGCGCATAGTACAACAACAGCAGGAGAGCCAGCAGAGTCAGGCGACTTTGGGTCCCCACGGCTTTTGAGTGTGCACGCACGTCAACAACTCAGAGAACATTTTAATGCCGGGGAAGGGTCTGCAAGTTCTCCGTTCGCAACGTATGGTGGCGGAAATGTCAACTATAGCGACGATGATGCTGAAGCAGCTGCTATTAATGCCTCAAACAGTATAGCAGCGGATAATACTGAGAATTCTGCTGTTGAAGGAGTTGAGGCAAGAAACTCATCTAGTACTGCAGAAGATGGTGCGCAGGAGACCAGCGATTTTGGTGGCACGCTGACAGTTAGGGCTGGTGGCTCTACAGGTGAAGAATTGAACGGATTGGAGCAATTGGAAAACTCAAATGATCTTGTCGACGCAGGAGAACAAACCTTTGCCAACACACGACAACGCGGAGGCTTGGAGCAAAGTGTACATGATGTTGTTGTAAATGAGGCAGATCCAGGTGACGCATGGGGCCTTAATGATGACCTTGACTCTGATGGCTCAGACTATGAAATCTCTACATTTGGAGTCCCTTTGGGGGAAGCTGAATCGAACGGGCATGAAGAAACACGTGAGTTTTTGCATTCAGCTTCTGAGCAAGGTAGAAACCTGGGCGGTGATGTCACAAGATCTCAAGCTGCTAGGCCACACCGCACGCAATCTGGACAACTGCCGTATGATACTACAGATTTTGAACGGCTGGCTGAGTCTTCTCACCAAGAGTCCTCAGCAGAAGTATCACCTAACCTTGTAGCTAGCTTTATGCAAGAGCACGAGTTGCATCGTGAAGCTTCTGCCCAAAGTGCAGGAGATCAAGAAAGTGGTGAACGTGGAGACAATGACAATAGTAATTTGGCCAATCAATCTGGTTGGGAAGACGAAGATTTGGATCTTTGAATAGATGCAAAAGTAGATTTTTTTGTCATGTAAGCAAATTAAGAGTGAGTTTTTATTCTGTGAGACTTTCCCAATTCCATTACCTCACTGTGTGGTAAGGCCATCGTGAATGCAACTTAATGCTCAGGTAGAAAGACAGATGGGCTGCCCTGTATTACGTGCTTGTTCATGTTTAAAGTCCTGACTAAGTTGATGGTTAATATTATCTATATGACTCTTCCACGGATTTTTTTTTTTTCCAAGAAATGAATCGCTAGGTACTAGTAGGGAAAATCCGCAAAAACAGAACTTTACATTGCAATTACATAGTGAGATAGGTCCTAAGGGATGGATAATTGCGACCAATGATACATTGCAGGGTTGGCATCGAATGCATGCATGTATATTGAAAAGACAGCTAGAGCTGCCATGTTTCAATGAAACCTATTCTCACTGAGAGGTTAGATTTTCAACAATTGCCTATAATCTTGTTGTCTCTTAAAATTAGTGCTGGCGCGATTTCATGTAGGGGTACATTTCTGAATCATCGGGCTGTCAATAATAGGTAGTATGGCTGTTTTAGCTGCCAACCCTAGATAAAGCAGTTGCCCGTTCGATTGGTCCTTCTACGTCCAACTGACCAACTTGAAGGTTGCGCTCTCATCTCAAGCACGACGACTGAATCAACATTGTCATTAGAATATTTCAATACTTACGTGAATCTGATCAGTAGTAAGACCCAACTAATTCTACCGTCTTTAACACAAAAAGTTTACCTATCCTACCCTGCCTTTTTCACGATCAAGAAAGAAAAATAGATCATAGGTTAGCTCTTGCCAGAGTGCATAAAGACTGCCAATATTAAAGCTGAGTGTCTTTCATTGATGTATGCGTTTTGCGCCTCTATTAGGTTGCTCGACAGTGTTTGTGCAATTCTTTGCTCTTCAATTCTCATTCGTCCTAATAGAGGATTTCAGCTGGCTACTGTTATTGGTTCTTTATTATTCTAATTTTTAATTTAAATTATTAAGGGGGGAAAAAGAAAAGAAAAAAAGCAGAATCCCTTTGTTACTGTAATACGGAAGGCTTATAACTTGAAACTTTGTACTAAAACAGGTAATGAAAAACATTGAAATAAAACAAAAATAAATGTAAAACTAATATATAAAAAAGGAAGAGATATGTTCTGCAACAAAATAAAAGTTGTCCTTGCCAGCAGATTTTGCCTGAAGTGCCGTTCTCGCTCATCGGCGAGCTCATCTCTGCGCATTTCATCGTTCGGCGATCGCACAGATGAATCGTCCTTGATCGCCTCCGCTCAGACCAGCCTACCCAAGTTCGTTGATCTCGGCCAGGTGGCATGCGAGCTCGTTTGTACACAGACTTTGCTGCACTCGCTTTACCTCGAATATCGGTGCCCCAGATCACAAGAAACTCGCCTCCCTGACGATGATAAAAGAAACCCGAGGACGAAGACAGCAACTTCAACGAGCAAATTCTCCAGAGCCACCTACCGCTCAGCGCAATTATCTGCTCTGCAGCTATCGCACCGCCACTGCTCAAGGTTGCTCACGTTCACGTTGGCCAAACTGTGCAGGTTATCGCTATGGAGTACGAGTTAAAGTTCCGCTGTCCCGCAATGTGCATAGCTGGCTGGGCTCGAAACTGGGCTCGAGTCCGTTGAGTGCTCGAGGTCGTCGTCGTGTACGATGCAGTGCGCTCGGCCGATGGTTTATTTATTCCCTCGCTGAGCTCGCAATTCGTACGCCGCGAAGATGTGTGGTCGGCACAAAAGAAAACTACTTTCTTGCCCATAGGCTCTATCTCATGCCTTCAGCACTCGACAACTGTGCACCCTTCCTCGGCATTCTCTGCCCAATTGGCTTTGGAATTCTGCGTCGTTGCGAGAAGTCCAAGGCTTTGCCAGGCCTTCTAGAGATTTTACAGTTCCCAGAATTTACAACTCTCGAGGCCCGAGCAATCCTTCGGGTTTGCTAAACAAGCAAGCGAGAATATATATCACGGTGATGGCGGCGGTGCAATCAAATCCGTGCAGGTACGTTGAGCTCGCTCGGCCCTTCGATCAATCCGTTAAGGAATCTCTTCCTGCAATCCCATTTTGCCTCAACCTTATCAGAATCCAAAACTTCTGCAGACAAACATTCTGACACTGCCCGTGCCTCAACCAAACTGCTGCGGCAACTCAGCTCCACGGCAACCAGTCGAGCCCAGGTCGTCGCTGTGACCAAAGCGCAGATCTGCAATTCTGACATCCTCAACTATCTGTCCATCTCCGAGTTGCCTCATTGTCTCATTTCACGCGCTCATTGTATAAGGGCGTAGGCACTTGCCTCAAGAGCTGCACGTGCGGACATCATGAGCCCTTCGAGACTTGAAAGCTTTTCACGACGGGCGATGCTTCTGAAAAGCGCGGCGCTTGGAGACCCTGAGTCTTCGATAGTTTTGCGGAGTATTTGCTTACGAGTAGTTGGAGCTGCAGCAGGTAAGCGAGCGAGCAATGCATAGAGATGTATATCACAGTACGTATCGACAATCTACCCACATTATGACCGAAAAGAGGAATGCCGAAACTCGGAATCGGTTCGAAAAGGAAGGAGAAAGAAAAAGAACGATAAAAGGAGTTGGGAAGGGAAAGAAAAAGAGGATAAAAGAAAAGAAAGCTCAGAATTGAAGAATAGAACAACACGTGAATGCGCAAGTTATTGCTTCAAGCGGAAGACTGTGCCTTTGGCCCTCTGAATTCGATGTCATCGTGGCTCTGGTCCACAACTTTGGGCGACAACCGAGGAAGGTGTCGTCAACACCGTGGAATTAAACGGGTCACAGATGGTTATCTGGTCATGAGGGAACTTTGGAAATCAGCCACAACAGGCGGAGAACGATTACTGCTTATTGCAAGGAAGAAGGCCGAGAGATAGTACCTACCTACCTAGCTACCTACCTTACTATTAATATTCGACCACCCTTTCCACTTTGATGTGTTCTTTCTTTGATTTCTTTCCTATATTCAAGCTGAGCAACTTCTGTTGGTTCTAATTGTTGCTTAGGTCTCTCCTTTGACCTTAATTTGCACCATCTCAAGCTAATCGAAGTTTTGTTGCGGCTTTTGATTGGCGTTTCCAACCATCAGGTTTGAAAGCTATTCATTTATTTTAATTTCATACTAACTTTTAAAAAAAAGGGAAAAAAAGGGAAAAAGAGGGAAAAAGAGGGAAAAGCCGCTCAGCAGAGAACAAACGGCACGTGATTCAAGTGGGCTTTCACACTACAGTATCATCTAAATGGAAGCCTAGTAGTGCGGCGCATTTTGTCTTTTGACAGAGCTCGTATGGTAAACAAATATATATAATTAAAAATAATATATAATAAAACTTTAAAAGCAGTTGTCATACCCCCCCAAAAGACGTATAAAGAGTTAGGCATAATAGTGCCTACGCGGACATTGAAAGTGGAACAAAAATTTTAGCACAGCGAACAAACATAATCC
Source organism: Schizochytrium sp. TIO01 (assembly GCA_004764695.1). Classification (NCBI taxonomy): domain Eukaryota; class Bigyra; order Thraustochytrida; family Thraustochytriidae; genus Schizochytrium; species Schizochytrium sp. TIO01. Next base: position 3,472,824 of record SMSO01000037.1, on the reverse strand, counting down.
ATCTATGCTCTTCTAAAAGGCTCTGGTGGTTTACGAAATCAAGGCTGAGATTGAGGATGTTATTGGAGGACTCGAATCCTCACTCGATTCGCGGCAAGACGGCTCGGGCTTGGTCCGTCTGTGCTTTCCTTCATTTACAAAATACTGTGCCTATATTTATTCTATTTATATGAGCAGAAAGGAAGTAAAGTGTTCTTAAAATAAACAAAACTTCTTATAGCCTGTATGATACACTTTCCTAGTTCACAGAAATAGAGTTTTAATTAAAAAAGCAAACTCCAAGAAGACCTTGAAGACATAGAGAAATCGTCCTAAAGTTTCCCACTTTTTCAACAATCAATCATCAACACCTCCAAACTTTCTTGCCGACTAGCTCGCCGACAGCTCGCTCCTGATTGGATTCTATGGCAGTACATGGAAAGCCTCCTGCCGCGGTTCCTCTTGGGCATTCGAGCGTGCGTCCAGGCTCTTGAATTGAGGTCGCTGTTTTCCGAGCCTGTTTTTATTCGCAAGGTTCGCCGCTGCGCTTCCTGGCGCATGAAAGGAGCCAACAAACAAACTTGAACGTGAAGAGCCTTTCGCTGTCTGATGGAAAGCCTCGCTCACAGCACAGAAGGAAAGCAAAGCAAAGCAAAATAACTCCTCCACATCTGCAAAAGGTTCTTCAAAGCCGCGAAGGATCATCGTTACAGAGTTAAAGGGTGGTATTATCAGGAGTTTGAAAGATGGCCAAAACTTCAAAGGTCCATCTCGATTCTATTCTATTGCACGCATAAGAAAAGTGAAAACGAAAACAAACAAACAGATAAATACAAATAAATACAAATAAACAAATAAATAAATACAAATAAATAAATAAATAAATAAACAAACAAGCAAACAAACAAACAAACAAACAAACAAACAAACAAATGAATGAATCATTAATGAATGAAAGGTCAGTAATTGAGGAGAGAGCCATCTCCACGCGGGGCTCCGGATCTCTGGTTGCTGGGTGATGCTGCCTGCCTGTGGTACGCCCTAAGCCCTATGGTTTGGGCCCTTCATTTGGATATTGGTTGCCTTTTCGGCTTTCGATTACCCTCGTTCGGGTTCTTTGGCCACGTGCGGATGACTGTCATCATTTCATACGCCTATAAAGGCTCAATGGAGGTATCTTCTTTTTTTCATACCTACTGAGCGAAAACCAAAACAGGTGAATCATTCATCCTCACGTGACATAAAAGTCGAGGAATTATTCGCCTTTTCATGGCGTTCTTGGAGGCGGATTGCACGAACGTCATGAGTGCAGGGCAGAAGGCAATCTCCGACTCTTCTGTGCACCATCACAGTCGGTTGTCCTATAAGCGTCAAAGCCAATTCGCCTCCGTCCTCATGAGGAGGTTCTCGCGCCCTAAAGCAAAAGCAAGGATTTCAAGAACGCTCGCTCGCTCGATGAATCAATCAGCTAATCAAATCGGCAGCGAGAATAAAACTTGGAGCTCGGCCTCGTTTCCGAAGAGCTTTGTCTATTCATTATGGATCCCTTACGGCTCGATGCTTCCGCTGATGAAGTAAGCAGTGCTTAGTTCTCCTCAAGATGTGCGCTTTATCTGCGTCAAGGAGGGAGCCCGATCACACTCGCAATTAAGAGCGCAATGGCAATGTAGCATCAGAGGATGATACACGCCATGGCAGATCAAACGCAAGTACCTCAGGTACCTAACTATCGCGTGGCGATTCCTTTGGATCGATTCCTTTGGCCTTTGGATTGGGCGCGAACTTGTGAGTTTAGAGATCCTGTTTTAGGAACGCGTGTTTCTAATTATGAACAGAACCGCCTTTAGAAATGCGGTGTACATAATAGAATAGGCCTTCAGACTTACTTGACTAAGCGCTTTTGATCGCGGTGAGATGAAAAGGTGAAAAAAGGTGACAAAGCATCCGTATTGCCTTGGATGGCTCCTGCTATGAGCGATCGATTGCCGTACTCAAAAGGAAGGCCATGGTCTGTATTGACAGCTGCAACCTCTGAAACTTCGCTTTGGATCCTAGCGTTTACTCAATTCGAGCTTGCGCTACTTTTTTTAGAAGAGCGGTGGCTAAAGTAAAGATTTCTACAGTTCGTATTTTTATTTATTATTATTTTTTTCAATAAAAAATAATTTTTTATTAATTGTTGGAAAAAAATGATAATCAAGGGACTTGTCTTAGAGATTCGCAGAGACACTTTTTATTTATATTCAATTAAAGAAAAGTATATATATATATATAATAATATATTTTTTTAAAGGCTTTTAAAAATAATCATCACTGGCCTTGTCAGGAAGAAACGGAGGAGAAAAACATATTTCTTTTCTTTACTTTTCTTTTTCTCACGTGCAGCGGACAAGAGGAGAAACCAAAGCGCCAAACCACACGTACTCATCAAACACGCAAGCAAGCGAGCAAGCTAGCGAGCAAGCAGACCCGCAAAGAGGAAGACCGTCTGCGCAGCGAAAGATCAAGAGGAGCAGTGCTGTCAGGATCGAAAACTCTGGCGTTGGAGCCCTAGGCTTAGAGCACACAAGAGGCCCAAACAGACCTGGACCTGGAAAAACACTCTTTTTGACTGCGAAATCAGGGACAGGGGCCATAAAAGGCAGAGGCCAAAAGCATAGCTAGCAGCTGAAGAGCCCGCTCGCAAGAATGCTCGTGTCTTCGCAAAACAACATGCCGGGCGCGCCGGGGACAAGGTCTCTACCATGGGATAGTATTGCGTTGCCTACGCCTCAAATTCCGGGACCCAGTCACAGTCGCAGTCACAGTCATAGCCACTGCCATAGCCAAAGCTCAAACAACTTGCGTCACCAACCCTCGGCAGCGTCTCCGAGGCGTGGTGTCACAGCTACGCTCTGGTCTTGCCAACGCGAGTTTGCAAGTAAGAAACAATGTCTTGGGCTATCATTTCTCACAGTTTCACTGCCAGTGCTTGCGATCTTATGTTTTGCGATGATCTTCTTCTTAAACGACCCGTCCCGTCTCCACCCCGAATACGCATGGAACTGTATGGAGAATGCTGATCATACCAAGGAGTACTTATGTGGTATCTTTGCAGTTCTTTCATTTCTAGGCACCGTGGGTTTTCTCGTCCTGTGGGTGCCGATTCTTGCTGCACTGCTCATCACCGTATACAAGGATAAGTTCGCCTCGAGCATTGCGGCGCAGCTCCTGGCTGTTACCGTCGCACTCTTTGCAGGCGCCCTATTTTCGTTTGGTATTATCCTCATTGTGCGGAGTGACCGCAAATGGGCGTTCTATACTTACAGCTATATTGCGATCATTCTTGGCGGTGCGCTGGGACTCATAGTCATCGCACTGGGTAGCTTCTACCTTGGCTCAGTATTAGTATTGCAAATCTTTACGATGATGGGATACACTGAAGACGAAGTACGCCGCGAGTTTATGTACGGTGGCGGAGGCAACGAACGCCACCTTAGTGCCATGCGTTCCGGTGACAGTGATAGTGAGGACGATATGGATGATGACATTGAATCAAACGTAACCAAGGGAGATCTTATGTTCAGGCCTATGGGAGGGCCGGCATCTTTGAGCCCCCCGTCGGCGACTAGTTCCAAAGACTATGACGGCGTTAAGCGCTCGCTTAAGCGTGAAAAGCACAAACTTGAGGTTGAGCGCCATAGACTCGAAAAGCTTGACGAGATTCTTCGGAAGCGCGAACTAGAAGTACAGGAGCGCGAGGAGGACCTTGAAAACTTTGAGACCCGGCTTCAAAAGCGTGAACAGGACATTGAGGACGCTGAGGAAGAACTTGCCCGCCAGCGTGCCGAGCTGCAAGCTGACCCGGCGCCTGAGGAGTAGACCGGCAAGCGAGTCTTCTAGTTTTGCCTTCTTAGGGTAGGTCTTTCCTATTCCCTCCTTATGTAACATCAGAGTAAAGGGCATGAGCATATGCTTTAACGCGCGTAGGCTCTCTGCCTATCTGAGAATGCATGGGCTTCCCTCCTGTGTGTTCTTTAAAAAACACTAAATCTAATCTTTTACATTTAAATTCGGGAACATAAATAACACCATTCGTTAAAATATTATAATTTTACTACCTCGCTTATTTTGTACAACCCAATTGCCACATTCCTCGTTTTAGATTTCACGAGTAGATCTGTAGAGCTACTGATACTATTCTTCTTGCGAATTGTCGACTTTCTCTCTGTTTAAATCTTCTTCCACCCTCCCCACTTATATATGTATATATATAATCCATTGAAATAACGCGTGCCCTGATCCGCCGGTACTCATTGAATACTGTCTTCAATGTCGAAATCCCTTTTCTCTTGTTTTTTTTCGTCAAAGCAAAACGCCGCGACGTGATTTTCGGGCGAATAAACAATGCTACATACCTGGTACGAGTAGATCTCCTTTTCTGAAACATATCAAAATGTGTCTTCAGGTACGTAGTCCGAAGCCGAATTCCACTACAGATTGAATCTGTATTCTACATGGAAGAAGGATTCACATCTGCATTTGGGTACACCCCTAAGGAAATCAAAAGTGCAAAGCAACTCTGTATAGTTGGTTATATGTTAGCCCACAACAAGGATACGATAAGTCAAGAAAAGTGAAAAGGAAAAAGTGGTAGAAGAGCAAGAAATCAAAATAGAGGAGCTATGCGCTGTGCCGCAAAACATTTGATCTACAGGTTTGTCTATTTCTTTCGGGGAGGGACGGGGGAAGGGTGATTTAAAAAGATAGAGGATATCGAGAGGGACTGACGCAATAAATTGTCAAAGAATTTCTCCCGTTTGTGGTTGGGATTGCGTAGGTATTTTTTACTTTGTCGTATCCTTGACATCAGACTTTGATGCTGCATCAGGCTCTTCATCCTCATCAGCCTCAACGTCATCGAGCCATTCGTATAGGAGATACATGTTGTTTTCCTCTGCAATATGTTCGAGGCCAGAGAGGATGGTGTACACAGAAAGACCACCATCATCCTTCCAGCCAGAGTAAAGATCCATGAGAGTTTGCTTATGGAAAGAGATCTTTGCCAACTCAATCTGCATCTCGTAGTAGTCAACAATGGAGTTATGCTTCGACGGGTCAAACTTCTCAACATTCGGGGCATGCATGGCAATCTTGGCTGTCACACGATCCCGAATTGAGTTAAGATCAACCTCCTTCTCCTCGTCAGCAAGAGTTGCAGAAATGGTTTGCATATCATTCTCCCATTCTTCAATCACATCAGCGTTAAGGAGCGGGTAGTCATGGGCCTTGAGCTTCTTGAAGAAGTATTCAAGCGAATCCTGGATCTCCTCATCATCCTCATCAATATCTTCATTTTGATCACTTTCATCGAGAACGCCGTACTGGTCGTAGCTGTGGGCTTGCTGATCAGCCTTCTTAGGATCATCGTGGGACACGTCCACGCCAAACTTTTTCTGCATCTTCTCGCGGAAGCGGTCTTCCTCTTTCTTATCGAGTTCAACATCACTGACAATCGCGTGCGCAACCCGCTTCAGATTGCGACGTGCGTTCTCTGCCACTCCCTTGAAGTGATGCAAAACGTTGTCAAATGAGGTATCGAGGTTCTTGCGCAGGGTATCCGTGGAGGTCTCCACAGACTGAATCACTTCCTTATCAATGTTCTTCTCGTGGAGAAGCTTGATCACTGATGCAGAATAGTCACCCAGGGCATACTCTGCAATAGAGCGGAATTCCTCGAAGCGGCTTGTCTCATGGATCTCGGTTTCCAACGCCTTTTGCAGTTCGAGATGGGCCTTCATTAACCTAACCTGGGCTTGGTGTTCCAGTTGGTGATGCACCTTTTCTGCCTTCATAGCCTCGCGACGAGAAATGTTAACTTGCAAGACTGTGTTGAAGAGAATCACAATGCCGATGCCAAAGACCACAAGAATCAGCAGCACCGTCTTGAGCGCCCAATTTTGTCGAATAATGTACGCCTTTTCCTTGTCTCCAGAACCCGATTTCGTGCTCTTGATACCTGCCATGTGCATGCCTTTGTCAAAGGCAGATTGCAACTTAAGTGCCGTCGGGGCGCCGCCATTGCGACTCTTCGTATGAGTGGGCAACATGATGTAAACCTTGTTTTTCTATTTGACTAAAATTTCAACACTTCAGTAATCCCCCAACAAATTAATCACTGAAGTAGTGAACCTCTCCTCCCTTAGTAAACTTTTGGAGATCACACAAGTTGGGATCCGAGTGCTGCGTACGGAAGATCCTGTCCACAGATTTTTCAACGGTTGCTACTTCTCCGCGAGGAACCTTGAGCTTGGGTGATAATAAAGGAACAGCCAAATATGAAGATGCCAAGATAGTGGACGAAGATACTTCCGCTTCTTCGCTTCACTTTGAGCCGAGCAAGGCTGGGCTGAGCTCACGCAGACAGCGCCTCCGTCTGCGGGCTTGAAATCGTCGCACGGTATCCGAGCGGTGCGATTTAACTTGGGTTTGGCAAACTGACTGTTGTTTGATTCGCTTCTTGTGTTATCTATCGTGAGCGGCACAACTAGCTACTAATAGGTAAGTAGGTAGAAGTAGTGCGGCCAGATCATCGCGGTCCTGATTATAGGGACCGTCTGGGACCAAAACAAAATGTGTAGAAGAACATGAACGCGCTCCTTGATTTTCGGAAATAACAGCCGAAAGGAGCAATGATCCTGCAAAAATCTCAATGGGTGATGATTTGTAGGGATTTGTGTATTGAATGCGAGACTGCCTGTAGGATGGGATAGTCGATTCAACGGTTGACTCGTTTCTCGGATTAAAATTGTAAAGGATTTGAGATTTTGATCCATTAATTTACTTCAGTTAGGATCAGGATACAATCAATTGATGGGCGAGGTGTGGTTACGCTAGGAATTGCATGTTGCCTGCTATTGCAAATTGCAAGAGATGTCGACGGTCTATCTTGTACTCTGTACGTACTATGAAGTCTGCATGAATTGCTTCACAGGTTTCTGGTCTCCTATCAGTATTTGACCAATTTTAGAATGTGAAAGGTTATGCGGACTCCTATCTCAAGCATCGGACAGTAGATCAGATCAAATCAAATTGGAAATGTTATGACTACATCTTCTGTTTTATTCCACAGAGCTTTGACCCGACATTCAATAACTAATAACGATAGTAGTAGTATGTCCTACTGGTACGCACTGTCTATTTAAATTCTACCTTGTTGACAACCATTCACCATCGACACGTCAAACAAGAACCCAATTTCCCTGCGATGATGACACTCCCAAATGAGGTTGGTCCTGCAGGCACGTCTATTTCGAGGGAAACGAACATAGACACCTCGACAACAACAAGCTCAACTCTTGCTAACCATATGCAGGATGGCCATCGCACTTGTGTCGGTGGCGCCAAGCAAGTTGAATGCAAGAACGACGAAGTGGAGTCTTGTACACAGCATGCAGAGGACTCAAGCGAGGGGCAAAACAAGCGGAAACGTCAAGATGGCAATGAGCTTCAAATGCCTCAGTGGTATCAAGCTCGTCGCCGAAATTTGACAAAGCGTCAAAAAGCTGTTTTGCGAGATGTTTGGCCCAAATATGGAAGGGACCATAGAACACTGAAGTATAACGAGGCAGTTGATTGGGATGAGTGGTTTAATCTCAGTGACAACGCGGCTGTATCTACAACTGAGACACTACCTAAAATTGAATCATCAATCAGGCCAAGATTGATTGCAGATGTTGGGTTTGGCATTGGAGACTCCATCTTGCAACTCGCAGAGAAGAACCCTTCTGATCGGTACCTTGGCATTGAAATATATCGCACAGGCCATGCACATGTTGCTAGTGCTTGCGATGAACAGAAACTCACCAACGTGAGACTCTTCGGAGGAGAAGTCACAAAATTTTTACAACGTTATTGCGGTAACGATAGTTTCGACCGAGTGCAAATCTACTTTCCCGACCCCTTTTCGGGAAGCGAATCTGATTTCAACTGCAGACTGCTAAGTGGCTCCTTTTTAGAGTTGCTTGCACCCAAAATGCGCTCTGGCGGAATACTTCATATTGCGTCTGATGTCGGCAGCTATCTTCTTGATGTCCTGCAACATATGATGACATCGCCCAACGACAAGCTCTGGCGTATACGAAGCCTTGGCAAGAGTGGCGGTCCCGCGAATGAAAAATATGTCCATTTTGATCAACTGGCTCCAAATGCTAAGTATTTGGAGCGAGCTCGGGTTAGTGAGCTAGCTGTGGAAAAACGTATGGGCGAACTTGCACAATCCATCGATCTTGAGTTCACCACGCGCCCCGCGTGGCGACCTCTAACTAAGTTTGAGGATAAAGCTCTTGTAGAAGGACGCTTTGTTTGGGACCTTGAGGTAGATGTCATGTCCACACCTTAGGGTGCTAGTGTTGCAAATAGTTCATTAAGATTTTGCCGTGTAGGATGTGATCCATTGATTCGTCTTCGTGGCGAGCTGAGAGCAGATCGTCGAAAGTGGTGCCGAGGAACTATCCGAGTCACTACTGTAAACATGTTTCAGACTTGTTCGTGCTCGAGGAGACAGGTACGCATTTGATTCAGCTTGCATGCGTAACTTGCGGAGCCTCAGAGTCTCTGCACTTTTTGCAATGGCTTGAGATGCTTCTAGTGTTCTATCGTTACGTGATGGTGTGTGGGGAGCTGTTGAGGACCACCTCATATTGGTGTTGCTATTATTTGCGATTACGCATCCAGGATAGTTTAAAGTGGTTGCTCCTCTAGCAGACACATGAGAAGAGATAAGACTTTCGCACTCAACAAGAGTTTCACGTAAAAAACGCATCTCTTGAGCGGCATTACCGGCTGTTCTTCTGTTGTGCGATATAACAGTATGCAAATCTCGCGATAACTTGCCTAGTTGTTTGCGGAGCTCATTAGTGCACGTTCTCTCTGTCTCCAACTCAGCCTTCGCGTCTGCAAGTTCTGTTGCCATTTGCTCTGCACTTTGCCGTTCTCGAGCTTTTGTTCGATCATACTCTTCTCTTGAAAGAACTACCTCGCTCTGTAGACGTGCAAGCTCATGCTGTGCTTTGGCCACTGACTCTTCTGCAGAAGATGCTCGGCCCTGGTCCGCATGAAGCTCAATACGTAGACTGTCTCGTTCGTGTTCAAGCTCTCGAACCCGAAGTTCTGCATAATCTGCGCGCCGGCGAGCTTGGTCAGCCTGCTCGATGGAAGCTTCGAGCTGGCGCTGAAGCAGTGCAGAATAGTCAGTTTCATGCAGACGTGTAGCTTTTAATTGTTCTTGCACACGAATACATTCAATTTTTGATTTCTCACTTTCTTCGCGCGCTTGTTGCATCGTGTGATCATATTTTGTCTTGGTGTCAAGTAGACTGCGCTCCAAATCTGTTATACGATCTAGGGCTGCCTTCAACTTCGCTTCTGTATCTTGAAGTTGTTTAGTTTGCCTCTCGGTTTGTTCCGCTTTTGCTGGCAATGTAGCAAGCTGTGATCGACATGCATCAAGCTCGCGTTGAAGAGACTCATTTTCTTCACATGCACGAGAAGTTGCTCGAATCTGCATTTCTAAGGCGTCTTCTTCATCCTTTAGCTCGCGCGAATGTCTTTCATGAACTGCGAGTAAAGACTTGAGAGAAGCCACTTGCTCGTTGCGATGTTGGACGTCAGATTCCAACGATCTTATGCGGTGTTTGGCATTTTGTAGGGCTTGTTGTGCTGCGGAGATCTGTGAATGCTGTTCCTGAACAACTTCGTCGCGATGGCGCAGCAAAGTGGTGACCTCTTCAAGTCTTGAGTCTAGCGAGGCACACTTGCTTTCCAGTAGAGTTTCTGTTGATTGTAAGAAACTATTTTCATACTCAAGTCTCGCAAGCTCATCATCAGATGCCAGAGTCCACGCCACCGAGACAGCTCCGTCTGCAGAGGATTTTCGGTCAAGTCTCGACCTCGAGCGAGAGGAGCTGCTTAGTGCGTCAATGTCTTGCAAGATCTCACGCACCTCATCCTCGTCAGCTTCCGCAGGCGCCATCGCTGCAGTCCACGATCTTGCCAAAGCCATGCCAGTTGCTGGAAACGAGTCAGTTCTTATGCTCTGTCGGATTCTGACACATTCGCAGAACCCCTACTCGTCTCTCTTCTTGAAGTTGGCCTTTTTCTTCATAATCCTGTGCTAAGGTTTTCCGATTATGATTATTATAACTACCAACGAAACAGTCAACAGCTATAAATAAATACAACGATGTGTAGAAGAGACCTCTTCATAAAATCCGGCGACTTCGACGACGCTAACATTTTAGGCCGAATGCAAAAGCGAATGCAAGTGCATCAAAATGATCTCGAGCACGATGAGACTACAAAGGAAGTCTACATGGAGAAGCAAGCTGCGCAGGAAGAAGATGGTGAGAAAACTAATACGCTCTATTTCATTCTTGAGAACCTGCGGCCTCACAGCGGATATATAAATTTGATCCTGGTCACTTTCTACGCAGTACCTTTTTGCTTGAAGAACCAATATGGCTCTGAATCAATCCTCCTCAACTATGGGAGTTCAGGAAGACCATGACATGATGCCGAAGCTAGGTACGATAATCGCAGACTTGTTCTACTCTTGCTCAAGTTCTATGAAATATTGCTCGTTTGCCCGGGTATGGTACCAAATGAACCACTAAAAAAGAAAATAGAAATAATGAGTCATTAACTACTAGGGTACTCCTGAAAGAAACCTCTTGTGCGTTCAAGTCGAACATTGATGTGGAAATCTTTGATAAATTGCTGTGTAATATCTGATGTGAGTATGTCTTTGACTACTACCAATGAAGACACAGAGGATCATGAATTGAGTAATAACAATATTAATGATGATAATAATAATAATAACAAGATTAATGATGATATTATTATTATTATTATTATTATTATTATTATTATTATTATTATTATTATTATTATTATTATTATTATTATTAAGAAGAAGAAGAAGAATATAAAAATAATGATGATAATAAAAGATGCGTTAGTCTAGCATTTTAAAGATTGTTGGTTTGATTTGGTGATTAGGCAGAAACACAGCAAAGTGTTCAAATGAGGTTCTGTAGAACTTTTTGGTCTCAGGACTTGCTAATTCTCCTCCTAAGGGTACTTTGAATTGAAGCCGTAGTCCAATAGGAAAAATGTGCTTTCCCTTCGCATTCAAATATATATTGAAAATCTGGTTTATTAGAATATACCAATGCGCGTGCTCAAGAACACTATGCTGCTGGCAACAAAGCACTGCAAGCAAAACAACAGCTCTTGCTGGTATATGAACCATTGATTCGCAGGGTCCATAGAAGTAGTGTCTGGCTAATAAGAAAGTACACAAAAGAAAAGCCTATGTGATACAATCTATCGACTACATGTAGCATATCGTGATGTGTATATATATATTAAAAAAATATAAAAAATATAAAACATAAAACTTGAGTGAAATATAAATCAAAGGCAATGTTTCTTCGAGCTTGAATCTGATTTGTGCTGATTTGGGTTCCTACCGAAGTCAAAAGGTTGCTAATTAGACGAGGTCTCTGATTAGGTAGAGTGGGTAAACATGAAGAATGAACGCATACATTCGTAGGTAGGCGGGTTCCAACAAGTCTCAAAAACAATTTTTAGACTGATTTCATTCGGGGAGACCTTCCACGTTCCGTTGTTTTGATACATGGGCTGGACAGCCCGCACCTCCACATTTTGCTTCGTCCAGACAGAGGACTAGGCATTGCACGCTACTAAGTGCTAGAACTCTCGGCGTTCGATTAGACTTTACAATTGGGCTGCGTGCATCGTTTTCTTACACTCTTTGGGAGGTAGCTAGCTACCTATGTACTGATAACAACTTGAAGGCCAGCGAGCCTGAGTGCTTTGAAGTATTTACACACATACACACAAAAGCACAAAGCTTCGCTGGCGCGCTATGGATGCTTAGAACTTTGGATTTTAATCATTCTTTAAACAAGTCTCTCGAGCGAGTGTATTTTTGCTTCCTCAAGAGATTTTGTGCATAATACTGCTACTACCTATTACTCCCTGACAAATGTTTCTTAATTTGGGTCTGCTAGATTATACTATTGAAGCGCGTGCTCGGTTCATTTATGACTTTGCTAAAAGTGTGCCCTACGAATGATCCCGCTTGCGAAATATTTGCATCATGCTTCCATACGAAAATCGTAAATTATCACTCCCTTGTCCATCTGTAGAGCCAGGAGTTTGTTCTCAATGCCCAAGGAGGTTGCCCTGAGTAACATGCGCCCGCTCGGACTGTTAATTTTGCTTGTGAATTCAGTAGTCAAGATGTACTTACCCAGCCTTGGCGTAACAATCATTGCAGTGATGTAGTCAATGTCAATCATCCATGCGTGTGGGTGTGCACGTGTGCAATACAAATCAACCAAAGTAGCCTTCTCCAAATAGCCTGGCACCCTAAACTCGAGCGCGTGAATGTTGGCACTTCTTAATGAATGGACTGAGTCGCGGTGGTCTTTTCACCTTATGTGTTCTGCATACCCGCGTCAAGTACTTGAGGTTGGCCACAACGTCTCGCATCCATCGAAGTCTTCCCGCGTGTAGGTTATTGGATTTGATCACTTCATCCCTTATGTTTTCCTGCTTAGAGCTCCACAGTAGCATCCACATAATGCTAAGTACTGTTTGCTACATGTGGTGCGAAAATCAAGAAATGGTTTTTTGCACAACAGCATCCGCAGCACGATCATTCCACTCATCCTCAAAACGTTGGGAAGAAGGCTAGCCGAATCCGTCTTCGTTGGCTTTGAAAGCTTTAAATCCGAAATGTTACATGGACCTAAAACTTGCCAAAACCTGAGAAAGAATTAGAAGGGAAAACTTTTAATTAAGCCTGATGAACACGGCAAATCTGCAAACATAATGTGCATGGCAAGTTTGCCAACAATACTTAAAGCATCCACTGAAAGAAAGAAGGAGAAGAGTGGCATCAGCATAAACCCCGGACAGCGATGTCGATGCTCCAGCAGGAATATGCAACTCGAACGATAAGATTTAAGATTTAGCAAAGAAATATAAATTGAGCAGGTCCTTCTCAGCCTAAGAGTATCTATGCGACACTGAGTGATGCAATGAACAAAGGTGGGGTTTCCATGCTTTTATGACGATAAGCACCATCACATTGCGGTGCATGTACGAGATAACCGGGGCAGATGAGGAGGCCTGGGTGCTCGAGGAGGACGACACGCACAGCCCTGATCTTGCAGGCTTGAAGAGTCAACATTCACCGTGCCAAAATAATCAATTATGGTGTGGAAAATGATAACTCTGTTCTGAGGAAAGAAAGAGTGTTTTTCTGTACTCCTAATACTAGTACTTGGTTAAGTAAGTAGGTAAGTAAGTAAGTACCTACTACTAAAACAAGGTGTAGTAGGTAGGTAGGCATTTGTTATGTATGTGTAGTAATGATATTGTATATTATGAGAGAGAGAGAAAAAAGTTAGCGAATGATTGAGATAAAGAAAGAGAGAAAGAGCAGCAAAGACGCAAGAGCCTCCGCTGCGTAGCGGCGCGGAGAGCGGCGGAAACGGTTTCCGCTGCGTTCACTACGCCGACCGGACCTCCGGCGGTGCCCTGTCAGTCTGTCTGTACTTCAGGCGACTAACGGAGACTCTCTTTGCGGAGAGCAAGGAAGAGCCCGTCTATATATAAATATACACATCCACGAGCGCTTCTCCACGGTTCAAGCTCGACGTCTCGCGCGGTGTGCAGGGCTTGAGATATCAGCTTTCGCATACGCGGGGTAGCCTGGCTAGAAATTGCGGGTTTGCCCAAGGGAAAGCATTTGCTAGCTTAGCCAACGACCGTGCGAAAAGAGGAGGCATTGTGTAGTGAAGAAAGAATAACATCGATATTCTAACAAGATTGTGGATACCAAACGAATTGCATGTACTGGCGAAGTTGGAGATAGAAAACTTTTCTTCTTCCGTAACCTGGAATTTCCTTTGAGACTATAAGTGAGGTGGACGAAGGGCAACATTTAAACTTGGTTGATTTGAAGGAGAGCTGCTTCAATATAGTAGAAAAGGTTTGTAAAATTTGTTGTCTGTGACGAGAACGGATACTCACCCAGAACGCTCTCGCGGGGTCGTTTCTTCAATCTAGCAATATTATTCTGCGAGGCCGCGAAGAGACGCCGCCTCAAGGGGGCTGTGGAGAGCCTCACTTGAAGGCGGCGGATATTCGTGTCAGTATGCGACAACGTAGAACTTCATTGCATCACTATCATCATCACCACCGAGATGGGCCTGCGCTGGTGTTTAGGGGTAGGTATCTTTCGTGTTTGGTGCTTACTTTTGTCTTGCTGCTAGGCGTACAGATTGGACGCTTGCTGGAGTTTGACTATCGTGCCATAACGACTGGGACTAGCTATCAGAGCAAGTCAGACATGGATTTCCCTATGTATTCTCTGCGCATTCACAAATCAGACCCCGTACGTGTTTCCAGGGGTACACGGAAAAGTATTGAAGCATTATCAGAATCAGTCATTGCATGGTGGTCACCATCACGGGAGGAAGTCCACGCATCCTTCGTGGCAAGGCTCGGCTCCCTTGAATATGAACTGGAAACGTGCTCAGACACTGGATGGTGTGATGTGTCGACTGGCAATGACCGCTCTTGCAGTGTGTGCCGGTCAGGCAACTCACATGAGTGTATTCAGGGCACTGTCTTCATTACAATGGCACCTGAAGAAAACGCACCCATGAATGAGGACCATGGCACATGGGCCTATTACAAAAAGTTCAGGGAGCTTTTTAAGTCAGACCTTGTATACGACAGATATCCCCTTCGCACTGTGCATTTTCGCTGTGTGTTTAGCAAAGCAATACGCGTGTTATCACACGATCAATTTGAACTTCACTATGACTATGGCTATGACTCTAGGTCACCGCAGGTGCTTCGTGTGGGCCACGTTCCAGACCGCGGTGCAAACTTAATCAAGGGAAAGCCAGTCGTGTGTGGCCGGGTACTCTTCAATAATGTATATGCCAAAAGCGTTGCTTACTTCGTGGAGAATAATCTCAAGCAAGGCATTCCGGTTACCATAATGTATGAGGTGGGGACCTCGAGGGTACGTGACCGAGATGTTCTGGATCCCTATCTGCGTGATGGTAGTTTGGTCCTTGTGGATTTGCGTGACGTTTTGCAAGATCTGTATGGTCTTCGTGCAAGTTGGGTGGTGTGGAATACAAAGGCTTTTATGCAATCCTTGACGCGGAAAGATTGCCTTGATAGAGTTTCACTTCTACGTCCAAGCTGGGTGGGCTTTCTGGATCTTGATGAGTATCTAACAGCAGATATTTTCACCAAGGTTCGCCCTGAAGTTAATATTATGCAACTTTTCATGCTTGCTCCAGTTGATGAAGATGATCGTGACGATTCGAGGTTTTGTAATGCTCCAGCAGAACAGAAAATTGTGGAAGGCGGGAAAGTTCGGACTGGCCTCACGAAGCTTTTTGTTAGACCCAATGTTCCCTATACATCTATAAAAGTGCACTGGATCGATATTCTCTCACACGTGTACAATGAGAGAGATCTTCCACATGTTCAAGTAATTCAACCGGAAGAAGCCTTCCTTTACCACGTACGCTGTGCAAATTCAGGTATGTCATAATTTTCTGGTTGGCGATCATTGACTGAGTTCACAACTTTTTCTTGATTTGATTTGTCAAAGTCTCGGATGTACATACATGTGTGAGACATTCAATTCTGAATGTTTGGCCCGCTGGTTTTACGGTGGTGACACTAGCCTTTGCAACTGTTGTGTATTGCTAGCGTGGAAATTTTCCTCCATATCGGCTGATTTATATTGAAGCAACAAGCGTATTGCTTGTTTCGACTGACGGAGTGCGGCGTTGGAAATGGAATAATGCTCTTTTTTATTTATTTAAAAAAGATGATTTGGCGCAATTGCTGCCTTACCTGGCACCAATATGCTGGCTTTTAGACTCCATTATGAAATTAATGCGGAGGGCATTTGACTGCATCGCACCCTTCGATACATTTCTTTTAGCGCGTGATGCAACCGTTTATCTATCCAGGGGTATCCTTGGCTTGTCAGAGTGCCTGACTCCTTCCTTTTACTCATTTACAAATCTTGTGCTGAGTTCTCGAAACGAAAAACAGCATATAATGGCTGTGCTTAATTTGTCCGTGAGGTGACCGTGCGGTGACCTTTTAATATTGACCCTTTGTCTCTATGTTGTGTATCATATTAACCTACATCTTCACCCTTTTTTAAAATCAAACTTTTGTTGTGGATTATTTTCTTCAGCTTTGCGCCGAGCCCTCTTAGCGCTGTCTATGATAGCTGTGTCGGCCTATTCATGCAAGTGCCATTAACCCAAGTATCACATGCGAAAATGGATACCACAAATTCAAGATTTCATCTTGGTTTTCATCTTGGTGTCCCTGACTGATCCTTTATAGAACCTGCACCAAATGGCCCATTCGCTTAATTCGTACAGACCTCAAGAAAACAAAGCTTTGAGTTAATTGGTTGCTGCCACGTGCGAGCGCAATTGTCCAGGCGGACTACTCTGTTTACTTTCTTGATTGATTCTAGCCATGCACTTTAAAAGGTAGGGTGTATATCAGGATACTCTGCTCATTCATGAGATCAATCCCCTTCGATGCTTGAAGCTGACAGAACAATAGCGTGATCCCTCGCGCAAACTTCCCCCAAGTTCGTCTGAAATACACATAGCTCTGCCATCCGTAGCTCCACTATCCATCTTATTTTAGAATAGCAGATGCAATGCCCTCAATAAGAATTGACAAGGTTGATTTGGAAGCCCAAAGCTTGCTTAATCTCGTTTATCTGAAAATACTCCATAGTAAGCACAAAACTCCCAATTTTTCAGTCAGTGAACTCTGAAAGATCTTGACTCACCACCTATTTAAAGTATTGATATTTGTTTGCCAGCAATAATAGTAAGCAAAGTACCAAAGCTAGGGATAGTTCTGCAGACCTCTTCAGCACAGTTTCCAAAGAACAACGAACTATTAAAGAACTTCCTTGACCATCTTCGTCGCTATTATCTGCTTGCCAGCAGGTGCCTGCGTGCCTAGCTAGATACTTGGAGCAAGCGTCCTTGAATCATCTTATAAGTAATACACTTGATTTAATGGCATATTTTGCGTCTCTTAGAAGTGTCAGATGGCGGACTTGAGCTCATTTTCGACCCGACCATTTGTTAATTTTTAAAATTAATTTTTTAACTGAAAAAGGAAAAAGAAAAACACGACTTTCAATCTTTCGCCTTTCCTCTCTTTATGCAATCGTGTGTAACTCGTAACGAAGATTTATAAGCGTGCGTCCATGACCATACAGACCTTCACGCTTTGTACACTGTATTCCAAGGACGTTCAACCACGACGGTGTAACTTGATCCTCTCTATGTTCCATCATTAGCGCTGTGTATGAGATTTGTTCAAGGTGCTTGGTTTTGCAAGGGCAAACATAATGTAGAAATGGTCTTTAAAAATGGACAATACGAAGTTCGTTTGATCGCGACATATTGCGATCAAACTGGCCTTCTCTTATTCATTAGAAAGGCATGGAATTCATAAAGGGTCTAATAGGAAGGTGTTGTTGGTTACAGACCTGGCTCCGGAACAATCGTAGCTTCCTTTGAGAGGGAAACGCGGATACTTACGAGTTTGTAGGAATTTATGTATCTATATATTCATTCATTCATTCATTCATTTGCATACTTACTCCCTTGATTACTTAATTAAATATTAATTAATTAATCAATCAATCAATTATATGTGTAATTCTTTATTCTTTAGGCTCTAAAACTGGTGACAAGTTATACAAAAGTAGACGAATATCAAACTCATTTAACAATTGCTGAGTGAACATGTTGCTTATTCCTGGTGACAGGGATTATGTGTTGTTTTACGCTGGCATGCCAATCTGTTCGTCTCTTGTTGTATCGAATTGAAGCGAAGCGGTAGTCCAGAGGCATGTGTCAGCATATATTCAACATTAAAATGTATCCACTACTACTACCCACAACTACTATCCTTTCACAAACGAACCACGGAGGTGAAAATCAATACCTTTCACGATGTAATCGTTCAGATCGATGCACCCGAACACGATTTCACAGAGAGGAAATCATATTTGTCGTGCAAACGAAACATCTGTGTATTCTTTGCAACAGGGACCACGCTTTGGTAGGCAGCCAGGTCCACCAACGAGAAGGCTCAAAGGAATAGATGCAGAAAGCAAAAAATGTACCGAGAGAACAAGGAAGGCCAACTGACCCACAATTCTTCAAATTTTGGAAAGAGGATTGTTTTATTTTTTTATTTTCTTAACGAAATCCTATTCGAAGATGAAGTTGTGCTTGGCATTGCCTATCGCAAGCTCGTTTCTAAAATACGTCACATTATATAGCTTGCAAGCAAATGAATGGTGCCGCTGGTTTGTAGAACCTTTTCCGAGCGATTGCCCGCCCCCACGCCGCAAGTCTGTAAAGTCTAGAAACCATCAACTACTTGAATTGAAAATAGTGAATTGATGTACTTTTCTTTTCTAAAGGGATTGAAAAATAAAACGTGAGAGGGTTTGAAACGAAGAACCTCCCTCGATGTAATTTCCAATGTTTGATCGGGCGCAAAAAGCTCGCAATTCCCAAATCCAGATTTTCAATCACTCGAGACACCGCCAGGCCCTGCCATATCGCTAGTCGCGGATACGCTTGAACCAGAGTTCTTAGGTGACTGGTCTGTGGCTCTTACTTGCTGGGACTTAAAACTCACAGGGGAAGTATAAGGAGAGACCACAAGTTGTGCAATGACTACGATGGCGTCAAAGCTGGGCCAAAAGCTGCGGTCTATCGTAGCAGTGCTAGGCGCAGGAATCATCGTGCTGGTTGTTCGTCAGGTGTACAAGATGCAGCGTCTACGAAAGTTACTCAAGGAGAGAAACCCCCACCTCAACCCAGAGGTGATCTATTCCGGAGGAATCCTCGGTTCCATTGTAGAAGCTGCCAAGAACTGGAATCGCCTTTACGATTATAGGCTCGGGCTCATGCATAAGTACGGCGAGACATATGCAACCATCAGCGCAATATGGAATCTCACGCCTATTGTAATCACGACCAACCCAGATAATGTAAAACACATTCTCAAGACAGAATTTGACATCTATATCAAAAGCGAGATTCTCATTGATCTACTGTACGACTTGCTTGGTAAGGGCATTTTTGCTGTAAACCACGGTACCTACGCCAACGATGGGGGTGCTGCATGGACCCTTCAGCGTAAAACAGCATCCAAAATCTTCACGCGCAATGTCTTTCAGGGTAAAATGTATGACGTGTTTGCAGAAAACTCGCTCAAAATTGCGAACCGTCTTCAAAGTATCGATGGCAAACGTTCAATCGACATGCAAACAATGCTCTTTAAATTTACCATGGATTCTATTGGAAGCGTCGGTTTTGGTGTTGACCTGAAGACGCTAGATACTGAGGAAAACGCATGGTTTGCTGAATCATTCGACAACGCCCAAAAGCTAAGCTTCCTGCGTATGACCAAACCCTTTTACAAGTACCTAGGCTCTTTTTACGCATCAGAGAAAGCACTTGCTGAGCATATCGCAAAGATGGACAAGTTTTCATATGGTGTAATCGACGAGCGACTGCGGGAAAAGGATCTGTCAGGCAAACAGGATATCCTTTCGCACTTTATCCAGCATTTTCGAGATGAAAATGTGCTTAGTCTCAACACTCCACCGCGTGAGGTTGTCAAGACTCGTAAATTTCTTCGCGATGTTGTGATGAGCTTTTTTCATCGCAGGTCGAGATACAACAGCTTGTTTGCTATCATTCTCCTTCATGATTCTTTGCACACACCAGGACATTCAGTCGAAGCTCCTGGAGGAAATTGAACAGGAGTTGCCGGCTTCAAGCCCTGAGGAGTTTAGGCCGCCAACGCTGGAGGAGTTGAAACGTGGGTTCCCATACCTTACTGGTGTAATCCAAGAAAGCTTGCGACTCTTTCCTCCCGTTCCAGGTGACGGCAAGATGGCATGCCAAGATGATATTCTGCCTGACGGGACATTTGTACCTGCCGGTGGTGTGGTGAGTTTTGATATTTACAGCATGGGCAGATCTGAGAAGCTATGGGGTCCCGATGCCTCAGAGCCGCGTCCGGAACGGTGGATCCTAGAGGATGGATCAAAACGTACCGTTGAGGAGTGGATGTTTCCTGTATTTCAACCAGGCCGTCGCAAGTGTCTCGGTGCTGATTTGGCTGTTTTTGAAGCCAAGGTCCTCGTTGTTGAGCTGGTTCGCAGGTTTTCTTTCAAGATGGAGCGGCCTCCTTTAGAGCCGCCCTATGCGACCGGAATCACGATGACTGTGAATGATGGCTTGCCATTGATTGCTACTCCGCGTTACCACTAATCGTTTAAATAAACAGAGCACGCAACTAAGCAGAGCGTCAGACAAAGTGCCTCTCTAGATTGTTGAATAATCAAAGTTTGATCATGTCTTGAATATCTCCATTAGATAGCTTGCTTGCTTGAACGTGTCTATTCTTTTTCTTTTTTCAGATTTTAATAAACATTGCAAATTCCTATCTTGCATGTTGCTCAAGTCTCTTTGAAAAGGATGCCTATCAAGTGAAACATTATGACATTCCTGACCTACACCTTCCTAAACACGAAAGAATATTGGCAAATTTTTAGTTATCTGCGACGTAATATTCGCAGGCCACCTGAGAACCTAGGCTTTTCACGGGCTACCTGACGTGCATCGTGTTCAGAGCTAAGAACCACTTCGACGGCGTGTCTTGCGTCGCGATAATCATAATCTGATCCATAATGAAATAGCTTGTGTGGGATTCGGAATCGCAGAATCCACTTGCTCAGATCTAAAGTTGTTTCATCCATGTCGCGATAATACATCACCATATGAATTTGTGCTGCTTGGTAAGGATGATGAAATTGGTATTCGCACCGATTCGTATAAAACTGCACCGGCGAGGGGAACTTGCTAGCAAGTTTTCCTACTATAAAGCTGCTGGCAGGAACCTGAAAAAGTAGGGTTGCATTTGCTGGAGCAGTCGTCTGTACAACTCCAGCACTTGCACCAAAGGTTTTGGTCAGCTGCTGAGTAATTTCGCTGGCATCCTTTCCAATTTTTTCAAGTTGCGCAGATAATGATGGACGCTCAAACTTTTTTCGTCGTTGTACGATTAATCGAGGCTGGCGTGCCGGCACTTTCTTGATCTTCTCTTTTTCGACAATTTGGTTACTGGAAACAAGTTTTGCTTCCTCAGGTTCCTCCACCTCACTCTTTATTGCAATGCTCACAGAGCGTGAGCTTTCTGTTGTTTCAACTTCATCGAGAATCCTTGGTGAGAACTTGGCAAGTGGGTTTCTGTTCTGCCCATTTCCATATCGAGGGCGTCTATCAAAGGTTGCACCAACCGCATAATGCCGTGAAGTCCACGTCCGCTGCGCTTGCATCGCAGCGTAGTTTGCTTGCTATGCGGAGAGCGGTAACCATATTATCCTCTTCTCATTTGTGTCAGCCATCATGAGTCGATACGATGGAGTACGGACCTACGATTCCCTATTCTACAAGTAGGCGAACATAACGCATATACTACCTATATAGGTTCATACATTGCTTTTCCTTAAACATGATAAAAGTAGCACTATAATCTTGTGCCTTGAATTAGTTAAGAATTCCAAAAGAAGTTGCAGTTTACAAGCTTCGCAATGAGACACTACGTACGTGTCATACTAATTACTACATAAGTTCATCTGGATTCCTCAACTTGATTGATACTATTTGCTCAATGCTTCTAATAAACGTGAAGTTGCTATGTCCTTCCTCCAAAGATGCGTTGAAGTCAGGCGAGTTCCGCACCGCAAAGTGTGTGCTGAACTTGTGTTTTCGTCTGCATGACATACGTTACTCGTATGATTAAGAACTATAGGCACTATAATATCTAGAGTGACTACCAAAGCAATTCTTTTGAAAGTCACTATGAAAGCCTGGGCCCTTTCTATAAATGTATAGAT
Source organism: Schizochytrium sp. TIO01 (assembly GCA_004764695.1). Classification (NCBI taxonomy): domain Eukaryota; class Bigyra; order Thraustochytrida; family Thraustochytriidae; genus Schizochytrium; species Schizochytrium sp. TIO01. Next base: position 3,450,758 of record SMSO01000037.1, on the reverse strand, counting down.
ACCCACCAACTACTATAAATAATCGATTATTTTCTATGGTAGTATGTAATTTCTCGGAAGATTCCTTCACGTAAATCTTAGCACCCAGGAATTTCCTTTGCAGAAAGCCAAATCTCGGTCATAGATTCTCTGCCCTCAATGTAGTTTCTGATTACATGTGAAATTCTGGTAAAAGTTTATGACATACAAGCTCGCGATTCCCACGCCTCCTTAAATTATCTGGAAACGCGAATACGATATCATACAGAGGAGCCAACCAATGTGAAAAGATGTAGGTAGGACTACTAATGCGTGATGTGATTAAAAAAAATCAATACCGTTTTCATCAGAATTCTCTAGAGCATAAAAACCTTTTAGCTTTCTCTAGCTCAGAAATATAGGCCAACGCCCAAAGCCGTGTTTATTTACGGAAAAAAATGAAAAACAAATACCGGGCTTTACCATTGAAAATTTAATTATAAGTTATATCTAAGCAAACATGATTATCAGGTCCGAATCTATAAGTGCAGTTTACTGGTTCTCAAACTCGATAGTTGGGCCTCTCTACGTAGTGGTTGGAAACGCATTGACCGATCCTCGACCTTTTCACGATACCTTTAACTCTAAATATTTAATTTAAAAAAATTAAAAAATGCATCATCGAATTTTCAATTAATAAAGTCGCGTTGTCGAGGTCAACTAATGGGAAATATGTCAGTCGTTGAAATCCAGTAAGGTACGGACAGACTTGTTAGCGGAGCGGCCAGGCAGCTGAATGTAATGGGATCACGGCAAGCTTCCAGTGCAGATTAGACCGCCCGGATCCCTTACAAAAGGCTGTGAGGCCAATGATCGATTGATCAATAGATAGATAGATAGATAGATAGATAGAAAACAAATACCTAGGCGATTACTGCTTCACTATAGCTTTTTTCTCCTGCTTTTATCCGGCTGCCGTTTCGAGGCTTGGGCGAGGCGCCATTTCCCTTCACTCTTCTCCACAGCCAGCTGGAAGAAGCTCTGCTGGCGCCAACCATCATGACCTAAATTCACGAATCGTGATGAAAGAGGATTCTCACATCTCCAAGAGCTTCCATGATTGATGGAGCACACTCCCTGCTCCACCAGCAGATTATAGAAGAAGCCTGACTGGCCTTCAGGGGCAGCTTTCCATATAAACCTCACGGCCGCTGACCCGCTTCAGCAGCGCTCGGCTCTCACCAGGACAGCTTCTCCGCCTCGGCGAGCTCTGTACTGATCAGCATACATGGATAGCGTTGGCATCAATCACACAGGGTAGGTGCTTCTGTGGCTGGAAACCCTCCGCACAACTTTTGCCTGTGCGTGTTCTTGCATCTTGCCGCAGATTCCTTGCAGGCAAGCGAAGCTTGTCGTGGCGAAGAAGACCTAGCTAGCTTCGTAATCTGGTGCCTGCCAACTAAACTACCCTCGCTCTCATCGCCAATTCATGCATTGGCGAAGGGTGGGTGGGCCTGAGCAGACTCGATCCCCAAAGAAAACGGCATTGGTTATAGAACAACCAACTGTGTTTTCCTCGCCAGAGTGGGCTCTGAGGATCTTCTTATCTTCTTTCTCGCGCACACCAGAATGTCGCATACCATCCATACCTTCTTGTCCATTCCCTCTCTCGATGAAACAAATACATCAATACATAATACATATACATAATACATCAATACATAATACATCAATACATAAATACATAAATACATACACACATCATACATGGAAGGCCTTGAGCCCGTGGATCGATTAAGTTGACGTCGAAGCTGGTTTTCATGAGGTTGGTTTGTTTGATTGACTGACTGACTGACTGCAAACGAAAGGCCGCGGCCTCTTCTACCGAGTGTGAACGGCACGGGAACTTGACTGCCTGCCTTCCTGAGGCTGATTGATGGCCACGGAAACCAAGCATGGGATGTATGTATGTATGTATATGTCTGGCTGGCCAACGCGGGCCAGTCATCCCTCCCTCCCGCCTGCCTGCCCATTGGCCGGTCTCTCGGCCACTTGCTCGTGCTGCCGCCTCGCTTCTCGCGACCACCAGGCAGGTGGCAGCATCAGTTAGTTGTTTGTTTGTTGTGAGCGAATGGCCAAGCCAATCGAACCCTTTGGCTGCTGCCAGAAGAGCGAGATTGGTAGAATCCCACGGCGCCCGCTTTCAAGTACATGGAGGAGAACAAGACACAGAAGAAGCACCAAGTCCAGTCTTCCTGCCTCGAGACAGCTAGCTATAGCTAGCTAGCCAGCCTTTCTCTCTCTGTGTAATGGCCAATCAATCCCTCTCTGGGCCACAACGTCACCAGGGAGGCCGAAAGGCGCTGGCCGCCATCATGAAAAAGGCCTCTGCTGACTCGTGGAATGATGATAAACAGGCGCGAAGAACGATCTTAGAAGTTTCGGAAACTAGGCCGGCAGAGGAAAACACAACCACCTCTGTGTTGGTTACCACATTACTTGAGCCCTAGACTGTCCTACGCGGACTCGTAAGTAGGCAGGTGGAGTATGTGAATCTCGAACCCTGATGATGGAAAACTGCCTCCAAGATTACCTAACCCTTCGCCAGGCTCGGTAATAACACCGGTTCGACTCGATCCGACTCCACTCTGGAGACTGCTAGACTAGACTCGAAGCTTTAGCCAGCCGTAGTTCTGGAGTATTTGACGTTTTGGCTGAATGGATGAATGAATGACTGTGAGCACCAAGGTACGTCTGCTTTTGCTTGCTTTCCGCATTGCAGAGTTTTATTTGGGCGATGAACTTTTATGTATCAATGTATGTATGTATGTATGTATGTATGTATGTATGTATGTATGTATGTATGTATGTATGTATGTATGTATGTATGTATGTATGTATGTATGTATGTATGTATGTATGTATGTATGTATGTATGTATGTATGTATGTATGTATGTATGTATGTATGTATGTATGTATGTATGTATGTATGTATGTATGTATGTATGTACGTATGTATGTATGGGGGTGTAGTCTTTCTTTTTAAAGAAATGGAGTTGACGTTGCTCCATATTCTCGCATATGAAAGAACGTTCTCGGCCGTCTTTGCGAAAGAGGCGCGGAAATACGTCGAAACTCACTCTTCATTTTTTTTTTGTCTCACTTTTTGTAATTTAGTTGGTTCAGAGTCAGTCAAATTTCTTTTTCTCTCACTACCTGCTCTTACACTATTCCTACTGGAGTAGCACTCCCGCACTCTCAGACTCTCATTCCTCTTCGTTCTCTAGCCGATCTCTCTTCGTTCCGAGCCGGTGAGGTCCTCGTTGCGGAGGTTGTGCAACTTGTTGAACTTATTTCTCCGTAAGAATGCCGCGGTGAGATGAAAGCGATCTTGTCTTGCTGTGCTTGGGTCGCAGGTCTCCAGGTCCTCTCCAAATCCCTCGGGCCTTTCACAGAGATAGATAGATCCCTTGTTCATTGGTGCAAGAATTGATCGAGCGAGGCAATCTGAAGATGGAACAATTTGAAGCAAACCTTGCACTGAAAGAAAGTAGGTGCACGCATTCACTGTTAAGAACCTTCGTTTTCATGATATCTGCAAGGTAGTAGCTAGCTAGATAGTTAGTTAGCTACGAGGTACGTAGTCGCAGCTGCTCACTCAAACGTAATCAACCAAGTACCTTCGTCGGGTAACATCGAATCCCATCACATTTCGCAACCCACATGGCCTCCAGAGACTGGCAGTTTGCATTTATCTCTGCGCCTGATTGTCCTTATCGTTGATCTCAACGTCGTAAGCCAAGTCTCGGACGCAACTCAACCCCAACCTTGGATACTGGCGCCAACAGTTCGACCACCTCCAGTCCAGAACCACCTAGGGAATAAGAGGTATGTATGTATCAATGAAACAAACATTCATTATAAGCGAATGATGTATGATGTTTCATCGAATAGTAGATAGTGCCTACGATCATGGAGCTATCGCAATGACTTAGAATTACCCCATCGTAATCTCACGCGGCACCTATCCAGACCCGTCTAGCCACTCTCCTAAGGGAGGGCTTACGGAAGAGCCGAAGTCTGGCCTGTGTGAGGAAAACACAACGGAGCAAAGCACAACCCACTCCTATAGTATGGTCTAATCAACCCCTAACAGACCCTGTGTCACAATTTTTGAAATTCTGAATTTAAAAACATGTTTAAGACCTTTTGATTCGAAGGAATGTTTAGAAAATGAAAACGTTTTATTTAATTTTATTTTAAAATAATAATAAAATAATAATAATAATATACAAGGAAGATAGATAACGAGAGGCTTTTAAAGTTTTAATTAAAACTCGCTCAGGTATCTATCTATCTATCATCTGTATGATGAAACAGAAATGATTGATTGAAAGAGTTGAAGGGAAAGAAAGCAAAACCTTAATTTAATTTTCTTTATTTATCACGCTCGAGAGCTTTAGCCGCGACGGACGTGGGTGGAGGCATCGAAGAGGCAGCTCGCGAGGAAACTAGGAGAGGCAAGGCAAGGGCAAGGCAGGCAGGAAGGCAGCAGCGGCGGGGCACAACCAAAGAAAAGGAGACAGACGCCGACAATGTTGGCGAGAGGAGCTTTTGTGCGCGGCGCAAAACATACCCGTTTGCCGGTCAAGACGTTCTCGCAGTCTCGGCACTCGACAATGAGCGCTGCTATGGCGTTTCGAGAGGACCTCGACTTCGTCAGCGACGTGCACGAGTGCAACCATGTCGGCCAGAACTGCTCCTGCGCCTCGAACAAGTACGGGGCAACTGGCAAGGACGACAGCAAGCTTCCGTGCTGACTGGGAACAGGCACGCCAAGTTGCTCCCCGCAAGCTGCCTAACATTGAATTTGTGCTGGAGCGCAAGTCAGACCGCTGCAGCGACCAAGATGACCACGTGCACTCGCTCGTGCGTCACTTCTCCACGATTACCATCGTTTCTTTTTTTATTTAATCTCTTAGTAGTAGTAGTTGTTGTTGTAGTTCATGGTGGTGTGGTTTACGCAAAATCGCATTCCAGAATCTATGCATTTCAAGGCTGTCAGAGCCTCTGAATACCTTTCTCTCCGTTTCTCGACTTTCTCCTCTTTTCTTTTCTTTTTTTAATATTTATTTACTCACGCGCTCTAAAATCGTCACCATCCCTCTACTTCTTTAACCCCAATTTAGAAAACAAACATACAAGCTTCAGAAGATGTGTCGGATTTGTTGAGGTAAATGCGCTCACCAACTCCACGCAGTTATTTATCACCTCCTCTACCATCTTTTTAATCACCTTATTTATGAAACCTGAGGTATCTCTTCGCCCCTAACCTGCATGCATAATGCGCATTCATTCCAAGTTGGGAGGCATTCGCTGCCAACGCAAAGAAATTCATGTGTTGGCTTTGATTTTCACCCCTTTTTCAGTGGCACATTCTGCTAACTTACTTTGTTACTGAATGTCCTACTCGTCTCCTTCAACACCTACAACAGGGATACATTGTTAACGCAAGCTTCTCCTCGATCTCGACGCTTGCTGGATTTGGCTCACCTCTGCCTATCTTTCCTTACCCTCCTTTGTTGGTGTGCACGGAACTTTTCTCTATTCAAATTAAATACTTCAAGCATTTTTTTTAATATTTCTTTTCACCAAACAACGTATTAGGAGTCAGCTCTGGTTTGTATGTATGGACTCTCTTCCTCTTCAATTGACTTTTCGGAATAAAAACTCAACTAGAGAAAATAAATATAAAAATCGCCGGGTTTTGTACCGGTATTGCAGACATTACAAGTGCAAAACGTAGAAGTGCTTATGTAAACACGGCGCACAAATCAACTGACTAACAAAACTGACTATAGGAGCTACCGTTGTACGCAATTACTTAAGCGAGAAAGTGAAACAAAAGATGGCAACCCGTTGATGTGTGATCAAAGAATTGACATAAGTAATTAGCATACTACGTACTACGACCCTCATCGAGCTAAGTTTCTGAGACTCGATTATTGTTGTTGAATACTCTTCAAATCATGACGATGTTTGTTGACTTTCCGCCATATGTTCAATTGTGAGTATCAAGGAATGAATAAGGATTCTTTAGGTTCAATGAAACAATAAATGCAACATGCTAGTTTTGGCTAATTTGGAGCAACAGCACATGTGTGAATGTTGACTTGTAAGATATTTGTCAAATTTTTTAATTTTTGATCGATCAGATATCAAATCTATTTTTTGAAGGAGCCCTTTCTGTTAATTTCATGATAAGAGCTGTGCATAATAGACGGGAAAATTTGGTCAAGAGCGAAAAGCTGAGACGATCAGAAAGAATGTACCATCTAGCAAAGCCTTGGCTCGATTTAGCGACCTGGCCAATCGTGCGCATGTGTGGAATCAAGGCTCGTGGGAACGCGCTCAGCAATTCACTTCATATAGAAGCCGCTCTGTGCATCAGAGAACCGCGTTTATGAGCCAATAAGGTTGATGATCAGAATGAGGAAGAGCAAAAACATGATTGGAAGCAAGATTCCGGTAATGCCTGTGACCCCAGACTTGCTCTTCTTCTTTTTGTTCTTCTTTTTGGCAGCCTTGAGCTTTTTCTTGGCAGCCTTAGCGTCACGAAGCCCCTTGCCTTCCAAGTAATCAACCACATCTTCGTGGCCGCGGATATGGGCAACATCGACCGGAGTACGATTCTGCTTCGTCCGAGCGTTCAGGCTTGCACCACTACGCACAAGCGTCTTTACTGCTGAAAGCTGTCCCTGATGGCATGCTGTGTGCAAAGGAGTCTCCTTCTTTTTGTCCTGTAGATTTGAAAATAAAACCCAACCATGTACGTCCCGTGGTTTAGCACCGCAATGAATATTTAGTCAAGCAATAGATATTCAATACACGAAAAACAACCTTGTTAGTCAAGTCTGTCTCATCCTCTACTTTCCTCGTGTATTCAAACACACAATCTATCCTTCACAGCAACGAGCCGTGCACAAAATTGAATTAGTTTGGTCACGTATGAGACCTCAAACTTGTATCTGCATTCACAGATCAGACTCAACAAGCTTGATCATGCTCCAATCTTCTGTGAGGATAAAGCTTTGTCTCAATTCCCAATGCATTCTTCAAGCAGTCCTTGCTCCTGCTGCTCAGGTCCTACATCTAGGTCTGACTTACGCTGTTGACGAGGTCCACCTCAGCACCGTTTGCAATGAGGAACTTGATCATGTCCTTTGAATTAAAGCGAGCTGCCGCATGGAGAGGGCTATATCCTCCCCTGAGGGAGCCATTCACGTCCACACCACGCTGCAGCATGCGCTTGACGCCAGCCTCGTTCTCGTCCTCGACGGCATCGATCAGCTTTCGCATCTTCGGGTCATCCTCGACGTCGGCCATCTTGGAGACGCCTCAATCCACGTCCTCGACAGCAGCAGGACCGCTATCGTACCCCACGCAGTAGAAGTATTGCGTGAACAAATCAGTCGCCGCTGCTCTTGATCGCTTGCGGTCTTTGGCACACAACTTCTTCTTTACGAGTCGAACAGCGAATGAACAATAGATAAACAAAAGCACACCCCAAAAGAGTACCTCATACACCCTGGAGACCCGTGCACTCGCTCCAACACCTTATCTAAGCAGCCCACACAGGGGCATTGTAAACGTTTATGAGCGTAAATTACACGTGCGAGCCCAGCTCAATCACATATACTCAGTTCGAGTTGTAATAAACACCATCTTTAGGGACATATATATCTATACCTATCGATGATGGCGAGCGCAATAGTTTTTATTTTGGTATAGGAGTATATGCATCAGGAATAGGAGTGAGTGATGAAAATTAGTCTTTGCAAAGCTATTTTTCACTTTATCAAAAAGCATTTCTTTCCCCTTTTAGACAAATAAGAAGCGTGCTCCAAAAGGGTGCACGGGACCCGTCGCAGCGCGTGAAAGAGCATTGCAGATGTATATGCTGCGACCGGAAGGACCTTCGGAATGATGGGTGAGGAAATAAAGGCAAGAGGCGGTAGCGCAAGTTATACCCCACTGTCAGAGGCTTTCTAGAGCGATGCGATGCGATGGAGAAGTAGTCAAAAGCATCGGGAAAAACATTGGCGAAGGAGGGAGGCCGCTTACTGGCGCGTGCAGGGAGGAGGGCAGTGTGGGTGTATTTTGATTCAAGAGGTGCACAATAACATGTACGGACTATTGAGAAATTGCTTGAGATTTGCACATTGTAGAACTATACACCCCTATACAATACTATTATACCCCACCTGGAAAGAGAGCTATGAGACAATTCAAAGGCTTGAGGGGGTTATGAAGAGAAGTTATCATTGATTGATCTGTTCATGATGTTGTTGTCAATGAGCAAGTCACCCTTCAGCTCAATGAGAAACACAAAACGGGTGATGAAGACCTTCCTTTGTCGCAGCGACATCGCGAAGTTCTTCAGCCTACCCTGTTGTTGTGATGAAGGCAGTACGGACATCCCCAAACCAAAGTACTTCTCCTAGATAAGAAGGGAATAACGTTGTGTAGGCCTAAAGCACGAATTCGAACCGGCCTCAGGAGTGTCCGTTACGATAAAAGATGAATTTGTGTAATAAGTATTAAAAACTGGTTCTAAAAGCTGTAGGTTGTACGTATTTGATTGGCTTGCTAGCTGATTCGCTAGGACAGAACTCCATGTGTCGCACTCTAGTAGTATAAATGAAGTGCTCAATGGAGAACAAAAGTTGGCAACAGACCTTATTGACGGTGGTGTTTGTAACCCTTGGTTCGAGTGTGACGACACGAGGGTCATGAACACCCCCCGCCTTTTTATAGTTGCTTCTGGTCTGAAGCTATCGAGGTTTCATGAACCGTTCGCACAATGCTCGCAAACGGGTGTGGGCATTATTCATCTTCTTCAATGAAATAAGCGTCGGAGTTGCAGCAAATCAATCGTGTGTCTCGGACTACGATTGCCCTGCCAATGAGCTGTGCTACTCCAGAACAGGATGGTTCATTAATGGAAATTACTCGACCCAAGCTAATGATACGATGGCTGGATGCTATTGCAATACATTTTATGGGTTCACGGGTTCTATATGCACGGAACCAAGCATATCAACTAAAATCACAATTGCGTGGAACTTTTTTTCGTTTATATTAGGTATTCTCACAGTGATCGCCCTCTGCTCGGCAATGATTCGTCTGAAGCAGCAGAATAAACTTGTATCAAGCCTCCACTTGCTGAGTACAATTATTCTTGCTTTGATTGGGACTATTATGGCGGCGTTGTGGGCATTGATGGTAGCATTGTCTGCAACGATACGAGACGGACCACTATCTGATACTCATGTTCTATACAAAGGACGATTTAACGGGCCTAGTCGTGCTTTTGGTCCTCTTGCTGTAGGATTTTCTGCGCTTGCTCTTTTGCATGTGAGTTTAACTTGGCTTCAAATCGCTCTTAGCTCTGGTGGTTTAACTCCAAATCAGCACTCCAGACTACTTGCATCACGCAAATACATTTATGTGTTTGAAGCTTTTTCTGTGTTTGTCGGACTCACGGGTGCTATATATGAAAAACGCACTGAGCGAAGTATCATGGGGTTTCTTTTAGTTCCTCTAATATTATTGATACTTGCTTCATATGCTGCTGGTGCCTTCTACTTGCATCAATTGTTTCGCCTCGCTGCAAAAGTTCATAGCGAATTTAGGTCAAGCTCGACAGCACCGATTCCTGCAGGCAACGCAGTATCACCCCTTGATGGTCGTGACAATTCAGGATCGTCAGCTTATTACAACAGCCTTAAGTTTGCGAAAATAAAAGGAGCACACGTACTTTCGCCAGATATTCAGATGGATTCTCAAAACAACGGAGATCGGTCAGAGTCCTACACTATAGCTTATACGAGTAGCATTGGAAGAAAAATGTCAGAGGCTCCTTTCGTTGGTTCAGGGAAATTAAAAACTATTTCACTTTCCTCGGACAAAATCAAAATTGACAATTCCCAAGTATTTCATGCAGCCGTCAATCAAAGTGGGCCTAGTTACATGGTTGTAAACAACCAGCAGCTATATTTATTGGCAATGTTGAAAATTCGCAAAACAGTGCGCCTAGTAATGCTATGCCTCTTACTTTTTCTTACCAGCACTGTCGGGATCTCTTCGATCGATCAGGTCTCTCGCTTTGGTTGGAAAGAAAATGCGTCACCAGTTGCTATCTTCCCAACCATCAAGGTTTTCCATCATTTACAAATGACTTCAATTGTATTATCTCAACTTTGCATCGCTTTCTATACCTTGCCAAGCCGCCTGGCCTGAGATTGAAGATGAATGAGTCTTGCTGAGCATTAGAATAAATAATAAATCTCTTAATCATTTCAAAGTATGAGAAGATAGGCTTGACACAATTATTTAAAGCAAACTCGATAGCTATACCTCCCTGTTAGCCATATCGTTTACTCTCGTTCACGATTGCGGTTTTTTGATTTTATGCAGTTGTTCTTTGTTCTTCATTAGAAACAGCTTCGTTTTCAATTTGCATTCAGTGCCAAAGTTTTTTGTCGCAGAATAGACGAGAAATAAAGATTATCAAACCATATGGTAGCACACATTGTCTCTCCATCAAAGCGGGACTCCAGATTACTTCAAAAGTCAAAATCCCATTCATATGGTCCTCAATATTTTCATCTGGCTGAGGTAGTACGTATCTATCTATCTATCTATCTAGAGATTGAGAAAGTACTAGGTTCCTATCCTAAATTGTACAATTAGTAGTAATAACAATACTCTATACTTACCCAGAAAAGGCAGAAAAGTGAAGTGTGCCAAGAGAACGTCCGCGGACTAGGTACTACCCAGCAACTCGTCCTTGCTTTTGATGTCTTAAGCTGTTGCAAAGTGCATTACAACAAATACGCAATAGTCAGAACAAGAGCTCCGACGTTACCTCTGCTCTGAAGGGTAAACAGCTTTGTAACTTATTTTATTTAACTCACTTGCAGAGGGGACTCCACTTTTCTCCGACGATTTTGCAAACTTTGGTGAACTTCAGCCAGCAAACGAGTCGACCAAGAGCAACGACAGGCAAAACTCCGAGGTGTGTGGGCTAATCAATTCGCAAAACCTGCCTTATACTAGAGGCAAACCCAGATTCGAACCACCGAGACAGCCTCGAGGCAACTTTATACAGGAACGTGTAGAGCGATTCAGGGCATTTGGTGGGTAAGCCTGGTGCCGGTTTTTTTCTGTTGCGCTCGATTTGGTTACAATAACTCTTAGTAGGGTCAACAAGCCATAGACAGTAATCATGACTGTCAGAACGATTATTCGGCCTGGACACAGCAATGCATGCCTGTGCTTGTTGAATAGGAAAATGATCTGGGGTTTCATCAGTGTCTGTGTCACAATGTGTCGCGCAGAAACTACTCATCAGGGTGACAGCCATGAGAAATCAAATACTGATATGCTCATCATAGGGACTTATTTCACTCGTTATTGCAGTACTTGCCGTGATGGTAAGCAACGCAATGATGCTTCCCAATCACCAGGTCGTTGGGACAGTGTCTTTAGAGACTTCGCCGTTCACGAGCAAGCGGCGCCGGGCTCTTGCCAATATCCTGGCAAAGAGCATTCGCATTCCCACGATTTCTCATGATGAAGATTCAAATGAACAGACCGATGAGGATGAGTTTCTCAAACTTCATGACCTTCTACGCAAAGAATTCCCATTAGTACATTCTGCCAAACATATCAACATTGAGACTGTGAACAAGTACAGCCTTCTTTATGAGTGGGTTGGTGCAAACTCAAAGCTGGCACCTGTTGTTATTTGCGCTCACTTAGATGTTGTTCCTGCATATCAAGCAAAACGATGGCAGCATGGGCCATTTTCTGGATACATTGATGAAGAAAAAGAGCTTGTGTGGGGCCGTGGTGCCATAGATAATAAGCACAACGTCATTACACAGCTCGCTGCAATTGAGCAGATTTTAGGTCAAGGAAGGCAGCAACTAGAACAAACAGTTTATTTTGTTTATGGACATGATGAGGAAAGTGGCGGTATGGAGGGAGCAGCACACCTTTCTTTGCGTCTAAAAGAAAAACTAAAGGGATGTTCGCCTGCTTTTGTTTTAGACGAGGGCCCCTTTTTAATCAAAGGAGTCGTTCCATCTGTGAATAAGCCTGTTGCGCTGATCGGCACAATGGAAAAAGGCTCATGTACAGTCAAGTTGACGGTTGATAGCTTGCTTCCTGGGCATTCTTCTATGCCAAATCCAGAGTCTAATGTAGGTGTTCTGGCTCGAGCAATTGCACGCTTAGAGGATGAGCCTTTCTCCCCCTATATGGAGCAGTATATTGATCATCTGTGCTATCTGGGTAGTGAACTTTCGTTCTGGATGCGTATGGTTGTCTCGAACCGCTGGCTTTTTCGCAAGGCCTTAGAAAAGCTTGCTTTGTCCATCCCAGTCGTAGCTGCTGCTGTGCGTACAACAACGGCGGTAACACGAGTCCAGGCTGGTGAGAAGCTTAATACAATTCCAGGAGAGGCAGTGGCATGGGTGAATCACCGTATTCATCCTTTGGATGGAGACTTGGAGAAAGTCCTTGCGCGCGATCGCAAAATAATTAACGATTCAAGGGTGCGTGTAGAGGGTTTTGGCGATGACGGACAGTACACTCCTCCTGCCCCGCAAACCCCGAGTGACACTGCTGAATTTCGATTCATTCAGAAAACTGTTGCCCAGGTGTTTGCTGCACCTTCGCTGCCAGTTTTAATGATTGGGAACACTGACACGCGTCATTACTGGGATCTTTTTGCAAAGGACAGCGATTGCCACATTTTTCGCTTCACCCCAGTTGTGTTTCAGGACATGTCTGAAACATCAATGTTCCACGGCATAGACGAGAAGATATCATTCACACAGCTTGGTCAGCTTGCCCACTTCTATTCCCACATTCTTACAAACTTGCCAAACGTGTAGCGTAGCTCCATTTAGTCTTGTATTAACCAGTTAATTGTTATTGCTTTGCCAAGGTTAACCATTTCCTATTCCTGCTTCGTCTTACATATGACCACCATTTATGATATAGGCCCACATTTGCAGAGCTCGTGTTTCCATATTTCCTCTCGAATCGTTAGTCCGAAGACTTACAATAAGTAAAGTTAAACTCTGTGTATTAATATGCGCTCTTTGAGCTTCTATTGCTGGCCATCTTCAAGTTGTTGAGCAAACTCTCTACTCAGCCCTTTTCCCCGCTCCCTATTTCATTATACCTTCTCGCTGCGCCTTCCCATCTCCTAGCCCGTGTTCCTGGCGTTAGTCTTGCCTTTCCGTGTTGAGGCGCTGTGGGTGGTGGTTGCTGCTTCAACCATTTCTCAACATGGCATCCTCGGCGTCGTCTTCGGCGCTCCGGACACGAGAGGAGCTCGCCCGTAACAAAGCTCTTGACGAGGCTCGCAAGAGCGGCGTGCTCCCGCCCGCAGTCGACAATGAAGGCAACATGCTTAACCCGCACGTGCCTGAATTCGTATCCCAGGCGCCCTGGTACTTGAACCAGCACGAGGGAAGCGGACTCAAACACCAGCGTGTGAGTCAGGAAACCGCCAAGAGTGACCTGAACTCTTCATGGTATGCGCGTGGAAAAGATGTCCTGGTAGGAGATCGCAAAAAAAGGTTTGAGCGGAACGCCTGCAAGAATTGTGGAGCCAAGACACACCAGGCAAAAGACTGCATGGAAAGACCACGGAAGCGAGGCGCTTGGAAAACAAACGCGAACCTAGCGAGCGATGAGATCGTACAAGAAAGGCTCAAGCTCTCCTACGACGAGTCCAGAGACAGGTGGAATGGCGTGGATGCAGAAGTCTATATGAAAAAGAATATGAGGCTGCATGAAAAGGCAGAGCAGGAGAAGAGGATTGAGGCTCAACGAATCCGGGATGAAAAGTTTAAGAGAAAGGAAGAGAGGAGAACTGAGCGCAAGAAGGAGAAGGATGCAAAGAAAGAGGCCAAAAAGGCCAAGAAAGAAGAGAATCGCAAATTAAAGAAAGATCAAAACTCAGGTGACTCAGATTCCGACTCAGATTCCGACTCAGAGTCAGACTTGGACTCAGATTCCGACTCGGATAAGGACGATGGTGTACGTCAGCTTGGCAATGAGTCCACAGCATTTAAAGTTGGCAATAAAGTTAAGGCATCAGTTCATAACCTCCGGATTCGAGAAGATACTGCAAAGTACCTTCTGAATTTGGATGTCAATTCTGCCTTCTATGACCCTAAAACACGCTCCATGAGAGCGAACCCAAACCCAGAGTTAGACGCTACTCAAGCAGATTATGTTGGTGACAACTTTGTCAAGAACTCTGGTGATGCTGTGGAACTTGCCAAGGCACAGATCTTTGCATGGGATGCCTCGGCTCGTCAAAGTCACGACGGCGAGGACCCCAATGCACTTCACTTGCAAGGAAATCCTACACAAGTGGCACTTGCACAAAAACAATTTGAGGAGCGCAAGCGTAAAGCGAAAGAAATCCGAGAGCGCTCGCTTAAAGAAAAGTATGGCGAAAACGTTGTGATGGGTAAGGAAGCAGATCCAAGTATGCTTTGCGCGGCATCCTCCGAATTCGTGGAGCACACACCCGATGGACGAAGGATTCGCCAGGGTATTACACTGACTCAGAGTGGACCGAAGTACGACGAAGATGTTATGGAGGGCAATCACACAACTGTGTGGGGATCTTACTTTGATCGTGAGAGTATGCGATGGGGTTTTCAATGCTGCTGGCAGACCTCGCGACGGTCATATTGTACAGGTGAAGCAGGCAGACGTGCTAAGATAGCAGCGATTAAACATGCAAATGGAAACTTTGAGCTCACACCATCTGTTAAAGCTGAACAGGATGATGCAGAAAATGAAAAGTCTTCTTCACCGTCTGCTCAAGATAGCAAAGAAAAAATCTCGTCTGAAAAGAGCGAAAACAAGAAGTCTAAAAAATCAAAACAGAGCAAGCACAGAAGTAGGCACTCTGACCGTGACGACAGTAGTGAAGATGATCCTAGTAGTGACGACAGTGGTTCAGACTCAAGTCGGGGTAAAAACCATCGGTCGTCTCGTAGTAAGAGGAAGAAAAACTCATCATCGTCGTCCTCAAGCAAAAAGAACAAACGCAGCAAGAGCAAGAAAAGAAGACATTCTCGTCATCGCCGTCGCTCTTATGATTCCGACTCTTCGTCAGACAGTGACAGCAACAGTGGCAGTGAGTCAGAAGATAAGAGAATAAATGACCGTGATCGTAAGCGTCGTCGCAGACATAAACAGGAGACCCGCGGCGGGTCTCCTCCAGCACCACGCCACAGAACGTCTGCGTCCAACTCATCATCGCGTGCTGAGCCGAACGAGGCAGAGATGGACTCGTATTACCGCGCGAAGAGTCGCGACGGAGATCCTATGGGCAAGTAAGAAAAGGGAAAATAGAGAGAAACAAGATTGTATGATTAACTTTTTACCACCTATAACTTGTAGTCCTAGAACCTATTTTTCCCTTCTCTTTTTGTTTCAAATTTCATTTTGCAGATTCTTCAGACATAAATCAATTAGAAGGAATAAATTTAAATAAGAAATACCATACGATTTCCGAGCATTTGCGTTTTGGCAAGCCTTTTCAATATATAACAGAATGATTGAAGATTTACATCTTGTCCTCTTTGGACCTCTGCTTTAACTGCTTTCCAAATTCCTTCAGCTGTGACACCTGCTTGGACATGCCTTTCAGCCTTTCAGCTCCTTCTGCTGGATATACAGCTATTGAAAGCTGTATATTCTCGACCTTGGTGCTGCTAACACTGTGTGACGCCTTTTCTTTGAGTGACTGAAGGTATGTCTCAGGTACACTTCGTGCCAGGGCTTCCAAATCAGCAAAAGCAGTAGGTGTTTTGTGTATGATTCTTGTTCTACTACACAAGCGCCGAATCTGCCGGTGTTGCATATATGCTGACTGATGGATTCACTTGTGCTCCGACTAATAAGCCTCAGCAAACGCCTGAACCTACCACCAGGTCACCAACAACAAAGTCACTAACAAGTTCCAGTACCTCTTCTTCTTCTGGTAGTGAAAATACAGGTAGTAGTTCTAGCGGATCAACGACTACACCGATGGCGATACTTCTGAAAGTAATGTAATGCTTTGCGTAATTATTAGTGCAGTGGCGGTAATTGTTTTGGGTGTTGTGGAATATTTCTTCTTCTATATTGATGAAGGGTTGATGAAGAGTTGGTCAGTCCGTTTTCGTTTTGTCGCAAATCGAGCCATATTCGTTTGACTGATTTATAGGGATCGAAAGAGCCATCAAATATTGTTCCGTGTGCTTTGATAGGTTTAGCCTCCCCGCCTTCATTCTTCTCCAAGCGGTGGAACACCCAAACAGCAATCGCCAGTGCTCGATAAAGGCGAATTTGGTAAATGATTTAGTTCGACAGATCATGTAATTCAGGTAGATGCAACAACAAAAAGCAATATATTTACAGTGACTCATGTTTTATGCTCAAAGCAGTAATGTATTTAAGCAATGTGTGCTATTACGCGAGCATCCTTTTGTGTTCTGTCAATAGAAACAAGCGTATTAGCCACAAGACCATAAACAAACTGAATAACCTTTGCGCTAGAGAGCTCAAGGGCCTCTGCGATGGCCTTTTTCCAATCATTCAAAAGCATTTCACCTCCCTCATCTAGAAGGATGCTGAGAGACTTTGCCATGGCCCGTGCTTGCCAGCCAGAGCTAGCCTGGGTCTCTTCTGAAATATCACCAAGACTGGCAGTCTTTAACGCATGAGTCATAGTCTCTCGGAGAGCTGCCTCGACGAGCTGCTTTACGCGGGCTTCCTCTTGAAGTGCCTCGAGTCGTTGACGCATTTCGTTGACCTTATCCCGGAGACCACGGAGACTAGCCGTCTTATGTGCTGCATGGCGCTTGGCAAGCTCAAACTCATTTGCTTTTCGTGCAAAATCATCGCATGCCTGTTGGGACTTTGATGTTTCTGAGCTCTCTCCAACACCTTTTGTATCAGGTGTTGCGCCAGCCTTACTGGCCGGACTCTTGGAAGAGTGTAGAGAACGCATGTCGCGAACATGACCGTCCAAGTCATCAAGCTGGTTTCTTAGCTTACGAATTCTTGCCCTTGATGTCTCAAGTTGGGTTTCTGCTGCCTCTGCATCTCCAAGCTGTTCGCGAGCTAGCTTTAGTTGTTCTCTGAGTGCATTCAAGTCCGCATCTGCATTTTCGACCTCTAAGCTACTTTGAGATTTGCCCTGGGTTGCCTGTAGCTGCTGCTGTTCTTGGTTTTGCTGTTGCTGCTGTCTCATCTGAAGCCCTGCACGTCGAGCTCGGAGTTGCTTGAAGCGCCGCACGAGAGCAGCGGCTTCATCTGCATCGGCAGAGTTGTCCCATTCAATTTGCGCAGTTTCTGCAGCAAGGACCTCAATCGGTTTTGAGCGACGAGCCTGAAACCTTTGTTTCCCAGCAAGTGCTAGACTTCTCACAGCTGTGCGTTCTTGCTCAGAAAGCTCACGTTCAAGACGCACGCGACCTTTTCCACGTCTCGCAAGACTGCCGTTCTTGTGGCCAACTCCATCAGCAAACGGTGAAACGCCGTGAGGTTTCTGGAGCCTGCAGCAAGCCGCATCCAGGTGTGCTAGGGCACTTGCCAGGGCCTCATCACGGGCCATGCTGGACGGAGTTTCTGCTATAGTCTTTGGCGAAGAATCGGTTTCCCGTTCTTGCTTTGTTGGGTTTTCTTTACTTTGCTTTGGCGGTTTTCGCTTTTTGCCGTTCTCACTTCTTTTTCTTCAACCTTCCCCTTTTATTATACTTTTGAAGCCTAACACTACTACGATGTAGATACATCAACATCACTTTAGCAGCATTGACACTGCAGAGGACGAGATCAGCAGTGGCAATGCTGACATTCGGCAGCGTCAAGAAACTCAGAACGAGTTGGCATAAGAGCGTGCAGGGTTTGGCTTGTGTAGCATGATATTTTGGCAGACAATGCTCGAAAACTAATTATCTTTAATAAAATCGGTAGCGCAGTAAGAGCTGATCATAGGGTATTAACATGCTAGCGATCGTTCGGGGCCGCTTCGTGAACGATGTTATCTTCTCGCCAAAACGATTCAACTTTGGAAACCTCTGCTCCAAGTACTATTAAGCATTCCCCAGTTCCTTACGGTCTCCTTCAAGTTTTTCTGGTCACAGCATGCCGTCGGTTCTCGTTAGGATCACGAGGGCATCAGCACCGCTTGCAGGAAGTAAATAAAGTACTACTTTCCTCACAGTCCTTACCAGCGCCGTGCGCCACCGCGGTTATCATACACCACCCAGGCCGCACTGCCTCGAGCTGCTCCACCTCGATTTCCTCCTGTTCTAGAGCAAACTCTTGTGAGCGTCCATTCAGACGCCCATCCATCGACCACGTGCTCTTAACATGATGATGATAACTCGGGCCTCTTTGGTGCCAAACTAAGCTTCGCACATCTTCATGAGAGTCCACTTCTCCTCCAGAGGACTGTACTTGAAGCAAGCCACGAGGGAGCGTGCAGTTTGAGGACTTGGTCTGCCTGCGTGAGGATACAGCTTTCCATGGATCAGAACTGGTCAGAGTGGATCAGAATAGATCCATAGATAGGATCTGAGAGACGGTGAGAAGCTTCATTAAACTGTAATATCTTAAAAGGAATATGATAGTAAATGCTATCTATAGTGATATCGATGAGGCTGCGCATTGGAATGCCAAATCTGAATCAAATCTTCTTGAGACCAACCCTCAACGCCTTCGATCTGCACAAGAGGATATCGGCGAGGATTCGGTAAGCGGCGACGATGTGGACGCGGTCGCGGAAGGTGGCTGTGGCAGCTGCCGCATTGGCAGCGCCGCTTGCCACGGTAGGCGTCATGGGACGGCCAAGTCATGGGACGGCGCAGCCCCAAGACGACAAAGGAAAAGGAAAGGAGCTGTCAACTCATGCAAACGTAGAGGAAAGGGAGAAAGGGAGCAGTGCAGAGAACCTCACGAGTGCGGAATCTTTGATTCACAAGGTTACGGAAGTTGCCTCGAAAGATGGGTTTGCAGATCATATCAAATGGGACGCTTGTGTGGACGTACTTGTCGTAGGTGCAGGATCCTCAGGATGTGCCCTAGCAGCGAGACTTGCACAGGGAGCTCCCGATAAACGCACGCTGCTAGTTGAGGCTGGAGACACAGATGACTTGCCAGAGATCCAGACCGCTGTGGCATATTTTGATAAAGCAGAAAGGATCTTTGGCTCTGCGAGAGACCACCAATATCATGCAGAAGCTCAGAAAGAGCTCGATGGACGTGCACTATACTGGCCTCGAGGCAAGGTTGTTGGAGGATGCTCGTCATTCAATACCATGGTGTACCTGCGAGCGGATGGCAAGGACTATGATGCCTGGGCTGAGATCTTGGGTAAGGGCTTTGAAGATTTCTCATACGCAGGAGTCTTGCCCTTCTTCAAGCGTGCAGAGACCCACCCAGGGGACCCCAAGGTTCACGGAAAAGATGGTCCCATGATTGTGGCACCGCTCACGCACGATTTGCACTTTCCCAAGGGTGCGGCGCACTCCGTGACTATGGCCTTTATCAAAGCTGCCAATAGCCTTGGTCTGCCAACAAACCCGGACTTTGCTCAAGGAACTTTTGGCGTTAATGTAAACGACGTCAATGCACGAAATGGACAGCGCTGTAACGCCGCATCTTATCTTAAGATGATGGGAGCCTATCCGCAACATGGGCAGCTCTCCACCACCTCGCAGAAACCTGCCGGTGCACTCAGCGTATGGCTTTGTTCGCCAGTACGTCGCATTATCATAGACCCCAAGACCAAACGTGCCATTGGCGTAGAACTTGAACTCAAGCCTGGATTTGATGATGACGACGAAACCGATGATGATGTTGATGCGAATGCATCTGGAGATGATGACAAGGAGCACCCGAAGGCAGGCCAAACTCGCCTCATTGGCGGTACAGAAGCTGTACGCGGCAAGGTTGTTCGAGTACGCGTACGCGAGGAGGTCATTCTCAGCTGCGGTGCCGTTGACTCTCCTAGGCTCCTGATGCTCTCTGGTGTAGGCCCTAAGCAGGATCTTGAGAAAGTTGGCATTGATTGCATCGTGAACAGCCCGGGCGTCGGAAAACACCTCCAAGATCATCTTCACGTACCTATGTGCTACCGCATCCCGCAAGGTGTAACCCCTCACTCGCATTCCAATATTTGCGAGGGAAGTCTTTTTACGAAGCTTAACCCAGACTCTCGATCTCCTGATCTTCAAGTACACATTGGAACAATCTTCTTCGCTCCTGACGGATTCGAACCGTTGGGCGAAGGCTTTACGTTGACACCTTCGCTTATCCACCCAGAAAGCGTTGGCTCTATCACTTTAGCTTCTGCAGATCCAGAGGAGCAACCCATCATTGATGCTCGCTACTTGACTGACCCGGAAGGGAAGGATATGGCTCAGCTCATTGCTGGTGTTCGCTTTGTACGCAAGCTCGGTATGGAGATGCTGAAAGATCTTCAATCAACTGGCAAAACCAAAAGCTCTGGACTCGAAGCCTTTCCCGGTGCAGAGGTTCAGTCAGATGAGGAGATCGAAGCTTACATTCGACGCTATGTTGGCACAATGTATCATCCTATTGGTACATGCCGTGTTGGTCGTGATGATGATCCTGAAGCTGTGCTTGACGCACGCTTCCGCGTACGCGGCGCGAAGGGACTCCGTGTGGTTGACGCCTCGGCCATCCCGAAGGTTGTTGGAGCCAACACAAATGCTACTTGTATCATGCTTGGTGAGATGGCTGCAGACAAGATTGCGATGGACGTCGCACATCTGTCATAATTGTTGTCCTAAGGCTACCCACTAGCACAGGCATTCAACTCTGCCGACACTGCTACAGTCTCCGGTTGCTAATTTTCTCATAACTATTTCTCGACAAGCTTTAAATAAGCAATAGAGAAATCGGCAGTATGCACAAAGGACGTCTCTGCTTGCCACTCTATGCAGTGCTTTACACTTTCGTGTGGCACAGTCTCACAAATTGTACTGGTCTCAGCTAGGCCACGAAAAGCATGAAGAGATTATTCATTTATCTCTTCTTTTACTCGGAACGAGAATCGTAAACTAAAGAAAAAAAACAAAGATATCTCTTAGATGTAAGCAAAAAGGATTTATATTTTGTGAGGTTTTCTGCAGGTGATTGATTACCTAGGTAGTCTGAAAGAACAAATTAAGCTAACTAACACTAACTAAAAAAACCTTAGGATTGACGATCACATAACCTCGTCTCGTAGATCTTGGATTTCGTCTGGAATGGCAAGTTGAACAGAATGATAACGGAATCAATGAAAAGTTGTAGTAGTATTATTATAATATCCTAAATATTGGACCGCTGGCACCTTTCTGACGCGCGTGGTCCAAGGCACCGCAAAGATGCTGCGACATTTCAATGCCAGACGACTTAGATCCTCATAAATGCGTCCATCCATCTAGATAGGAACTTGGTTGAGCGCATTTACATGCTAGCCACACGCGGGCGGGGTATGAGAGAAATCAACTGAGTTCGAGAAGAAGATCGCACTAATTCCCAGTTGACCACTCCAAGTTAGACGCAATTCCGTGCTCAAGAACCTGACTTTAAAACGCCTATACATTTTTGTTGTGGTATTTTTGGCACTTAGTTGCTCATCTTGGCCTTAATCTTGGCATACATGGTAGGATCAGCCTCTCCGAGCGGTTTAGACTGGCAGTACTTCTGGAGCTTCTCCATGACAGGCGTGGCCATCTCGGGGGGTACCTCGTCCTGACCAGAGATCATGTTGTAAATGTCGAGTGTCTCCATGTTAAGAATGACCTCATATTGAGCACATTCCTCCAAAGTCATACCATCAATGTTGTCATCTGCCCAGCTGCCCAGGAGGAGGTCCACCTCAAGCCAGCCGCGCTGCTTTGAGCGGTACTTGAGCTTCTTTCGGTACGCTGCCTCGGAACTGACCTTGGGGCCCTCGCGCGGCTGCGCAAACGCAGGGTACTCCTCGCGAATGGCATGGTGTGCGGCGCGAAGTTCAATGTCCTTAAGAATGGCATGCTGCGGAAGATTTCTCTGCAAAGCGGCCTTGTCCACGGCGCTGTTCACCATGCGCGGGCCGGACGACGAAGGCGGAGAGCTCGTCGAGGAAAGCCCACGACGCAAGGCGAGGCGGAGGGAAACGGAGCCTCGGCGAAGCATCATCCTTGCAAAGGATTCGTACGAGAGCCACGGGCCGGGCTGCGATGCAGATTTGCTTCAATCGCAATTGCGCTTGCTTGCCTTTCTCTATTCAGTCATTTCACATTACATCACATTCATTCACATAGTAATAATACACAGATACATAGATAGGACTCCAGAGAGAGGCAGAAACTTGCGGGAATATTGCAGAAGAAAAGCAAAAGCATCTCGCAAATAGCAGAGCTCATTTCATAGAGACGTCGTGGCGTTCATCCTGCCAGCTAGCTGCGTTCTCCGTGTGTGTCTATCTACCTGGGTGCCGAAGAATCCTCGAGCTTCCGAGGACCAAGATGACAAAAACCTTTACGAATGGTAAATCGCGGACCTTGGCACCATAGATAATAAGTGAATGATAAATGAACATACCTAATTGACATAGAAATAAAAATTACGCAAATCATAAATTCTACTTCGGCAGTCATCGATCCCTCCGCGTGAAAAGAAGCGAAAGAAACTCATCAGCTACAAAGTTGCTTCCAAGTCTTATTTATTAAAAACGCGCCAGTCCGCTTAAACCAATGCGCCTCGAAACGAAATTCGTCTAATTTTTCGCGGTGACTTCTCGAACGAACTCAAGAAAAGAAAAAACCACAGAACTATATTACTAAAAAAGTGAAATTAATAAAACAAAGCTTTTTCTACAGGGAAAAAGAACAAAAAGAAAAAAGAGAAAAAGAGGATAAAGTAGGGAAGAACACGCAGAACATACAGAACTCCCAGAACAACACTCTGCTGAGGAACCTTTAAGGAACTCACCAGGCACCGGTCTAATTAAGAGGCCTATATAGAGAATCTTTCTTTCACTTTCATTTTTCATTCAATTTTTTTTAATGTAAAAAAACAAATAATGAAAAAGAAAACGTTTAAACATTTAAACATAGAAGAAAGAGAGAAAGAAAGAGAGTAAGAAAGAAGAAAAAGAGGCTTATCCCACCCGTTTGGGCCCATGCTCATTCACTCCTATAACACCCCTCCTCGTGGTAGGTGTTAGATATTCAAACGTACTACTTTGTAGGGGTAGAGTATGAGTGATGGCGACCGTTAGCGCCATAAAAAAACAGAAGGAGAGTTCGATTTTTGGGCCGCCGGGTGATTAATAAAGACTATATAACTGTTAGTGCTGTAAGGGCCAGTGGCAGAAGAAAAAAAGTCTTGCTCTCCATCTCGCAGAGTAGCTCAAGAGAGGGCACAAAAGTCAGTGAGGCTGAGAGAAGAACAGGACAAAAGGGACACACAACGACACAATGTTTACAGAGGGGAGAGGAAGAAAACGATTCTGTCCTCCGATACTTTTGTGAGGGGAGCATCAGAAAAGAGAGAGTTTGAAGGACACGCTAAGAGGCAGTGGACTGAGAGAAGGATAGTATGAGTTAGAGATAGTGGTAGCGAGATAGTTGGTTATACGTGAATACAAAGAGAGAGAGAGTCAATGAAGGGAGAAAGGGAGTAGCAGTATCTAGAGAGCAGGTAGTATCTACCTACTCGGTAAAAGATAAAAAGTCGAGTTAAAAGATCATAGAGAAAAGGAGAAACAACGATTTGACATCGCTTTCGAAAGCAAAGATCGATTGCACCAGCGAGCCTGTAAGTTGCCGGCGCGACCGCCACTCGGCGCGACCGCCGCCGCCGCCGCCACCTCCCGCGTTGCGAGCTCCCCTTCAACCCAGTATGGGGATGCCTGGGACTCGCTCGACGCGCCAGCTGGCATGATGAGACATGATCATGGAGCTGCTTGCTGTTTAGACGTTGTTCATGCACGCTTCTTTCGCTTTCCTTCCTTTAGAGGAAATATATGGAGAAAAGAGGCTGTACAGCAGAGACGTTTAATCGCAAACATCGCGAGACATTAGCTGCGAATGGAGATGCGAGAGCGGAGAGCGGACGTCGAGGAGACGATGATGCACAGTTTTGGAGCTAGAGACTAATCTGCAGAATATGTATTATTACGTGGATCTATGTATATATATTGGGCATCACGTACTGATCGTGTAAAATCAACAAATTAACTTCAAACAACAGTTGTGACGGTAAGCAACAAATACAAAACAACTCAAGCAAAATGGCCGGCGACGACGATCTTCTCGACTACGACGAGGATGAGGCCGAGGTCCAACAAAAGACGGCCCAGGCTGATGCCGACAAGGCCAAGAAGGACTCCTATGTTGGTGTCCATGCCTCTGGTTTTAAGGACTTCATGATGAAGCCTGAGCTGATGCGCGCCATCGCTAGCCTCGGTTTCGAGAGCCCCAGTGAGGTGCAGCACAGCTGCATTCCCCAGGCCATGCTTGGTCAGGATGTGATCTGCCAGGCCAAGTCTGGTATGGGTAAGACCGCTGTCTTTGTTTTGACCACTCTCCACCAGCTTGAGCCCGTCGAGAACCAGATCTCTGTGGTTGTGCTCTGCCACACCCGTGAGCTTGCCTTTCAGATTCACCACGAGTACGAGCGCTTCGGCAAGTTCCTCAAGGATGTCAAGTCCGCCGTGTTCTTCGGTGGTGTCTCCGCCGCTGAGCACCGCAAGGTCCTCAAGGAGAACTGCCCCCACATTGTTATCGGTACCCCCGGCCGCATGCTCCAGCTCGCCGTCAAGGACAAGGTTATGGATCTTTCCCACGTCAAGAACTTTGTCATTGATGAGTGCGATAAGGTTCTCGAGAAGCTCGATATGCGCCGTGATGTCCAGGAGATCTTCCGCGAGACTCCCCATGACAAACAGGTCATGCTCTTCAGTGCCACCATCAGTGAGGAGATCCGCCCGGTCTGCCGCAAGTTCTGCCAGGACCCCCACGAAATCTTTATCGATGATCAGTCCAAGCTCACTCTCCACGGTCTTCAGCAGTACTACGTGGAGCTTGAGGAGGCCCAGAAGAACCGCAAGCTTAACGACCTTCTCGACGCTATTCAGTTCAACCAGGTCATCATCTTCGTCAGCAAGGTTCAGCGCGCCACGGAGCTCTGCAAGCTCTTGGTCGAGTGCAACTTCCCTGCCATCTGCTGTACCAGTAAGATGAAGCAGTCCGAGCGTCTTGAGGTGCTCGCCAAGTTCAAGAACTGCGATGCTCGTATCCTCGTCACCACCGACCTCATGGGTCGTGGTCTTGATGTGGAAAAGGTCAACGCCGTCATTAACTACGATATGGCTGACAGCTCTGACTCTTACCTTCACCGTGTCAACCGTGCCGGCCGTTTCGGTACCAAGGGTCTTGCCATCACCTTTGTTTCCTCCGAGACTGATAAGGAGGTCTTGCAGTCTGTCCAGGACCGCTTTGTTGTTAAGATCCCTGAGGTTCCTGACACTATTGACGCGTCCACCTACATGACTGCTTAATTTACCAGCTACGCATATACACACAAAACACCCTGCCCTCAAAACATCAAACCTTTCAAAAAAACAAAACTACACACAAGCAAAGAAAATACCAAGTATCTACTATTCCTCCCACTCTACAACAAGAATCGGAAATAATTTGCCCCTACTCTCTCTACTCTCCTCTACTGCTCTACCAAACCATTTCCTTTAGCTGCACATGTTTGCTGGGCATTTCGTTGTTCACACTCATGACCGCAGTCTATATTAGTAATGTATGGGTGGGTGGCATTTTGCGTGATTTGAACGTATATTTGCCATACCTGTTCGTTCTAGTCCCCCCCTCCCCTTCCGGTGGTCTCACCATCTGCATTTCCCTTTGTGATTTTAAATTTTTCTAGAGCAGCGAGCCTATTTTGAGCCAAAGGTCTATTTACGGAGTCAGAGCATGGTTGTACTATCAAGCATGTGAGATATGCCTCCAACTGTTCTCATTTGGAGGTTCAGATTCTGCTTTGCAATCTATGCGATGATGCCGTCAAATTTAACAAGATCGATTGCAGTTCTGACGTTTATGTTCTCTTATAAACAATGTCATGGACCTGCACACTGTCTTGTTTATTCTCCGGCTTTCATCAAACCGTGGACCAGCAGTAATTCGTCTTGTATAAATCACATCACAGCTGTGCTTCTGTCTTTGATCGCATTTCTGTTTGGAGTAACAAGAGTTTGATTCGGAACTGCCGGAGTTGTGTGGGATTCAAGGGCCCTGCCGGACTACGGATTGTTCGATGAAAACATTTCATGTTCTCCGAGTAGAAATACATTTGATAAGTGCATGGTGATGTAAGACTGCCGTATTCCTTGCTCATGTTGGTTGCTCTATGGAGAGACGCAGGTTCTTATCTGAAGAACAGAAACAGAAGCGTCTATGTGGAAAATCGGACACTTGGGAATTGGCACATGGATGACTCCGGGGTTGATCTTGTCTATCTACCCTCTCCTATCATATGCAAAATGATCGTCAAACAGCTCTGGGTGACTTAGCTGACTTGCCGACATAACATTTGCTACTGCTTCTTGTGTGGCACAATCTTATCGTGATCGTTGGGTCTCTTTCTGTTGCAGCTCTTCGCGTCATCAACGAGCTCTGGACTTGAATCTTTTGAGGAGCTCTCCAGCTCTGTTTCCACCACATGATCTCTTCCTTTTGTACTCTCCATTTCGTTCCCCCATTGCGACACTGTTTCCTTCATTATTGCACGGGCTGCGTGCATGAAATTATAAATGTAAAATGACTCCCTGTGCGCATTGCTCAACGCGACCTTTCACAAAACTATGTTTCAGCAGCGAAGGTTGCGAGACTCTACAAACTAATATGTATGATAAAATTTCAATCTCTTCATTTGTTTGGTATACGAAGATATATACGAAAAGCAAGCGGAACAATAAAAAAAATTGTGACTTTAATTAGATTGAGCAGGAAGGCCTCAGGTGGTGATATCGTGTCGTGACATAACATATTTTAGATATGTATTGTATCATGTGAGCCGTGTTATGTGCACATAGAATCAGAGGTTATACATAATTAACTGCTTTAGCTAGAAAGACCCTTGCCATTGCGTGCTACAGGGTGAGATGAAGTCAGACCACCGCAAACACTGATGAACTGGCCATTCACATATGAGGCCTCGTCTGAAGCCAAAAAGAGGGCAACCTTGGCAATTTCAATGGGCTCACCATAACGCTTAAGCGGGTTGATTTGCCCAACCTTGTTGCGAATTCCCTTGACATCAACAGCATCAAAGAGAGGTTTGGTCATGCCAGTTTCAATAATACCAGGGCAGATGGCATTACAACGAATGCCAGTGCCAGTGCATTGGTTTGCCACCACGCGGCACAAGTTGATTACAGCAGCCTTGCTGGCAGAATAACTGGCGTCACCAGCACCACTACGAACACCAGCGACACTGGCAGTAGCGAGGAGCGAGCCACCACGGCCTTGCGGATCCATCTTTAGGAAAGCGTGCTTGAAGCACAAAAATACACCAACAACGTTAACCTTGAAGGTCACATCAAAGGTCTCCGGAGTCTCCTCCCAGAAGGGTCCACTACGAACAATACCGGCGTTGGCAAAACACACATCGATGCCACCAAACTCCTTGCAGCAGCGCTCGATGAGGTCCTTAACGGAGGCTTCGTTGCTGACATCACAGAACTGTCCAATAGCCTTGCCCTTTCCAATTTCGTTCGCAAGACGCACAGTCTCCTTGATGCCATCCTCTTGCACATCTGCTGCAATAACATTGCCACCCTCCTTTACATACTCAAGCACAGTTGCACGACCAATGCCAGAAGCAGCACCGGTCACTACACAGGCCTTGCCTTGCATGCGTCCGCTCATTGTGACTTAGAGTTACTTGGATGAAGACTCGCTGCTGAATCAAGACGGATCTCTGCGATCTACAAGCTGATGACAACGTCCACGTCAGACAGTATGTTGTTGCGGTTCTGCTCCTTCAGGTTTTCGAGGATTCCGTCAATCCGTGGACTGACTGACTTTGGATCCTTCTTAGTCTTTTCATATACCTTTTCGTAAATAAGACTTTATAAAAAGAAAAACATTACTTCTGTCATTTCATACATTAAGCACTGATCTTTCGCATTTATTTTTAACTCAGGCCTCACTAAAGATACTAATGAGGTCTCTAGGGTCAGTCCGACTCGGCATTCCGCTCTCAGTGAGGGCATTGTACTATGTGAGTTCTCCACCATCTTGAACTTGCGGAGTTCGAAGCTGCTCGTGCCCGAATTGAATCAGCAGATACCGTGTAAAATGATGTTCGCCTGCAAGTTGCGAAGGCATGAAACAGGCCTTGACTGGTGCCATTGGAATTGAGTGGATTTGTTCATCTAGACTAGTAAAAGCGGTTTTGTAGGAGGTGGTTTCACTTTCTACTCTGCAGAAGGTAATGTAAAGCGCTGGGCTATCATTGGATAGAGTAGCTGGGACGGACCAAAACCATTGCCATGCTCAGGTGGTGTGTTCCTGACTGCAAGATATGCGTAGTCTGGCCACTACGTCTTTGATAACTCCATGGTATGGTTTGTGAGTAAGATTGAGCATAGACAAAACACTCTCGCTAGTCAGAGGCATCAATCCTTTCCTGAGGGTGAAAACTCAGGTAAATAAATACATGTCAGTGACTACAAAGCTGCGATTGAAAACTTCGCCATCACTGTTGTAGCTGGTGTCAATCCATAGGCTACCAAGACAAATAGTTATAAAAGCAGGTAGAATAGTCCACTGCGATTGGCTCCCTTATTATCGAAAGACGTCGCCCCTTCAGCTTTCATAGCTGTAAAGCTGGGTCCTTTATCTCTGAGGAGCTCTTGAATGCGCATCTGAAGAGTAGCGTCGAATGTCTAGCTCTTCTTGAGAAAGTCTCGTCGTCGGTCTTCAGGAAGCGATATAACGGAAATACGAGGCAGGTACTACCAGTGGTCATTACAAAAGAAAGGATGTGGGCTTGCGCTCAGCATCTTGAAGAGATTCAACTTTGAAGACAGGAAAATGACGCAACAGGCAGCAGGTTTACACCAGGCATGCTATCTAAGATAGCTTTGAAAGTATGGAATGTTGATGACTTGCTAGTTGGCATCTAGGAATCCAGAGAATAAGTTAAGCACATTAGGCGAGAATCTATGAATACCGATTTCTCTCCGGGAGGGGAGAGAAGAGGCTTGTAATATGTTTTATAAAAGCAAGAAGAATCTACCTTCAAATGAAACCTTTTGGCTGCGTGGCGCATATTCAAAGTATCTCGTTCAAATCCTTTTATCGAATTTAATATGGATAGAGTTGGTGCACGTCTTTTAGCGTTGCCCATAAGAACCACGAGTACGCAAGATCCCAAACGCAATAATCTAATGTATTGTTATCTTTACTAAAGTAATACGACAATTTTTTTTTCATGTATTTAATTTCTCTGTGTCAAACAAAGTATCAATAATAATCGTTATTATTTCAACCCTGGATTTTAGATGTGATATGGCTAGAATCTGCGCATAGTTTTCAACATTTCCCAAAACCCTGAGTGCAAAGAGCTAGAATACAAAATCTAGGGATGGTGCACATCTTTCCCAAAGTAATGGGAAACGACAAAAAGTCATGATCGATCTTTCAAGATATCCCTCTGTTGTACGAATATTCTAGGAGAACTCAGGTTGAATTGAAGTGACACCGCACATCGGCTCAGTTACTTTCTTGGTGACATACATTTTTTGGAACTCATTCTACACTTCTTGCGACGGAGAAACAATTGTAGGTACTGCTGTCAAAGGTTGTTCCTGCACTCGCAATCCACGATCCGAAATCCAAGCATATGCCATCACACAACTCACTTAATTCCACCACTTTGTCAACCTCTGAACTATTGCTGGGATGTTCTCGCCACGCCACACAGGCTCTCCGGGGCCTACATGTCGCGACAGCATGCACGTGCTCTTCAATCTTGCTGTTCCGCGCAAGGCTCTGTATCAGGTGAACTAGAAGCTAGATAGCGTCACCAATCCGGAGGATGTAGTACCACCTACCTCTAGAGTTAGTGCCCATCATCATCATGGCAGCCGGTGTTTCTGCGTGGGGTGAGTGAGCAGCGAGCCCTCGACTTCAAGTTGGTGACTAACTACCGCTCAGTTCACTCTTGGTGGTACCTGCAACTGGCCATCCCTCCCTCGAATCGAGAGCCATGGCTCGCTGATTCATTCATTCATTCATTCATGCATTCATTCATTCCATCAATCATTCCACGACGGGTTCTTGGCCAATTACTCCGGTCACCTCGACCCGAACTGAGCCCCGTTACACACCGCTTGGCCAACCCCAATTTACAGGCGATGATACCAAGTTCGAGAATCCAGTGAACACTTTGTCCTCTTAGAGCGCATCACAAACTGCTGCCTGAATAAATCGCATCTGGTTCAGATACAGCGTGCCGAAGACCCGTGGAAACTGCATTTGCTCTGCTCGGAATCACAAATCGATGATCACAGATTTGCAATGCAATGTATTGCAATGTAATGCAATGTAATGCAATTAATGCAATGTAATGCAATTAATGCAATTAATGCAATTAATGCAGTTAATGCAACATAAGGAAGTTTCCAAAGGTAGAGTATAGTCTCGAAGGTTTATCTGCCAATGTTGGCGACAGAGGAAGTCCAAGATTGGGCTGGAGCCGTGCATCTTCACTCGCCATTATCCCACGCTTTAAGAGATGGAAAGCGGTTGATTTCGTTGCGAGAACCATCTTGAACTTGAGAGAACAAACGACCACGATGGAAGCTGAGGGAGGTCTATTGTAGTTTCACCGAGAGAGCTCGGCAAAACTAACGGAGGGGCCTCGGGTAAACCTGAACCAGGCTCCCGAAGACGCAGCGAGCCTCACGATGAACGATGTCGCGAGGTCGATCAAAAACTTAACGCCCGTGCCGCCTTGCAGCGTCACGAACCTCGTCGATCTGACAGTAGAGGACTCACTAGGCCTCGTTGCAACAAACGTTTGGTAGTTCGAGTGAACTTAACTTGACGCTTGCAGTTAGACACGTATCTTTCTTAACAGCGGAAACTAGCTGAAGATGAGCACCATGCTTCGCGGCGCTAAGAATGGCAAGTACATGTACGACCTCGTAGTCATTGGTGGTGGTTCTGGTGGTGTGCGCGGTTCCCGCATTGGTAAGTCTGATTTTTGGAAATCTTTAAAACAGGAGTCTTGAAGTTTGCTCAGAAACTGACGCGAAGATACTCGTATCTATTGGCCTTGTTTTGTACGTTTGTGCATTCGGTATATGGGTTATCTGTGTAAAATTGTGCCACAGCTGCCACCCACGGTGCCAAGGTGGCTCTTATTGAGGCATCTTACCATCATGGCCCTCCGTCCTACGCCGCCATCGGTGGTACCTGCGTAAACGTCGGCGTAAGTTTATAGTTTCGAAAGCTTGGCATGACGAGATGCATTACTTTTTAAAAGCAAGAATGCCTTCTGCTGCATCGCAGAAACATGTATATAATGCCAAGTGTTGTAGTAGTTTCACTCAATTGGAATACTGACAATGTCGCAAAATTTTGTATCATTATTTGTGATGATGTCTTCGTGAATTATTAAAACTGTCTTGATTTTGTGCTCCTCGGCGAGATGAATGCAACAGTGCGTGCCCAAGAAGCTCATGGTCTACGGATCTATGTTTTCTCACGAGTTTCACTCTGCTGAGCAGTATGGCTGGAGTGGCATCAACAACCCGACTCACGACTGGAAGGCCTTCATGGAGAAGAAGAACAAGGAAATTGACCGTCTCAACGGTATCTACGGTCGCATTCTCGGCAACGCTGGCGTGGAGACCAAGGAGGGCATTGGCCGCCTCAAATCTGCCCACGAGGTTGTTGTGACCTCCCCTACTGGTGAAGAAGAGGTGCTGACCACCGAGCGCATCCTCATCTCAGTTGGTGGATGGCCGTACAAGCCTGATATCCCGGGTGCTGATCTCGCTATCACCTCTAACGAGATCTTCTACTTGCCGGAACGCCCTGAGCGCATGATTGTTGTGGGTGGTGGCTACATTGCCATTGAGTTTGCCATGATCATGGCTGGCTTTGGCTCCAAGGTTACCCTTATGTACCGTCGCGACCTCTTCCTTCGTGGCTTTGACCGTGACGTCCGCAAGCACCTCGCTGACGAGATGTCTCGGGTGCCCAACCTTGAGCTTAAGTTCAACACAAACCCTGCCAAGATTGAGGAGAACCCTGACAAGACCATCAAGGTGACTACCGACGATGGTGATGAGTACGAGACGGACTGTATCATGCTTGCGACTGGTCGTGTTCCCAAGACTAAGGACCTCGGTCTTGAGGAGGCCGGCGTGAAGCTTCGTAAGGACGGTGCCATCCCTGTTGATGAGTACTCCAAGACCAACGTAGACAACATCTTTGCTGTAGGTGATGTCACTGACCGTATTCAGTTGACCCCTGTTGCTTTGATGGAGGGTCACTGCTTTGCTGATACCGTTTTCGGTGGAATGGATCGTAAGCCGGATCACGAGTATGTTCCGTCTGCCGTGTTTGCTGGCGCCAACGAAATTGGCTCTTGTGGTTTGAGTGAGGAGGATGCTGTTGATAAGTACTCCAACGTTACTATCTTCAAGTCTACCTTCAAGCCTATGCTTCACACTCTTACTGGCGTAGACACAAAGATCCTCATGAAGATCATTGTTGCCACTGAGACCGATAAGGTTGTTGGTGTTCACATTTGGTAAGTTTCCTTTCGATTAACCGAGCAAATCTCGCCTTTATTTACTTCTGAACAAGAGAAGAAGAGTCTAAAGGTATTCTTGAATAATGTATTGTAGACTAACATTCCGGTGTGTCATAAAATTGGTTGATTTAACGTAACAGCGGCGAGCATGCTGCAGAGATGATTCAGAGTGTGGCTATCGCTATGAAGATGGGCGCTACCAAGAAGGACTTTGACTCCACTGTCGGTAAGTTTATTTGGACGAATGATCGGGTGTCCGCATGAATGAATGTATGTGACTAACAAAGTGATATTTTTGTGACTACTTCACATTGGCACATGAAAACAATCTTGATAATTCGTTCGTATGAAACTCTATGTATCCATCATTGTACATACTAAAATAGGTCTCCACCCGAGTGCTGCCGAGGAGCTTGTCACAATGCGTACTCCGTCCTACCGCTATGTTGATGGCCAGAAGGACGCCAAGCTCTAGATTAGCGGTTTAATTTGCTAGACCTCAAAGTGTCAAATAAATTAAGGGAAGGGTCTTTCTGCGCGAGGCTATGGGCTCATCTTGCCCTCGAGGCTTCCTGTTCATGATGTATACACGCGAACCATCACTCGAACAAAGAACATAGCCCCATCATGTTGTGACCGTACATACATAAATTTCTAAACAAATATGCA
Source organism: Schizochytrium sp. TIO01 (assembly GCA_004764695.1). NCBI lineage: Eukaryota > Bigyra > Thraustochytrida > Thraustochytriidae > Schizochytrium > Schizochytrium sp. TIO01. Next base: position 3,417,189 of record SMSO01000037.1, on the reverse strand, counting down.
TTGAACCTCATTTTCTTCCCCGAATGATTCAGCTTTATACATTTCGCTTCTCTTTCATGAGAATCCCAAAAACATATTCATCAATAAATTCATCCAATAATCCCTCGCTTGACATACTTGCTCTTCTCTCGCATGTGCTAATGATCAATTTAATAGTCATTGTCATAAATAGGGTTTCACTAAAATTCTTACTTCATTGTCACTGTTGAAACTCTCGAACGTCTCTTTTCATGCATTTTCTTTACCGTAGTCAGATAGCCCCCAATAACTTTCGTGAAAGTCTGTTCATCGAGCCTTCCAAGCATTGCCGAAAATTCAATCCATTCACGTCGAGATACCATCCCATCTCCGTCTTTATCGGCTCGATCAAGCTGAGCTTGTGCTTGCCTAGTAGAAACAGGGACACCATTCACTGTTTAAAGAGAAAGCAAAATAAGATCAACCAGCACCTCGTTAGCTTCCTCGGCTTGTCAAAGAGAAATTGACATTGTTTTTGACTTAATTGTCCATAGCCCCTGTTGGGAGTTGAGATTTCCGTGGACGACACCAACCTTGCACCTCATTTCGATGCTTGCTTATTGAGAAACCGCACGCACAGTCGGTCGTATACGAGAATGGGGTCAACTTACTTGCTTCGCCAAGAGTTACGAAAGCCCGGATGTCCAGAAACTCGCTCTTATCTGCATCAAGCTCATCAAAGAGTTCGTTCAGAAGCGCTTCATATGAAGGATTCATCTAACCTTGGATGATCTTTGGCACAAAATCTGGGCTCACACCTTGGGGGTTGCGTACCAAGTTGTTGCTGCTAATCTAGCTGGAGTATTTCCCTTTCACTCCTTTCCCTTCTGTTCTGGACACTGCATGTATGAGTTTTACTGCGCGTTAGAGTCTATAAAATCCAATTTGGAGTGTCGCGCGCTTTTACTTTTTTGAAGCTTCCAACAAATACTCGGATAGAAAAGTTCTAATGCACACCATGTACGAGACGCAAAATATTATCTCCTTACATGAAGCACAGTCTTCAACCTCTCTTAGAAGTTTCATGTAGTTGGTCAGAAAGGCAATCTCCTTCTATTTGTGAAGAAGGCATATGCTGTACCAATCAAATAAAAAATAAAAATCCGTTAATAAAGTCGAAGTCATAACTAGAATAGTAAGTATGGATTTTCCAATATTAAAGACACTTCTCAGGTGATGAAAAGGTCTTAGTACATGTGTTTTATCCATATGAATGAAACTTTCCCTCCCTTCTATTATCTTTTCATAGGGAAGTTTATTCCGTCATGTCGGGAAGCAAATCGCAAGCCATGCGTATGGAGAGAATACAAATTTTGATGAGACGATGCTCTCTAGATTGTCAAGGTCGTGTCCCTTGGCATCTTAGCCCTACCCCAAGCAATAGCAAAACGAAGAAATAATTATCATGATCCAGTTCCGGCGTTGTTCAAAGTAGGGTACAAGATCACGATTCATCATTTTACATTTGGATTTGATCCGTTGTCAAAGCAACCGAAGCCAAGGCTGGAGAAAAAAAAAAAAAAAAGAATCGGGCAAACCATCTTCAAAGAGCCAAGGGGCCAAGTAACACTCCCTGCATTGATATCTTCACTTGCTCCCTTGTTCATTTTGAGAATCGTGGTGTCCTCGTTACCGAGGTCGACGTTATCCTTTCAAGGCTTTCCTTTGATATGAGCCTTTGTTTTAGTTTGTTAGCACCTTTAACCCCCCCCCAGGTTCTTCAAAAACAAAAATGGATATGAATATAGCTCCTATTGCTCTTATTCACGTGTGCTTTTTAATAATATATATATTTTTTTACTTTTTTAAAAAGGGAAAAAAAAGAAAAGAAAAGAGAAAAACGTTTTGAGGTGGTTGGTACAACAGAGAGACATGTATTCCGTTATTCTCGGTTTCTATGATGGGAACTCATTGCTCATCTGAAGAGTTTTGATGGGCTTCAAATTAGTTGTGAAGCTCATTTGAAGAATGTCTCCGAGCTAATTCATTGCTTGTTTGCAATGTAAAGGTCAGATAATCATGGAGATTGAATATATATTTTGTCGATGAATGTTATTTTTTTACCAACAAAATTTGTTGTGAAGATAGAAACCTTCTTTAGGTTTTACACACTACCTACCGTGATTGGTGTTCTTGACTTGGAAATGCCAACAGTCCCTTAGCTCTCGTGTCCTTTCTGTCAAATCAAGAAGTGAAATATTCTTATGTATTTAATTAATACTAAGGCCACTTCGCTTAAGTAAAAGCAAAAGAAGTTGTAGTACCTGATAGCGCACCTCTCGTGTTTTACGAAACTGTGCGCTTTGCTTTTGTAAACGGGCATAGATATTGACACTATCAAAACTCTGGATTCCCATCTCTGATGCTTTACTTTCTTTGAAAATGTGGTTCTCGTCAGGAATGGATATGTGCAATTATTAGTACAAGAGTCTATAATTGATACTTTAAATTGATACCAACCAGAAAAAACTCGCCCTCGCTATCAAAGCAAGCGGGTCACTAGGTCTCGCTACTAAGCTGTAGCTACGTAACAACCAGAACTGAAGTCGACCAAACCAGAAAAGGAACTACCGAGTTGCGTTCCGAAGACAGAGTATTGGGGGCAGAAATAGTATTAAAGCTGCCGCCGCGGTGCTACTCCTTTGCAGCCCGGCGGCTTAATTACGATTTGGCTGGATTAATTTTGTTGGTGTAAGGCCCGCATAGACTTCAGATCCAAATCAAGGAGGCATCATGGCAGATGATCGTCGCTTGACCAAACTCGAGGCTGGGTTCCAGGCTCGTGGACAGCTTCGAAACCAATTCTCGCAAAATCAGCTGCAGGATCTCTATGATAAAAATTTTAGCAAGTCTGCATATGATAAAGGTGAGGGCACAATTGCAAACTACAGTATGCTAAAACCAAAGATTGCAAACTCACGAGTAACTGGCACTCACGTTGGCCGTGCTCTCATCGAGACCAGCAGCGATGGACATCATCAAGCTATCTCCCTCGATCGCGTACTCCAAAACGAGAGAGCAACAATGTTATTCTATGCATTTGCTACGATTCGGCTTGTAAATGAAGGTATTCTGTTCTGGAATGCAGTTGAAGCCTTTCAAAACATGAAGTGGAAGCCTAATCGCGTGCTTGGAATTGCAGGATTTTCGAAACGAGACATGAGGGATCAGGCGAAGTACATTTTTACTGAGTTTTTGGACGAGAATGCTCCAACAGAGAATTGTGTGCCAAGCGACATGCTTGATCAACTGCGTAAGCAAATCTACTACGAGGATAATATTCATGAGGCCTTATTTGTTGACGCTCAGCGACATGTTTTCCGTGATATGGAAAAGGGTCTTTTCCGGGAGTTTCTGTCCTCACTTAACCATCGAGGCCTAGAACTTGTAATGAAAAGTCTTAAGACTAAGTCTGCCCCGGGCCTCGCAACTGCTACTGCTATTTGTATGTCGCACCGCCGTGACCATTCTGATGCGTTGAATGAAGAGGATGAGTGTGATGCTTTTGAAGAGAAAAAGAGTTCCGATTAAAAGCTAATCCAGCGACTATAGTTTCATTATTCATTTCAATACGGCTTTTGGGTCTCTGCTGCTCTAAAGTATACCCTTTTTGCCCTTTCAAATGCATAGCTTGTGTTACGATACAACAATTTTGATTCAATCTTAAAATGCTCTATATTTACATTTTCTGTTAATTGGATGATTCCGAAAAAGTAAGAGATAGACCCTTTTCCTAAGTTGTTACTAATGTTTTAAAACCATTGAAGATTAGCTTGAAGATGACTTGGCCTAAGACAACACAGTTGCTGTTTCTTACGGCACATTGATCACCACCTTACCCTCAAAGCTTTCAAAAGTTGTTGCTTCGGGCTTGGCAGGGTGCATTTGCTTCATTCTTAGCAATTTTTTCCTTGTCAAAGAATTCGTTTAGTAAAAATTCCTGTGGATGATAGCTTGCAATTAGTCTAGTCTAAGCTGAACATTGGCCAGACGTATTTGCTCTTGCCACGTCAAAGTACGAAGGAGAACTGTAATGACTCGCAAGACAACAGAGACTGCTTCGAAAGAAATCTGGAGCATTTACAATTAGTACCTTTGATTCAAAGAATATTGCTGAAGAAGGTCTTTGAAATCTTGGTTCGTTCGCTATGTTGCCGAGTAAACAGAATAGTGTTTGCCTTGGGAGCGCAAGGGTTGGAAGCAGTAAAGTGCCAGATCCACCCATTCCGTAGCTTCTGGGTTATCATCGAATCTGATAAGGTGCTGGGGACGAGCACGCTCCCCTCTCCGACGCCTGATGTCAACAATGGTGCCGCACCGTGCGGTTTTAGCCAATCTCACGCGTACACGAGCGTTCTCGAGCTCGTCAATGGAACATACTCGCTTCCCATGCCAAAAGTATACTTCTTTTGGTCCGTCAACGGGTTCTCTTTTCGTGGTGGATGGGGCTGTGGATTTGGTATCTTGTTCATCTGAAGCACAGTGTGCTAGCCTCTGTGGCTCAGCTTGTGGCCGAGACTGTTTTGCTTTGCGACGTAACTTTTGCTTTAGTTTTAGTTTAGCTTGATGCGCTTCTTCATCGATGATTTGATTTCCTTCCTGCACAGTCGTGCGCTCTACCTCCGGAGGTGTCCAGACTCCAAGTCCGTGCAGCTCATTATCGCAGAAGAACCCTTCCCATTTTGTTCCGTCTTCAAAGTAATATGTTCCTTTGCCATGCATTAAGCCGTCTTTCCATTCTCCATCGTAGTGAATTCGGCCTCCCGGCCTCCATAGCTCTCCCTGGCCGTGTGGGATTCGACCTGGACCATCTCTATATTCGCCAATATATGTGGCTCCACCTTCCAGGAGTTTTGTTCGCGCTTCTACTTCGGATTGTTGTGCTGAAGCAAGTTGCGTAAGAGTTTGAAGACGCTGAAGCAAGTTAGGTCCAGGCATCTTCTGTCATACACTGACTGACTTGAAGAAGTAGCCCTAGTTGCCGGAGTTTACTTATATTTAAAGTTTTGCGAAATCAAGTGCTTGAGTATGTGCGCACGCATGCGATTTGTTGCCTTCCTGGCAATCTTTCTTGCACTAAGTTTGCAATGCAAATAGCTTCAGAAGTTCTCCTGCACCTAGAGGTACACACCAAATACAACCAAATGGTCAATTTTTACCTATTCTGCTAAGGCGGTATAGGTAGGTAGGCGGGTAGGTAGTATATCTACCAACTGGAGACCAAAAGTTTGTAATAGTCTCTCTCTGAGTATATTTCCCGAACTGATTCATTACATTCATCACTTCTTCTTTCTTGTAAAACTAAAAATTGACTGATTGCAAGGAACGGGAGCAAGATGAGTATCGAAGTTTAAGGCGACTAAGCTTGAAACGCAGAATTAGTCTTGTGGACGAGAACTCAAAGCGGTGAGGGACAACTGAAAAGGAATAAATCATTTCTGATAAGAGGTGAGGTAGTAGGTAGATATGTAGATTTCTTTCATTCGTTGATGCTGTTGATGATGTAATAATTACTGTAATTGTTCCCGCTGCTGCAAAGGATTAAGCTGAAATGCACTTTTCAAGTCAAAGATAGAACTCGAAACGCCTGCCTTCAATACGGATGGCTCTGAATGCAATGCCTGGCAATTCCCATGTGAACTGCTATTCATGACGGATACATTGATACTCGTTCTCTGGTCTGCGTAGCTATATGATAGAGACGGCGTTTTGTGTTTTCTTTTATAATGCTAATGGCAATCTTGTGTAAATTATAAACGATGCACGCATCGCTCAAGCAAACATATGATGCTGTAGTATGCAAAAAAGTAAGGAACGAAAATCTATTCGTCTCCCACTTCTACGTGCGAGACTGTTTCCTCGCGCGTGCATAATATATGTTTCCTTTTTTCCTTTTCAGAAATGCAAAACGGGGGATATAGTTGCAAAACACAAGCGTCTCACCAGACAGATCCAGCAACAATGAACAGCAGGAACAAAGACAGCCAAGGCCAATCGCCACAAGAGAAAGGAAGATTCAGACTGAAGACAGTGTATGCGAGTGAAGTACGAGTAAGATATCCAGAGAGAGGGGAAGGGGAGGGAGGAGGGGGGGGGGGGGGGTAGGAGGGGCGAATTATGGCGCAAGCAAATAATATCGGCTCAGACAGCTACTCAGGCAAGCAGCAGTAGCAGCGGCGAAGGCAGCCGAACTGAAGAAGAGTAATAGTGAGCGAATGGGCGAACAGTCAATCGGTTGAACAAACGAACAGGGCAAATACAATGCGAAGCTGCGAAAAGGTACTCGGAGAAAGTACTCGTAGTGAACGCAATCAGTGATAAATAGAATCAATGAAAACGACAATGCAAAAAAAAGGGGTGTTGGCAATTGGGGGTGTATGAGTTGAGTTAATGAATGCATACGATACGAGTTCGCGCGAGCACTAGAGAGCGACCATGAGAGCGAGCGAGCGAATGAGTGAATAGCGACAACAAGAGCGAGCGAGCGAGCGAGCGAGCGAAGGAAGGAAGGAAGGAAAAGGCTAAAATATAAGCTACTACCCGTTTAGCCGATCTGGATACCGTATCCAAAGCGGTGGGTGTCCTTGGAGTGGTCAAGGATGGCGTTGAAGAAGAGTGAGACAGTGGGGTCGATCATCTGGAGGACCTGTGCTGCGACGATGGAACCGTCAAGAGCGAAGGTACCGCTGACTCTGGACTGGCGGAGAGCGAACTCCCAGCCAACGTTGGCAACGGAGTCGTGGTTAGCGAGGTTCACCTCAATCTCCGCAGCAAGGTTCACGCGCTGGTTCACCTTGCGCAGGTAGTTGGCCGAGACGGTGTTGAGGGTGGTCAGGGTTGCGGTGGCAGCCTGCTTCTCGTCAGAGTACTTGGCGCGAGCGAGCACGTGGGACATGCCCTGGGAGTGGTGGTAGAAACCCTCTCCACCGAGGGCCAAGTTCTTCGTGACAGCCTGAAAGTAAGAGAAGCCAAGGTAGGGTCCCTGGGAGGCCTTGATGGTGCCAGTGTAGTCCTCACCCTTGATCTCGCACTCGGCCTGGACAACGCCGCGGCTGACATCAGAGCCAAGAGACGCGATGACCCTGGAAGTAACTCCCGGGCTTACAGTCTGGTGCCACTGGGCATCCACCTGACCGGTGGGGTCGACGCGGGCCATGAGCATAGTCTCATCGGCAGGGCTGCAGTGCACTCCAAAGTGGTAAGAGTTGCCGGTCTTGAGCATGTTGCTGCCGAGCCAGAACTCGTGGGAGCTCTGGAAGCGCTGGCTGAGGGGCTTGTTCACAATGACGCGAAGGCCATCCCAAAGGTCCGGGTTCAAGACGCGCTTGATCTCAGAGTCAGCCTTGTCGAAGGCGCCCGGGTTTTCGCGACCAGAGGCGGTGCCAGCGGGGGCGGCGGCGCCCATTGCGGCCTGGCGAGCCTGCTCGGCGGCAAGCTGGTCAGCGGCGGAGGGAGCAGCTGCGGTACCGATGGGCTGTCCCTGGTCGCGTGCCTGGCGAGCCTTGGCGGCGGCCTGTGCCTCGGCGGCAGAGGCGGCGTCGGAGCCTGCGGGCAGGGCATCCAGAGGTGTCATGCCGGCGGCAGACGCGCAGTCGGCAGTGCGGAAGAGGGAGTCAAACAGGCTCCAGCGGAGACCGGAGTCGGAGTCGCGGCGCATAGAGGCCATGGTGCCTGGGGAACGGACGAACGAACGAACTTCGAGCTTCGAACTTCGTCCACGAATCGAGGTCTGCTCTGCGCCAAGAGCTTTGCGATTTCTCCTTCGTCTGCTCTAGACGACAACTATTCGAGGCCTAATCAATCCATCAGCAGCGCCCTTCTCGCGTTCTTTTCCGCAAGTGTTCCATTCTACCCTACCCTTTTACCTAGCCGGACCCTACCCCTCGTCCTCGCCGCATCTCCACCTAAAAAGAAGACTCAACTATTCATTTATTCATTTATTCATTATTTATTCATTCATTCATTCATTCATTCATTCATTCATTCATTTCTTTCTACGACGGTCTTCCGCATCATTGGCTGAAGAAGGCCAAATTCGCTCCATCCGCATCGCGGCGACTCTCCGCGAGGCACCTGCAATTTGGGGGAGAGCCGCTGCGCAGAGGCGGTGGCCTCGTGCGACCGTCGATGCCAATCTCATTCTGTCTGTGGTCGCGGTGCATGATTCTCGCGCCTAATTCTTCTGCTGCTTTGGCAGGCAGCAGCTCCTTCTGTTCTTTTGGGGCCGTTCTTTTTTGGTTCTTCACAAAACAGATCATCGAAAGAAAGAAAGAAATTCTTGTTCGCAAGAATCTCATACTCTAAACAATATAAACAATATATATACAATACAAACAATACAAACAATACAGACAATACAAACAATACAAACAATACAGACAATACAGACAATACAGACAATACAGACAATACAGACAAAGAATACAAACCATTTCGATACTGTACTTCAAATGAACTTTGAAAAATGAAGTTTTCATGACATCAAAGAAAGTTAAAATAAAATACTTTCATTCATTCATTCATTCATTCTTTCATTCTTTCATTCTTTCTTTCTTTCATTCTTTCATTTATTCATTATTGGACTCAGAAGAAAGAAGCAAGCGCCACCAACCCTGGCAGCGCTCCTTGCCCCGCCTGCTGCTGCCGCCGCCGACACTGGCAGACAGAGGCCGGGAGGCCTGCCGCAGGCCCTTCCTTCGCTGCCTCGCTGCCTCGCTGCCTCGCTGCCTGCCTGCCTGGGCATCGCAGGGCCTGCGCAGGGCAGCATCGAGAAGGAGTGGCGCTGCCTCAGCGGTCCTTTCTGCGATAGTTTTTCTTTCTGCTCTCGAGAGTGTTTTTTTCTTTTCTTTTCTTTTCTTTTCTTTTCTTTTCTTTTCATCCTCATCGCTTTTCTTTTTCCCGTCTGCTCTCCGTTTGAAGTGCCCTTTTCTTTGAAGTTTACTATGAAGTTTACGCGAAGCGCACTATAGACTATCGGTATACTCTACTGTATGTGGTCGTCCATTGGCCGTCTTTCCCATTGCCCCACAAGACTACCGTTTACGGTAGGATAGGGCGGTAGGATGTGGTTTAGCGCACTTTGCGTTCTGCCTCATCAATGCGCATTGTTGCTTCTGGACTATTGATTGATTCATTGATTCACTGATTCATTGATTGATTTGTTGCACTGCATCATAACTTAACTTTCCTCGAAGGCTGCTCGTTCTGGCCCTCCTGATTGCAATGCTCTCATCGCAGGGCTGTGATGCAATCTTCACCAAAGCGAAACCCAAAAGCCACGGCACAAGCATGGGGTTTATGAGGAGCAATTTACATGTTATTCATGTATGTATGTATGAGTGAAGAAGCAGAAATAACTAAAGTATGGATTCATGTAATGGACTGTGTTTCCGAGCAGTGCCACCTGAGAGGATATCGTGTAATTAATTGCCTTTAAAGCCTGCCAGGTACCTACGTAGAGGCATCCCTGGCATTTGTTTGTCTCTGATGCTGTGCTCCCAAATGCTTTACTGCAACGATTGTCTTGCTGCGTACGAAGTTATGAGGTGACCATTCTTAGTATCTATTCTCCTCAGGTTGTTCTCCTTTTCTTTCTCTCTCTTTCTTTCTGTTGTGGATTCTTCTTTCCCTTTCTCTTTATCCCATCCACTCATTTTCCACACTTGAGCGCTGACTTGCTTAAAGTAGGTTATAGGTTCCCAAAGTACATTATAGACCATAAAAAGTAGACATTGCGAGGCCCAAGTGGGGTATAGGTGACGCAAGTAAACTATTCGCAGATAGCGAGACGAATTCACCCCCGTGCCATCTGTTCTGCCAAAACTGATCGCTCTCGAAAGCACAAGTGCGTGGGTTAGACGTGAGAGAGGATCCGAAGCTACTGCTTTTGTCTGAAGAATCTTGCCGTCTATGAAGGCACCACCGTTTGGAGAAGTTGGAGGTTAGTAGCAAAGTTTGCAAATATCTGCAATAAAGAGGAGTATCCAAGTGTGGTAAAATTAGACCAAAGTTTTAGAGAAGGGTCACGTGGAGATGATTTTCGTCATAGGTACATAGTTATATAGGCATGAGTACCTAGAACGGCATCTCGCACGACGATAGTAACATCCTCACTCTTGCTAGAGCTAGTTTACTCCTACTTTTCAATCGTTTGGCTTCGCTGGAAAGTCACGTCAGCTCACATTAGTAATGTGAAAAAAAGATCGTTTTTGACAGTGTTTATGGACGAGGAGGCCATGATCGTAATTCATATCAATTTAGTGAAGAAGTCTTGCATGGGGCAATGACGTCAAAATATGGCAAATTTGGATATCCTGAAGAGTTTGGTCTTTCCATAAAGTGATAGTATGGCTGGATGAATCCTATGATGCATGGTGCTTATTGTTTTTAGAGATAGTTTTATAAATTGTGACACATTCCTTATTTCTTTGAGCTCATTATAATTATATTTAAACAAAACGAGCTTTTGTCATTACATGCTTGCAAAGACATTACATGCTTGCAAAGAATGATGTCCACCGGCACCTCTCTCGCCTTCCTCACACGAGTGGGGAACTTTTTAATCATGCAGCGGGCAATTGAAGCCAAAACAATAAAAACTTTGCATGTCACACACAATAAAAAGTAGAGAAAACAAAAGAACGTGCGAAAGTTTTACTGTTCTTTTCTTGAAGTTCTTCGATTCTGTTCCAAGCTTTTCCCATAATAAATTTTAACTTTAAATAATAAATAAATAAAAATTAAATAACCAACACAAAAACACAAAAGAATCATGCACGACAAGTGACTATCATAATTCATGATCGATCAGAGATTTCTTTCATCTAGGCCTATCATATGATCTATGTTATCATGTTTCAAGGCTCCACTTTACTTTATACAACAAACAGTGGTGGTTTTATCCGCCCATTCAGCAGCTAGGAAGCACTACCTACCTAGTCTGCACCATATATATGTTCCTTCTACTAATATCATGTGGCTTTCTTTCCTGCCACATCGAGTTTTCTTCTCGAAAGAATATGCCACTGGCCATCGTTCTTGTTCTTGGCCGCGTTCTATGAACAAGGCGAAGTCGTGATCTTGGCTTGAATCATTTCGCTGTTGCTCCACTTGAGCGAGCACCAAGAAGATAGGGATGGTGATGATGAAGATGATGAGCTTGACCTTGATGAAACACTGGAGCCGTGAGCTCATCTCAAATGTCTTTTGGTCGAAGTGGGGTGGTGTTTTAGAATGTCAAGAGACACCATTGTGGCCATTGATGGAGTTGTCTTCTGTGGCAGAGCCACAATCGTGGCGAAATATAATCACCACCATGACATTATGAGGTTACTACTCGGATTGGGATGTGAATATTTAATGCGATTATTTGGCTCATGGCCACGCTCAAAGGAAGTTCCGCACGTATGTGCGCTCATGCATGAAATCATTTAGGCTGTGCTTCGTGAAGGTGTCTTCCATTTACTCTAGAGACCACATTGAAAACCAAATTATATTCAGGAACTCTCAAGCAAGAGAATCCCGAGTTGGATCGAGGGTCAGGGATATCATGCTTTGAGAAATATGTATGTAGGTAGGTAGCTATGACAGATTATTCGCCAAGAGCTAAAATCATTTGCTCGGTTCTTAATACACCAAGTCATCAGGTTCGATGAAATACTTTGCAAACTATCAGTCGCTGTGGCAACCAACTCATGAACTCGTGAATGGCCCTGCCCTCGGCACAGTTGATGCAAAGCGCAAGTCGACCAGCTCGAAACACTTGCAGGCTTCGCTGGAGGTACCAAGGTAGGTGTTCTCAAAACCTGCAACCATATACGTACCTACCTAATAGCACGACGATAATATAATACTGATAATGAGTGGTCCTTCATTGTTTTAATGCTATAATAATCAAAAGGCACAAGTGACGGAGGCTTTCTGTCAACTCATCAAGCCCATACTTCTAAATCTAGATTAGCCAGCCTCGAACTGCATAGGGACTCGGCGTTGGGCCGGGCGCTCTGTCTCTAAAACACGTCCACGTCTTTTTGGCGCTGCTTAAAAACAGAACAAGTTTAGCACGACGATAATATAATACTGATAATGAGTGGTCCTTCATTGTTTTAATGCTATAATAATCAAAAGGCACAAGTGACGGAGGCTTTCTGTCAACTCATCAAGCCCATACTTCTAAATCTAGATTAGCCAGCCTCGAACTGCATAGGGACTCGGCGTTGGGCCGGGCGTTCTGTCTCTAAAACACGTCCACGTCTTTTTGGCGCTGCTTAAAACAGAACAAGTTTGCAGGAAGCGACGAATCTGTAAACCTGCAACTTGGGCGGCAACATGGGCAAAAAACCTGTCCGTGTGAAGGCCTTTGGTAAACAACGGACTCTGGGCGAGGTGGAGGGCGTTTATCTCACAGATGTGCGCTCGATTGTTGAGTGGATGCTTCGTGGTGTGAACGAGCGCAAAAAAGGAAATCGGGCGTCTGTAAAGCGAAGGCGAGAAGAGATCTCTGGAGAGTCTGACAACCAAACCTCCACAGCATTAAATAAAGCAGTCCTTGATGCCCTGCAAGATCCTTCAGGGACAGTTTTTCCTGTAAAAAGACCTCGTTTCACACCAGAAAGAGCGCTTGCAGCAGAAAATGCGTTGCGTGATTCTACAGCGTGCCCTTACTCCACATTTGATGACGTACTTGTAGAACTCAAACAATGGTATGAAGAGGCTCAAACCGAATTCTCTGCAAGTAACCACTATGATGCTGAGAGAGCACAAATCTATACAGAGAGGAATACAATTCCCCAGAAGAGACTCACAAATCGTTGTCTCGATCTTATCTCCGCAGAGCATGCCAGCAAAGATCCTGGCGAGTTGATCTTAGACGTAGCGTGTGGCTCTGGCCTGTGTGTGGCCAGTGTACGCGAGAGCCGACCTCAATCTTTTGTCGTAGGCATCGATAGTGCACCTGCAATGCTGGAGCTTGTGCCTACTTGCTATGCTGACACAGTTCTCGCAGATATGACACAAGGCCTCCCGTTTCGAGATCAGAGTTTTGATTGGGCACTCAGTGTCTCGGCAATTCATTTTGTTCGCGAACCTGAACAACAGCGTCGATTCTTCTCGGACCTTGCTTCTAGTACTCGTAGTGAAAAACAGGAGTTTTCGGCTCAATTTTTTCCTGCAAATCAACAGGATGCAGAAACTATGCGTTGTGCTGCACATCAACAAGGTTGGGGCGATGCTTTGCTTGTCTTAGATCAATCCCATCATCGCAACTCTGTTCGCACCTACCTTCGACTTCGCAAGACCCAACCCGAAGGACATGAATCCAATGGCTTGAAACAAAAAACCTTGTGTTCACTCTACACTGGGGCATCTTGTTTCCTGCAGTCGAGCAACCCAGATGAGGCGGACGAAGAACATAGGAACTGGCTGAGAGATGAGCACGCTCGTTTTGCCCGTAGCTTAATGCGAAAAGAACGGCAAAGCTATGAGTCTGCACTTCAGGATGACTTCAAAATAGAGGCAACGCACTCGCTAGGCCACCGTCTTATTGACCAGTTTCAAGGGCAAGTACCAGATTTAGAAACTGTTAAGGCCAATCTAGATGCAAAGGTATTACCCCTTCTTCATAGTGCTCAAGACATGGCAGGAAACGCAAAATCTTGAATTTAACCCACCGCCACAAGCGCGCTATCACTCTGTAAAATATTCATTTCCGCAGGTGGAAATATCTTTGATGAAACATTATTTACTTTTACTTCATAAATTGATCTTTAAAAAAATCAATTTTCATCTTCTTGATCCACATATTGTGCAGGACAATTAAGGTACATACAAGAACTAGAATTAGCACCCCGAGAACAACATGGCTTCAAGAAAATGAAAACAATTGAAGAAGAGAAACAACTGACTTTACGTGAACAACAATATTTAAAATGTGTGATTTAAAATTGTATTTTGTTTAAAAGTAACACCAACATCAAGACAAAACAACATCAACATAAGTACAAGGAGCTCTGAATCAGTTCTTTTTCGCCACAACTTTACTGATACGCTTGACAATTGACTTGCGGATAGACTGCCGTGGCTTATCCGATGGTGCTGTTACAGTCCCCGGCCCAGCTGCTGGCGAAGTCGCCGAGTTTACAGCGGTCTGGGTCGTAGGTTGATCATCTTCTGCATCTAGCTCTTCTGTTGCAAGAACAGCACCTTCACGAGCAATTAAAAGGTCTTCATCCGAAATAAGCCCGCCTTTAGCAAATACGACCTTGGATTCTCCTCCTAATGTCTCTGGAAGACTTTCTTTAGGAATGTCTTCAAGCAAAGCTTCAAACATACCTTCTTCGGGAAGGACTTGAACCTTGCTCAAAGTATTTTCTGCTAGATTGCTACTCATGGTCTTATACATTTTTTCAAAGACCTTGTGTACGCGTATAAAATAAATCCGAAAGTAAGACTCGGGGTAATAAGGGTCTGCAATCTTTGCCATGGCCTTCACAAACTGGACAACTGCTTGGAGCCATTTAGTCAAACTGAGGAACGAGAATGCCCCAAGGCCCTTGTGCGTTCCTAGATCAACGATCATGATGGCCTCGCCACGGGGATTTTCCTGAAGAGCCATCTCCATTAGGTAAACATTGTGGCGGACAAGTATATCAACACCAACGTTCTCAACCAGCGCTGGGAAATCCACATGAGCCATATGAAAATAGTGCACCGGTCGTTGGTCGAAGTCTTTTCCAGTTACAGCCATAGGCCAGTGATTACGAATAAGTCGTGCTTCAAAGGTCTGTACCAAAGGCCATGTTTTAGTGATATCGTTTGTGCCGTATTCAACACGCCAGCGAGCAGTGTTCTTGAGAAGCTTAACAACCTTCTTCACTCGCAGTTGATGGCCTCGAAGGAATCGAAGGTATGTAAGCTCGCCAGCCTCGTTCAGAAGCCACTCCCGGCCTGGTAATGTGGGCGGGGTTTTTGCAAGTTCTACAACAAGTTTTTCAAGTGCAGCTTGCTCCTCTTGGCTCGCAACAGTGCTTGTTGTCATGATGTATATGTTCTAGAGATATCACGTCTCGACCACGCGATGAATCCTTCGTTGCAGTTCACCAATGGGAGATGCGTTTTACCGCCCGACCACAGTAAGGTAATTGCACAATGAGCCTCCGTGAGCAAACGTGGATGATTGAAAACTGCAGTCAAAGCTCACCCAGCAGACAAGTCACCTTGCAGTCTACGGACCCAGCGCAGATGTGTGATTCTTTTCACACCCCGTCTCGGTCAGTACCTCTCTCTATTGAGATGACAGGATTCCAGCGTCGGGAAATGGAAGAATATTGTGAGTCCTCCCACGACGAGCAGCATACGCGAGCTTCACTATTCCAGGTCTGCTACGACAAACGCAAATCCTGACTATACCGTCAATTTATTGACACATCCATGAGTATTCACCTCCAAGTTGTGCACGTGCCCTCTGTGCCAGATGTTCTACTCTATTCTATATGTTCTATATGTTCTGAGTGTTCCTGTTTGATCTAGACGTTCCAGGGAGCAATTAATATCATGACAGAACTCGTTCCCTGACGTTGGAAATTGACCCGTATCCAGAGCAAAGCGGACCCAATCCTCAAGCTGAGAAGTAGTGAACATTGTCCAGGTCAGGTAGTTTGGTTGCTTGATAGACAACGTTGTTTCAAAACGAGTACGGTCGGCAAAGTCGAAGAAGGACATCAACTACCTTGTGGTGGACTCAAACCAAACGACCGAGACACCTCTTCAGTGAGCTATCTAGCGAAAAACTAATTCCATCAATCTGTGTGGAGCTCTATACAAGTACTACATCACAATTTGCGATAGCTCATAAGTCTTCATAATAGCTACGAGCAACATTGAGAAGTGTTGGCTATCTTCAGGTTTCGAGATTATGGAAACGGCGAAGCTCTGGCACGGTCTAGTCCATGCAGACCCTCCGCCATGCGAAGAGAAGATCGTCTCTGAACTTGATGGTGCAGATATCATCACCGCACGGTTTCCAAACTGCGTAGAAATCAATCTTGAAAAAGCTGACCACCTTCGTGGTAAACAGGGAGCTGATACCATACGTAAAGGCCTTGCTCGTGCACTAAGCTGCTTCCCGCTTGCTGGGGCACGTGTTCTGGCCTCCAATGAAGAGGATGAGCGTACATGGAGACTTGAGGCTTTACGTACAGACTGCGCCGCTGAGTTACGAATCTATGACCTTGATCAAGAGTTAACTGCTCCTTCTCTGCCCATTCCTGGGTCAAAAGATGGCAAGGTTTTTGGTTCTCGGATGTTGATAGCTGCAGTGCAGGTCTTCCCGAACAAAGAAGACACGGGAAGTAGCGATCGCGATCGCAGATGGCGAGCTCGCTTTGTTTTAGCTGGGTGCCATTATCTTTTTGACGCAACAACAATGTGCCACTTTGTCAATTTATGGTCTGCATGTACACAATCCGCTTCAGATACAGAGCTCGATATTTTCCAACAAAATTGGCCTCTGCATAAATCTACAAAGGTGCCTCCTGCGCCAGCTCTAAACTCTTCAGAAGAACTTCGTTTATGCAAGCTCATGAATTTTAGCACACACCCAAACGACACTAGTGCAAATGATGTATTCGACGCTGCCTTAGGTCAAGCTTGCACAGAATCACAGACAGCTCTAAAGGACGTGGAGCAGACAATTGATTTAGATCCTGCACAAGTCTCGATTCTAAAGGATTTTGTACATTCTGAATGTCTCAAAAAGTCAGGTTCATGGGCATCAACTCATGAAATTATTATGGCTCTAGTCTTACAAGGCCTGGCTGACGTGAATGCGAAGAGCGCTTGTGCAGCAGTCAATAATAGCTGCAACAATGGCGGTACTGATAACGACACCCATCGTAAGGAAGAAGGCATTGCAGTTCCTTTCGCTCAAGTGGTGAGTATCCGTGCTCGTTCTGAGTTCTTTCCATCTGAATTTACCGCTGGCAATCCAATTGTGCGTATTTTAGGTGAGGTTACATTGAAGCCACGGAGTAAAAGAACTGTTGCGGAATGGCTTGGCGAATCTGTTTATCTTACTCACAAAGAGGTGCGGCGAAGTCTCAACAGCTCAGATCTTGACGCCGAGTACCGTCTCCATGCATCATTGCGGCATCATCAGCGCGCTCGGGAGGCTGCAATGAGCAGACCCTTTTCCGACGCCTTCATGAATGGGGGTGTTCTGTTCAATTCGTGGTGTCTTGAAACACGCATCCCGAGCACTTCTTCTCAAATGGCGAAGAGAAACACGACTATTTTAGGAGAGCAATCCGCAAGCTCTGTAAATTGCCCCCTCGAGGCCAAGGTGGATACCACAGAGCATGGCATTTGCAAGGAGGACCTCAAAACCGATTCAGCGAACGCTGATGTCAAGCCTGTGGGGGACTCTGAAACGAGTCCCAAGTCAGCAAACATTGGGCCCTGTGCTGATACCGAGCTCAAACTTGGCGTGAGTTCCTGGTTTTCTGCCAAGTTTGGCGCAGATCGAGTTATCTCTGTGCAGGAACCGTCGGGGCATGGGCATGCAATGATTCCTGGCCTTGCACTTGTGCTTCCATCTCACGAGGGCTGCGGCAGAAAGATTGTGATGAACCTGTCAAATCCAACTAGACATGCTTCGGTCAACCGTGCAATCTGTGAGGCTCTCGAGGCAGCTACGAAGCACGCTGCCAAGACCTAGGCCACAAGGCACCGCCAGCGCGGCCCTTTAGTATGTATAGTTGGGTAGGTAGGAAGGAAGGAAGGAAGGCAGGTAGGTAGGTACCTACAGTTATCTTTTCCAAGTTTTAACCCTCCCGCAAACGCATCCTCTTCGAAGCACAATCCAGGCTCGCCCAGCTTACTCTGGCGCAGATTCTGCCCAACTCGCGCTTCATGTGTACATTTAGAGTATATCGAAACTCGGTATCGCAATCAAAGAATCGTTCTATTTTTATTTAACTCTGAGTTTTTACCTATGGGGTTTGACCCGCACTACTGTTACTTAGAATCTGCAGACATTCACCGCTCAAGCGCTTCACTGCGCATCCTTGTGCTCGTTGTTCTGGGTAGCCAGGCTCACAGCAGCGATTCGCCGCCCTTTACACTGCTCCAGCGAGCTCCCGCTTTACATCAGCAAAGCTCCGCATCGCATGCTCGGCTCCAGCTGTAGCTAGCTACCTCAAGTTCGGAACTAGCCCTGCCATCTTCCGCGAGGAACCCAAATACGCCCCCTCCCGCCGCCGCCGCGCAGGACGAGCGTCCTCAGCGCTCTTCCGGCGCCATGGCTGGAGCAGCATCCGCAAACTGCTCCAAACTGCACCAACACCAATTCCACCGTTACTTTGTTTTGCATGCATTACATTTGCAGCAGACGAACTTCGTTTTACTAGAGCGTCATTGTCCTATCCTTCGACTTGGACTGCAGCTCGAAGAACCGGCAAATCTCAGCTCTTGATAGAACTCGCAGCGCGAGACCCTCCACCGCCCTGAAGCAGGCAGGCAGGTCGCGGCGTCAAGTCGTCGTCAAGTCGAGGAGGCGAGTGCAGGCTCGGATTGATCACGGCCTCCCTCTCCTTCGTCTCGCGGAGTGAGTGGAGTGAGTGAGTGAGCATATGATGACTTCGTGGCAGGAACTCCCTCGACAGCGCCAATGTTGACGCCGTCGACGTCACGGTCCCCAGCGTCGATTTGGATTTGGAGCACGTCAGTGTAGGGTTGGAGTGGCGTCAGGCAGCAGCAGCAGCAGCAGCAGCAGCAGCAGCAGCAGCAGCAGCAGCGGACTGGATCTTGGGCGAGAGCGTTTGCAGAGCGAGCTACTCGAACGAAAGGCCTTCCTTCACGATCGACCAAGGAAGAAACGCACGCGAACTCGCTTATAGAGGATCTATCTCGCTCTCTCGCTCTCGTTTGAGGCCACCGCCGCTCCGACCAGCTCCAAGCGGGCGAGAAGAAGAAGATCTCCAGCCTCCAGGTCTCCCGAAAGACTTGGTTGGCAGCGTGGGCTACGAGCTCGACGATTCCAAGCTTGCTTGCTTGCTTGCTGCTTCTTTCTGGGTCAACCGACTGCTCTGCAATTCGCACCGATCGAAGCCACGAGCCTCGTCCACGGCCTGTCTGTCTATCGACGCCAGCTCCGCCAACTGCAGTCGGTTATTGGGTCCCGAGCTTTTGGAGATCGACGGCATCTTTGGTACATACATACATACATACATAATGTATTCCAGGACCATCCGTGTTCGTTCGTGGGTTCTCAAGAAGCGACTCGGCACGAGTGTATATGTTTGAGTGCACGAGTAAATGAATGAATGCTAACCAACCAAAGAAATCCTCGGCTGGAAACCCCTTCGAGACTCAGGTAAACTCGGCTCCGTGCGAGAAGTGGACCTAATGACAGACTGCTCTTCGAGGCGGGACCTGCTCTTTCTTGTGTGGTGTGTGTATGTTGGGCTCCCTAAGGGCTTTGGCTGTGACAGCCTGAAAGCTCTGAAATCTCTGAAAGCCATGAGCCGATCGACATGGATTCAGAGCAGAAGGTGCATCGCAGCAGTGTCAATCAATCGATCCAATCTATCGATCTATCGATCGATCGATCAATTGTTCGTTCATTAACTTGAAGGTTACACTGTGGAAGGAAAAAATCTACCGCACTACTTTATTTTTTAATGTTAAAGTCAAAGTTCTGATTTCAATGACGATGATTTACTACTTTTGTTTTCTTTTCTTTTTAATATTGTTTTAGTTTAATTTTAATTTATTTAATAAAAAAAAAAGGGGGAAAAAGAGAACTTGGAAAGAAAGTTCAATTTTACAAAAATCTATTTTTTGTACTAAATGCCATCATGATAGAATGAATATAAAGAAGCGAAGCAAACTAAATCCTACATCCAAAAAGCGGCCATCAAGTCGGCCTGCCAAAACAGACACCCACTCCTCCAGGTCTGCAAGGTTAGATTCCTGCTGCACGCACTCACTGCAGTGAAGTTTATGAAAGCTCGAAGAGCGATTCTTTAGTTCTGCTGCAACTGCACTTGGGACTTGCTTGAAGGTGCTTTTGCTTTCTTTCTTTCTTTCTTTCACCTGTGTTGCATTTTTCATATCATTGAATTCAGGTACGCTGCTTTGAGAGAGAGATAGAGAGAGAAAGCAATACTTTGCTTTGTTGATCGAATCGATGATCGACTTCGATCGACTTTTCTGATTGGCCAGTCGAAGCTAGATCTTCGGCCTCTGAACGACCTTATGAAAGTACCTTCCTTTGCATCTGTGAGCAGCGGCTTTTAGGTTTTCAGAAACCGCTGCGACATCGAGTTCTAAGAACTTGGGCACTTTTGCGAAGTTCGTAAGTTAGTGAGTTCGTGAGTTAGTAAGTAAGGAAGTAAGTAAGTAGCCACGAAAGAAGTGCTTTTCAGCTCTGGTCCCAGTCAAGATCATATGACATTTCGCCGAATCGTCCTCCCCTAAAGCTATCTGAAAACCATATATATATACATATATCTGTGTGTATGCATGCATGTATCCATGTCTGAATGCAGAGGAGGTCTGTTTATCTGGCCGCAAATGATGAGCTCCCGTCTGGAAAAGGCGGCAGATCGATCGGTTAGTTATTTGTGCCCACTGCCAAACTTCTTCTCCAAAGTGAAGTAAATCAGCACGAAACCAACAGATGAAGGCACAATTCCACATCACTTCAGGCGGCATTATAAAGAAAGAGGCCATCGCCACCATCGACACCTGAACAGTTGAACTTCAAGGCACAGAACTGAGACACGCACTCACTCACTCACTCACTCACTCACTCGAAGATAAAGTCGAGAACTCGGCGGAATCGGGATCACATCCGACCTGAAGTAGCACTTATATCCCTCGAGCTAGCCTCGGCTCTTTGGTACGATCAGATTCTCGCTCGGGAGAAGCCGTTTCTGCCGGTGGATGGGTGGCGAGGTGCCATTTCGATTCTTCATCCACGCATTCGATGTGTTGTTGATTTATTGATTTATTGATTTATTGACTTCGTGACTTATTGATTTATCAAAATAAATAAAACTAAAATGTGCAGAAATAAATGAATAAAACTAAAATAGCAAAAAACAATAAAATGAAGATTCTAACATTTATTTCATGAAATAGACGTCTTGTTGCCTGAATAAACGAAGTGAAGTCAATAAGGCACGCAAGCGTTGCAATTGCACGAGGCGACCCACACGAGACAAACAAACGGAAGGGACCGTTGTGGAAGTAAAAAGTAGAAGATGGTACATTGAGAGAGGTGGCAGTTTCGAAAGGATTGATTCGCAGTCAATCGCTCGAAGTCGATAGAGCTACTACGGTTTTGGGCCTTTTCTAAAAAGTAATTCTGCCTTGCTGGGTGTAGTAGTAGTTTTGAAGGGTGAAGTTTCGAGGTTTCCAAGAACTCTAAATTTTGGTTTGGATAGAAACTCGCTTTCGAAATACTAACTCACTCACTTCTTTGGTCGGGTTTCGAGGCTCGCCTCGTCATGCAATTAACGCCTTTTGATGCCCTTTTTATGATTTGGCAGAGGTCGCAGTGCAGAAGAACGCCGATTTTAGCGGCCTATGACTTCATATTTGTATGTGTAATAAATAAGAATGACAATCACGAACAGAAGAAAGGCTTCTTGAGATGCTCCCGATCTCCTCCAAGCAGGTTCTGGTTTTCCGCGAGCTGTGAAGACGAATGCCGCAACTTGAAGCAAGAGAGTGAGTGTCTTACACTCGGAATCCCTCTCTCTCGCACCGCATTTCTTCGCAGCAGCTGTTTGCGCCGACCGCGGAATTGCCTGCTTCAAGTAAAAGCCACAACAAGCCTGGTTTGCTTTGGTTTCCGTGCACGTCCTAAATTTATTTATCGTTCTCTTCGTGTCATTTTAAGTAGAAGCCAACCTCGTTCATAAATGTAGCCTAATCTTCGATCGCGATGACAACAAAAAGTAATCGAGTGAGATAAATGCAGTGCAATGCAGTCAACAGTGTACCCAACGCCTATAACCAGTGTTGTCGCTGCACAGGCGATCTACGCGAACTGTTTTCAAAGCACAAGTTCTGCCAGCAAGAAGAAAAAGCCTGGATATCAGTATTCTTATGTTGACAATTTATACATAATTTTATTTTAAAATAATTTTTATTTTCATAAAATTATAAAAAATCTAAGACTAAAAGCGTTTTTATTTCGAGTAGAAGAAAGTGGAGAAGTAAAGTAATACAGACTGTTGATCCAATACAAATAATAGAGGCGGTGTTAATTTCGCTTCGAAGTGATCGAAGAAGTTCTCAAAATCTTCTTTCCCACTTGGACTCATGCCAAGAAGCAGACGGCGATTCAGCGAGAGACAGCTATTGGCTACACTTCATTTATACTTTGGCAGTGTTGAAATATGGTCACATTCTCGTTGACAAGAAGTCTGTCAGTCATTCAGTCAGTCAGTCAGTCTGTCTGAGTGTAGTACTTAGGGGTTATTTATTATTGTTCGTACGTTTCCATGCGAGGTTCTATGCCTCAGCAACCGCTGCAGTAGAGGAGGTGAGGAAGCGACACCCACGCCGTCTCTGCAGGCGCATTGGCCAACCAACGCACACGTTGGTTCACTGGGTCGGTTTCCTACGCTATGCTCGTGCAGACGCTGCAGCTATCAAGTTGGCAGAATAGTGTACTTTGCAGACACCAGTTCTGCATGAGGTATAGGTAGGTAGGCTTCTCTCTAAGTGTTTTAGAAGATGTAATTCTAAAGTTGTAACCTAAACTTAAAAAGGAACTGTCCAAGTCGCATTCGACCTAATACTAGGTATATTCAAACAAAGGATGCGACACTCGATGCAGCACTTTGATTGGACTCCATATCGATATGGCAGCGACAAAGCAAAACCAAAACGCAATTGCGAAGCTCGGCCATTCCAAAACATTAATAGAAGAGGCCGAGGAAGCCACGGTCAAGTTTACTAACCTCTTTCTTAATGCGACAGGAAATCGCAAACCCCGCCCGGGGACCAACTATCAGGCTTGGAAAGCCTCTGGTGGTTGCTTGTCTGATTGTAGTTGCATCACTACCTGCTCTGAGTTCTGGCCATAGCTCATTTCAAGAGCTTATTCCGAATGGAGACAATGTCTTCTCAGAGGACAACACTGCCTGGCCAGGTGTTGGCCACAATAGCGCAGGCGGAGGAGGGAGTCTAAACAGTTTTGGCGAGGATTTCCGAAGCGCAGGAGAATCGTGGACCACAGCACTTTGTCAGATGGACAGCGATGGTGATGGAATGACTAATGGAGAAGAGCTTGGAGACCCAGATTGCGTATGGACACAGGGTGACACTCCTACCAGGACAGAAGGAATTACACATCCTGGCGTTGCAAATACTGTATCAACTGATACCAGCAGCTCTTCCACTTGTGAGGACTATGAAGTACCGAGTGGGGCTTCTGAGTTTAACATCACGATGCCAAGCTATTCAATCCCATCAGACGAGAGTACATATGCCATGTATCTTTACGATGAAGCACCTGAGGGTATGAACTATATTACCCAAGTCTCTGCCATTACAGACCAGACTGAGCTGGTTGAGACAATGCGGTTGTACGACTGCGAGGACACAACAGAGCTTAGATCAGCTCTTGCCACAACAGGACCATCAGACTCTATGGGTGGTTGCACGAATCTCATTTTTACCTGGGCAACTGGAGGCGAAGACTTCTGTATGCCTGCAGATGTTGGTCTTGCCTTCAATGCCTCGGCAGGTCGTGTGCTAGTTCTTGAAGTACACTACGACAATACAGCTAGCACATCAGGTCTTTCCGACAGTTCTGGGTTCCAAGTAACATACTTAACAGAAGATGTAGTATCAAATGACTTTCAAACTGCAGCTTGGGGTTGGGTTGGTGCTGAACCTACATCTATTTCTATTCCTGCCCAGACTTCATTCTACGAGATATCAGCATCAAAAGTTCTCCCTTCTGGTCTACCCGACGATGGAATTACCGTATTTGCTACAATGGCATACGCTCGTACTCTCGCCACCAAAGTCTGGATGACTGTCACTCCATCAGACGACGCCTCAGAGGCATATCTGGCATCCTGCTATGCTAACTATGACTTTGATCTTCAGGATGTGTCATCTTTGGATACCTCAATCAATCTAACATCTGGAGATCGGGTTACAGTACATTGTGTATATGACACTTCGGAAGTTACTAGCACAACAAATGGCGGTGAATCTTCCAGTGACGAAATGTGTGTTGGCATGTTTCTTTACTACCCACAAGAGACCATCAGTCTTGAAGCCTTATCATCCGATGTTAGCTCGAGCTCATCCTCTCTCAGTTTGGAATACGACTCCAGCATTAGCTGTGAGAGTGAATCATCATCTTCGACGGCAGATGCTGGAACGAGTTTTAGCGATTGGATTTCCGGAGCACCTTGGCAATTAGGACTTCATGCTATGATGATGTTTGTTGCATGGATCATTCTTGTCCCTGGCGCTACACTTTTGCCGCTGCTTTTCAAAATCAAAGGCAGTCGCATTTGGTTCCTTGGCCATGAAATTCTCGTTGCTTTGGCAATGCTTCTTACTCTGGTTGCCTTCATCGTTATTGTAGTTTACAAAAAGGGCAACAACTTTCAGTCCACCCACGGTAAGCTTGGACTTGCGATCATCATCATCGTTTTTGCACATCTGGTCCTTGCTATAGTGCGGCCCGATAAAGAAGCAAGCTGGCGCACAAAATGGGAGTGGGCGCACCACCTTCTTGGTCGTGCTCTCATTATTCTCGGACTCACGAATGTTCTTCTTGGCATAAGTCAGTATGAGCTCTACTATATGGAGAGTGATTCCGCGCGTGCTTTGAGTATTGCAAGCATTGTCCTGATTGTAATGTTGCTAGTCTTCACTGCTGTTATGATTGTCCGTCGCCGTTTGATTTCGAAATCAGAAAACCCCGAAAAGAATCAAAAGTCTGCGCTCCTTGATGTCGAAGAGCAGGAGGTGGAGAGGCCACGCTCGCCTACAAGAGTCATCGCACAAGCCTAATTAATCATGTTACAAAGACTGTATCGATATTTCCCTACCTTTCTCTTATCGTTGTAAGCAACACAAAGAGTCGCACAAGCACTTCTTTGTTGCATTCTTTTTGCACATCTTGATCCGCACATATTGCATCAGTATGAGAGACTAGCGCAACTTGTATAGCTCAACTATCCGGCAACGCACTTCTCGAAGCTACTCCCATACCCTAATCCTGTTTGCAGAATAGGAGTTGAACAGAGCAACAAATCATATCTATCAACACATTCTTTGCTTGCAAATCCCCATATTTTAAAATAGCTGGCCATAACTCCCGCTCTACTTCCCATGCAGTAAATATTGAGAAGGTTCTCTATGTAGAACCTAGGGTTGAATCAAAATCAAGTCTGACCTTAAACTGACTTTGTAGACTTGATCAATCTGACCTCCTTTGAAAAAAAAAAAGCATCTACCGACCAAGTGTTGAAATTCTTACATGCTTCCTTCCCTCTTCTATGTTGTAAGATAGTGAATGTTGCAATTGACTGCCCAATTATTGCAAGATTCGCACGCTTCTACGTGCAAGGTTGCTGTGAAAGTCCATTATCATAAGTTGCTGAGCTGGACCAAGTTCAGCAAGTAAGCTAGTTAGATCCATAAGGGCACGCAACTTGAAAGCTTTTCTTGTATATACATGTCCGTTACGCTGCATATAAGGAAAACTGATAAATAATTAAAAAACAAAAGTAAAACTAAGAAGACAGAAAATATATCTGCATAGTAAAACAAAACTATTCGTAACTTTATATTTGATATGCTTAGGCTGGAGCTAGTTAGAAAGTACAGACACACAGAGGGTAGTTTGCCTTAGTAGGTGGAATAGAGTTAGGGCTGATTTGGAATACAATATTTCGTTTCCTCCCCATTTGATTCTCAAGGTGGCGACACAGCACGGCTATAAGGCTATCAACGTCTTGCGCTTTCCATAAAAGGCTTCCCTAGCACTGAGGGGTTGATAGTCCAGCTGCGTGATTCAAGGATATAACTAAGCAATAAACTGGACCATCGCCATTTGACCTGCCGAGTGTGGCCTATTGCCAGCTATAAAATGGAGGTGTACTCAATCAACTGAGCATACAATTGATTTTTTGCTCTGACTTTAGTACTTTTTTGCGTTGTTGTCTCATATTCTAGCTTTTTGCGTTGTTGTCTCATATTCTAGAGTTGCAGAATTCGCTGATCCACTCCTATTACAATTAAACGTGGACTGAAGGTGCAAGCAGAGATCTTTCAAAGAAATTGTGACGATGGCGAAACTTACCAATAGCGAAATATTGACGCGCACAAGTGCCGCTACTGGCTTTTCCCATGGTTTATTTAATTGAAGCGATGCCATAAAGTAAAGAAAGCAAGGAAGACTCCCTCTGTTATTTAAGTTGTTAGGGTTCTACCTTTGCCCGTCTTCTGCTGGAACAACTGGACTCATTTAAAGTTACTTTTAACAAAAACGTAGGGCCGTGGCAATCAATTGGGCAAAATGGACATGGGCATATAATATTATGCGCATACGTAGACGATACGCGAGCGCTTACGACAATACTATGATGTTGACAAGGCTGTGTTGCGTATTAAAGTCTGCTTAGGATGCATAATCATGTATGATTCGGAGGTTATCAGGAAACCAGGGAAGCTAGGCAGTGTCAATAGTAGTACTTAATGGGCGGGGAACTTGAAAGAAGGTATAGCAGAACTTGAATTCGGCCTGGCAGTCCGTTTGTGAAATTTGCGATAGAAGAGATATCTCCCTGTTGAAAGCAGTAAACTGCGCATCTGAATATCTATCATGCACCTTCCTATCATAGGGAAACGACATGGAAGCATTGTTGCTACGCGTGAGGTCCAAAATAAACGTAAACAGTCTGTTGCATCTACATCGTCCGCTTCGTCTTCCTCTACTTGCTCCTCTACTGCATCGCCTACAAATGCATCGACATTGACTCCTGCATCACCAACCCGGGGTCGCGGTGGCCCCTACGTTGCGACACTAAGTAGAGATGCGCAACACCGCATGTATTCTGCTCTCGAATCGGAGATTTGCTTGATTCGCGGTGAATACAACCAAAGCGGAGCTGGCATCTTCAAACTCAAAGAAACAACTGGTAACGAGGGTGGAGAGCAAGGCGAGTCTTCAAAATGCGAGTATGAGGTAACCATTTCGCGCAAACCATCTTGCACATGCCCTGCACATCAGATAGAATTAGGGCCGTGCAAACATATATTCTTTGTCATGCTTAGAGTATGCCACTGTAAGGCAGAAGACCCAGTGGTCTGGCAAGAGTATCTCAAGCAAGAAGAAGTTGATACCTTGCTTGGAAGGACCTTCAAGGGCCTACACAATCACCAATGATCTTGAACCAATCTCAACGCAGCATTATGCTTCCTATATCTGATACAAGTTAGAGCGCGTGTTTTGCCTTTCGGACACCAACTCCTCAACTTTGAAGTTCTGCGTCTAGTACATCAGTGTTTACAGTCTGAACAGAAAGAAACAGTATATTCTATTCGAAGACAGGGCTTACAGCATTCTCAGAAAATTGTGTAAAATACATATAGTCTACACTATGTCAGCCTTAATCATTGCATTAGCATATCTTCACTTTTCTAGGGTTCTCCGAAATCGTATACTTCGAGTGCCTACCTAGGTTGTCCCCCCTCAACTACTCTCAGGTGAGACCCTTTGAATAATGTAAAGAGTTGCCCCAGCATGAATGTACTTGTACATGGAATACTCCTGTAGCTATAGTCGCCATCACGACTTCTGTGCATAAAAGGACTGCAAGCTCAAAAGTACCTTTCCTAGCTTTATCTTTAAAAGACCCAATCCAAACCACTCAATGATAAATCGCAACACGAACAACACAAGGCCCTCTTATGAGAAGCTTCAAAACAGACACTGGTAGGTATATGGGTA
Organism: Schizochytrium sp. TIO01; assembly: GCA_004764695.1. NCBI lineage: Eukaryota > Bigyra > Thraustochytrida > Thraustochytriidae > Schizochytrium > Schizochytrium sp. TIO01. The sequence continues at coordinate 3,389,180 of SMSO01000037.1, read as the reverse complement.
CAGGTAGGCAGGTATATAGGTATAGGCAGGTATATAGGTATAGGTAGGTAAGCAGGTAGGTAGTAAGTAGGTAGTATGTAGCAGATGGGTACTCTCGGGAGAAGCAAATCGCTCATCCTTCTGAATTCAGCTGCAAGAGGCGTGAGTAACAAAGCGAATTCAACACCAAAAAGCAGCGGCAATGTGGCCTGACGAGTGGGCAATTCAGAAAGCCGAGGTTGCCACACATTACATCATTTCTAAGAACGGAGGGAGGCCAGCACGGCGACGGTGATATGTCCAGACGCGATCCTTTCTGTGCACGGTCTCTTGGCACACATGTTCAGGAATGAAGGGGCCCGCCCACCTTTGGCTTTGGTTCATAACTCCAAAGATGGCTTTGGGTTGCATTGTACATAATGCATGCTTCCCTTGATGCTCACTGAGATAGCCAAGTGACAGGTTCAATATGTTAGTTATTGTACACAGAAAGCAGTTTTTTAAAGTTTACTCTGTCTAAAACTGGTTGTCTTTTTAATTCTTTACAATCTCAATTAAAAATATGTATTTAGGCCTACCTAGATATAGGGCGTGTATAAAAAAATAACAAATTTAAAAGCATGATGATTAGCTTCACAAAGTGCCTATCACACAAGGAAGTTTAGAGCTGGAAAAGAGGAGAAACAAACTTTGTTCGGATTCTTGACTGAGAACAACTCATTCTAAAGTTAATTGCTTAAAAGCTGAAACGCAACTGCTCTTTGAGCCCATCAAATACAATAATTCTGAATTCTGCTGGTTATACTTTGCAAAACTGAGGCCAGAGTTTTTTATTGAATTTGTGAGACACTGTGCGAATGTCCTTTCCGTTTTCATTGCTTGCAATTAAGTCGTCCTAACTGCATTCTGGAAATTATGATACATGGATGCTTCTTTGCAGCGGGAATATATCAATGCAGGTAAAAGAGCGCAATAATGAACAAAACCAAAACCAAAACCAAAACCAAAACCAAAGTCAATACCAAAGTCGAAACCAAAAGCCCAAGGTATGCAAAGAGACAAAAACAAAAAATAACTTCCTCTCTAAGCTCGCGGTTTCGCTCTTCTATGTTAAAAGTACAGCCGAGATAAGCCATAGCTTATATGTCAAAGATGAAAACAGAAAGTACTATTTTGGTCATGATTGCTCAGTTGCTTTTCATTGCTCTTTTTCCTGGCTTGAGCTACGGATATAGTAGCTATCAGAATCGAATTCCAAATGGCCACAACGTCTACTCTTCTAGTGGGGTCTACTATCCAGGCGTAGGTCATACGCGTGCAAGCGGTGGAGGAAGTCTCAACAATTTTGGTCGGGACTTTCAAAGTGCAGGTCACTCATGGACTCAGGCACTTTGTAAAAAGGATAGCGATGGAGATGGACTATCCAATGGCGAGGAACTCGGAGACCCCAGCTGTATTTGGTCGAAAGGAGACACTCCAACTTATGTAACTGGCATCACGAATCCAGGAGTATATGATGTCGTTGTTAAAAGTACCAATGCTCCTACACAGAAGCCAACGCACTTTCCAACTTTCTCCCCTACTTTCTATCCTACTCCATCACCCTCATGCGGCAAGTCAGTTGGGTCCCGAGAGGTAAATTTGACTATGCCCAGCTATTCCATCACGCAGGAAAAGACCTCGCAAGTTAGTTACCTTTTTGATGGTCTACCTGAAGACAAAATTTACATAACAAGGATTTCCCCTGTCATTGATCAAATTGACATGGTTGAAACCATGCGTTTGTTGGTCTGTGAAAACTCTACAGCTCTGCAATTGGCGTTTTCTAGTCCTGCACAAGGAACCGTGTCCGCACTCAATTGTACTAATTTTGTATATTCATGGGCCGCAGGGGGCGAAACGCTTTGTATGCCCAGTGAATCTGGGATTATGATCAATGGTCAAGATAAAGTATACATTCTAGAGGTGCAGTATTTCAACTCTGCATTGGAATCTAACTATACAGACAGCTCCGGGTTTGAGATAACTTATATCCCTCAAAATCAAACATCAAGCAACTTTCAGCCAGCTACGTGGGGATTATTTGGGGCGTCTACTGATTCGATACTTATTCCTCCAGATGAGCCATTCTATGAGATTGCTGCTAGCAGAAGTTTGCCATCAAGCTTCCCTTCTCGGGGGGTAACAGTCTTGGCTACATTTGCCTTCGCACGTAGCATGTCTACTGGCATTTGGGCTACTGTGAGTCCAGCCAACAGCTATGAAAGCCCATACCTTGCGTTTTGCGATGCTCAATTTGACTATAACCTTCAACAAGTCAATTGGTTGTCCTCAAATATTACACTCTATGCAGATGATCGTCTAACTGTACATTGTACGTATGATTCATCGGGTCGCAAAAATTCAACAACTGGCGGCGATGAACAACTTGAAGAGATGTGTGCTTTTTGGTTCCTTTACACCCCAGCAAATAATACAACTAGTTCTTTGCTGGATGCTAATGTTACAGCAAGCAACACTACTCTTCAATTTGCATATGAAGGGAATCTAACATGCGAGCGCATTCACACAAACTCTCCAACGTCAAGAGCGTCCCCTTCTGGGGGATCACCCACGAGCTCAACGTCCGATATTCCGTCCTCTGCGTATGATTCTTCAAGTTTTGAAAGCTGGATTCAAGGTGCACCTTGGCAATTAGCCACGCATGCTATCATGATGTTCGTAGCTTGGGTTTTCCTTTTTCCAGGTGCAACACTTTTGCCTCTTCTTTTGAGATTTAAAAATAGCACCATGTGGTTTAAAGGCCACAAGTTTCTCGTTCTCATTGCTTGTATCTTATCTGTTGTTGCTTTTGCGATTATTGTTAAATACAAATGGGGCAGCAACTTCAATTCTGTTCATGGCAAGCTCGGGTTGGCAATTTTCGTTATTGTCGCTGTGCACATTGCACTCGCTATAGTGCGCCCGGGACATGACGACGATTGGCGCGAAGCATGGGAATGGGCGCATCATGCATTGGGTCGTGCTTTGTTGATTCTTGGTCTAGTAAATGTTGTGCTTGGAATCAAGCAATATGAGTTATATTACATGCCAAATGCGGCTTCATCAAAAGTAATTCTGGCCAGCATTGTGATTGTTGCTGCAATGCTTATTGTCACAGTGATTTTCGTTGTCCGTCGTTGTCTTGCGGCACAGAAAGAGCATACGGCTGATCAAACACATAACCCTGATGTCGAGGCGAGCACAAATAAATTCAACTCTGCACCTTCTGCCAAAAACTCGTTCTAAATCATCCAAGTTGCTTGCGCAGGTCTTCTGCAATGGTAGTTCTTTGACTCTTGAAAAGATAATGTAGTAGTTAACTTCCTTATTTTATACCAAACATTTTTTGTTGTTGCTAAGGCACTATAATATTGATTTAGACAATTACATGCGTTTCATTTCTTTTGTTTCTTGGTTTGACGCTGAGAAACACTTGAACATAAATCGAGAAGCTTGCCTCGGCCTCAGTGCAGATCTCAAAGAAGCATCGGGCGAAACGAAGAGAAAAGAATATCAAAGAGTGAGGCACAGTGTTGGCATTTAACCTTCGCTGGTTACTACGGGCAATCTGCTGATGCTTGTCGCGACATATCCCCAATCTTCGGTTGATCTAACTAACCACACGACATTTAAAGTACACCATAACCAAGTCATCTAATTGTTTCAAAATAATAATAGGTGTATACAATAAAAAGAATAAATATTTTTAGCAAGCGCAAGCTAAGGTGCGAAGCTAACCACAATTATTCAGAGTGATATCTACAAACTCCCAACCCGCTTTCGAAAACGCTCAAAAGCTCTCTCACCCATAGTCTGACTATCGAACGTACGTCTTACGATTGAATCGTGGCCAGCGCATCACGCCCATCAATATGCAAGTCTATCAGAGAATCATCAATCGATAAAGTCGGTGTCTCTCACTGTCAAAGCCCCATTGTGGGCTTCCAGGTACACACCCACATGAGAAGCATTCTCGAGTATGTCATAAACACCAAAGCCAAACCTGAACATCGAATGCCGATCAACTCCGGGCCAGCTCGAGCTTCGTGTTCTCCTCGAACCATGCGCAGCTCGCTTCCGCGGAGTCGAGTCCCCCCTCCCTAAACCTTTAGCGCCGGTGAGCTTCTGGTAACGGAGCTAGCTGCTGGAGCCAGGTGACCTTTGCATTGTTTGCCCTCCTTGTGCGCCGGAGTCCTTCGAGTCCCTCGTCGACGCCAACGATCTCCTCCAGGGCACGCTATAAGGACACACAGCGGATCGTTGACGACTGTGAAGCCCGTGAAATTCAGGCGGCGTCATCAAAGTCGCGGCGATGACATTGGTATCCCGCAACCTATAGCAACAAGGACGATAGAAGGGCGTACATAGACATGCACGAAACTACAATCATGAAATTGAAGGCAGGTCTGCCTTTGATACCTACGACGGCATTTTTGAGTGGGTGGAATAAATCCGTGTCCGCCAAAGTCCGCCCATGCGTACGAGATGGCAATCTTCACGCGCCGAGTAGTTTGCTGTTTGATTGCATGTTAGGTATTCCTCCTGTTTCAAATAATGGCAGGCGATTCTGTTCCGAGGTATTTATTTATTTGTTTATTTATTTTATTTATTTTGCTGTCTCAAGAAGAAAACTAATCGAAACAAACTTGAATGTAAGCACTATCCTAATAAGTAGGTAGTTATCCCGAGCATGGTCAGAGGCAGAGTAGATTCATCCGGAAAGTGAATTCTCCGAAACATTGTTGATCTTGGAAATGAAAAGTCACAGGCTCCCTGAAGCGAGTGCTTACTTTCTTGCTATAGAATAGCGCGCAGTCTAACCAATCTTGATTGGCCCTCCTATGTCTTGCTTGCCAAGGTCTTATTTAATAATAAATATTATTTTAAATTATAAATTAATGGGGAAAAAATAAATGTAAGTTTAAAAAAAAAAAAAAACTATTAAAAAAACTATCCAATTAAGAAACAAATTAACTGAAACAGAAACCACACATCAACACATGAAAGGTTCTTTCTTGTGTCCATCGCCTGGAGAGAAGCAAAAGATCAATATCGGCATCAGATCTTCTTGGTAAACTGGCAATGCCCTAACAATGAGTGCCCCTTCTGCGCAGAAGCGAAACCCGCAGCGACTATCGTTTCAATACCCTTACCGGAGAAAGGAAATAATGCCGTCAAATGAACAAAATGAATAAATGAACAAAATGAATAAAATGAATGAATGGATACCTAAATACAAGGTGGTACAATGCTGCTTCTTCTTCCTTTGATTTCTGGATGGTCTATCTTTATGAAAGAGAAATAAACTATTCTTTCTGATTTTGAGTAGCAAAGTCTGAAATTCTCTTTAGCTACGCACATTGGGAATTGCAGTAGAGAAACAAATAAACGCCAGTTTGCCGGGACATGTTCGAGGCCACATTTCAATTCGGCTCGTTCGATGCAAACTCCAACCTGAGGTATCACTCATCAGGCTCGCCAACTCGGTTTTATTCACCGTCTTTGCAAAAGGTCGATGGACGAGTCGAGTTGAGCTTTGGGATAGTTCCATTTACGGTAAAATCATTGAATGAACTGATGAGGTTTTGATTAAACACTTACACTTTCTTTAGAAAGCAATAGCTAACAACAACAAATGAACTAATGGACAAATAGAATTGCCCGTAAGTGGCCCGTAAGTGTGAGTGACACGGACGAAAGGAGCCTCAGATGTGTTTGCCTTCATTTGCATTCATTCATTTGCATTCATTTGTTTGCATTCGTGTACGTGTGTATGTACGTGTATGTATGTATGTATGTATGTATGTATGTATGTATGCACTGTACGTAGAAAACAACTCACCCTCACATCCAGAGATTTCCAGCACCACCAAAGACGCGGAAGAAGGCGAATTTAGCGAATGCTCGCTTCGAACTAAACTCAAGACCCTCAATTGCAAGGCTGTCTGCTGCAATGGCGAAGAGATGCCGATGGATGCCAACTCGTAAGAAGCGCATGTCTGAGACGGAAGCGGTGGGGTTAAAAAGTTGGACGAACCCGAGTACTGAAAACATGGATAGCTCGCTCCATACGTGCATGCGCATTAAAAGCAAGCTTCATCAAATTCAGCCCTGACACAAGTGCAGAGAAGAAAGCAGTCCAGATTGGTGTCGAGGCGGATCAACAAAACCGAATCGAAGAGGCACTGAGGCTCGAACCTGAAGTTGAGGCCTCGCACCTGCTGGAAGTGCTGGACCTGCTGGACCAGCAAAACAGCAAAACAGCAAAACGGCAAAACAGCAAAACGGCAAAACAGCAGCAGCAGCAGTCGCGGCCATTTCACCGGTACTCTTGGGACCCGAGGCGGTTGAGGGTAACCATACTTCAGGAAGGTCGAGGCAAGTGAACAATACAAGTTCGTTTGCGAGGAGGAAGCAGGAGTTTTGAGGGACAAGGACTTCGCTGGCGTAAGGTTGAATCGAGAGCAAAACCCGAAACCCGAATTTCGTGGCACGGAGATTAGACATTGGACACGAGAGAGAAGAGGAGGAAGGCCGAACCGGCGAAAGGGTCCTTGGTGAAGGCGGAGCGCACGCAAATTCGCCAGAGGTGTTTCCTTGGGAGAATGAAATCGATTGAGGTGGTTTGGGCTTTGATCGCTGCTGTATCTGGGCCAGTCCTTACGCTGGCAAAACCAGAGTTCCTTGAGAACATACCGAATGGTAGGCATGTGCGAGCTCCAGATGGTAGCGCATGGCCTGCTGTAGGACATGTCAACGCGCTTGGAGGGGAGGAACGCAATCCTTTTGGCGATGATTTTGAACATGCCGGCAGAAGGTGGACTCAGCGACTCTGTGAGATGGACAGTGATGGCGATGGACTCAGCAACGGAGTAGAGCTTGGCGACCCGTACTGCGAGTGGAGTGAAGGCGACACACCTCTCTATTCGAGTGGGATTACAAATCCTGGAGTAGCAAACTCCTTCACCGCAACATCTTCGTACTGCGATTCTTATGAGGAGCCCTCGGGAACCCTGCTTCTGAATGTGACCATGCCAAGCTTTACAGTGTCCAAGGGCGCGTCGCCGAGCATCCGATACCTGTTCGATGAGTTGCCATCAGGTACAAACTATATCACTCGAATTTCTGCCTTGGTGGACGAAACTGATATCGTGCAGAGCATGCGGATTTATGACTGCGAGGATACCGCCGCTATCCGAACCGCTCTGTCTTCACCCGCGCAAGTAGATACCCTTGAGGGCTGTGGAAGCACAGAACTCATCTACTCATGGGCTGTCGGCAGCGCCAGCTTCTGTATGCCATCCGATGTTGGTTTAGAGTTCAATGGCACTGGACACATCTTCGTTCTCGAAATCGACTACGATAACACAGTGGGATCATCTAGTAAGGCAGATACATCTGGTCTGCGAGTATACTATTCCCAGTCTAGCGATGTTGACAGTTCTTTTCAAGCAGCAGCTTGGGGATACCTTGCTGTAGACGAAAGTGCTCTTTCAATTCCAGCAAAGACATCGGTATATGAAGTTGCAGTTTCAGAGATACTCCCCAACTCTATTCCAGATTCGGGTGTCCAAGTGATTGCTGTCATGAACAATGCCAATTCTTTGGCCACAAACATATGGACTAGTGTGACACCTGCAAACTCATCTTCCGATTCTATCTTAGCATCCTGCTCGTCCAACTACGTTGCGTACCTTCTACAAACTGAGGAGGTGGAAAGCGACATTACCCTTGAAGCTGGTGACCGACTTAATCTTCATTGTCAGTATAACTCTGCTAGCGAAAGCTCTGCAACCCTGGGCGGCGAGGGAAGCTCCAACGAGCTGTGTATTGGTATGTTCTTGTACTACCCAAGTACAGGGTCAGCTTTACAAATTACTTCAAGTGATATTGAGACTGCGTCTGGAACTGTAGAGTTAAGCTATGATTCTGAGCTCTCATGCGGAAGCGGTGAACTCACCTCTCCAAGCTTCAGCTCCTGGATTTCCGATGCTCCTTGGCAACTAGGTCTGCACGCAATCATGATGTTTGTGGCATGGATCCTGCTTGTGCCTGGTGCTACACTCATGCCAGTGTTTCTCAAGCGTTTCAAAGGGAAAACGTGGTTTATCAGTCATCAGTATATTGCTCTTTTGGCAATTGTCTTGACTTTAATCGCGTTCTTTGTTATTGTATCGTACAAAGCTGGTGCAAATTTTGAGACCACGCATGGAGTACTAGGTCTTGTGGTTGTTATTCTTGTTCTTATTCACATTATTCTCGCTTTCTTTCGTCCGCATCCTGGTGATAACTATCGCGATGCTTGGGAATGGACCCATCACCTTCTCGGTCGTTTGTTGTTGATTCTTGGCCCAGTTGCCGTGGTGTTTGGCATTGACGAATACGAGCTCTTCTACATGCCCAGTGATTCGGCCGATTCCTTTGAAATTGCATGTATCGTCATCGCTGCGCTTGCTGTTGTTATTTCTTTGGGGGCACTGGGCAAGCGAATCTGGACAAAGGCCAAGGGGGGCTCTGATGATTCTAAACAAGTTCCCGCTGGCGATCATATCAGCAAATCCGAGATTAGCCACACCTAATAGCCAAATCATAGGCGTGAGTGATTAACAGGCATCTCCAACAAGCAAACGACTGTCTGGTCGTCAATGTCATCACTGTCGCCATATGTTTTAACAAACCAGAGCGTGCGCTCAAGTCCTGTCTTTCTATAAAAATCGGCCTACTTTACATGGCCTTAGTCCTGTCGAATGATTCTTACAAAGTTAACGTAGGTTTCGAAGTAATAATATTCACAGAGTTCTCCTCTTGCTTTCTTCGTTCATTCACCAACCACACGTTTGCAAACACCATCTCAGATTCTGGTGGAGGTATGTGTGTGCAAGCCTATCGTAAGTTTGAAGCATTTCCAGTTTGTCTCTTGGTACACGCAAGCATGTCTCTCTGCGAGTGGCCTCCTTACAAAGTAGCGTAGCACTGGCTCACCAATCGACTTATACATCATACTTTCCATTCTCAAGCCTTTCCAAAGAAAGTAAATAGATTTTTGTTTTTTAAATGGAAAAGAATGAACGAGAAGAAGTTCATTTTATTCCTGGAAAATAAATTTTAATTACAGTTTTGTTATCCAAAAGTTAAAAAGAAAACTTGCCAATAAATGGAATCATCCAAACTTGTGAAAGGAAGGTTCTGTAACTTTGCCTTAGTGACTCCAGGAGGTTATCCGAACAAAAAAACAGCCTCCGTAATATAGTACTGATGCTCCACGGATCGTTTTTCTTTTATATAGCCAGCTGATCTTTTCTATGCACACGAATTCGAAGTCCCATGTTGGAGCCCTGCACATGTCCGCGTGCATCGCCTATGGGATGCATCTCAAGCTGGGTTTGGGATGGCAGCAATCACCAAACTCCAGTTCTGCTGAGCTGCGAAAGTCTCGGTGGAGGCAAGCGTGTACAGCTCACTTTGACGTGGAGCTCTGGGGCTAAGTGAACGGACGAGCTGCTTTAGCTGAAAACATGTCTCCAAGCAGTGCGCCGACAAAGACGAGTAAACTTGGGTTGTCAACACCGTTTGGGCACAACCAAAGCAGTCCTGCAAGAGTAGCACTTGCATTAATAGCAGTTCTGGTAGCACTCCCAGTCCCAGGCGTCGCGCGCGAGGAATACCAAGATCGCATTCCTAATGGAAAGAAAGTTTCCATTGACGATGGGTCCGCCTGGCCTGGCGTTGGCCACATGCGGGCTCAAGGAGGCGGCAGCTTGAACCCATTTGGTGAAGACTTCAAGTCAGCAGGATACCAATGGACTGAAGATCTATGCAATAAAGACAGTGATGGTGATGGCCTTACGAACGGTGTTGAACTCGGTGACCCGTACTGCGAATGGCAAGTTGGAGACTCTCCCCTTTTCGAGGCAGGAATCTCGCATCCTGGATTCGCAAGTACAGTGCGCTCGTCATTCTCGTACTGTGACACGTATGACGAGCCAAATGGAACGTTAAGCTTCAACGCAACAATGCCAGGCTACACCGTGCCATCCAAGGAGACAACATACGCAAAATACTTACTAGATAATATTCCAAGCGGTATCACGTATGTAACTCGAATTGCACCGATTATTGATCAGCGCGATGTCGTTCACCATATGCTCCTGTATGATTGCGTAGATAACGATGAAGTACGCAGCGCATTCACCACCCCTGGAGAGGCTGGGACAATGGCGGGGTGTGCAAACCTTGTTTTTGCATGGGCTGTTGGTGGAAACGAATTTTGCTTACCGGAAGATGTTGGCTTTCGACTTAATGGCACAGGTCATGTTCTAGTACTTGAAATTCATTACGATAATCCCCAAACGCAAGCCAATCTTGTCGATGCGTCAGGCTTGCAACTATACTATTCCTTAGCTGCAAATGTGGACTCCTCGTTCCAAGCCGCTGCTTGGGCGTGGATGGGCGCAGCATTCAGCGAAATCTCTATCCCTGCTGGTCAGACATACTACGAAATCTCAGCTACTGGAATTATGCCAAATGTTCTTGGATCAGGAGGAATTAATGTATTTGCTGTTTTGGAACATGGTCATAAGATCGCAACCAAAATATGGACCACAGTCACACCTGCTAGTACAGCAAAAGAGGCGTATCTAGCATCATGCAATTCAAACTATGATTTTGATTTGCAAGAAACCAAGTCTATCGAAGACCAGCTCAATTTCAACGTTGGAGATCGAATTACTGTACATTGTGTTTACAACTCCGAAAGCCGGAGTTCTACCACAAGCGGTGGCGATGCAACCTCGATGAGATGTGCATGGGCCTTTTCATGTATTACCCTGCTTCAAGCGTAGAGCTTAGAGCTCTCGTTCATGACGTAACTCTGAGTACTACACCCCTTGCCCTCGAGTACGATGCATCTCTTACCTGTGGTACAGCTACGCAGACTTCTGCCACATCATTTGGAGAATGGATTTCTGGAGCTCCATGGCAGCTTGCATTTCATGCATTGCTAATGTTTGTTGCATGGATATTTATTTTCCCTGCAGCAACTATGTTGCCTCTTTTTTTCAAGGCAAAGGGCGGTAAAATATGGCTTTGGGGCCACGAGATTCTGGTGGTTTCTGCACTAACTTTGGTATTAATTGCTTTTATTGTGATCGTCACATACAAAAAGGGAAGTAATTTCAACAGTTCCCATGGACAGCTTGGCTTATCAATTCTGCTCTTAGTTGTGCTACACTGCATTCTTGCAATGCTTCGTCCAGAGCACGAAGCTCCGCATCGAAAGACTTGGGAACTTGTGCATCATAGTATTGGCAGAATCGTCATTATTCTTGCATTGGTCAATGTCATTCTTGGCATCAAGCGTTTGGAAGAATACTATATCCCAAGTGACGCTGCGGTGCCATTTATGATTGTATGCATTGTTATTATAGCACTATTTGCAATTGCTACACTTGCTTTTATGTGTTGTAAAAGCAAACCGAAAAAATTGACTGTCAATTCTGAGAGTCTATAAAATGTTATAACAGTCTTATTCCCTTTAGAAGTTATAGTGATATTCGAATGATACTAAAAATAAAATTCCTATCTAGAATTGCGAGCAAGCATTTTCAAATCATATGCTTGCCGTTGAACACGTTTGCGTGCTAGCCTTGCATCCTCACATTCTTGTTGATGCTGTTGAACGTGTTTCGCATATTGTTCAACTCTAGCAACCTGGTCCCGACAGGTCATGACACGCGCCCGGTGCTCCTTCGACCAGAGATATGGATTTGGTCGCGTTGGTTTGTGCTCATGCAAGTTCCACATTTTTGCAGTCTCCCACCGTGCATCATTAGATGCAGTGTCCCAATTTGGATGCTCTGCACGCATCCATGTTATAGTCTTATAATGTTGTGCTAGGCATCTTTGCCGAGCTACAGCCGAATTGTCTCTCGCGGGGACATATTTCACTTCCTCTAAAATTCGAGCAGAGAGAGTCTCCGGTGGTGCCTTTCTTTCAAGGCGGCGAAATGTTGTACTAGGCTGCAATAAGTGTTTGGGATACTGGAAATTTTCACGTGCACTCTCTGCCCGATGCCGCAGACTTCCAGTAGTTTTTGCTTGGCTCAAGAATTTGACATCGAGCTGTTGCTGTGCATTAATCTCGATCTGGTGTTGTTCTTGTTGATCTTGGCGTTGGTTAATATTGAGTCTAATAAGCTCCTCATCTATTTCGACACGTCCACTTTCGATAGCATGAACATTTCGGTACAGAAGATGTAAATTTAACGAAGGAACTTCGACTTGAGGCTTGGGATCATTTGATACCACGCCACATTCCTGGCTGTCATACTCTTTTGTGATTTTGGATTTGGTCACATTAGGAGTAATAATTTTACGCCCACGGCAGAAGCGTACTGAGGTGTTTCTTTTCGCGTAAACTGGAAAAGCAGTTGAAGGTTTTAAAACATGGTGCCTTCTAGATATTGCAGGTGCTGCTGAGGAATCATGAATAACTTCTGGTACAGCAGGTGAGCTTGAGGTAGTACTCGGTAGTCTCCCGTCATCTATGGCATGGAGAGACGGAAGGTTGTGTTTACCCACGAGCTGTCGCTCCCCGCGACGGTGCATAGTATTATGAAGTGAGGTTCGTCCTCACGAAGAATCGAATTTGGGTTTATTTAACTAGAAACCAACGAGTTCTTATTTTAACAACTGCACAATAATACATCAGCATCCTCAAGGAATTGGTTTATGTTGGTTGCTCTTGGAAGACCATACTCGATCAAGTGAGAAACATTCTCTCTTGATTTTTCTATTTCCTTTTTTTTTTTTTTTCAAGTCTTGTAGACGTTTGGTTCAACCTTCCAACTCTAAGTCGATAGTTCTCACAGTCTCTCTTCAAGTCTAAATTATAACTAGAAAGAAAAACGGATCTATTGTAGATGAAGTGAGATAGTTGGTATAATGGATATCCCTGCTTCATGCGGGTACAAAAGACACAGGAACACAGAGGAAGCCTCGTGTTCTTTGCATTTTCTCACACAACAAATCTCTCGTAAGATTGTAATTGGTTAATTTTTTCTACAAAGATAAGAGGAACGATCAAAATCGCTAAAGAAGAATAAGATCTACGGACAAGAGATTGTTATCAATACGGAAACACAGAGAAGGCGTCTTCTTCTTTGTATTTTTTCGCACGCATAATCGATCGTAAGATTGCAATTTATTAATTTGTTCTGCAAAGAAAAGAGGAATAATCAAGATAGCTAAAGAGGAATATGATCTACAGATAAAGAGATTAGTCCAGTTCAACACTGTGGACTGCGCAGAAATCATCCCAACCTTTCAGAAGTTGTATCTTGATATGACTGACATCTTTTGCTGGGCGCTCTACAGTGATTGTTTCAATCTGCAAGCGACCGTCGGTATCCCCAATGCTTGCCTCCCCAATTGTCTCCCACTCTGTTGGCGAAGCGGAATCGTGTAACGAGGAAGACTCTGTGGAGGCCAAAATCGCGACTTTTTGCACGTTTGTTGTACGCAATCCAATGCGCTGAATTGTTGAAACATCATCGAGGCGAATAATCACCTCCTGGGGAAACAGGCCAGTGGTCATCCAAAAAGATCGGTCATCTTCGTCCAGAATGTTCTGCGGCGGATGAGCCGGATCAACGCTTGTTGGCGCCAACACTGTGGCGCGTGGTCCCAGAGGTCCTCCATTGTCAGCCATGGTGCTTCCCTTAGGGCAATCACAAAAGCAAAGAGTAACAGCAAATCGATAAGAAGAATGGCAGTGTTGTTATGCATGCAACTTATAACGCGACCTCTTGTACAGCTTTTAATGGAGTGGAACTCTCAGTGCCTCTCGACTTGAAGATGCACCCTATTCTCCAGCAAGGAAGGTCCCTTTGACCCGTGTGCTCCACGCTTGGGCTAGGTAAGCCACGTGTTACCAGTTATGGTCTTGGCTGCGCACTTGAACTGCGCCGCAGACAGACTTCTGCTGTTTAGATTGATCAAGGTTGAAAATAAGTAGTGCGCTGTAAATACGGGCTTCTTTAAGAAGGGGACTGTTTGGAGAAGACAGCCCATAAATCCGTTAGACCATTTGTTAGACCCATTAAGGAGAATTTAAGTTGCACACCTTTATCAGAGCTTAAGTCTTGAGAATGTGCGTTTAATGGCGCGCATGCATTATCCCTCATCAATAACTCTTAAGTATCTATCTTATAGTTTTATTTGTGCACATGATCTTATTAAAATGTGAAGAGAAGAGGCGCGGGATTTTGTCTTGCTCACCTAAAACCAATATTGCGTGCAGAAGCTGTTTTTTTTTCAGTGCTTTGGACAGAGCAAACACTGTTCTTTCTCTTCATCTCACTGTATTGAGTAAACGGAGCAAACAGCACTCGGAGCTATATCGTGAGCGTGCAAGTGCTACGTACACACGTATCGTATAGCGTCCTCCAAATCTCTTTAGACGCCCAGGAAAATGCAACATCAACACGAGCATTTTGGTCAATGGCTCGAAGTCATTGACCGCGAAAATGTCATTGCTGCAGACCTTCTCAAGGCAAAGGAAAAGAAGAAGCTGTACAAATCGACACATTGTCCTAAGCAAAAACCTACGTATTCTACTTTCACGAAAAATGTTGCTTCTGAAATTCCAAAGGATGCCATTCCGGCACCCAAGCCTCAGGTTCCGCTACGAACTCATAAACCCAAGTTAGGACTTCAATCTTCGAAGAACTTTGTTGTCGCTAATGCTGTAGAGGTGATTGTGGGCGCAAACAAGCTGCGTAAAAATGTACAACAACCCCGCAATGGCTCTAACCAAGAATTTGATCGCTATGTCAACAAACCCGACTTTGGCAAGAGACCTGCCTATTTAGATGATGTAAAGCAGTCTATTGCGATGGAGAAGGAGGTTCTTCAAGAGTTTCTGGATGAGTTGAACATTTCTTCTAACCAGGCTAATGTTACAGAGAGCATGGCTGACGCAGACAGAGAAATACTCATCAAGCAGCTGAAGCGAAAATGGGGTCTCATTAACTCACACTATCAGAAGGCTTGTGGAGGGGCTGAATCAAACACAAAGAAAAAATTGAAAGAGCGCTATGAACGCGAGCTGCAGCAAATTGAAGAGGACATTAAACTGCTTTCCAGGGGTCGCATTTCTATTCTCATGGAGTAAGGTTTTAGTCAAAAGGAACTTGATCAGCTTCAGAGTTAAGGGCGTAACATCGATAGCCAATGAGACCTAGATTATATCGACTTTGTTTGCACATCAATATAGCAGAATACAAGCCTTTAAAAAAAGCCAATCCAACTCTAGAACGTAGTACAATTAATTGATTGTTTTATATTTCTTTCTTTCCTATATATCTGCGGTTCGGACCTGTGCCAGTTCAACGAAAACCTGGTCGTTGAGTATTATCATATTCGTAAATACATTTTACGTCCGTGAAATAGCCGCATTGCATGCTCTGCAAAGCCCTGAGCAACTCAAGAACGGCCTTAGGCAAACTAACCTAATTTCAACTATAAAACACCTTATAAAAAATGATTTGATTGATTTTAAAAATTAGTTAAACGTTTTCTGTAAAAAAATAAAAAAGTTTGATATTATATTTGAGAAATAAAATAAAGAATATAGGAGGTATATATAGTTATTTATAATGAAAAAAATAGATATATCTAGGGCTATATCTTTGAGCGGAAATCAAACCAGTTGGATTGAACCAAAACTAGTTCAATCGCGTCTCACCTGAGATTTAGTTAGAGGCTGCTGGTTCGGAGTTGCGTATTCTAGACATTTGCACTCTCAAACTTGCTACAGTTATATTCCAAACAGGATTCTGTTTCCGTCAGTTCTGCGCGGAAGATGTCTGGGCGCTTTTGGATCTTTGGTTTGGTCTTGGTCTCGGCTATGATCGGGCTTGCAGTTTATGAGCCCAAGTTGGATGAGGACAGAGTCCAAGGACTTCGCGTTGTTGTCACAGGCTGCACATCTGGAATCGGGCTCGAGATTGCGCGTTTGTACGCGCGATTGGGTGCCAAGATCATACTGGTAGCCCGAAATGAAGACAAGCTTCGGAGAACACAGCAGGTTTGCCAAGATCTCGGTGCACAATATGTTGACTATGTCCAAGCTGATCTGAGCTCGTCTGATGAGACTGTCTATTCAGATATCATTAAATCATCAGTGAAAAAGTTGGGTGGCCTAGACTCACTTGTGCTTAACCACATCAGCACTGTTGATCAGTATCACCAGAAGGGGTGGCATAAGGTTCAGGATATGAGTATAGTGCGGCGACTTTTCGAAGTGAATGCGTTTTCTCACATGGCACTTGTGCATGCAGCCCTAGACCCATTATCGGCATCAAAGGGGAAGATAATCTTTGTGTCGTCTGTGACGGGGGTTCGTGGGTTGCCAAATGTCGCACCATACTCGTCAACGAAGCACGCTATGCATGGTTTCCTAGAAAGTTTGCGGATTGATCTTGCTATTGCAAAACTTCCTGTTGATATTACAATGTGTATCATTGGCAACATTGACACTGAGAGTAACCGTAAAGCTGTGGAGGGCACATCTTTGGCCAAAGCACAAAGGGCTAGTCCTCAGGAGTGCGCCTACGCGATTGTTCGGGGTGGAGAAACTCGAGCACGTGATGTGTTTTTCCCATTTGGCGTAGTGTATCCTTTTCATTTACTAAGCTCAATTGTGCCGCGTGCAGCGGATAGCTTGCTTGTCTACCTGTATCAAAATGAAGAACTTATGCAGTATATTTGAGTTAATCGTGATAGCTCCGTATATAAATTATGCTTCTTCATGTCACTACCAGGAGATTCTCTGTATATTTGCGAGCTATCGAGCCTAGCCTGAGATCTTTCAACTAAATAACCAAATTTTCCTCCTGTGAAGAGATCTTGCTGATGCTGATGAGATTTGTAAAATCAATTTTATATCACAGAATTGGTTCACATATTTACAAAGAAAAAAAATGTTATTCATAACGCAAGAGAGGCGCTACATTTATTTTAGGCTTACTTGTAAGCTTCCCATGTATATAATTCCTTTTACAAGGGATGCATGCGTTGAGAAGCAGTGCGTTATATAGTCATTGCTTAATTTTGTTGCCTTAATAGAAAGATACTTACAATATCACCCTCATTGTCACGTGGACTGAAAGGTGACTTCACAAACCATACGAGACGCGAAAGCTTGTGCGAGGATAACAATAGTGGTCAAATAGTTTTCATAGCACCTAAACTGAAAGTCAAAAGCTCAGTTTTGTGTGGTGCTGTTGTGTTTGTTATCATAGCTAGAGCTAGCATCATTTTGAATTTTGTTCGAATAACAGTCATTGTGCACCGATGATGCAGCTGCAGAGACAGTGGCAGGGTGAGCTGTAGTATCATCGCCACTACCCCAAAATGTTGCTGATAGTGTTCTCGAGAAAGAGGTCACAGCTTCCCATACAATAGCAACGCGGGACGTGGAGTCCTCCTCTTGGGTATCTTCCTCTTCATCATCATCATCAATGTGGTTGTTGTTTTGATTTTCGTGTTTAGGATTCTTGCTTGAGTGCGTTTCTTGAATGCTACTATCTGCCCGCGGCAGCGCTGGCTCGGAAACAACAGTTTTAATGGGGGAGGGGCCAGACAGGTGCTTTCCAAGATAGCTACGATTGGATTTTCTCTTTCGAAGGGGAACAGATTCCAGAGCACTCAAGGGAGTGGCAGCCTCAAAGTCAAGGTTATGGAGTGCTGAGCAACCAAGGATTACCTCAGGAAGCTCAGTAGCATCATCTTCAGCCTGAATAAGGAATCCGCCACGAATGCGAAGCTGAGTTGACATATCCTTTAGCTGATGATAGAGTCCCCGTAGAAACACATTGAAACGATGTACTTGAATAGTAACTTCGAAACAATTCTTGGTACGGTGGAACTTGAGAGTTCTTTTCAACACAATTGGTTTACCATTGAACTGCGAAAGTTTGGAGTTGTATCCAAGCTCGTCGAAGTTGAGAGCACAGGCAATGACCTTGAAGCGTTTGCGCATAGCTTCGTTAGTATCAATCTCTGATACAAAGCGCTTTAAGAGATCGATAGCTGGCTTGGGCTTGGAGTCATCCAGAGCTTGCGCAACTGTCTCAGGTTTGATAGAGAAATACCAGACGAGGGAGGCGCCGCCTTGGTCTACGGCACCAAATGCACCGGCCTGTTTCAATGGTAGTTGAATGTTCACAATAAACAGACGAGGCAATCCACTGGCATTGATAAGGTCAATGTTGTCTTCGGGACGAGGTTCTGGGAGCGCAACTGTTTCACAGATTAAAGGTATTTTCTCTTCAACCCGAATGAGGTCCATGCCAATGCAGTCATAGAGGGCAGGTGCAGATGGAGCCTTTTCTTTGGTCACTTTATATCCAACTTGGCGAATATTGAAGTTAGAGGCATCATATTCGCTCCAACTACAAGGAATGTTTTCTTCCTCAGTCGCATAAGCAAGGGAGTGCATAGCTAAAGGCCGTACAGGGCCATCCTCTTCTTCATAGTATTCGTATCCCTCTTCCTCGTCAGCACTGGTAAAATCAGCTTGGTGGTCGTAGATTCCCTCCGAGTGAGAAGTATCTTCATCATGTTCTTCTTCGGGTTCTCTAGGGTCTCTAGGAAAGTGGACTCCGCCCTTTCCTTGCAGCTGCTGCACCGGAACAAGTCCTGGTCTGGCCTTGTTTTTGAATGCATCTGATTTCTTATGTCTGCGCAGAGTCTTTTGCACAACCCCACCAATTCTCAGCTTCGGTGCTCGATGGCCATGCTTGTGTGTTTTCAGTGGTCCATCTTGTTTGTCATGACTCTGATGCCTCGAGAGATTGTGCTGATCATCTGCAAGGTCTTCCTCGCTGGTCCGAGAATGATGCTCCTCAAAGCTTTTGCCACTACTACTGCTTCCTCGAAAGGATGCCAGCCTGCCTGATGTCAGTCTTTTCCATCTTGATTGCCTCCGACGCTGGCCGTCAGATTCTACACGTTGCATGATGTTCTTTGCGACCAAGTTGTGCGCTCGCGAGCGACTTTCGTTGCACCCCGTTGCGTTGCTTCACGACAAAGCTTCGTTCCGAGTTTGCTCCTTGCTTTTGCCTTCCTCCTAAACTTTTTCTTTTCTTGAAAGTACACAAACTCGCTGCCTTTTAAATAGAGCTTTGAACCGCACCTGAACACTAGTTCCCAAAGGTGTTTATAGGCAATAACTGGTATATCCCCTTGCGTAGTGCGCCCCGTATTTGGTGATTGCCAACTACTGCCTAGCAGACCTTTGATCCCAACTCGTGCTCTTTTTAATGTGTTTTTAAAAGCACCGATTCTGCTCTGCAGTCAGTAAGAAATCTGCTTTTACAGATTCTTTTTATTGTTTGCCAAGCTCACCCAGCACGTGCACCTTTTCCTCTGTGAAAGCTTAATGAAGACTTCTAAAAGTACTTAGATCGATCTTATGGCTCTTGACGCCGCAGCACGTGCCGCTTCCAGCCCTTATGTGCGCGCAGCAAGACTACTCTACTCGCTTGGAGAACGCTGGGCAGCACGCAGGGAGCCCCGCACGCAGCTGGGAGCGAATGGTGTGCAAACAAAAAGAGGAAATATAAAAGTTCCTTCTTGTGAGAAAGCGCACAAGTTTGCGATGCTGGCCTGTCTCAGGTAGCTAGCTAGCTTCTTTGTTTCCTTCTGTGCTGCGCGCGTTTCTTCACTCCTCTTCGTGTCCTGTTTCTGTTGATATAGGCTTCGGTGCGACAGGAACAACAACAGTAGTGGCAATGCAGAGAGAACTTGTAGGTGAGTAGCCGCAGAGAGTAGCGAGAGGGGGTTCTTCAAAAAGGAAGAGTTTGGTTACAAGTTGATGAAGGCTGGCAAGACTCCTCCTACAAAATGTAATTAAAATCAGGCAAAGATCAATCGATCGATCAACCGATCAATCAAGCGAGGGAGTAAGAGCTGGAAACGAGTGTCACCTGAGGTTTGGTATGAATTCGATCAAAGTTTGAGTTTGATTTGGCCTCAAAGGTCGTGCGAAGTCCCGGATCCCAGCTCGCTTTTGGCTATTGTTTCACCTGAACTCAAGGAGCCTCAAACTTCTAGTTGTGCTTCTAGCTGAACGTGAAGTGACCGTGGTGTCTAAATGGTCGATTCGATCTACCAATGAATGATATGATATGTATCGAAGAGGATTACTTATATTCATAACAATGTGAAGCTTGCTGACAAGGTTCGGGTTCTGGCATAAGATCATCGACTTCGCTTCTGGGGACCGCTTGTTTGCATGCTTGTTTGTCATAAAGTAATGATCGTACACTCATTAGGCTCTCATAGTCATCAAGTTTTCAAGGATTGTTTCTCTCTATTTCTATTTGGAGTGCCTTATTTGCGCATAGGAAAGTGCTACCTAGCCAGTAGTAGGTTTCACAAGAATGTTGGTTTTGTAGGTAGATTTTCTTCCTAATTTATATTGTTCAAGTTATTCTTCTTCTCCTATTTATAAAAACTTTAAATTAAAAAAGAAGAACAAATTTACCTATGATAATATTTTGCATACCAGAAGTCCCGTTTCTAAGAAAACTTTCCTTTGTCTACTTCGAAGGGACGAGTTAAGGTGTTGAAATGTGGAAAAGCAACTCTTGCAGCGCAAACCTCACAGTAGATAGCTGAAGACAAATCAGAAGATAGTTGAATTTTCTGACCTATAGCTATCATCTCATATAACTAAATTAATCTTCAATTACTATGTAGTAGTAGGTAACACAACATTTTCTTTATTTAAAAATAAAATAAAATTAATCATTCCCACTTCAACGAATCAGGGTTTTCTTCTTCTTCTTCTTCTTCTCGAATACTTTGAGGTATTTCCTCGTGACAGGAATGGCGACAGGATGCTGGTTCGAAGAAGACGATCATAGATAACCTTAGTCAAGATAATTATAAATGCTGTCTTCTTATTCTTTCTTTAATCAAACAACGAGCCCATCAACAGTTTCAAGCACCCCTTGAGGCCTCTTCCGCGGTCCTTCCCAACTCGAAAAATTCTATTAACTGCCTTCTTTGACGATTTCTTATGTCATTCACGCAAGTTTAGGAGAGAGATTAACGACAGAGATTCATCTGAGCATCATAATAACTAACACATCGTCGCTTCTTAGTTCTTTGCATCAAAGCCAAAAAGTGTCTCTCCCAGTCGAAATCGTGTCGAAGCATTCCAAATGGGTTTCTAAATGGAATCTTTCCTTTCTGCTTTTCCGCCTCACAGAACGCGCTGTGCGTTTGCTTTCTGCTCGCGAGCCTTCGGTCGGAAGCAATAATCATGGGTACTATTTATTTACTGTCTGCCATTGGCCATAGCTTGATGATTATCACGCTCTAATGTAAACGCAGGTCTCTTCGTTAAATGCATGTCCACGGCCTGATAAAGATTCGACCAACGCATGCATGGAAAGAATCCATCCTGCAACGCGACTCTCTTCTGGGTTGATCTCTTCTCTGTGTCATTGGCCAGCTCCTAAGAAAATGTCTATTTTATTATCATGAATAGCTTGGTCTTCAAATTGTATTCATCCCAGAAGTTGTAAAAGATCAGCATAAAACCTTTTTCTTTTTAATTTTTATGTTTGTTATTAAAAATTATGAAATAATAAAATACAATGAAAAGAAGAAACATAACAAAAATGTAAATTGCTTTACAAAATGCTGCAAGATTGATAGTTTGGGGAGGAGGCAATGCCGCTCGCACGAGCAAAAGAGCCGCCGCAGCCGCGGCCTTGGTAGCGACAAAGCACTCTCGCTAACGGCCGCCCCAGGCTGGGCCACAACGGCGGAGGATTTGCCAGCTAACCTGGATTACAGTTTAACCAACTGCCTCACTTATACCTGACAAACATTATTAAATAATGCATGCCCAAGCTCAGGCACGCGCGGGTTTTCACCCTAATTTCATCTGTTGCGATGTTATTCGGAATCTCGCTTCACGCTGAGTAGAGTTCTGAATTATCACGTGACACCATCCTTAAAGTTGAACCAAGCTTGCAAGAGGATTAGATTCATAGCAGCTATCAACAGCAAGATTCATGAGAGATTCGACCTTCAAGTTTCCCTGATAATCCTTGATAAATTGAGACCCTAGGCCGAGCAGGACTGAGTATGGATCAGAGTACGCGAGGCGTTCAAGTTCAAGCTGTTTGCATCAGCTTTCTCAGCGACTGGTTCAACTTCAACGTTGTATCCAGTGGATCACATGGCACGCAATCCACGAACCTACAGATACATGCAGACGCTTCACCTTAAGGAATCTTTGTTCGGTGCCTAAGCTCGATATACAGAATCTCCACCCTGAAGAGCAGAGCATCGATTGGCCCTGATTGCGGGCCGTTCGTCAACGCCTGCTGTTATGTTTTCATGGTGTCATCTACCGTCGTGCTCGCATACCGCATGGTCTTGGCGATCAAGCAGTAGCCAGCGATCTTCTCAGAGCCAACCTGCAGCATCGTGACGATGAGCTCCCGTGGAGCACAAGTTTGCCATGGCTTGCCAAGAAATCGACAAGATTTACGCGCCTCAAAGCTCAGGTTGGCGAAACTAAACTTTTGTTCTTCTTTTATCGCCAATTCGCTCTTCTGTTAAATGATCATCTGTTTAGCACCGCTACTTAGCTAAGCTAGTGCAGTGCGTAGTAAGCCGGGTGGGAAGCACGGGTACGAGTGGCGAGAGAGGGAAGTTCGAGCTGGTTTTGGAGGCTTCGAGCAGAATACACACCATCGATACAGAAAGAAATTGGACATTTCACTCTCGCAGAATGATAGCTTACTCGTTCAACCTGAGCACTTGCATGTGATGTATGCTTAGTGATATAATACAAATCTTACCTCCATTGATACACGTTCATTCGCGTGTAGCATTTAGTAGATTAGATTTCTTAAGCAAGCTTGGATTGGAGAAGACTTGCAGCCGTATTATGATTGTGATACCTCAGCTGCACTACTTTGCATTACATTTGCAATTCGTCAGCTATTAATAAATTCTCGCGCGCACTCACTCTAGCCCAGTCACTCACTCACTCCTTGAACTTCAAGTTCTCCTTCTAAAGACCACGAGTTACAGCCAGCGGTGAGCACACGCGAGGCCACGTCGGAGCGAGCTGTGCCTCTGCGTGCGTGCACAACAAAGTGGGCTCCGCCCCGGAGGCCGTCCTCCTTGCACTGCGGCACCCTCGCTTCGGGAGCAGTGGACGTCGGCGGGCTCGCTCAAGCAGGACTCCCCATCCTGGAAATAAAACTTGCACATCTAAAATAAACTCGAAGAAATCCAAGATTTATCTCTTAAGCTAGACAAGACTAGGTACCCACGCTTTGAGACGAACCGAAACGAACATGGAGTTGGTTTTAATGAACTCTACTTGAGCGTGAGTTATGACGCTTGTAAATAACTCGAAGCAACCAGCGTGCCTGCCACGCAGTTCTGAGAACATGATTCGGAGAACTTACGGTACATGGGGCGATCGAAACCTCTGTTCGAGAAAGGTGTGATCGCTCAACAACCTAGACTTGAAGACAGTATTCGCAGCATGAGCTCGAGAAGCCTAAAAAGGCTCCGAATTCATGGTCACTTAACTTCAAGTGAATTAAAGAGCGGGATGTTTCAGATCTTAGATTTTTTCTTGTGCAGACCTCATTGCTTCCGCAAGGGTTTGTCCTTTGTACATCGTCCTCTAGAACATGTTGACCTCTGCCTGAGCCCGATTTGCAAATTGATATCGCCAATTGTGCGTGGCGACTTTGGTCTCAAATGAGAAAAGCACGTGCTGCACGCGCCAGTAAACTACTAGGTAAGGTCTTGCTGATTAGTATTAGCAACAGGCAGTGTTATCGAAATAGTCTGTTTATGTAATAAAAAGTCATTCAATGTTTATTCATTTACTTTTTGTTTTTGTTTTTGAAGCAGTTGAAGGCGTCAGGCCGTGGATTGAAGTTGTCATGCAGCCAATCTGCGCGTGCAGAGCAAGACCGTTAGCTCTCACGGTCCGCAAATGTTTTGCGGCGCGGTGTCATGGGCGCAAATATATTGAAGTAAAGCATCATTAATCTTCCTGCATTCAGCGAGCTGCCAAAGCATTGAACTGGCTCGCCACCTTCCCGAGAAAGTTAGATAGCATGATAGAAATAGTGTTCAAATTACCATGACACGCAGGCCGTCCAGGATCAATAGGAAGTCCACCGACGCTTCATTCGCTACGATGGAAGCAAAAGAACTAAACGCTCAATATTGAGAAACAACTCTTAGCAGTCCTATGACTTGGGCAAAACCTCCAGCCAAAATAATCTCTCATTACATGTAGCGTACTTGCAAATGCCTACCTAAGTATCATTTTGGCTGACTCAGCGGTGTGTAAAATGTACCCACGTACCTACCTCCTACGTTACAACTCATATATTTTAAAAGAGAGGAGCCCAGGTGCACGCTCTCATATGTTGCAATGAGTGTGATCTAGAAAGCGCAACTGATCGTAGCTGCAGATGTCCACGCATATTTCGTGAAGCTAGAGAGGTGTATACCTGATTAAACCTTTTGAATGGGTATTTCTTCTGCAAAATCTGGACAAAACAAAAGTTCAAATTATCGCTTGCGAATGTAACGCATTCTAGATCGGTCTCTACATCGATCATAACAATTAGCACTGTATAATTTGAATGTCAAAGACTAGCTTTGGCAAGAGCAACGCAAAAAATTAAAAGGGTCATTTATCCCTAACAGAAGACATTGCGAATTTTCTACTAATGATATCTTGCATATCTTCTGAGCTGGCTATTGCACTATCGAACATTGCGTGTTTTCCTCCTGAACTATAAATATCTCCTACAGCCTTACATTGTTCAGACTTCTGTAAACCAAGCTACATTATTCAAACAGCATTAGAGATTTCCCTTTTTTTTTTTTTTTTCTCTCTTCAACTACGAAGTGTAGATCCGACCTGCGGGCATGAATATGCATCGGTGCTTGCTTATAAAGCTGCATTGTGCTGGAAACTAGTTTAGTTGATAGAAGTTTTCCTTAATTATTTTTGAGACTAGGTGTTGGAGTAAACCAAAGCCTACACTGTCCTAGATAACATATCTGCACAACTGAAAATGTCCTGTCGAATCATTGAGTTTTGCAATAGAAGAGTGTTTTTGCAAGTAACAAGGGATACAAATGGTTTCGTGTACTGCAGGAAGACTAACTTGAAGAATTTATTCAGCCATCTACATTAAATGTCTTAAAATGATCAGTAGCGAAAATAGCACGGCATGTAGATGTGTCAGTTTTGTGCCAACAAAGTAGATTAGGAACGTCTTGCATCAGGAGGGAGATTTTCATTGCAGTATTGGCTTTCTTCATGCCTTTGATGTAAAGGCAAATACTTCATGTTAGCATGGTTAGCATTCCTGTGCCAGTGTTGATCGTTGCCTTCGACCGCTGCTGCCTTCACAGTCTCGCACCTGAAGACGGCTGTACCTGAACGTACATATTCATTCATTCGTGCCTACACATCTTTGTAAATTTATGTATCATAGGTACCTACCTACCTACTGACTTCACTAAAGGTAGGGTAGTAGTAAAATAAAAGTAAAAAGTTGACACTGCAACAGAACGAGCATACCATACGGGGTTGCAAAGGCTGCAGCATGCTAGATCGGACAAGATCATCGCGAAGGCTTATCCTTGCAAAGGGCGAGGCCGACCAGATTCTGCTAAAGAGCTTTCGAGCCCTCGGCGCTCTCAGCCTGAACGGCAAGGTCCAAAACGACAATAAGAATGAAGAAGATTTTGCTCAGTTGCGCATCGCCGATTTGGACGCCGCTCAAGTTGTACGCTGCGTAGGTTTAGCACTACAAAAGCTAGGTAGAAATAAAGACCAAGACTTCGTTGATCCAAAACAAAAGGCTTTTGGAGTTGAGCTTCAGGGTAATGTAATGCAAAAGCATCGTCAATGTACATATTTAGCATCCAAGGTGAAACAGTTAGGATACTCGCGTGAATGTGGGTACAACACTTTATTATATCCTTCCGAGCGGTCCACACGCGACCTGTTAACATTTCTTGCAGAAAAGCTTGCAGAGTTAGCGACTGATGAACCTTTTGCAGAAGGCTCAAGGCTAGAAGGATCATTCGATCCCATGCGCCAAGTTCGCAAAGGTCTTTCTGCTTGGTCTCGAGATCTGTGGTCCGTGCAGACCTCGGTGCGTAATGTATCTTTTGGTTTTCACACGCAGCCTCTTGGGCCTCCTCCACAGCCACACCAATGTACAAACCTACAGAAATCCATCGGAAGGGGCTCCAACACAATCGCATTAAGCCGTGAAGAAGTATGTACTCTGATTGAACGCAATCGACTATGTGCTTTACAAAAGCGTCGCGCTGATGAGGATGGCTCAGCTCTTGCTTGGCCTCTAGAACTAGAATCAAAAGATGACAACCTAAATCGTCAAAGTATGGGACGACAATGGCACGTACCGGACCCGTTAGAGATCCCATCTGAAAGGTTTGCTACTACAACAACTTTAGATAAAAACGCCACAACATCGGTCGTAACTCCTCCACCAGTACCTCCGCGACCACAAGTTTCACGTCAAAACTCAAAATCATCCCTGAGCGTAGCATCAAGCCCGACAAGTGGCGGTGATTTGTCCAGTTTTATGGACTCGACGCCCCCACTAAACTCTGGGGATGATAGTATTCAAAGCCTTCGAGAACAACTTGCCAAACTTGAAGCTGCGGTTGAGGTAACCACTGCAGAACGTTTGGCGTTACAAAGCAAAACTGAACTCACTAGGGAAGCCATGATACGCGAGCGAGCACTTGAAAACGATTACAGAGAACAGATTGTGATGCAAGAGCAAATCCTTGCAAAGCTTCCAGGGTGTCCAGATAATTTAGCAAGTCTTGAAGCAGAGCTTCATCAGGCCGTGCAGGACCAAGAGGATTCTGCGCGAGCATGGTCAGATGAACAAGGCACCCTTCTGGAAGAGCTCAAGAATACGGAAATGACTCGAGACAAGCGCGCCATGGAAGCCTCAGAGTTAGTTACTACCATGCAAAAACTCAATGAAGAAATCCATATGATGGAAAAGACCTTGCAAATTCAACAAGACCATGTAGCTGCACTTCGAGAAGCAAGCGCCAAACTAGATGATACTAATGAATCTGAGCAGATTATACATCGTATTAGGGACGTTGTAGATCAAGTTCGAAGACAATCAGAAGATATCAATCGTGTAATTCAAGATACTCTGCGACTGCAAAGCGATATCAATAGAATGTCCCAACGTTTACGAAGAACTGAGAATATGGCAGATGACCTTGTCTTCTTTACGTCAGAGAACCGCCCTGATGACCCTGCTGGGCCACTTGCATACAAACTATTGCACGATATGCGAGTGCTTTTCGACGAGCTGGTTGATATTGTAAAGCGGACTGGCACATCTTTGAACCGGGCTCAGGAAATGGAATCACGCGCAGCAAATTTGCGTTCAAAGGTGAGCAATGAACAACTCGATTTGGTTCTCTCAGATCTTGCAGCTATACGAGCGGAGAATAAAAGGCTGGAAGAGCACACTGGAAGCCTTTCTCAATGATTCTAGAGAGTAAACATTAATAAAGCTGCGCTGTAGGATTGGCATTGCAAGTGAGAATTTGCTCTTTTAAAGAAGTTGTACTTTTTTTATATGTTAACTCTGCAGTGCTCTGAAAGAAAAAATTGGGGATGCAATTTTACACTATTAAAATTATACCATTCCAGGTTTAGACATGGGGACCAAGAGAAGCCAAAGTCTTTCTCCTGGCTACTTCAATACTTAAATGTAACTGTAATTTTATTTGATATATGTGTATTTTAATAGCTGTAAAAATATGAAATGAACTCACTGATTATCATCACGTGAGTTTCTTCTCAATTCATATATTTCACTAAGAAGAGGGAAATCATCAAATCAGTTTGTGTACGCATGCATCTTATCCCGCCGAGTTCAAGTACCACTGGCACAGGTGCAAAGTGAATAACTTTCGTGATCAGTGCTATTTGGAGTTAAAAGTAAAACATGACCTCAACATATGGAAAAAAACAAACCGATGCAATGCAAAGAATAGGAAAGGGGATCTGTGTGAGTGTGAAATGTAAACTATTTAAACGAGGAGGATGGAGGCCATGCGGCGGCGGGCGGCCTTTACCAGGTCATTCTGGGGTCCGAGAAGTTCAAAGATTTCGAGCAGAAGTTTCTTTGCTGCCTGGTCCTGAAAGTTGCGATCTTTCTTAAGGAGTGTAAGAGCTTCCTCGAGAGCATCTTCGTAGCGCTTCACAGACACAAGGGATTGAGCAAACTGGAGGCGCTCCTCGCTGGTCAGCTCGGATCGGCGGGCCTCGTAGTTACTGATATCATCTGAGCTCACATCGCTAGCAGAGGCTGCAAACTGCACGGAGCGGACGAAAGACGCCACGAATGGTTCATCCAAGATATTCTTGTAATCCGCCTTGAGCAAGTCGACAATAGCGTTTGCCTCATCAACGTTATTGCTCTTGAGCGCAAGTTCGCCAAGACCAACGAGAGCACGTGCACGAACCTTTGCATATCTGCCCTTGACCTCGCGGTCTTTTTCGTCCTTATCGGGCTCGACAGACGCAAGCTGCTTGAGCACAGGAATGAGCTCTTCATCCTTTACGCTGCCGAGTCCGAGAGCTTGCTCAGCCTGGTCCATGAGTCCTTCTGCGGAATCAATTGCGTTTCCAGCATCCGAAGGTTGCTCTGCGCCCGTCATCTTCACGACGTTCGTGAGGAATTCTTTAACTTGGGACTCGTTTTGAGCACCAACGAAATGGTGGACAAGCTTGCCTTGGTACACGGCGAGCACGGTGGGAAGTGACTTCACCTGAAGAGCTTGGGCCAGCTGAGGGTTCTCGTCAGTGTTAAGTTTGGCCAGAACGATCTTGCCCTTGTATCCGGTCACAAGCTTCTTCAAGATCGGATCGAGCTGCTTGCAAGGACCGCACCATTCGGCGTGGCAGTCCAAGATCACAGGCACCTTGGACTGCATGACCTTGGTCGAAAAGCTGGCCTCGTCCACGTTGAAGACAAATTGAGAGTCACCTGCAGCGCTGGAGAAGGAACGGACTCCAGAGAAAGACTCACAGAGCGCGGGAGCGCCGCCACGGAGAAGAACAGAGCGCGAGCTCATGACGGAGGATGCTGCGGAGCGCGCCATGAGGGTTGATGTAGAAGCGCCAAGGGATGGCACGCGGGACTGAACGCCGCGAGACGCCACACGGCGTACAGTCTTGCTGGCTGCACGGAACATCATTGTAAAATCAGCTGGCGGGAACTGAGCGCCGAAGAGATAGTAATTGAGGGTTTGTCTGTACGGAGAAGAAGATCTACTGCTACTTCCTTCTCACATTGATTGCCTTGTCCACATGAATTGTAAACTCTCTAGTAAGTACGAGCTAAGTTTTGCTGCATTTCATTTTGTGCACTTGCAAACTCAAGGTTAAACTAACTTATAAATATAACCGACTATAAAGGACCCTGTATACTTCACTGTAGCGACGGCAGGCAAGTGCGGAGTTTTGAGAAGGGATTAGTTTCCTTAGGATTTTCTAGGTATCTCTTATTTAGAGAAACTTTTCTTTTCTTTTCTTTCTTTTCTCCTCATTTCTTGCATTACATTTTGCATTGCATTTTGCATTGCATTCTGCGTTACATTTTGCTCTGCCTGGCCACACCTTGTTTGTGGAGAAGCAGTGTATGTTGTCTCCAAGGCTGTTTGGTTCAATGTGGAGACTTGATTCCCAAGGCCTGTCCGTTCGTGAGTATTTCCTGTGCTTGTGGGTCAGCGGACAGCAATATGCTGGTGATATTTTCTGTCCGAGACTTCGAGAAGATCATCATCATTATCCCTCTAGCACCATGTAGCACTAACAGTTGTGGGAATCCTTCGTAAACAGGGAAGAAGCCGCCGCTTAAAAATGCCAATGATACGTGCACTCTTAATTCTGAAACGAGATAAAAAAGGCTTGAGGGGATATCAAGTGATGAGTGAGCTGTAGAGTCAAGTCAGCAAATAGTCGCGCCAGTGTATACGGAATGATCTTCTGCAGTTCTGCTATAAATGGCCGGCAGAAGGGCGGGACGGAGCCAGGGTTGGAAACTGAATGTAAGCCTGCAATTAGAGCAGCGAACTAAGTTCAAGTACAGTGTAGGTGGATATATATATGGAATTTGGCAATCGTCAATTGAGGTGATATATTCACACACAAAAAAAGCAGGATAAAGTGATGAGGGAACATAATGATTCGAAAGGATGAATATACCAGGGTACGGTGGGACGAACAACGTTGTTTGTATGTATGTGTGGGTGGGTGGGTTTGAATGTATATATGGATATTGCGCGTGTCCATGGAATATTTACACGCACAATTCTAGAGATGAGATAGTGAGAACAGCGGCTGGACAGCTAACCGGCTAGCTAGCTAAAGTAAGAATCACGCTAGCTAGAGGTCATAACCATCGAGGGTTCATGTGACTGCTGTTTTCCTACCGTTGTATTGTCTAGTGGTGTGGTCATGGTCATCTGTGGGGAGCCACCCTGCTGCTCTTGCTGAGGCTGTTGCTGCATTTGCCTTTGCTGTTGTTGTGAAGTCGCATCCGAAGTCATTTGGATAGTATCTGTATGAGGGATAGTGCCGTTTTGGGCCATGTGCCCATTCTCATAGGGGATTGGTTCGAGGTCTGCATTACTCGAGAGCATATCCACGTCCTCTTCATCAATGCAATCAGGGTGATCCACGCCTTGCATGTTGCTAGACATAAATGCATGCAAGGTTCGGGAGGAAAGCTGAGACAAGGGCTGTTGCGGAAGCTCCTCGTATGCCTTTATCCATGGGTGCTCCAGAATCTGTTGCATGGACAGACGCATATCCACAGGACATAAAAGTTTGCCAATCAAGTCCTTAACTTTATCGCTCATATTTGCCCATACCCTGTCGTTGAAGTCCCACTTGAAAGAGCATACTGCCTGTCGCAAGCCCATGTCATCGAGGCGACCATAGGGATCAAACGGGTGGTAGGAGGCCAAAATCACATAGAGGATAACACCAAGAGACCAACTGTCGCAACGGTTGTCATAGTTTTGGTTGATGCCTACCTCGGGAGCTGCATACGCGCTAGTACCGCAAACAGTATACATGACGTTGCTGCCCTGATCAAGAACCTTGGAGAGACCAAAGTCGGAGATTTTGATCTCACTATCCGGGTCTTTTGTTGCCAGGACGAGGTTCTCTGGCTTCAGGTCGCGGTGAACAATACCGTGGCTGTGCATAAACAGTAGGGCCTGTGTGATTTTTGCAAAGTGCCTAGAAGCGTCGCGCTCAGAATACCCGCCGTGGCTTACAATTCGCGAGAAAAGCTCACCTCCTTCAAGCAGCTCCATTGCTAAAATCACTGCGTTTTCGTCAATGAAGACGTCATACAAGCTCACAATATTTGGGTGCCCTTGTACACGTAAGAGAGCTTCAATCTCCGTTCTGAGGGCCTTGACGTCTTGATTGTGTCTTGAAATTCGTTTAACAGCAACTTGCCTTCCGTTGCGAATGTCCCGAGCACGGTACACCTCTGCAAAGTAGCCCTTTCCCAGAAACCCCTCCTTGGACCAGTCCACTTGGTAGCAGTTCTCCAACTCGCGCATGTGCTTGATTTGGTCCTGCGTGCTAGATGACTGTTGCTGCTGGTTTCTTTGGTTCCTGTTGAGCTGGTTAGCCATGCCGTCGTTGCGACTATTATTGCGCCGCTCAGCGCCTCCACGGCACCAGTTTAAGTTGATACGAAGCGGCATCTTGTGAAGAGCTTCTTGTTTTCTAAAATAATATATATACGGACTTGTCCCAGCTCTCAGATCTCACGGGCAACGCCGTCAAACTGCCTTTAAGAATACCTTGAAATATAGCAGTCAAAAAACAGTGCTGGATTAGCTTCCTGGCCGCGCGAGAAATCGCCAAAGCTTTCAAACCCGGATGCTTTGCAGGTTGCAGAGGTGTCCACTGTGAAAATAGAGTCCTCTTCTTCTGCGATGTCGTTTACACAGCAGTGAAATTCTGCAGAAAAACCTCCGCTTCGACCTCAAAAGCTATACACCCGCGAGTTATAAGCAGTTATTTTCCTATTGCCGCCAGCCCTTGCAGATCTTCACGCGTGGACTTCGGTCGTTGTGCTCGCCGTGCTCGCCGAGATGGCCTGCTGCTG
Source organism: Schizochytrium sp. TIO01 (assembly GCA_004764695.1). Classification (NCBI taxonomy): domain Eukaryota; class Bigyra; order Thraustochytrida; family Thraustochytriidae; genus Schizochytrium; species Schizochytrium sp. TIO01. The sequence continues at coordinate 3,356,871 of SMSO01000037.1, read as the reverse complement.
CCACAGTGAAAAAAGTTAATCTCCTCGCTCCTTCGCGCGACCTGAGAGTCGTGGCCGACGTGTGCAGTCGCGCGCCAGTCCCCCTTTGCCTCTTCGTGGTCTGCCCCGCGGGTCCTCCAGGCTCCGCCGTGGTCTGTCGCGCTCCTCGAAGCGTTGGCTTCTTTGCAAGCGAGAGCACGCAAGCCACAGCGAAAGCCAAAGCAATCAATGAATGTGAATGAGTGAATCAATTTATCAACAACTCAAAAGCCAATTTTTTCGACATCATTATTGGTGTTTCTTTTATAGTTAAACAATAGTCCTTTCTTTTTAATTCTAATCCAAAAAAAAACTAAACAAACAAAACAAAACATAACAAAATAAAACATTTTGCAAATTAATTTATTCTTTACTTTTTATTTTCCAGACATACTTTGATTCATTTTTTTAGTTAAATAAAATTAGTTTCGCCACCTGCTAGGACAATCGCTAGGCGTACCTGCTAGGAGCGGAGTTTTTAGTTTTACCCTATTCCAACCCAGCCCGCTGATGCTAGGCAGGCGTATAGGCACTACTAGTAGGCCAGAGCAAAATTGCAGTGCTTGAATGAGCGAGAAATCAATTCCATTTCTCTCTTTTGCAGCATGCAATCCTTAGTTATCTGCTATCTCTCGCATCTTCCTCCTCTGGGAGCAGAGCAACCATCAAAGCAAAGCTAACACGACGCGATGCGATGCCTTCCCTCTCAGAGTTCCTGTGTAACTCTTGTAACCTCTGTTATCTGTGCTCCGACACACGCTTCGAAAGCGTTTCTGTTTCTGCCCAATTCCTTCTCAATGTCCTCTTTGAGTGAATGAATGCCCATAATAACGAACCGACAATCAGTCAAAGAAAGAATTCCGCACAGAATCGTAAAAACTCCACTTATCTCATAAATCGTTCACAGGAATGACTGAATGACCATGAGTGAATGAATAAAAATGAATGAATATGAATGAATATGAATTAAAATGAATGAATGAATGAATAAATAAAAATGAATGAATGAATGAATGAATAAAATGAATGAATGAATGAATGAATGAATGAATGAATGAATAAATAAATAAAAATGAATGACTATGAATAACTGAGGGCGAAAGAAGAAGAAAGAAGAGAAAGAGAGCGATTGAGTGCACCAACACAGAACAGCTTCAAGTCACACGGCCCTGTCGATCTCCTCTCGCACAAGCCGGAGACCTTGCCAGAGAGAGCCCGCAGCAAGGCAGGCTGCACGCCCTGCCGTCCTCGCTCTCCTCCTCAGCCCTGGAGCATCCTTCCCGCCTTCGCAGCGGCATGCAGAGCAGAGCAGAGCAGAGGTCCGGTCACCAGGTCGCTCGCCCGCTCTCTTTGCCCTTATTAGTATACTGTTCTTCCTCCTTCACGGTCAATAAATGGCACAGCTGAGCATCAGAGATTGTATACAATATGGCGTGATCTCGAGTTTTACAATGCAGAGTTGTGCAATGCGAATTGGAGTCGCACGAACTGAGTTGGCGACAGGCGCTGCGATCTGAGGAAGACTGGAGACGGAGGGATGGACAAATGCACTGAGCTTTGGTTGAAGCAGGCGCGCTCAGGATGATGACAAGCTTTTGCAAATGCCGGCGTCAAATTCAATGTGAGCTAGCTGATAAGCAACGGAGCTGATTTAGAGGGAGTGATACGCATCGTCGATGTACATCGGCTGAGCTCGATGCGTTGATCGTAGGCGATCTGGTCGAGCTCTTGAAGCTGGTCTACGACTGTTTGTATTTCGTTGGGTTTCACGAATCCAGGTTCTGCAAATGGCTGCTCGGAAAACCGAAAGGATCAACCCAAAGAATAGATAAACCAAAAGAATGAAAACCAAAAGAATGAAAACCAAAAGAATAAAAACCAAAAGAAGAGCTCGAACTTCGTCTCTTCTCTTTTGCAAGTTGGCCAAACTGTTTGTGCTCTGATAAGGGACATCGATGTCTCTGTAGGTCTCAGTTCTCGCAAACCAAATGGACAAACAAAGCTGCTTTCGAGTTTTCTGTGCCTTTTCGAGGTACTTAGTGCTTTAAGATGCCGCTTCACCTTGGAAATAAAAAATAAAACCAAAAAAGGAAGCCAAAAAAAGCACCGAAAACAGGATTCGGATTTGTCTCTTACATACAATGAGTGAGTGAGTGATCACGCCATACATCGCCAGAGCGAGCGACGTTGAAGCACAAAGCGCCTGTGGCTTCTTCTACCTAAGCACAGTCTGTCGCTGGCAACTCCGGCTTTGAAGAAGCACTAGCCAGCAAGCTTCTTGGAGATGCTTTCAACTACCTTGATGAAAATAAATATCAACTTGATTGATTGAAATAAACACAAAATAAATAAACAAACAAACAAAGATATAAACATTTTAGTACTTTACTCCAAACACGCATTTCCTATTGCTTTTCCTCGCCTTCCTGAGAGGGTCCTCCACATAACATTCGTATGTAACTCACAGCAGCAAACACGGGGGAAGACGGCTTTCCATTCCGGACGCCGCGAACAATAAAATACCAACACGAAGTACCGTATCAATCTGTATTAAAATAAAATAAATAAAATACAGTAGACCTCCTTCTTCTTCCTTCTCCTCCTTTCTTCCTAGGAAAAAAAAAAAAAAAAAAAAAAAAAAAAAAAAAAAAAAGAGGATCCAAGATACTTACGATTTGTTGGCTCTTCCCCCTTTTCAATTTAAAAGAAAGGAAAAAGAAAAAGGTGAAACTGCTAGCAGTCAGTTAGCTCTGATAGGCCGAATCTTTCATTTGTGAGTGACTATCTCTTCAACATTAAAACTATGTGTATGCAAAGTCGGAAAGTCGGTTACTCGTAGGTTACGTACGTAAGACAAGAAAGAAGGAGCTATTTTGATTGATTGCAGTTGATTCGATACGTCACGAGAATAATGAATGAATGCGTGCCAAGAAAGGTAAAACAAGGACTCGTCCAACCTTGGCCGTGATGGTACGTGCCAGCTATGCAGGTAAGTCTCTGAGTATGCAGTACTTCCACGCAGATGGATCTGCTTTATTTATCTATTCTTGCTTGCGGGTGCCTTTTCATAGGAATAAGCTCAGAACTACGCAAAGAAATAAAGCACATTGAAATAGACGAATGTAACATCAATTTATAAAAATTGAAAGAAGCAGTAAAAGAATAAATGACAGAGATTGAAATTATTTGTTGGATAACATAATTGATAAATTAAATAATAAAAAATGGATGTTTATTTAGTTGGAGAATGAAGGAGGAGGAGGAAAGAAACCTCAGGTCTCCTGGAGTCGCCGATTCCACTCCCGCGCGAGTCTGCCTCCCTTCCGCTGTGCACGCGAACAAACGCGGGCCACGGGGGAGCTCAGGGAAGGCGCCGGACCCTCCGCCGTCGATGAAAGCGACGCCAGGCAGAGCGGCGGCGCCCGGAGTCAGTCGATCGTGGCGGGAGCCGTGGTCCCCATCGATTGCTCACTCGTTGAGGAATTGATTTATTGATTTATTGATTCTCACTGATTCTTTTTATTATAATTTCTTTTTTCTTTTTTCTTTTTATGCTCAGTTTCCAGGAACTCGAAGGGGAAAGAAGGAGAAAGAAGGAGAAAGAAAGACGATGAGAGAAGTCAATGTCTCCGCCTTTTGATTGTCTTGCTTTTGTTGTTTCTAATTATGAGGATATGTGGAGGCCTTCATACAAATATATATATATTTTATTTATTTTTTTAAATGAAAGAATACGTCTTTTTTATCTCTTATCTTTTATTTATTAAGATAAACATCTAAAAATAAAAAGAACATGAGCGTGAAGGCTTTCTTTCTCACTCTCACATAGAGTTGTGTATTTGTGTATTGATGTGTTTTGGAGAGACTCCAACAATGAGCAACTCGTTTCGTAGAGATGTCCCTGGCTAAGAGCACTCTCTAGCTAAGTTTATAGGTCATGTTATCCGCATGGAAGAACTTCACTTCCCTAATTTGTTTGAGAATGAACGAAGCTGAAGGACGCCACGATGCACACATTTACACATTCATTGATGATCTTGAAAAGAAAAGAAAAGGTAAAGATGAAGATAAAGAAGTCATTTGCAAAATGTAGTGGTTTGCCTTTTTTGATAAATGGATCGGATCATCGATCATCGGATGATCATTGAAACCTTCTTCGTCTCGGTTTTTGTATATGGTAATCTGCGGCAGCTTTGTTCCCGCTTAGAACTATTTGCAATTTGAGGGCCGACCGTAAATACCAATTTTAATTCAAGCAAACGCAGCTCGTTCAGAGGCGTTCGGAACAGCTAGGAAGTTGGTTATTTCCATATTTCCATAACAAGATCAAAGTTAACCCGTCTTGCTTTTATTCGGTTGCGAGCTACTCTCTGAGACACCACAGATGCTTTGAATAGTTTGATCTAGACTTACCGAGCGTTGCAGCATTTGGCGAATAGTCAAATTATCTGCTGCTGCATAGAGTCAAGCGGGGAAGTTTAGATTGCTTTCCTGTCTTTTTAACGAAGAAGGTCTCTGCTCCAAAGGGAAATGGTGTTAACTTATCTCAAGTTAAGGCAACTCAACTCAGCTTTATTCAACTTGATTTAACTTCATTCCAAGTCAACTCGACTTAACTCGATACAACTTTCTACAACTTTCTACAACTTTGTTCAACTTTGTTTAACTTTGTTCAACTTTGTTCAACTTTGTTAAATTCAACTCAAGTTGCTGTCCACAGCACATCGACACCCGAGGTTTGGCCCAAAGAGGCGACGTCGTAAGCAATCAGTATCGACGAGGAGAAGAAGAAGGATGAGCCACTAAACTACGCAGCTTTACATGCAAGACAAACGAACTAGCAGCAGGTAAAATCAACCCTTGAAGGAATTCTTCAGGTCACTCCAAAGCCGAAATACGCGAGCAAAGTCTTCATTGCCATCGTCTCTATTCGAGCTAAAAGCACGCAAAGAACAACCAGCTTGAACATCTTGGACAACCGCATCACGCCTCCCCTGATCCCTAAACCAAGACGCCAACACACGCGATCGCGTGAACATCTTTAAAGACGCCAACATCAAATTGGCGGCACAAAGAACCACTGTCAGATAAACTCGCCAAGTCGCCAGAGCCTGCAAGGTTCACGCCAAGCTCATGACGTACCGAGGTCAGCAGACGAGCTTTTGCTTCGGGATCCTCCAATAAAATGCCCGTCGAAGAAGGCCTTCTCGTCCAAGACTACCATCGTGGCACCGACCAAAGAGGGTAAACGCTCGTTCAGGTTTCTGCAAGACATCAGTGGGCACGAACTTGAAGAGCATCCGAAGATTGCGTCCATGCCGTGGCCAACTTCATGCCGAGGCTGTGCAAATCAGGGACAATGGCAACTTGAAGGCGAGCTCCGCGATCGCAAACTCACGCGAGCTCGAGGTTTTAGGGGCCCTGTTGGCCTTTCTTGGTCACAAACGCGAGAACTAGAGCTCTGGGGAACCCGTTCGGGAGCGTGGCAAGTGCCACGAGGTGCGTGGAGGCTTCGTCTTCGACGATGCCCGATTTCGCAGCTCCGGAAACCTCATCGGCACTGCGTTAATGTTGGCGAAGCATGAATACCCTCGGCCACGACATCATCGGCAGGAGAAGGTCTTGGAGCGAAGTTTGCCGAGACATTTGCACGAATGCATGCACAGCTCGAATGCACAGCTCGAATGCACAGCAGGAATGCACGCTTAGACAGAGAGTTCCAGGCGGCTTTCTCAGTTCAGGACTTCGTTCTGATCCCAGACCAGCAACAACAGCCGTGGCCATGCCCGGGTACGTGGTGTTTGGCTCCAGGTCGAGCTGGATATGCTCGTTTTGCTCAAGGCGCTCTTGCCACGAATACCATCACGAAGTCGATCGCTTCTTCAACTTCGTTCATCGATTCGTTCGTCGATTCTTTCAGGTCTGCCGGTGACTTTCAACATCGTTCACGAAGGAGATTGTGGCTATACAGCGAATTGGCCATGGAGCAATTTTATACAGACCTTGGAGCGAAGCAAACTTGTTGGTCATCCATCAGCACAAAACAAAGATCAGTCGTACGAACCACAACAGCGCATTCATTCAGAGTTTCGTCGCTTTTTGGTATCGAGATACCATTATATCCGCATTCGGCTTTGATTGATCTATCTCGTGGAATCCCCAAAGAGACGTGAAGCACCAAAAGATCATCGTCTGTCGCATATCTATTGCCCTAAACTACGAAGTATCGCTCCTTTCTTATCCTGTTCTTCTCCCCAATTTCTATCCCCTTTTTTTTTTTTTTTTTTTTTTTAAATGTCTACTACTACTACAGAGCATAGGAGGGCCTAGCAGCTGTAAAACATTATTTGCACTGTTTTTTTAAAAATGAAATCTTGTTCAAGTTGTTTTAGTTTTTAAATGAAAGAAAAAAAATCGACTCGAACTTTCCATATGTCACGGTATGCAATTAGTATTTACAACATGTTAATTTGCTTTAATTAAAACGTTTTAGTCAGTAAAAAAAAAAATAGACACAAAAAATTAGTTTTAATTTTAAAAAGGCGGCTCTGCAAAGAAATCTCCTCGAATGGGGAATCTCTTTCTGGCCAAATGGACCTTCAACGCTGTCCGTCTCGACGTCAGGAATGCCAAATCGCGCAGCGCTCGCGGGGAGACTCAGGATGGAGGCTCGCTCGCCATTCACGCGTTGGCTCCTAGAGCGAGGAGGCTGGCTCGCACCCGCTTCAAAAGGAAAACGCCGGAGCTCTTCTGCGAAAAGTAGACCAGCGATGGCCTCTGAGATCGCCTGAGGTCTGTCTGACTGTCTCCGAAGCGGGTCGTGGCGGGCCTGGAGGTCTGGCGCCTTGCCTGCTGCCTTGCGTGGACACCCGCCTGCACACGGAGCTGCGTACGCGCCCGGAAGCGCTGCCGGCGATGGGCCCTGAAGACGGTCCCGCGGATAAGTAGACCCTGCGTGGTCCCGAGCGGCGAGTTTCTCCAAAGCCTAGTGCACTACCGTATAGGCAGTGAATAGTGTTACACGAATCATACATGGATGAATGAATGAATGAATGAATGATGAATGATGAATGATGAATGAATGCAGGCCCTTGGAAACAAGCACGTCGCGTTCTACATGAAAGACAACGGCATCGTACAGTCAGAGCTGCGCAGTTTCACTACAAGTTGAGATCTTAATTAACGCGGCAGTTCACGAGGGCGATACGGGGCTTGCTTGCCCTAAGTCTCGAGACGAAATACATTGTGCATTGAGTTATTTATAGCCATTGCGATGTCTTTAGATTAACAAATTAGGCGTGGTCCTTGAAGCTATTTGAGAAGGAAGCATTCCTCAGTATCCAGCCATCGTGTCGTCAGTCAATTGGACATTTCTTGAAAGCTTCTTCTTGGTGTAGCAGGCTTCAAGCCCCCCCGGGACCAAAAACCCGAAGACCCGAATAGATTTGACTGTTCTTTCTTGAACAATAGTCTTATAAAGTTTGGACAAGTTCATTATAAACAAATAAATAAATATTTATAAAAGGTAGAAATCTTTAAAATAGGTAAAACGGAGCAGTAATTAAGTTTAAGTATAGTAAAGAGAGTAAAGGATACAAACTAAAAATTCCTTTATCTTTTACTTTGACTTTCCCGCAGGAGTTTCTCTTTTGTAACTCTTTTTGAGTATTCTTAACTGGCAAGTATATCCGAAAAGAAGACTATTACAAAAAGACTGAATTGATAGATACATAGATAGATAGATAGATAGATAGATATATAGATAGATAGATAGATAGATATAGATAGATAGCTGCGCGTGAAATGAAACCGAGTGTAACCGGCGCCCTAAAGCGGTTTCACGGGAAACCTACGAGCAAACTCGCTCAGACTCGAGAAACAGGGTTAGTTATAGGTTCCGGAGCCCACAGATATTGATTTATAACTGCTTGTTTGCTCGGTTGTTTGCTCGATTGATTGTTTGCTCGATTGATTGATTGATTGATTGATTGATTGTTTGCAGGAGATACGTACCTGTTAACTTTCCATTGATGCGTTCGCGACAGGAGCAGGGCCACAGAATCCCTACAGAGAGCTGGTTAGCAGTTGTTAGTTAGAAGCACTAGCTATTGAATTATTATTTTAGAAAGATTTTAGCGCCCCTAGATTCTATTTGTTTATTTTTTGTAATAATAGTTTTTTTAATTTCGTTTAATAATATAGCCTATATATTTGATCGATAGATCGATTGTTTGTTTGATCGAGTGACAGATAAAGTAATAAAAAGTAATTCAATGGCTTTAGTTGAGATCATGCCCATTGAAGATTCTGTGCAAAAGCACCTACCTACTACAACCTATCTGCATTCCATGGTTCTCATGGGTTTGTAGATAAAGTTATTTGCAGCAGTCTCTGCCGAAACTGAAAGATCGCAATGCCACATGATCACTGATCTTGGAGTTGTTCTTCTCCACAGCGCTACTCGTCTGCTTATGCAGGCTCTTTGGAATTGAGTAAACTGTCTTTATCGCTCGCAAATATGATGCCATCTGCTCTGCACGAAATTGTAATACACAGAGCAGGTGCACTAATAAGTTTTGCAGGCAGAGCAAACGAAGGTCGTTGGCATTGACATTCCAAGCATCATGGTTTGTACGGAAAGAGCACGAGATCATGAGGAACAAACAAAATGAAGGCAACAGACGGTGGCGCTTAGTTTTCGGTATTGTTCCGGGCGGAACCGGACTCATCGGGTTCCTTAAAACAAACCCCGCCGAACTTTGCCGTAGCTGTGGTCTGCATTGCTTGAAGATCGAAATTTGTCGCAAGCAAAAAACTTCTTTGTTCAAAGTATCAATGATAGTGTTCTGTTTGTTCATTCTCTGATATTCTTACAAACTCGCAGAAATCCATCAACAACTGTTTGTCAAAAGGCTTTCATCGTTGGAATTCATGAATTGAAGGCGTTCTTAAGGTTGCTTGGTGGGAAGCATATACCTACTTTGATAACTGTATTCCAGCGAATATGATTCCAAAACTTCCGCACAGAGAAACAGTGGGATCTATGAACCAAAGGCAGACGATCTATGCAGCGTCGCGGAGATGCCTTTCTTAATTTGGAGAAAAAGTCATTGAATGAAGGTAATCTTTAGAAAACTATGATAATAAGTTGTACCTGGTAGATTCTCAACGGGAATTGAGCTGCATTTCAGAGTACGAATGTTGCCCCCTTTGAGGATGACACCTCCCTTTGAGCGCTCCAAGCGGCTCGATCGAGATTATTAGATTCTGAACAAGGTGAACTCATATTACGCGACCATTTACAATATCTTCAACTTGTGGCCGACGACCCAAACTATTTTGATATTGAAGATGCAGATCGGTGTCATCATCCTCACTCTCATCGCTCAGCACTTCACCATGAATGCGATCCATAGAATACTCCACTTCAGAAATTCGAGACGAAGCTGCAGATGCGCTGTTCTTCTTCTTGTTTGTCATCTTTTGCTTTGGTGGCTTCTTAGACCTCTTCAACTTTTGATCAGATGCAGATGTCTTCACAGACGAATCATCACCATGTTTCTTACCGAAAATCCTCATATCACATTCGCTAGGTGAAGCAGAAGCTCCAGGTACAGACACCACAGAAGATGTGCTTTCAAAGCTCTCAAAGGAGGACATTCCCTTATCGTCTTTTGAAGATGCCTTGTTGAAAAACCATGGAAAAGTACTACAAGAACCTTGGCTATTTCCCGTTGTTGAGGAGGCGCTTCGGCGAAACCACTTTCCTAGGGCGATTCCAAAGCCTATGATGAGAACTGCTGCAACGCCAATCACTACAGGGTAGAAATAAGGCTTATTAGCGAACGAAGTCCATGCACTGTAATCACCTTCGCCTGTGGAAGAGGTCGTTGTAGAGCTCGAGACGCCACCTTCGTTGACGGATGTTGATGTAGTTGACATCCCATCGGAACCCTCCAGGTAGCGTCGCAACAAGCCCATCTGGACAATGATTGCACCGAAACAACGCAAGTATCCAAGTAGCCAGATCAAGGACTTTGACTTGTCCTAATCCCTTTGCTTGAATCGATTCTCTGGGCATTCGGGGTCTGCTGCAGGATAGTCTATGTATGATGTTGATCATGGTATGGAGGACCTTGTGCGCACTAGTGTGTTTACACTTTGGAGTTTATTCAAGTCTCAGAAATCACACCTCAATATCAGCGTTCTCTTTTATTAGAGCCGTCTGTGCTCGATTGATTGACACTGGCAGAAGAATTTACGGTGTAGTCAACGTAGCATTAGTCACGCCAGCATTTACGAATGTAGTAAAACTTCTGCTTCGCTCAGGCTGCTTGACCAGCACGAACAGTGCAAGCTGGGAACTTCATCATTTCCCATATGCAGTTCATTTGTGAAGTATAACTGGCAACCAACTGATTTGGGTATTCCAAAATCACCTGGGAAGTACGGGGTCCTCAAGACTTTCAAGAACTTAAGTTCGTATCATGCCACCGGCAGGATGAGTCATGCGCAACGTGCAGCAGATTAAAGTGCTGCGAAATTGCAGAATCATAGCTTTCATCTATGTTAATGCTTCCGCACGGACGCCACTAGAATTAATTGTTATTGTTAAGGATATCACTGCTCAGTCTAATTGAGCAGATTCGTGGACGGATTTTCAAATGAAAACCCATTGCAATCCAAAAGCAATTTGCCCATCTACGCACATAGATGGACATCTCGATGAATTTAACTCAATAGATAGCAAACTGCAAATGCACCGAATATAATTCGCGTCTCACAGTAGGTAGTACTTCACTGAAGCCCGCCTCACCTTGGGAGGTAGAGTACTACTACGCTACTACCATTAACAGTAGTGGGAAACCTAGAGTATCGCACACCTTGCGCATGCTCCTTGTGCCAGCAAACTTGAGGACATCAACCCTCCGTGGTGTTTTATCAACACTCAATATAAAAGAAAGCTCTATAGGTACTTGATTATTGATTAAATCGATCTCTCCCTTGCTAAAATATTGCTTTTATTCACGGCTTTGTTCATGATTACTTCGGCGCTGTTTCTGTGAATTGGCGGGGGGGAATACTATGTTCATGCTTAGGTAAATAAGTATGGTGTGTTTGGTAATCCCAGAACAAAGCATCAGACTTAATCTTGAACAATACGCGCGACAATAGTATGGTATACACAGTACATCGATTAGGTCTACGAATTATCAAAGTTCTATATTATGGTGTACTTCGGAATTGTTGTGAATAGAGACTGTCCCACAACCAAATATCAGATAAACTACTTTCTGCAAATCAACAACGCTAAATATAGAGGTACCAACGCTATCTGCTTGATGAATTTACAAAGACTTTTCCTAGATGAAGGAATATATAGATGGATGGGTGGTCTTCAAATGGAGGGTTTCGATCAGACATAATGGACATATACTGCAATTATTCAGCTTCATTTGTAACTAATGCGAAGCAAATACAAATGACTCAAAGTGATAAAGTGATGCAGGCCTCTCTTCCGCAAAATAAGGCGCTAGAATGATTTCAAAGTACAATATTACTCGAAACGTCAGTGTTTTGCACCCTCCGGTTTACGCAAACCATTTTCTCATCTTTAACTCTCTTCAACTTGGCACAGCCTAATAAGCAGATAGTACCTCAAAGAACATGCATTAAGCCAACTGGTCTTTGCAAATGGCCTTTAGGACTCTAGGGAAATACATCTTATAAATACGTACTAGCAGACAATTAGTTACCTCCTTGATTTAACAACTCATACTTTACTTCAAAGTTCCGCTGAGATTTTCTTCGTCTTTAATGGCTAACAAGTTAGCTGCAGATGCTCAAGTGGAAGCAATCCGTGTTCTCTTTGGAGAAAACACATGGTAAGATATTACCAATTGAGCGTCTTCTCGTCCCGGACCTTTTCTGAGTTCAAAGCAAGTCGAACGCCGCCCCCATGGTGGGTGAAGATATCTAGATACCAGTCATTTGCTTTCCTCCGCCCACTCATTTCTAAACTTCTAAACGTCACCTTCATTTCTTCGCCAGTGCATGTCAAGCTACCATGCTGTTAGCTGGTACTATTTTCTAGGTTTCATATTATTCGCAAAGGCATGGATTTCTTAACAAGTGGCAGAGGTGATTTTGCATATCTTCACTACTGCTAACAACTTGAAGAGAAGAATGTAGATTACCTCTGATTTACAAGTAGCAATCGCGATAATCAACATCATTATACTCTAGAGGCACATGCACGACTTAGAGATACTACTAGGTACTAGTACCTACTAATAGGTGCTGTCGATTCTCACCACAAAGCATCCACCGATTCTATTCGATTGTTGAAAGAATATCCACCGAGAGAGATACCAATTCTGCATAGTATCACCAAAAGGAAGCAAAACCTTCCACATTTTGAAGTTATCGGGGAACGTAGTTTGCCGCGGAGACCTTCAATAATGGCTGTCAGCAAGGCTTGAAAGGTTGAGAATTAAGCTTGCCGGCATGATTGCAAAGGCCTTACATGCGGTTCAGAAATGAGCAATCCATATTCACGGCACATATTCGCAAGATTTGCAACCGCAGAAATATTTAAATAAATGCTAAAGATCGAACCTTTAGACGCTCCAACAATATAGGCCTGGTCCAATCGTTGGCCCAAACAAATAGATAGCCATTCCTGCGCGCATCTAAGAACCTGCAGGTGCGGACGGTGCTCGCGTATACATCGACAACACAAACATTTGAAGCAAACTAGGTATAGGTCATGATGAAAGCGTTTGGATGCCTGAAGACTCAAGATCCCATTTCTGTGTTTCCGCAATGGGAAAACGCTTGTGGAATTGTATGCTTTGCTTCTTTGACGTTGTTGGCAAATACTTGGTTTCCCGTCCAACTCAATCCAACCAGTTGGCGGAGATCATGTCTTGATGCTCTTAAAATGGGCCTTGCAAGCGAGTTTCCAGCTTTGAGCCTGAATTGACCGCAGCAGTAGTTCAACTGGAAGCTGCAGCACTTTGTAGAAGTTGAATGGTTTCATCCCTCATACAATCAATGAATGGTTGCCCAGCTTGTGGAAACGTGGAATCTGCGAGCAGATGAGCGAGGGTGGCCAGCCTGGCTGCGCGGCAGTGGTTGGTTGGCTTATTGGCGACCACTCCTTCGGGTTCAGGTTCTTCGTGGGTATATCAATGTGCTGGCGGAGACGCTTTTCCATGGAAATGATTGTTGAAGTCTTGCAATATATTTCGTTCAAGCTCAGGAGAAGGGATCTGATGAAGATCTAGTAAAAAATTGTCTTCGTCTCGCTTAAAATATTCCGTCAACCTGGCTAAGTGTAATTGGCAACGGGAGGCGAACTCATGGGAACTGGCAGAACAGCTGGTTTCTGTGTTTCATTTTTTCCTTTTCTTGGTAGCCAAGCAAGCAAGCACTTCAAGTTACAACCTGCGCCCATAGGCCTATAACTTTTTATTCTCCAAAGCTTCGTTGAAGTTAGCGTTCTCATTCATCTTGACGCTGTCGCTGCCACCGTCTTCAGAGGGATGGAGGTTCAGGTACCTATCTAAAATGGGCCGCCTTTTGCGTCGCAAGGTTGTTGAGTGATTTCATGCAAGTGCGAGATGAGCTTAAGTGGTATTACGATTATAGAAATGTGCACGTGCACGACTTCGCCACATTTTATTCAGTTGTAAAAAAGAAGGATCCTGAAAAGGATTCCTTCGGCGCCTCGGACTGAGGCCCTGAGGCACCGAGCAAGCAGGCCAGCACCAATCAAGCACTACAGCTAGCCGAAACATACTTATAGGAGCCCTTTCTTTCGAGATGCGCGTATTAAGTAAACTCATCGGCGTCTGCCATCAGTTTAAGTTTTTATTCTTTGTGTTTTTTAATTAAATTTATTTTTACACATCAGCACGTGCACAACCATACGGAGGACTCGACGCCCCGCGTTGTCCTGCTCCCCTAGAGCAAAACCGGAGCCTTGCAAACAAACAGGTTGAGGGAAAGTGACTAGTAAGCATAGGTGACGGACAAGTGCGCACAACCAACAGACGAGCCACTCAAAGTTGGCGGGTGGGCTTGCGCCCATTTCTGAAGCCCCAATGGATCAATCGTTCTACAATTGATTTTTTCCTTTTCTTTTTCTTTTATAGAAAGAAACAACTATGGATAGACATAGTCAAAACAAAATGTTGAAAAAATGAATCGATCAATCTGAATGAACCAATGAAAACCGAAAGGTTTTCGATCGCAGCAGTTGCTGCAGCAGAGGCGCTCAGCTGCATCGAACATTCCGTCCTGCAGAAGTACGCACTCATGGCTGCAGTCTAACCCAAGAGATGCTAGAACGAGTGAAGTTTTGATATAGATTGAATGGATTTTAGCATAAATCTTGGAAACGTGAAGAAATGTGGGCCAAGAACACAATACCATGATCATCGAGCACATGCAGTGACAAGTCAAGATATTTGGCCTGGCCAAAGAACACGTTTGGACTACTGCATACCATTAGGGAGTGAAACAAAAAACAATGGAGCTGGAAATGCTGTTGCGCAACAGTGATCAGAGAAATGAGAAAGACGCCACAACTCTTAGAATATCAAACAAGCAATATTCCAACACCGGAAAAGTAAAAGCAGAAGCAGGTTAGCATATGCTATCAGTGTCTTGATCAGAGTCTGATAAGCACGACATTCTTACATAACCTACTAAACCAAGAAATTACTCGATGTAGAAATGGAAGCGAATAAAAAGGATGGAATCCATCCATCCATTCATGTTGATATCAATTCGATCGTGGGATTCGTGGAAATATGTGTATTTTAATTTTTTAATTTTTTTAAAATAACAAAAGGAATATATAAATTTCTTTTCTTTTCTCTATGAAGCCAATCAACCTAACTCTTCGTTACTGCGGTTATAAGGCTCGCAACTTCTCCACTACTTGAGCTGCCTCGGTGCGAAGTTGACTAATAAGCCACCAGCCTGTGAAGACGACGAAACTTGGTGTTAGAAAGAACTGAACGACTGGGCAATAGGTACCTACACCCAAAAGAGGACTCTAAGTCTTCCAGTGAAAAGAATAAAGAAAAAAGAAAAAAGAATAGAGAAAAAGAAAAAATCATATCATGTCATTTGTGAGAAACATAGTTCTGCAAATCCACAACAGAAAGTAATTGTGCACGAACCCAAGGTACCCTCGACCACATCAAGTTGGCAAAACCAAATCGCCACAGACAGCACGAAAATAACCTAGAGGCGTCAATCTCCTCCTCGCTGCGTGAACTCATCGCACCTGGAACTACTGGCTTCTTCTGCACGCTTGCTTGTCTTCTGGGTTCTCGTTCTACGTTAGATTCTCTTTGGCTTTTCCATTTTCCTGTTTGCATTACTTTCGCTGTGTCCACAGGTTTTTTGAGCAAAAGGATGCCGTCTGCGCTCTTCAAGAAGGCTGCCTCCAAAAAGGGCAGCAAATCCAGAGCGGATACTGAGGCCCCCGCGACATCCTCGCCGGCCAGGTCGCCTCTGGCAGCAACTCTGGTCCTGACTGGCCCTGATCCAGAAAGCCTCGAGGTGAGCTCGGACAACCCGCTTATGCAGAGATCGCAGTCGGAGCCTTCTGGAGACGAGAAGTCGAGCGGGTGGTCCAAGTACCTGCCAACATGGCGGCCCAAGAGCTCATCGCGCTCTTCGAGAGAACGTGTACCTTCTTCGGGGACGAGGACGCGTTAATTTTGGTGCAAAGCCGCCTCGAAACTGAGAAGAGTGAAGAAACTCGGCAAAACTTAAGCGCAGACAAGCAACTCCAGGAAGAACAGAACCAGCAACAAGAGCAACTACTCAATAGTGTGGGTTTTGCCGAGATCCAAGCATGGACACAGGATATAGCTGCGCAATTATACTCGAGACATGGCGTGCGCCCTGGAGACCATGTGTTGGTGGCCATTGGTGATACTGATGTTGGAGCCCAAATCACCTCAATCCTCGCGTGTCTTCGTATTGGCGCAATATTCGTATGCTGTGGAGATCCGCAAGATCCAGCGCTGCATGAGCGCATGGCACTCGCCGTACGTCAGACTAGACCCAAAGCTGCCCTTCTTGTAGCTGAAAATGATGAAGCTCCAAATATTCTTCAACTCGCTCAGCTCGGTCTCTACCGCTGCACTTTACTCCAAAAAGATGGTTCCCTAAACCTCAACGAAGCCATCATGTCAATATCTGCACCCGAGGAGATAACTGACTTTCCAGAAGTTGCTTATGTTCTCTTCACTTCAGGATCCACTAGCGAAGGTCGAGGCAAAGGCGTCCAGGGCACCGCAGCAGGACTGCTTAATCGTATTGAATGGCAGCATGAAACGTTGCCCTTCGCAGAGCATGGTGCCCGATGCCTGAGAAGAACACCATTAATCTTCATTGATGCTCTCGCTGAAATTCTTGCACCTCTTCTCGCTGGTATTCCTCTCGTCGTCCCACCGTCTGATGACCGCGTGGACGCGGTAAAGACTGCACTTGCTGCGCGGCACGCCAAAGTCACGCGGATGCACTGGTTACCATCCCAGCTGTCCTTTATCATGGAATACGTCCCTGTATGGGATGAACTCAAACTTGTCAGCATAAGTGGTGCGCCAGTACATTTACCTCTAGTGAGAGAATTTCAACGCTGGAAAGGATCTAACATCGACATTCGTCTACTGTCATTGTACGGTAGCACAGAGACTGCTGCAGATGCCAGTTACGTTGATCTCACGAACCTCGATTGCAGTGATTCACACGCGTTCACAGGTTCTCTTAATGTTGAACCAATGCCCATTGGAAAGCCAATAAAAAATACCAAGATGTTTCTGCAAAGCTCGGCAGCTGACGGGACGGTTGCCGAACTTATCCAAGATCCTTATACTATCGGTGAGCTTTTAGTCGAAGGTCTCCCTGTGGCTAAAGGTTATCTAAATCTGCCAACTGCTACCGAGAAAGCGTTCATTGGACCCCAGCGTTTTCGCACCGGAGACTTGTGCTTTTTTAACCCTGAAGGTGACTATTTTTGGGTTGGCCGAGCTGATTCTCAGCGAAAGCTACGCGGCATTCGTATTCAGCTCGACCAAGTTCAGGTTGATGTTACTGATGCCCTTGACTTGTCTTCAAACGCTGTTCTCATGGAAGTAATCAATGATCGACTTCTTGCTTTTGTCGATTGCAATGCCAGTACAAGTCATCTGAGCTCTGCAGACATGTTTTCAAAGGTGCATGCAAAACTAGGCCAATCCCAACACATGCCAAATGAGTTTATCATGATAAAAGACGGTTTCCCGCTTACGCCTTCTGGCAAAGTTGATCGAAACGCTCTTACGCAAAGCTTCAGAGCACATAGATCGACCAATGAAAGTAAATTAAACGATCTGCCTCAATCTTCATCTACAGCCTCTGTAGAAGACATTGTAAAGCAGATTTTGACTCTCACAGAACCTGTCGATCTCGACAAATCTTTCCTTAGTATGGGTGGCGATTCTCTTCTTGCGATGCATCTTTCATGGACTCTTCGACAGAAAAACCTTGCACACGTTGATGCAGTGCGTTTTCTTCGGGATCAACCTCTCCGTGATGTTCTTGCTGGAAAGGAGCCACTACTTGCCAACACTACATCTCCTGGTGTACCTGAAGTCAAGCGCCCTCGATTAGAGGGTGATAACCAAGAAATGGCCCCTACCTCTTCTTTGTTAAACCGGAGCCTTTGTAAGAATGCTCAGGTTTTGTGGACAGCAAAGCTGGGCCGATGTGTTGATGCCGCACCACGCATTCAAGCTTCAAAGAAGGTTGCTTTTGTTGGATCGCATGGACAAGATCTTGCTGCGATTCAGCTTGATAATGGCCACGTGCTCTGGCATCAGATTTGCCTCCCAGGGCGTGTTCATGCAGCTGTCGCTATTGCTGAGCATGAGGACGGGAAAGCATTGATTTATGCATCTACTTATCTTGCCAATGATGTAGATGGTGTAGAAACGCCAAGGATTGCATCAAGCAAATGCCAAAACCAGGCCCCGGGCTGTCTGGTTGAGCTCGACGCTGACACTGGGAAAATACTGCGCACCTATCAGTACACTGCACACTTGAAGTCGCCACCATTAGTCACAGAGTCTTGCATATGGGTGGGAACTTATGACGCCACCTTGCTTTGCATATCACTTGAAACATTTTCTGTGAAGAAAGAGCTCAAACTTGGAGGAAACATACCTTCCTCTGCAGTTTATCTTGACGGTGTGATTCTTGTTGCAACTCTCGCAGGTGAGGTTGCATGTTTTGACGAAGAGACTTTTGAGC
Source organism: Schizochytrium sp. TIO01 (assembly GCA_004764695.1). Classification (NCBI taxonomy): domain Eukaryota; class Bigyra; order Thraustochytrida; family Thraustochytriidae; genus Schizochytrium; species Schizochytrium sp. TIO01. Next base: position 3,338,535 of record SMSO01000037.1, on the reverse strand, counting down.
AAAAGTGGCATTGCGAACTTATCGGACCTGTTTTTGGTGGTTTATCGGTGTCGTCAGAACAACGTCGCGTCTATGTCTCAACTGCTGAAGGCTCAGTACATTGCCTTAGCGTTGATGATGGTCAAGAGCATTGGCAGGCGTGGGTTTGTGGTGGTCCAATATTCCCTGCTCCCACGCTTGATGGTGAGAAACTCTATGTGGTTTGCCATGATCGTTACGCACGAGCCTTGAACTCTGAAGATGGGACATTGATTTGGGAAACCCAGGTGGACGCAGCTATCGCAACCCAGGTGGCAATACTTGATACTTCAGACCTTGTGGTGGTAACCTCGACTGCTGGCCGAGTCACTGCCCTTTCAAAAAGTGATGGTACTGAGCAAGCGTGGCTTGAGCTTCCAGCAGAGTCATTTTCATCACCTGCTGTTGTCCCAGGTCAGAACACAATCGTGTTGGGGGCAAGAGATGACCTTGTTCGTGCAATCTCAATATCATCGGAGCGAAATTAGAATAAAATATTGAAAAAGAAATTAAATAAGTACTGTTTTCTAGAATATATATATATATATTTTTTTTTGGGGGGGGGGTGGTTAACCCTTACACAACCGCAATCAATTTCACTTCGTATTTACATAATCTGATTTATTTTTTTTAATGTAGGTCACCTTGTGCTTTTTTTTCTTTTTCAAATTAAAATATGTATACTATTTAAGCGCTCTCATCGTTGATCTAAAAATTAATACTGCCAAAAAGTGTATTATGCATTGTATAAATGAGCAAATGATTTCGTCTTGCTGTTCTAGGTGTTTAATCCACAGACCTGCTCCATGGACAGTAAGTAGCAAACAATGCATTCAATATGGAGAATGAATAGCACTAAGTTTGCAAAATTGATGACCTCGCCTTGCTTCTTCTGAGACAAAACTAGTAGTATACAGCATTGCTTCCCTTGTAAATGCCATGGCGTTTGCGCGTTTTGGCCAGATGTGTAAATTTCTTGAAAGAGACGCGATGTTTAAGAGTCATGTGTCACTCGCTACTAAAAGGAATCACTGCAAATTCTAACTTCCCCTTAGAATAAAAATGACAAGTGGAATTATAATACAGAGACAGAAGGTAATAACAAAGATGAGAGTCGCGCCTCGTGCTCCGATGTAGCGAATAAAAAAATGATTTCGTAATCGATAGTGTGTGTCGTGAACCTCAGTTACCTTAGCCAAATCCTGACCGCGTTCATCAGCAAAGCTAAGGGACCTTGCCGCTTTGTTTTGTCCTGGACCACTGTAATGTTGTGACCCTGAGCCATACGAAACCGATCCACGATGGCCCTGGAAAATCAATGAGCCATTCAAATCACCCGTAAGGCTGTCTCTAGGAATTTCAATATGATTTCCAAACTTGTCAACTCCAAATGCAAATCCCGTATTCTCACTAGGTGAGCGGGGTGCAAGAATAAGAGAACCCGTATGCCCTCCCCCGAGCTGCAGTACTGTTCCTGTTCGATTGCTTCTTTCTAGGATGAGTGATGAAGTTCGAAAGCTACCAATCCGCGATGATTCGTTTTCGATCACCTTCACAGCTGTAGAAACAAAGCGAACTGGAGTATGTGGTGAAAGAGCGCGGACAGGTTTAAGAAAACCTTCACCATCGTCATCGTCAGACCGTTCGCTGATATCTGAGTCGCTGTAAGATCCTTCGTTTTGAGTTTTAATAGCACTCATTGCAGTATTCACGATCAAGGTATTATCCGGGTCGAAATCTATTCTGGACGCCGACTCTGTTTCATCAAGATAGACAATCTCTTTGGATGTTCGGCTTGCTGGAGAGAGATCCACGATGTTGTCTGACTCCTCAAGTTCATAGTGAGAGGAGTGTTTCTCTTCTGTCTCTCCTTCTTCATGCCTAATCTCCGCAAGCACGGTAGTATCTTTGTCAAAGCTGATGTGTCCTTTCGCAGAATCCACTGCAGATGTCCCAAAACTTTTCCCCGAAGAAGATGTCCCTGCCGAGCTGCGGCGCGCTTGAACAGACTTTGGCGTCGCCAACACGTTGCCAAAGTCAACAACCGCAATGGCTGGCACCTCCTCATCTGGGACAATTTTCATCGCTTGTGCTGCGAACCGTCGCCTCTACGCTTGCAAGCGTAGAAGCGCGATAGAGGGGCGCACAAGCTTAGATCTCGAGCTTGGCCATCCAAGCTGGCGAAGCAAGTATTCCAAGCTCGCCCTTGCAAAAAAACGCGTGCTTCTCGACGACGGAAAGAGGTTTTGGCGTCTGTGCTAAAGCTTCTTGCTTTAGTTTGATCTCGCTTCAAGAAAATGACAAAGGGAGAAGATATAGAATCGTATGTTCACTTTTTGGTGTCCGCGCCGCGCGTAAAAAGGGAATACCAAGTACGCTGTGAGTTGATTTATTATATATCACGCTTCTACCGAATCCGAGTTAGACTAGGAAGTTCAAAACATGCGTTTCTAGACCACCCAGGTCGATAACGTACAAAGAGTACTACTCACCGCAGCACACACTATCTTCTAAACGAAGAGACACTAAACTCGTAAACCAATTGAGCTACCGAAAGAAGTAAGATTAACGAATAATTATGGACATCTGTAAGTCACAGAGAAGCAATGACTTCAGGGTCCTCCCTCCACAGTTTGCTTCCTTAAAAGCTGACAAGGGGTGTATTTTCCAAGAGGAAGAGATCCTACTTGTTTATTCAATTTTGAAGAGGAGCAATCAGCTAATCCTGCTGGCCAGTCCTAACCGTGCAGCAATCGACACCTCTGCCACGGGTCGCTCAGACATATTACTATTGAACGAACCCAAAATAGTCCCTCCATTGTATGTGATGTGCAAAAAGAAAAAAAAGAAAATTGAGAATAAAAAAGCATTGATAGCAATAAGTTACTATGTATCATTATTGAGCAGGAAGGTGAGATTCTATACACTCAATCCTATTCCCACCAGCATGTACTATTTAAGTTTTTTGTGCCCAGGCGTTGGAAAAGGCTTTGTTTTTCTGAGATATACTGTAAAGGTTCCATAAGTTGTCCAGAGAAGCAGCCAGACACATTCTTGAAGCACATTTCCTTAACCAGGCACTCACTTCCTTTAGGGCGTTAATATCAGTTCATCTACAGTCACTCATTTTAAGTCCAATCTGGTCTCTTTCATGAAGCAGCGACTTTGTAATCTTCTTGAGTGCTTTAGTATTCGCGGTTGTCTTCTTTAGCTACTCTTTTTCAACGGATCTTCAACGCCCCTTTCGCACACCTTTTATTCTGCAAAGCTAAGAGCTACCTATGTACTACTATGGTTTTGATAATAGATTATCTACCAACACCTTTTAGCACTTTTTCCACAACAACATCTTATTAGTTTGTGATTGAGTTCTTTAATTCAAATGGAGCACCCATCTGGGAATCAAACGCTCCGGTAAGTCGGAGGATCAAATGGAGCAATCTAACCCATACAACCCATCTCTACCTACTGTGGAGTATATTGACTTTAACACTGCAGAGTATGACAGCATATCATAATCTATACTTTCAGTAGCTTAGTTCTATACCACTGCCCGCCGAACTTGTGGATTAAAAAAAATAAGCTATGACCAAAACTTTTTGTATAGACAGCTATAACAATCTGCTGTGTTAAATGCCCATGCTATACTCCATTGCTTTTAAGTTGGATTTAGGTCTGAACATAATCTGTACCCTTTTACGATGGCTGAGTCAAAAGTTTTCGCCATGTCCAACTATGCTGCAGAACCTAGGAAATGTAGATTCACGCGAGCATGGCTTAATGTTTGGGTATTCATTTTTTTAATTTTATTTATTAATTTATCGACATGAGGATAAGAAACGGAACTAAGAGTGGACGAATCATGATCATGCATCCTTCCGTGGCTCTATATTCTTCGCACTTTTGTACATTATGATTTTTGCAAATGAGTGTCTAAGTGTAGATCTGTCTCGATGTTGCCTCCTCCAAAGCACTGTGAGCTTTCCTAAAAAAGAACAAGAGGATGCCTTCTTGAACACTCAATCATGCCAGCTCCCCAGACGACTCCAAGCAGGGTATATTTGCTCATCAATTTGTGTAGCGTGTAGGGATCGCTTCCTTGAAAAGGTCCATCTTATGTTCACCAGATAAAGTTTCATGTTTTTCACCTTGAGGCAGGAAGCATGACGCAGTGTTCCGGATTGAGATGTGCGCTATGATCCGCAAATGCTGGCTTGGCGTCGCTAGCTACAAGTTCGAGTGTTGCTTTGGGCTCCGCAGCAGCAGATTTTCTCCGCGGCCTTCCGCGATGTCCGTGCTGTGCAGGTGGTGCCGAAGCAGGGGCTTTCAACGGCGTAGCGGACGCGGTCCTCACCATGGGCGACTCCATCGTTCCCAGCAGCCACTCAGAGCCTTAAGAAGCCCCAAGATAGTGTCCAAAGCGACGCACCTTGATCACAGCTGCAGTCGTGCAACAGACACTTCTCTCGGCCGCAGTCGTCGCTAGAGATCTCAAGCGAGACTTCGTGAATCGTTTTGAAGTAACATGTGCTCCTTTGCTCTTCGTACGTACCTATTTTCGACGAAAGCAAAAGTGAACCCTCAAAACAGTGAACTATTTAATTTCAACTATGAAAATAGTGAACTATTCACTGAAGATAGTGAACTATTCAATGAAGATAGTGAACTATATTGTTAACCCCACTGTAGAAAGCAGACACGTACAAATGAGAACTGAGCGTATGAATACGAATGAAAAGCAGTGTAATTGTAGCAAGCAAAGCCTACTATGCAGGTGGCTAGCTGATCATGATTGTAGAACACCCACAATGGGCTCCTAGAAGCTATGTCTATGCAGTCTTCAAGCTTCGACCTTCAATCATCTTGAATGTTTTCGTATACCAATTCTGAGTCAAGGAAATTCGAAGCGTCAACTTCACAGGACGTTCCGCATTCAGAAAATGCAATGATGTAATGCAGAACATCATTTTTTAATGCTTTTTTTAATTAAAATATTTACATGAGTCAATATATATATGTGCTTTAAGAAAATATATGGTGCTAATGAAATTTCAATTTCTTGAACCAATATCCAAAATCAACCTCCAGAGATGAACTTTCCCAGTCGAGCCCGCGCTACTTTCCAGCATGCCCAATATCATGTTCTGCAAATGCAGTTGTGATTGCATCAAAAGACAAAGTTTGAGGTGAGCATACAGCGGTGAAATCATCCAGAAGCCAGCAGAACACAAAAACAATTGCAAAATCCAAGTTATCTCTAAAACATCAGATTAGGCCCATTCAATTCAGTAACCCGCACCAGCTTGCCACAATGCTGACGACCTCTCTCCGTTCAACTCGGCGCCATCTCGCGCAGGCCCGCTTCCTCTCCTCGCGTCCTCCACCTCCGCCTCCTCCTCCTCCTCGCCGTCCCTCTGCTGCCGCTGCGAAGCCCGACATCGCGACTCCTCAGGCCTCCCAGACAGCTGCCAAGGCCGCCGCCGCAAGACCTCGTGCGGCGCCTGCGAAGAGCCACAAGCAGGCCAAGCCGGCCAAGAAGACCAACACCCGAGGCTTCCTGTTCCTCGTCGCCGCTGTTGGCGGTGTTTACGGAGGGCTGGAGCTTCTGCGGCGATATGAAGAGCACCAGAAGGAAGAAGCTTTGCGCAGGCGCTACGAGGGCTTCGAAGACGAAGACGACAGTGGAGCTCCCGACAGCACATCAGCTGTTTCCTCGGTCTCTAGCTGGCTTGGGCTAGGGTCCGGCAAGAAGGACGCTGCTGCTGAGAAGGAGGCCCCGGTAGACTCCTCGAGGGACTTCCTGGCAGAGCTGGCAGCAAAGGGCGATGCGGACGCCTCCAAGATTCTTGATGATGGAGCTGCGAAGAAGGATGACGAGAAGGAAAATGGAACAGAAGGTGGAGATGACTTCTCTTCGTCAGAAGGCTTCAGGGTGGATATTTCAAGGCAGGGGCTCATTAGGACGCTCAAAATGATGCTCGACATGAAGCGGAAGCAAGAGGGCGAGGAAATTGCAAGAATTCGCAAACTCCCCATCGACCAGCGTCCGTATGGATACGAGGAGTCCCTGCGCCAGTTGCGAGAGGAGAAGGCGGAGATCAAGGTTCACCTCAAGGCGCTGCTCAAGCATAACTACTAAGAATCCAATCCACTGACTCTTCTGGATAACGACATGGTGAGTAAGAACATGCGAAGTCTCAGTCAGCCTTTCGAGTATCTTGAAAGGTGCCTGAAAAAACACTGACTAGGAAACCACCTGTGAGCACGACCAAGAATCGGCACCACTTGTGCTACTATCATGCCTGATGCTGCATACTTCTCGTTGCTGTTATATTTGATGCGTGTTAAGCAGATTATTTATTTTTGGTGAAACAGAATGAGGATATCATAGCAAAATTAATCAAATCATCATATAAAGCCTCGTCGAACTAATGATACTTTTGCTGACACAACCAGCTCTTTTATAACAAAAAATTTTAATATGAAAAAAATCATAGCCCAACTTTTAAACTTCTAAATACTATCAAAACTCTGGCGAGATCATCTCGTATGGCACATATGAATTTGCTGATTACTGCAAAAATCATTCTGAAGGACTGTGGAAACTCGGCAGGGATTAAAAACATCAAAATTAGAAAACATATCGTTGTTCTTGTTCATTATACTTCTTCAAACAAATACACCCAAAACGATCATCTATTGGTCTGACCATAAATTGAATCCAATCAAACATGACCAAGTCAACTATATCCCTACCAATCGACTAGGTTTCACTTTTACCGATCAAGAGACTGGAGCCGGCGGAACCTGTCCTGAGCAACTTTGAACTGTTGCTTGTAACGACGAGACATAGGCGTCTCATGCCGAGAGGAACTCTTCCTGATTCGGTCGATTTGATCCACGGCGCGTGCTGCGTCGCGCAAACTACTTTGAAGATCTACTGATGAACGCCGGTTACTTTTAGAAGATGAAGGTCGCAACGCATCAATCTGTACACTACCATCCCGAGCGACACGAACACGAGATGGCGAATGAGCGCGCCGTACAACAATCTCATCTATCTCATCATCATGATCTCCTTCGAGAATGTCCTCCATGTCATCATGATCTCCAACGAAGCTACTGCGAACTCCTATAGTGCTTTCACCAGCAAAACTGCGAGTACGCGCATATTCGTTTTGCTGAGAGTCCTGATGTAGCTCTGAGTCGAGCTGCGCTCTCGTATCTTCTACTACGCGCTGCGCACGACTAAGGGACTCATTTAATGCTTCAATACGAGCTGCGCGCTCCCTCTCACGCTGGCGCGACACCGGGCCGCCCAGAAGAACGACCACGGGGCAGAACATTGCGCTGTTGACCAATATCAAACTCGAGAACTGATTCCACAAGCTCGCAGAGTGGCAGAATACTGTCCTCGAGAGAACGTTCAGGCTGATCCCGACCTGGAGGCGGGCCCTCCACAAAGAACTCTCGAACGCCGCCGTGTGAAGATCTGTAGCGAAGATACACGCCTTTCACCGTTGATACAACCAGCTTGCGCACCAAATCAACATCTTGTTGAAGCGCATGCCACTGTTCTTCAGTGTCAATTAGTTGAGCTTCAACCTGCTGAGTGATTTCTTCTTGCTCTCTTACCAGAGCAGCAGCTTTCTCAAGCTCCAGTTGGAGTGATTCGAGCTGCTCCGCATGCTCAGACGCCTGTTCAATCCGTGAACGCATATTTCGTAATGTCCCTTGAGCAAAGTCTCTCGTGGATGATGATACGCTCTGGGGCGCTTGGTTACCTAGATCGGTGCCACTATGCTCTGCATCATGTAATTGCAGTTCTAGAGAGGCATATTTTGTTTCAAGGTCGGCATAACGTTGTCTAAGACGATCTAACTCCGCAAGATCAGCAGCTGTTGCTACTGAATTCTGGCTAACATACATTTTTTCATCCATGGAGATCTGACGAGACCTTTCTTGCATTTCTTCAACCTTTTGAAATTTTTGCCTCAGAGCATGAATTTCGTCGTGTAATAAACGCTTCTCAACCTGAAACCGGTCCTCCTGGCCTGCAAGGTCTTTTTGCACGCGAACTGCGTCCGAGTGAGCTCGAGAAACGAGAGATTGAGCAGAGAAGAGCAAAGAATTAAGATGTGGCATGATATTCTCCAATGCACTCATAACTGTGGAAGATGCCTCCTCGTCTGAGCCTCCCATGGCACTCGAGGAGACCCGTTGCAAGATATCCTGAAGATTTGCCAAGCTAATATCGGGAGAAGCACCTTCGTGCCAAAGAGTCGCTATCGCCTTTTCAATTCGCCATGCTTTGCGTTTGAACATTCGTAGCTCCTTCAACTCATCATCTATCGTGCGCCGCTCAGATGTCTGTTCTTCACAAGTAGTTTTAAAGTCTTGAGCTTCCTTTTTGGCCTGTGCCACAGATACCTCCAGAGAAGTTACTTGTGTCTCTAGCCTAGTACGCTCACCCTGTAACTTATCTGCACGGTCCTGTAGATCCATACGTGCTACCTCCAGTTCCTTGACTTTGTTCTCAAGACTTGATCTTTTCTCTTCTGTGGCCACCAGTTCTCTACGCTCGCAACGGAGCGCATTTTGCGTGTCTGCAAGCTGTTGAGCAAGGTCGCCTGCAGCTTGACTCTGCTGCTTTGCCTCTGCTGTCTCGTCTCGCAATTTCTCCATGGCATCCTTTTGTGATTCTAAAAGCACCTTCATTTTCGCCAAAGCTTCTTTAGTTTCTTCTAGCTGAGCCCTGGCAAGATCTCGCTGTTCTTCAGTTGTAATGCAAGCCTCTTGAGCGGCGTTCCACTCAACGCTGATCTTGGCATTTTCAAGCTTAGCTGTCTCCAGCTTCTGTTCAAGTAAGAAAATTTCGTTCTGCAAGGCTTCTTTCTCTTTACGTGCAGCCCCAAGTGAGCTCGCAGTAGTTTCCAAAGCATCCTCTAATTCTTGCTTTTCTGCTTTCAGGGGCTCCACAGTTTCTCTGACAAAGTCAAGTAAAGCTTCATTCTCTTGCTTCAGCTTGCGATTTGTGTTTTGAAGGTGCTGAAGATTTCTTCCATCCCGGATAGGGCTCCCGCGTTTTCCATCTACAAGGTACCCTGCATTGCGAGGCGTTGCTGGATCCTTTGCTTCCTGTACATACTCACCGGCATGAATCTTTTCTTCGTCGTCATCCTCCTCATCAGGCTCATATAACGCAAGTCGCCTGCGTGTCTGCATGAGCCTCAAGTTTTCCAACCGAAGTCTTTCATGCGCAACTGAAATTGTCTCCCTGAGCTCCTGCTCCGTCTGTTCCAGTCTCGCAATGGTCCCTTTCGCTGCAAGCACATCAAATTTTGCTTTCTCCGCGTGGAGAACCTGCTCTGGGTCCATGCCCAGTTCCTCTGCTCTAGCCTTCAGTGCTGCCTGCAGGACGTCAATATATACCCTTTGCTCCTCAGTGGCTCTCGCCTCCTTTGCTAGTGACGCGTTTAGCCTCATTTTATCCTGCTCCAACGATGTAACCTTTGCCTGAAGTCCTTCGATCTCTTCAGAATTTGCAGCCGCAACTGCCACGGACCCTGCGCCTCTCCTGAGTTGGAGAACTTTGTTTTGGGCATCCGCAAGCTTACTTCGAAGTGCCGCCACACGTCGATCAGCGACTTCTTTTGCCTGATGGCTTGTGGATATTTCTGCTTCGAGCTCCGCTGTGCGCTGCGTAAGATCTTGAACTCGTTTACACGCAGCATCATACTGCTTCGCAATGCTCGTGAGCGTGTGCCGGCTGTTTCGATTGACGGCAGCTGAAGAGGACGAGTAGCTTTCCGGTCCCACTAGTCGCCGCCGAGAACGTAGCGCTGCAAGATCTTCTTTGGCGAGAGGCAGAGGCTGCGAGGGCTCGAGTGTAACAACGAACTGTTCACAAAGTCGAGCATACTGGGTGCGATCCTCAACGTCGCTCTGCAAATCCACGAGCGTCTCTGCCTGGCGCCGCACTTTGTCAGCAAGACGAGACGCAACATCGTCATTACTCCCGGAAATGCCAGACCCCGGCGCGGGGGGAGGAGGCGGCGGCGGCGGCGGCGAACCGCGACGGCGGAGTCGAAGCCGCTCCGCCATAGTTACCCAGTGAGCCTCTCAACGCGCAGACCCCAAGCGCTGGCGAAGGAATTCGCCAAATGGACTTTGTACTCGGCAGCTGTGATGCGACGGCAATTGCAACAACTATGACACTCACTGGAACAATGCGACCTCACTTCTTCTACTTTGCGAAATAGACAATCTGAAGTTTACCCTATTTGAGCAAAACCTACAAAGTGAACTATGCGCGGTATAAGTGACTTATGGCGAATGGAGTTTTTCCCTTCGCCAAACGGTTCTCTGGGCTTTTCGTTAGAATTATAGGCATTTATTGGCCCTTCACTTCTGTTGCGTTGAAAGTAAATTCGAGCACCAATCGAACGTTGGGGGTTTGGGCCTTGCGTATGTATCGCTGTGACAATCCTGGAGCACAGGTCTCCATCGAGCGGGTTGACAGTGGTCTTTGTCAACGAGGGATTTTCATTGTTGTTGTTGTTGTTGTTGTTGTCGCCGTTGTTGTTTTTAGGTGTGAAAGACTTGAAAGACCAGTTATGATCGGCATTATCAAAAGGATTCGTGGCAGCGATAGATACGCTTGCGTTGACACGACGAGGGTGTGGAGCATTGGAGCACATAGTATAAATTAGCTAACCACCGAGTTCTATGGACTTTTATTTTATCCTGGTTCCCAAATCGTACGTGGGTACGCGCTGCGTTTCTGTTGGGGCTTTTTCTCTTCTTCGAAACGCAATTAATTCAATATTGCTGATCCATGAACACTCGATTAGCTTTTTTTTTCGCCTCCAAAGTAGTTGATTAGCATGTATGACATTGAGAACAATCTGGACACTCTCGCAAACTCTCAAAGCTACCTCCACGTGCTCACCGTGGAAACCTAGATGAGCAACTCAATAACACGTTCTGGCTTCAAGACGTTGCTCATTCTCGTCCGTTTATCTCTTTTGCTTGTCGTTTTAACTTGTTTTAGTATTTCCTAATTGGCCTTAAGAGTATCATTGGCACTGTATGATGAGATAAATGAAAAGCTCCCGTTAAAAGGATCTGCTCAGACAGATAGAAAAAACGAAAAGCTTGACAGTTTAACGCAAACGCTAATCGCGGCCTTGAAAGACGCAGGGCTGGCGGGTAGAGCACTGCGCTCAGCCAGCGAGGCCGTCTTTCACCTCGAGCGACGACCACTTATCTGCTTGCTCGAGAATATCACAGAGTCATAACTCTGCACTAAACCGGAACTCGACCATGCGGACCCATCTCCAAGTGATCCTCCTCATCAGTCTTGCGACCGTTTGGCTCTCCGAAAGCAGCACAAGAGCAGAAGAAGTCACTAGAAGCGTGAAAGAGTCCATTTTGTCGTCGTGGGACGACGTTCTGGTCTCAGACGAGCGTCTCAAGACCAATGTCACGCCTGCAGACACTGAGGCGCTGCTTGATGCTGTGAGCAGAGTTCAACTGCGCGAATTTGACTACATCTATGAACAGTTTTACAACCCTATTTTTGGCAAACGACAACTTGGAATCATTGCGCAGGAGATCAAACCAGTGCTGCCTGGTTCTGTTGGCGTCATTCCCAAGAGATCAGTTAGCCATGTGGACGATGAGAATCCAACAATTTTAACCGACGTGCATGTTTTCCATAGCGAGAACCTTTTCATGGCACACATTGGAGCGACACAGGAGCTGATCGCACGTACGAAAACTGTGCGTAAGTCACTTGATAACCTAAAAGAGACTCTTTTGAATCTAGAAAAGGATGCAGCTACCGGTAAACAGGCGCATGAAGCGCTCAACCTCTTGCAGGTAAAGCAATCTGAGCTCGAAACATTGGCCAAAGAGGCTCATCAGCGCAGTGAGGGTGCTATTCGTCTTGAGCACGTTCTCAAATCACTTGAGGATACAAGTCGAATTGAGCAAGCGGAGCGGACTGCTCTCTCGCGTCGCCTTGAAACTTTGCAAGATGATCTTCGTACGGAAGTCAAAGACCAAGCTGGTTTGCACCGTGAAATCTCAACGGGCATGGGAGGGTTGAACCAGGCCATGACCCAACTAGGATCACGCGTCGACCAAGTTGCTGCAGACCGTCAAAATGCTCAAAGCAAATTGGAAGAGGCCATTGCGAAAGCAAGCTCGTCTGCTGCTGAAACGGCAAAATCTCTCGAAAGCATGCGCGAAGATCTTGCCACGAAACTCGAAAAGGCAGTCAATGATGTGCACGTAAGACGAGACCTTATGGACAACCAACAAAGCTCTGCGATTACCTCTATTGAGAATAAAGTAGGCAACTTGGAACAGCAACTTTCATCTTTGCAAAAAGAGGTGGAAGGTATTCTTAAGATCCAAGGCGAACTCACCTCGTCTCTGGAAACTGACCTTAAGGGTCTGCGACAAGCCCTGGAGAAAGCAGTTCAGGAGTCCTCTCAGAATATTAGCTCGGTGAGTGCTAACGCTCATGCGGAAAGTGTAAAAATTCAAACTGAAGTGGATCAGCTACTTAAACAGGTTGCAGAACTCGAGGAAAAGGTCAATGCCCAAGCTGCAGAAGAAATTATTGAACGGCGCAAAAGTCTAGAAGCCCAAGCTCGTATTGAAGAGGCCAAAATTGAGCTTGAACGGACGAAAACTATCGAAGAAGAGAAACGTGCACGAAGTTCTGCTACCATCGAGGCAGAGCGCCGGGAGCGCGAAGATAATGCTTCAATTGCACGAGTTCGAGAGGAAGAATCTATGCGAGCTGAACGCGAGCTGCAAACGATTCGCGCCAAAGAGGAATCTGTAACAAGAGAGCTCGAGCTACGTGCTGAGAAGGACCAAGCTCTTGTACGAGCCCAAGCAGAGGCAGACGTTGCGAAAATCCATGCTCAAGGAGACCTTGAGCGCGTGCGCGTGCTTGCACAAGGCGAGGCTGATGCTCAGCGAGAGCGGCAAAACCATGACTTGCGAAAGGAAATGGCTGAAATTGACGCCAAAGAAGCGCGCGAGAAGGCCATCGCTACAATTCAAGCTGCATTTCAAGAGTCCATTGCCGCATTTCGTCTGGCTGCGCAGAGTCCTCGCGAGGTTGCTGGCGCACTTAGTTTGCTTGTTATGCTTGCATTTGGTATTTATGCTGGGCGTGAGTTTATGGTGTACTGGCGCACGGTCTTTGAGAATCGCCTGGGTCAGCCTTCCCTGGTTCGGGAGACTTCTCAGAGAGGTTGGGCACCGATTTCTCGTGGCTTAGAGCTGGCAAAGTCTGGTTTACTCATTGTCAACAAGAAACTGGTTCAGGTCCAGTCAGAGTTGAAGCGCCGTGCTCAAACTGATAATGCTGCTGACAAGCCTTCAAAAGTTCCAGCAGGTGGGCAAGCTACTGCAGAGGACTCATTCGTCAGCTTTATGTCTGATGTTGTCTTGCCTTCGTCTCAGGCTGCACAAATTGAACGTATCGCACGCGCGACTCGTGCTGCACATGTAAACAACACCCCGTTGCGTCACCTCTTGTTCTATGGACCCCCTGGAACAGGTAAAACCATGGTGGCTCGCCGTCTGTCAAAGTGGTGTGGTCTGGACTATGCAATCATGAGTGGTGCTGACGTCGCACCTCTTAAGGATCGCGCTGTTACTGAGCTTCACCAGCTCTTTGAATGGGCGAACCGGACCCCGCGAGGTGTAGCTTTGTTTATTGACGAAGCTGATGCCTTTTTAGCAACACGTGACAGTGGCTCTATTAGTGAATCCTTGCGGAATTCATTGACCGCACTCTTGTACCATACGGGTGCCCCTTCTTGCCGCATCATGCTTATTCTTGCGACGAATAGGCCCCGCGATCTTGATAGCGCTGTTCTTGATCGCGTTGATGAGTCTGTACATTTCGACTTGCCATTGATTGACGAGCGCCATCGCCTTGTTCAACAGTACTTTTCTCAGACATTATCTTCTGCTCTGAGTATTCCGAAGAGCTTTGAGCAAGAAAAGGCCTTGAAAGAAACTGCAGAGATGACTGATGGATTCTCTGGTCGTGAAATTGCTAAGCTCATGACTAGTGTACAGGCACATGTGTATGGTAGTGCCACGCATGGCGATGTTGCCAAGGGCCAGCGTATGGCATTGTCTCGGTCTATCTTTGATCAGGTATTAGAACATACTGTTCTAGAGCACAAAAACAAGACCGGGCCTAGTTCCCCCCTAAACAGGTTTCGCTAGAATCGCAATGGTCATGATGCGAACAAGTATTTGGAGATAGTAGATACTCTCGTTTAAACTTTTTAGCTTCCTCATTGTCCAATGCAGCAATTACGCTAAGTTTCCCAATCACAATCCTTGTTGCATTTTCTTGTTGGCTTCGCAGTATTCTGCTGATCAAATCACCAACTCTAATTCAATATCCAGGAATTGGGCTACGTAGGAACTATATCGTGTGAAGGCTAGAAAACGGCATGAAATGTCGTGTGACTTCAAGATGCACATAGAGCCCTTTTTTGGAGTTTGTTCTCTTCAAAAGTGACGACCATCTACACGTTCTTTGAGCTGAGCCACAGCCAAACTTCCTCGTTTCGTTTTATTTTTCTCTGACGTCATCTGACGCTAGGACATGGCGCTGGAGGAAGCTATCACTACCAGCGCCAAGTTCACGTTGCAAAAGATGATCACTAATTCCACTAGCTGTTCTGGGCAACTTTGCTTGCCTTTTCACGGACTGTGTAGTATCAAGCCTATAGTTGAGAGAAGTTTTGATGCAAGGCGACTTGAAAATAGAGAAATGCTCAGCTCCCTAATTACTCATTTATATCTCCTTCTTATTCGATATCTGGTCATTCAGCTTTCGTGTTCTTGCTTCCTTGCAACCCTGCGACCAGTCTTTACTACATATTGTATACAATCGTGGCTGAAACTCGACATGGTTTCTGTGCTACTGAAGAGTGTCGTTTCCTATTTCTACTCTTATCCAATTGTGGGAACTAGTCTTTACTACTAAATACTATTCACTCCAGACAGTAACTGCAGTAGTTTTTTGATGAAGTTCTTATGAATGACAAACACAAACTTTAGCGAATGAAGCTTGGATGTTCATCTCCCTTCCGCCTCAGCTGAAGCTGTCCTGCGTTTAACAGGGAAATCAGGAATCGGCAACACAAAATGGAACAGACGGCGCTTTAGCAAACCAATGACTCTCTGTCTTGAGCGTATGACTCAGACTATTGCTAATAAAATTCATCTCTAGGTTATACGATCGTGAGCAATGAAAATTCATCGACTAAATCTAGCTGACCCTGAAGACTCAGCTCTCACAAAGGACCTTGCTTGCTGACTAAATAGCTCGCAACCAAGAACTGGATAATTCACATAGCTCATTCAGAGATAAAATTGGTCTTTGCGGTGTAGGCCGTGCAAATGACGTCATTACGCAAACACGATGTCGTTTTGGAGAAAACTGGCAATGTCTGAAGTCTATATACCTTGAATGTTTGAGTCCAGAGTTCTCCAATTTCCATCCTGTCAAGGTTAACCTAAGCTTCGCATTCCTTTCTAATGGCATTAATTTTAATTAAAGTCCATAGAATCATAACGCCTAGCTATGAAAGGCTTTCAGTTGAATTGGGGATGCGCCTTTGTATCTGAAAACAAGGAACAATCGGTTCGACGAGAGCAAGCTTCGCCTTGAACCTAACGCTGGAATTAAACGCGAACTAGTGTGATCAGAATGCATTGAGAAGCTCTCGTTCATTGTTCATCTTGGCTTGAACCATAAACAAACACACTCAAAATTACCCTTGTCAAAAAATTTAAAAAAAAATAAAAAATGATTTATATTTTTAAAAAATACTTTTCCAATCATGTAGTTTTCATGTTCATGTTTTATATTTATTTAAGTTAAAAAATAAAATAAAAATAAAGTGAAATAAAAATAAAGTCACAATAGTTTTTGTTTATTTAATCCATTAGGGAATGTAAATTAGTAACGAGGTATGATAAAGTTGGAGGTGGAAGTATGTAAGAATGAAACCCCTCGTTCACATTATCGTTCACGACTGCCCAACTCCCTTTCTCTGCCCTCCAACTCGCCGCTAATTGAGGACAGACACCCACTCGCAACCATACACGTGCTATCTTCGCTTCGCCTTGGACAGCCTTGGACTCTGCGAGTGAGAAAAACCTGATATGCTGCTCTGTGAAGAGCTCTCACTGCTGACAGATCTGCGGCAGAGAACGAATGTTTCTTCTCATATTTGCACTACCCAGGTACCCGCAATTGCAAAAGGCGCCTTCAAGCACGACGCAAATGCGAGCGCTGTGATCTGCTGCCGCCAGAGCAAGCACGCTCGTCCTCCGTGGCAGCACTGATCACGATGGCCTCCTCCGTGGTCTGAAGCTGCTTGAGAAGCTGCAGGGCAACGAGAGTTGGTGAGCATCGTCTCCAAACCCAGCGAAAGCGCTTGGACCCAGTTGTGGAAATCTAAAGCAAGTACCATCCACGAATTGACATCCGCTGGGGCTCGCTTTATCGGCACCCTCGAGATTGGAATGGACCACAGCAGCAACCCACCGCATTAGCAAACAGCCACATCGAGAGCTGCAGCAAATAAATATTCTGCTCTTGCAAAGCACGTGCTCCGCCTTAGGCTCCTTGGCCGCAATCGAAAACACCACCTGGAGCACGTGCACAAATGGGAGTCGTCGGCCAATCGAACGATATACGAAGAAGGCAACTTCGCACGTGCTGCAACCTTCGTGTCTAATTGTCTTCTTTCGCTCCTGGGTTATAAATTCGCTACGGTGTTTATCTGTTGTGCGATAAGGCGAGAGATGCCAAGACAAATAAATGTGCACTGCAAGTGGAGTTAAGAAGAATTGCTCAGGTCGATGTGGCTCGAGACGGCGGCCAGATCAGGAGCAGGAGGAGGACAGAGCAAGAGGAGCGGAGGAAGTTTGGAGCGGATTCCAACTCATGTTTGTTTCCAAGCACAGCAAGTTTTGCGCATTTACCGGGTAGTAGAACCTGAAAAGAACCTACCCGTACATTAGCGGCGGCAGTAGTAATAGCTAGCAGCAGCAGTAGCAGCCTTTAAGAGGCGCTTCCTAAAGCGCGAAAGAGGTTTTTGTTTGGCTTTGGTCTTTTTGAAGATAACTGTATATTGAAATAAATATTCATAAGCTGAGTAATTAGTATTCGTCTACCATCACGAACTCTTTGCTTTTACAGGCTTATTGTTTGTAGTTTTATGTAATGCACAGATGTAATTTTTGTTTCTTTTTGCCTGTTTTGACCATAAACACAAAAGTTGACCTGCTTGACGAGCTTCTCAATGTATGCGAAGAAACCAGCTTCAAGAGTAGACAAACAACCCAAGGACCCAACACACCAAACAAACAAACAGGCCTTCTGCAAACCCAATGCATGACTTGCGACCACTTTGATCTCTCGGCAAACTTCTATTAGTCAGCAAAAGCCCTTTTGAAGGTCTCGATGCTGCTGCTTTCACAACTGACGAACTCCCTTTTACCTTTGATGTCGCGGACGATGACGTCTAAGTAGTAAGAAAGTGGTCGCTCAACACGGCTGCCGTGCATTTAGTGTATACCGACCTTCAAAGTTGGATTTAGCACAATCAAGCTATCGAGATACAGCTCAAAAAGCTTTGCACTGTTGATGACGACAATGTTGAAGACGACGCTCGTATAACGAACGAAGAGCAAGGAAACAGTTCGAAGTCAGTAGCATTCATCCTCTCTACTGATTGTTATCTTCTCATCAAAATTACTCTCTGTGGAAGAGTTGTGTATTTTTATTTTTTTTTAATATAATTTTTTTGTTGATTTATCTTATCTTATCTTATCTTATTTCCTTCATTGGACCTTGTGCGGTGTAAAATTTCATTGGCCTCGTTTAAGCCTCGAACAACAGCTATGCAAACAACTCTTGCGAGAGTGCACTTCGTGCATTTCCCAAAGATATCTCTTGCGAGACAAACGAGAGGGGACCTTTTTCGGAATTCTTTGACTCGCCAAGTGTTTTCTCATCTTATAGGTTTGACCAAAGATTGCTGATTCAGTTGAGGGAATCATGATCACTACTTCTTTCATTACCGTTCACGTCCTTTCCCATTCTTACGACAAGCCAATCGAACTGCGTACCGAATATGCTTGGCGCGACCCACCATGGTCAGGCACAACTGATCATACAGTCCATTATCAAGCTCGCACGTCATCTCGGCGTATGTGCTTGAAGGTTACGGGAGCTTCGACGAACTTGAAGCCACCAATGTGGAATGCCCAAAACCACCGACCCGAGTTCGCCCCAAACCAATAAATCTAGGTTGTACGAGAAGCTCGAAGACTCGCAATCCCCTCGATAATCTCGAGCCATCTTGTTTGCCTCAACATCGACCGCCTTTTGGCACAATTACAAACCTAAACTCCAATGTGTAGATATGTCCGATTTCTATAGATAACCGTTGTCAAGAAAAAGAATACCTGGGCGAGCAAGTAAGCAAGCAAAAATGCCGAAACGAGGACACGATGAAACCAAAAGAGTGTTATTCTAAATCTGCAAAGTCACTACTACGTTTGGAGTATAATCTCGAGAGGGCCTGTGACTTCGACTTGCGATGAACTTCGCCCCTCAAGTGTTTACATAAATGGCGACTTCGGAGAACCTAGTGGCACTATCATCACAGTCGCATACTACCTCCATCACCCTCACCGTGAGCATTGTTGCAATCGCCAGTAGCGGCAGCAGAGGTAGCTGCTGCTGCAGCAGCAAAAGCTGCCTCCAGAGGAAGTTATCGTGCAGAGCTTTCAACGAGCAAATTCGGGAGCCCTTAGACAGAATTGCCCTCCAAATCACAAAGGAGCGAGGAAACCAGCGCTTGCTAGGTGACCTAAATGAGCTAGCCATTCCAGCCACCCAGGACATCCCACCATGAAGGCCAAGCGACTCAAGGGTATTGAATGAACCAATCGCGGCATCCTTGGTCAATTAGACCCTCGTCATTTATAATTTTGATCAGGGAGGGACCAACCCTTTCTTAATGCAATCGATGAAGCAGCACGAAATATCACGACCATGGCATCTGTGCCAAGAACGCGTGCCAAGAACACGCCCTCTCGCTGATGATCGATCCTGTTTGCTTGCCTTGGCAACCAAAATTGATTGGAAAGGTTGAGTTAACCCCAACATTTGCGAAGATGGCAAGCGAGAACAGGTTATCCGCCAAAGGTCGTCGCCTGAATAATGGGCGATGAGAACTCCGGCACCAAGGTCACTTAAATGTCAGGACCATAACCTAATCATGTTTGATTTGTCACAGAAGATATCAATCAAGGTACACGCAACTTGAGACTGTTTGAACGTGCAGTATCTGAGAGAACGAGAGCATCTTCGAAGGCCATCTTCAAATTGACTTACCTCAACCAGCAAAGGTTACTCCTCCAACTTGTAAAAAAAAACAAAAAACAAAAATTGTTTTTAATTTTTAAAACTTTAATTAAGAAGTTTTGAAGAGCCTTTTGTTTTCCGGAAGGTAAGCGGTCGTGGAAGCCTCATCACCTTTTTCTCTAATAGTACTTACCCACTATTCTCGTCAGAGTTTTATAGAAGAAAATAAAAAGTAAAAACATCTAAAGAGGTCTTTCCTTTCCTTTTCATCTGTCCTCAACTCAACTCGAGATAATGTTTTGGTTTGGTACTACGTAGGAAATAGGCAGTAGCGCCTCTTTCTTTCTCAGCCCTCAAAGTAAATTACCTAATACCATCTCAAATGTTGCTGTTTTCATTTTATACAATTATCGTAAAAACAAGGCAATAAAACACCCGTCGTACAAGTTCCTACTTATTCAGAGCTCAGCTTGACGAAACCTCTGTTGTTCGTAGCGTGTTCCGTTCTTTTTAATTTATTCACCATATTGTCGCCCCTTCGTTCCCACCGCCCTTGATCCGCCTCCCCAGTGCCCGCAGAATCTTCGCTTTTAATACTTGTATGTGCTTCTCGATAGCAATATGGTCCTTGTCTTCATCAGGTCTACCATTTCAAAGTTAGAATCGTTATATATTTATGAAACAAAATATGTTCATGCTTTTTTGTATTAATTGGCAATTCTTAATTTCAAGGTTTGAGAGACTTTGTTTCGTTTCGGGTTCAGGAGAGGCAAATGCGATTGAGCGGGTGTCGAAAAGAGACGAAACTAAAACAGAACTGGTGCTCGAGACGGAGCGTGCAACCCGGACCTTCGAGATAATACGGGAAAGCGATATAAGACCATCCAAGATTGGCCACGAAGAGTCTTCACCTACGATGAAAGGAAAGCGAGGATGGTATAATAATAATAATAATAATAATAATAAACTATTAAATTAATAAAAATGATCACCACCTTTCTATCTTTCTTTCTTTTTCTTTTTCTTTTTCTTTTTAAATATTAAAAAAGTTCTGACAAAATGAATTGAATTAAAGTGAACAATAAGTGAAAAGCAAATTAAACTCTCTTCCTTTTGAAACGAAATGGAAATGAAAAGGAGAGAAGAGAAACCCATTGAGAATGGAAAACAGATGAGAAACCAAAAGGCAGTTCTCCGATCCCGAGCTGGTGAAGACATCCAACAAGTCGGCCTGACGCTCATATGCGAGTGAGAGAAACAGGAGAACCCAGTCCAGAGCCCTGGCACATAAAGGGAAGCGAGAGATTGAATAAGCAGGATCTCAGAGCTTGACAGAATTGCGAAGTTAGTTAGCTAGCTATCAATAAACCCGTACTTTGAGTTGCTGATGTTGGTTTTATGAGAAGAAGGACTTGAGAAAGAAATAAAAATAATAATAATAAATGTGTCGCGGAAGAACTGATACAAGTTAGATGAGGAGCCGAAAGGTGGAAGAAAGAAGAAGAGGAGAAGTTTTGAGGAGAACGAAAAAGCAAATACCAAAGCAAAGTCGAATCGCGCGAACTGGAGTCCACTGCCCGCTGCTTGCCTCCATGGGCGAGGCGCAGTCGAGGCCCTCCTCCGAGGAGACGAGCCCTCTCCCAGCACCGCCACCCATCCGACTGGCAGCCTCCACATCCGGACCTGCTGCAGGTCTTGGTGGCAGTGGCGGCGACGGAGCTGGCGTGGAGAACGTGAATGCGACAGGAGGAAATGCCACGAACGAGGACAAGACTGACGAACGCAGCGGCGGCTACGATGCCAAGGACGCGGGAAAGGATGCTCTCCTATGGGAGGAGGTCCCTATAAAAAAGAATGACAGTGGAGAAGAGGAAATCACAGACGAAGAAGCGGAGGAAGACGAAGAAGTCGGGCACCGGAAAAATGGTGAAGGCATTCACTTGAACAATAAGAACGATAACCCAGACCTGCGCGACCTGGCAGATCAGATACAACTACGCTCCAATCCAGAGTTTTCACCTAACGATGGCTCAATTTTGAAGCAAGATACGCACTGGACCCAGGAGCAACGAGCTCTGAACATGACAGGCGTTACTGTACCTGCGTCGTATGCTTCTGCACATACTGAAGAAGGCAACCCCCGTGAAGGTAACTCACAAAGGCTTACGACGGCCATGGCAATTCCACCGCAGCTCGAAGTTACCGGCATTAGTGGGAAAGCTATCATGAGCGTTAACAGCAGCAGCACCGGCAGTAACTTTAGTGCTGAAGGTTCTCCATTGAGTCTCAATGGGGATCGTCTTATAAACACAGAAAAGTGGACTTCAATCCACGTCCTGAGCAACGATAACGGATCAACACCTACAAACGCGGTTTATACAACAAAGTATACTGCTTGGAGTTTCCTACCACGGTCATTTCTATTGCAGTATAGACGTGCTGGTAATATCTTCTTCACAATTATCGTCTTTATTATGCTCTTAGGAACATACACCGACCTCTTTGACTCCCCCCAAGCACCCTGGGGCAATGTCTTCATCCTCACAGTGATTTTTAGTCTCAACATGACAAGCGAATTCTTTGACGATCGCGCTCGCGCTCGCAAAGATGTCAAAACCAACATGCAAAGGGCCTACGTTTTTGACCGGGAGCAGAATGAATTTGCAGCGAAAACCTGGGGCTCGGTTCGCCGTGGTGACCTACTTCGACTCGAAAAGAACGCAACAAGTCCTGCAGACCTTTTGCTTCTCACCACCAGCGATATTGACACGGAACAGTGCTGCTATGTACAAACTGCCAATATTGACGGTGAAACGTACCTGAAGAAGCGCATGTGTAAAAAGGAAATCATCGATCATGTGGAAAATAACCTCATGGCTACTTTGGATTGGATCGAGGGCCGTGAAATTCGGTATGAACCTCCTACTGGCTCACTTTCCAACTTTAAGATTCATGTCATGCCAAAGACAGATGAGAAACAAGACATTATTGCATGCTCTAGCGATAATGTCGTTCTTCGAGGTGCAGAGCTCCGCAACACTGAGTGGATTTATGCTGTTGTCCTGTACACAGGCGTGGAAACCAAGACTCTTTTGGCGACAGTGAATGGTCGCATTAAACAATCCAAGGTTGACCGCATGTCTAATCAAGTCATCATTACGGTATTGGTCATGCTTGTTCTCTTACTCGCAGCGTCTTTATTACTGAGCACATATGCCTACCAGCCCACGACTGAGCTGTGGTATATGATGTACACAAGGGAAGCAGCGGGTGACATTCTTCCACCAGGTTTGGCTTTGCTCCTCACCTATATTGTTCTTTATCGTCAGATCCTTCCTATCCTTTTATACGCTGTTCAGGAAGGTCTTAATGTTTTGCAGGCCAAATATATTGGGTGGGACTTGAACATGTTCGACGAGGCATCTGGCAAATTTGCGAGCTGTAACACGACCTCGCTGGCTCAAGAAATTGGTCAGGTCAAGTGGATCTTTTCGGACAAAACAGGAACCCTCACACGTAACGAGATGCGCCTTGTTGCAGTCTCGGTGAACAATCACATATATGGACGTGCTAGTAACAAAGCGCTGGAAGAACTTGCACGACGCAACCTTGAACCCATTGATGCGGCGCGATGCGGATTTGGTGATGCACTGGATGCGCTTTCTTCGAATGAAGAGCATCAGGCGGCTGAAAAGGCGCGTCTACAACATTTTTTTACCGTTCTTGCCTTGTGCCATACTGTGCTCGTGGAAGGCACCTCTGCAAACCGTCCAGTTCGTGACAGCACAAGGTTACTCAGAAGATCTAGCTTAAATATGCATAGTGAGCGTCATAGCTCTATTATTGGTGGGCGTCGCATGTCTTCGCGTGGCCCATCCCGGCGCTTCCGCCGTATGTCTCTAAAACCCAAACGCAGTAAATCCGAAATGATTCCTCGATCATTAGACAGTGAAAGATTGGCCAAAAGCGCACCGACCGGAGCGTTCACGCTTGCTACCGCACAAGCAAGCAGCACCAAGTCTGTTGAGTTTGCTCAAGCTCATGCAGAAGTAGAAATAGATACTGCTTCCGTTATCAGCCCAACGCCAAGTGTGGATAAGCGGGACGAAGAATCTCTACCGGCTGATGCAGAACCTGTGGAATTTGTCAAAGATGAGGATAAGGTGCCTACATACAATGCAGAAAGCCCTGATGAAGAAGCGTTAGTACTTGCTGCGGCTGCGCTTGGCTTTGAGTTTGCCTACACTGAGGGTGACTCAACCATCGGATTGCGCTTCCGCGTTCCAACACGCGACACTGAGCGCAGCGCATATGGGGATGCTGCTCCCTCGTATGAAGAACGGTCTGAAAATGTATATCGTTTTCTCAACGACGACTCTGTGCGTTTCGAGGGCTACGAAGTTGTAGCAATAAACCCTTTCAGTAGCGATCGTAAACGCATGTCTGTCATCTATACTGACCCCAATACCCCGGGGAAAATGATGCTCTATTGCAAGGGTGCTGATAACCAGATGCTTCAAGTAGCTAACCCAATCTCCACAAACTTTGGGAAATTACGCGAAGACCTTAAGCTATTTGCTGAAGCTGGTCTTCGAACTCTTGTGGTTGCAGAGCGCGAAATATCCCAAGCTGAATTTGATACATGGTCTGAAAAGCACAAGGAAGCATGTAATTACAATGGGAAAGAACGGAAGGCGAAATTGGATGAAGTGGCTCGCTCAATTGAAGTCAACATGAACGTTCTAGGTCTCACGGCTGTGGAAGACCGTCTTCAAGAGGGTGTACCGCAAACAATCTCCATTCTGCGTGCTGCAAAAATTAATATTTGGCTTATCACAGGCGATAAAGTTGAAACTGCTATTAACATTGGTCGCTCTGCTGAGCTGATTAGCCAAAGCTCCCGGCTCATTATGCTTACCTCGGACGAACTCGGGCTGAATGACGAGGAGGATTCTCCTGATGGACCTGAACCGCGCAAAAGATCATCAGTCTCGTTATTGGAACGGAGCGAGACTGATATTCAGGACACTATTTTTAGGGCGATCTTGGAGCACACGGCCCAAATCCAGGAACCTGGCTTACACGTGGACACCGCTCAAAGTTCTGGAATGGGTTTTCCTTCGCAAGGGAAAATGGTTTATAAGACCGACTCTGAAAGGCACGACAACGAAGAGAGAGGCATGCTGGGTTGTTTTCGCAAGATCTACAATAAGCGAAAGTATGTTCAGAGTGAGCGAATCACTGCTGATCCAAACTTAACTTTGGTTGTTGACGGTGACCTCATTCACCATGTCATCTCCAAAGATGCTCGGAATCCTGCTCTAGAGGCAGCTTTTCTCAAGCTTGGACGCTTGTGCAAAGTTGTAATTGCCTGTCGTGCATCGCCTGGCCAAAAGGCTGAGCTAGTGGACCTTGTCAAAACAGGTGTCTACCCTAGTCCCACTACACTTACAATAGGTGACGGTGCGAATGATGTTCCGATGATTGAAAAAGGTCATGTCGGAGTTGGTATTTCTGGAAAAGAAGGTGCCCAGGCAGCTAATGCAGCTGACTTTACAATTGCGCAGTTCAAGTTTCTTGCACCGCTTCTCCTGGTCCATGGACGTTTCGGTTATATTCGAGTTTCCAAAGCCATCACGCTGACTTTCTTTGCAAATCTCCTCTTTACTTTTGTTTCTTTTTACTATAACTTCATTTGCCGATTCAGTGGTACGGCAGCTTTTAACAACATTCAATATGTTGTTTTTCAGGCCTTTATCGCAGTCCCTACTTTTTCGATTGGGTTCCTTGACCGCGATACAAAGTCTGTTTATGATACACTGCGAAACCCCAGTTCGTACGATATTGGACGCCTTAACAAAATTCTGCATCCTGCAGTTGTAGATGCACAGATCCTGCGTGGTCTCGTGCATGGTGGCCGTAAGTTTTTATGATTTATGTCATAGTGATTTGTTTTTGTCCAATAGAAACAAGAAACCATGACGCTTACAAAGTAGTCAGAGAAAAACTACAAACAGACTTATATCTTCTTCTCGTGCAGTGAGAAAACTGACTTCTTCTTCTTTTTAACTTTGACCTTTGTACGTGGATTTATCTATGTTTATTCCTGGCAATGTCACCATGTATTTGTTGTTCTTTTTTTGTCAATATCTGCAGTTGCTTTCTTTCTCGTATTCTACAAGGACTATGATGCAGCTTATTTAGCTCTTTCTGGTTCTCTTTATGTTGTCATTACTATGGTTCTTACTGTACGCCAAGCTTCGGTTGCAGCTGCTTACACATGGCTGCTTGCGTTCGGTATTGTTTTTAATATTGTCGGATGTTTAGTTCTTGTTGCTGTTGTTGCATACATTGTTACAGAAAGTGGAGAAAGCAACATTTTCACTCTCGATAAGTGGGGAAGATACTACTGGAACCAACTTGTCGCATCTGTTTTTATCATTGCTCTGCTTGACTACCTTGCACCAATTGCCTACATGCAACTGCGAGATTTAGGGCATCGCGTCAAGGAAACTGTTCGACCTAGCCATTCTCCTTCCGCCAAATACGGCAGCCAAGCCATGCATGATCGAAGTGGAAAATCAAGTCCTTTGATGGGGCCAATGACAAATAACCCTAGTATGGGTTTGCTCGAGCTCTCTCAAAACAAGAAACTACATCGTTTAAGTCGGTTATCAGAACATGAAGAGGAACAACAAGCTGATATTGAAGAAGGCGAAGAAAAATTATCTAGCGCTCGAGAAACGAAAACAATTGCTCATGTATGATTAATTAGCTGCTGCATTGTTTGATATAAACTTTAAGAAGATGTGATTATAAACAGAATAGATTTCGTCGTCTCAATTTTATTTCAATATCAAGGATGATTATATATTTATTCAACATATTATATGACCAATCTTCCACATCCCTAGATTATAAAAAGGCAAAAACAAATAAAGCAGAAATGGGACCAATATTTTTTCATCAAAGTAACATGCATAATCAGGGGGGATAATTGAAAGATGATAGACGTAGAATAACGAGCGTCTCAGCTAAATAGATTTTTTACTCGGAATCCACAGATGAGCATGAAATAGAATCAACCAGACCCTCTCCAAGCTCCGCTACATCAACCAAAATATCCGTAATGTTGGGAACCACGTTAATCTCCTTTTTGTTATCCGACTCCTCAGCTGGCTTCGCGTGGGAAGAGGATGCAACCCGAAGAGCCACGGGAGTAAGAAGGCCTTCGTTCCATTTCAACCCAATTGCGCTGCCACGGAAGGGGTCGTAATGAACACTAAACAAATGGCCCAACTCCTTCTGAAGATCCGTTGCGTAGCTGACAATCGGGTTGCAACCCAAGAGAAGCTTCTCCTGGGCAGCAGTATTCTTGTACAGCTTTGCACGGGCATGAACTGGCAACTTCGACTCCCGGAGACTGGACACGGCGTTCAACTGAACAACAACGTCAAACTCTTTCGGGCTTACAGTAGACTGGAAAACAGCAGACCAAAGACGCTGCATCTTGGAAGCCTGGTACTTGCCAGAGGCTTGCAATGCAAACAGCTGTTCTAAAAGCACCAAAGAGTCTCGAGCAACCTTGACCATGCGCGAAAGAGAGTCTTTACTAGGTTGCTGACGTGAAGTCCATCGTGGCTTCCATTCGCCGCTGGAGTCAACATCTTCAGACGTAACAATGAACATGTGAGCACCGCTGGCACGCTCGCGCATTGAGTTGAAAGACTTCATTAACGAAGTGCGCAGGTCAGCATCTCCGGTGTCCTCCCTCAAGTCTACGAGAAGAGGCTCGAAGTTCCAGTCCCAAGAGCACAAAAGCTGCAAGAAGCGCACAAACCCACTTGCAAGTGAACGGGGCGCTTTGTAAGGTTGCGGGTGCAAAAAGATTGAAGCAACAATGAGCTCGATGGCCTCTTCAGTGATGTGGGGCCAGAACAGATGTCCACTGACCCACAGCTTTGCGAGTCGACTTACGGGACCCATCACGTTGGCTCCACCAAATTCATCTCCACGACCGTGTACAGAGTGCAGCATACCGTGTAGGTGCGGCTTCAACACAGTTTCACGTTCCAGTTCATCTGCTTGGTCCAATGCAAGTTGTGTGGGTTTGTTACCATCCTTGACAAGACCAGTCTCATCAGACTGGCCTGTAGCAGCGCTGCGCTCTGCGCGTAAGCGGCGAGCAGCGACACTTGAGACAGAACCATGAAAGGAAACACGAGGCGAACGGAGAATCTGGCGCTCCTTGTCAAGCTTAATCCGAAGGCGGAATGCGTAACCTCCAGTGAGTACATCCAAACAGCTTGTAGCAGCTACACAGCGTTGCTGGCCAGGATAAGATGCTTCAAGCTGCTCAGCAATTTGTACATAGAAGGCCGTCTTCATCACACGAATAGCCTCAACATCATCAGGCCACTGTCCGCTGGATTCAAGGTCAACGATCAGCTCGATGACGTCAACAAGACGTGACACAGATGATTTTGAAGAAGAATCCATCTTACGCTTCTTGCTTCCATCGGTGCTTTTGCCCGACATGAGAGCACTCAGCACAGCAGCACCTTCGCTTTCCTGGGAACCAAAAGCCAAGGGATGACGGCCAGGGCGAGTAATCGATGCGTAACGCAAAGTAGGATCTGCAGGTCTAAAACCAATCACAGACAGGGGTAGTTGAAGGGCACGAAGGCGTTTCATCAGTTCATCAGCGCAGCCACGAACTTCTGCGTATGGCTCAGACGGGATGACAAGTTGGCGAGCACGTTGCCTGTCTTGACGATCAAGCGTACCAAGCATAAGCTCGAGCTCACGGCCAACAACGATAATTTTGCCTCCTTGTTGCAAAGGCCAGCGATGATCTGCAACGTAGGACGCAATCGTATCGCAGACATCATAGCTGTCACCAGCACTGTGAGTGCCGGATGCAGGACGCTTTGAGGAGCGTTCCTCTGCAGGACGCCAATCGAGGGTTTCTAGAATGGATCCGTCACGGAAACGACGAAGCTCGGACTTTTTGCCCCAGAAAGCGCGGAATGCAGCAGCTTGAGTGGCTTGCTCAGCACTAGGGCCCTTATCAATTACACGGAAGGCTTCTTCACGATTAAGAAGCATGCAAACAAGAATAGCGCTGCGTTTTGGCTCCTCGTTAGGAGCCCAGGCACTGGACTCCTTTGAATTGACACGGATGCGGACGACAGAAGCGCGTTTGGTGTTCAGAAATGCGCGACGGAAACTATCTTCCACGCGACGACGGACGAAGCCTTCCCAGCCCAAATCGCACAAAAGGGCCTGCTCAGCCCGAGTGAGGTCTGCAGCTTCCCAAGTCTCGGGCAATTTTGCTGGAAATGGAATACTGTAGTATTTATCGAACTGGTGCCACAAGTCCATCGGAGCACTAAATATTGCCTCAAAAGAGCTACGTCCGCCGGCTTGGCCTTCGATACCTTCGAGAAGCCTATGAGTGACACTAGCTTGTTCAGCAACGGCATCCCAAGACGACTTAGAGACACGCCATGCCAAGTTCAAGCGGCCACAAGGACCAACTAGAACTACATCAAACGACTTGCGGAAATCCTCATCAGAGTATCCTTCGGAAATTTCTGTGTATTGTCCAAGCAAATAATAAGTCAAAGTCAGTCAGTCATGTCAGGTAAAACCACGACCTCATCACCCCCCCCCCCACGCACGCACCACACACACACACACACACAAAAAGAATAAGTAAAATGAAGATATTATCCAAGTAAGGATGTGGTCGGCTAGCCGGCATCAGAGATTTTGATTTTCATGTGTATTTGAGACAGACATCGAGGGTTTTCCCCTTCCCCATCAAAAGTTGTTCATCTTTTGCAGCGCCAGACCTACTTCCTCGAAAGTCTTCAAGACTTATAAACCACCAAATTTACACGCAAACGCTTTGCAAGCATACAAACGTACCAAGTTCAGAGTCCACCGAGCGTCGCAAGCGAGCGACGGGTCCCTTTGACAAATCAATTGTGGCAAGGGTGCCCATAAAGTTTCTAAAAAGTTGTTGGACCGAGAGCATTGGGCTGATTTGCTTCTCGAGGATTTGCTGCGCCAAAAGGGCTGTGAGAAGGAACTCGCCAAAGTTATCGGGTCCATCTGAAGTTGAAAAGCCACGAACGCGAGCCCAAACTTTAAGTAGGCAGCTCACCGTTCCAAACGAAGGAGAGATCTCGTGAAGCTCGTGCAACATCTCCAAGTGCGTACGTGCACCAGAGCTTTCTACGTCTTCGAGCAAACGCATGTTGTGGTGTGGTGTGGGCGGAAGAGCAAGACCCCCATCTTGAACTGCCGTGGCGTTTTTAGCAAAGTGGTTGAGCGGACGAACGTTGTTTTGGACAAGTTGAAAGCGAGAAGCCGGGAACAGATCGTCGCCAATGTATGGGGTAACACGCACAGAAAGTTTTCCTACGCCGGCATCCGCAGCGGGAGTAATAAGGAGTACAGGCTTGTCGACATCGCTCATGAACGGAGCAAAGCGAACCTCAGCTACGAGCTTGCTCTTGGAGAGTTTACTGGCCAACACCGACAGGTACATGCGGCGCTTGTCAAAGTATCTGTGGTTAAGGTAGTCTTTTTGCTTAAAGCTTGCAGAAGGCATGCGAACACTTAGGTCAACAGTGCGACCTGGTTTGACCATAGTACCAAGGAGGTAGCTACCCACAACATCCACTGCCTCAAGAGGCATGAACTCAAGCTCGGTGTCTTTAGTGCTTTCCCAGTTCTCGAGAGGCACTTCAGCTTTGGCTCGCGTAATAACGCCCTTGTGTTTGATTTTCATGAGTGCATCCTTTAGTGCGAAAAGATAGGCACGCTCTTTCTCTGCACGCTCTGGTGTAGCTACAACACGGGTCTCTTCAAGAAGTTGATCCAT
Organism: Schizochytrium sp. TIO01; assembly: GCA_004764695.1. Lineage (NCBI taxonomy): Eukaryota > Bigyra > Thraustochytrida > Thraustochytriidae > Schizochytrium > Schizochytrium sp. TIO01. The sequence continues at coordinate 3,308,185 of SMSO01000037.1, read as the reverse complement.
TTGAAGTCGCAGAAGGTTGCTTCGGAACAAGGTGTTTGTCTCACGCAGGTAGTTTTGCTCCTGCAATGTGGGGAGAGCGTTGCGTGTGTTTTTCTTTCCAGACTTCTTCTTGCCAGAGTGGGCCTGAGCCTCTTCATCATCAGAGACTTCATCCTCCGAGTCCTCAGCACCTTCGCCAAGCTCCTCAGAGTCGTCACCAGACTGGCTCATCTCCTCATCGTCGGCAGCAGCAGCCGCAATTGCTGATGCGTTGGACTCATACAAGTCCTCGTCGTTGCTCGCGTCTTCTTCATCCTCCTCCTCTTCAACACGGCGCTTGGCCTGCACGGCTTTGACTTGCTCATGCTGTGCTTCTTGTTGCTGACGTTTTTTGGCCGCAGATTTACGCGCCATCTTGTTTTTTGCTGCTCGCGGCCTTTCCCAAACGAAAACGACCAAGTCGCTTGAACACCAGTAAAATGCCTCGAGACAAGCTCGTTACTGATTGATGATATGTATAATGTTTTGACGGAGTGAACCTGTTTTGTCTCGTTTGGTTTTGTAGATAAATCAGATTTGATTGGAATGGCGTAGCCACACCAGCCAACCAAGGTCTGTCTGTATTCTTAGTTTGCTCGAATGGCCAAGAATTGCAACCAGTGGCGACAGGCTGCAAGTCAAACCTGCCACTAGCCACAACAAACCGGCACAGGTCTGACAATCAAGAACTGTTCGCAAGCCAGCCTCCACAGCCCGCCAGCTAGCTCCTTGAGCGCTTTTGCACTCGGCGATTGACCAATTGATCAATTGATTGGCTTTGTCTCATGCCATTCATGTCCTTTGATGATGGGTGGTGCTGGACGCTCTGCTCTCTTTATCATACTCACCATCTACCAGGAACTGTAGAACCCCAATCTCTCCTTAGCGTTAGGACACTCTACGGCTTACTAGAGATAAATTCTCCATCTTCGGTCTTTGTGGTGCCACTATTATCTTCTAATCAGGGCGCGGACGATTTATGTCTGTCCCTTACAGTTGGTATCGTTGAAAAACAAAGCCCAAGCGATATATTGCACGACAACGTGCATTACATATTGCTTATCATGTTGAAAGAACGAGTTCTTTAATGAAGCTATCAACGGCGCTTAGTTATGGAACTGGAGTATGATTGCTAAATGGGCTATTAGAGAAACCCGGATCAGTTGGGCCAGATAAGTTATACGTGTGTATATATTTGCGCTACTACAATGACGATGATAATGGTCATGATGATTGATGATGGATCATCGATGATGAGGATTGTGGCAAATATGGGGAGGTAAGCCCGCTTTGATCGATTAGGTAGAGTAGGCAAAGTTTGACTCTGTAGCTTCATCCGACCACTTTCTCAACTGACAAAGACAGATCTTGAGGAACGATGGAGAAACCGAGCTTAGCGAAAAGCCCGAGGTACGGATGGGGCTGCAAAAGGTGTGGGCTTCTAGCTTTAGTCCTTGCACTAGCGATACCAGCTGTCGTGGAGATAGCCCGTGTAGCATATGATGGGCATGGGCATGGCGACCAGCTCGCAGTTCTAGTTATTGTGGTGGCTTCATTTGTAAGTCCAGTCCTGGCACCCATCATTCATCTGAAGCTTTTACTTCTAAACGACTTTCTGCCACTGTGGGTGGAAACTGAGATTGTACGCGCTGCAGGTAGATATATTTTTACACCTATTGGAGATTTCGAAGACTATGACCAAGGTCCTTCAACAGACTACAGTGATGATGATAATTGGTCGATGCTTCCAGGACGAGGAGATACCAGTGACCTCGTCCCTCCTGGTGTACAGACCTGCAACGATGCTCAGCTCTGCGGTGCAGCTGATGTCTTCTATCTCCACCCAACAACTTGGTACACCTCAGCGAGCTGGAACGCACCTGTGAGACACCCTGTGACAGTTTATTTGAGTGATGATGCAATCGGACCACAACAGGCAAACACCTTTAACATTGTTGGTCGTGTCTTTGCCCCTCGATACCGCCAAATGTCCGCTGGTTCTTTCTTGCAAGAAGATGGCTTTGCAAACTTGAATGCGAACAAATCTCTACATGTGGCTTTTGAGGATGTAAGCAATGCGTTTCGCTATTATTTAGAACACCATTGGGATGGAAAACGGGGAATTATCATAACAGGCCATTCGCAAGGAAGTTTGTTGGGCGAAAAACTTATACTTGAGTTCTTCGAAGGTAAGCCATTACAAGATTTCCTCATTGCAGCGTATCTCCCGGGCTGGAGCATCTTCCGCGAGAAGTATGATAAAAACCCCGATAGATACCACGGTGTCCGCGTTTGTGACCATCCAGAAATGCTTGGCTGTGTAATTTCGTGGCGTACCTTTGCAAAAGGTGGAGATCCTACGGCCTTTCTGCACGTTGAGGCCCCGAGCACTACGGATCGTCCCATCTGTGTTAATCCACTGAACTGGAAAGACGAGGGTGGCTACGCAGGTTTTGAAGAGAACAAGGGTGGCTTGGATCTGATGCATCCATGGACCATGTGGCTCTACATTACGGGGGTGCGAACGTCTGTTAATCGCATTGCTCTCCCTGAGCTCTCACCAAGCATCAGCGACGCTGAATGTGAGATGGGAGCGCTGTATATTACACCACCTCGTAGATTCGGGGCTGGGTGGTATGTCTGGCCAGCGTGGCACTTTGCAACGTTTCCTGGTTTAAACCACCACCCTTATGACCTCAATTTCTTCTATGCAAATGTTCGTGATAACGTTGCCCAACGCACACGAGCATTCATGTTGAAGTCTGCTATGACTTCAGCGCAAGAGAAAGGAGTTGATGCAATTGAAGAATGAATCCACTGAAAGTGATGCTGTATGTTGTTGTTGTTGAAAGGAGTCCTCGTCACGGACCTCGATCCTAAGAGATTTGGCACATCAAAACCAGCCCAAAGTTTCTTTCGTTCTATGCGACTATATATTCATGAATTCTTACATTCGATTTTAATCCTAATATATCATAAACTAGCGCTTTATGTCCGGATTCAAAAATTGCTTATTTATCGCTATAACGTCTCAGAAAACGGGATTCAAGGCTTCAATTTTAGTATATTTTTGCTACGTTGAGATTCATACTTCACAGGAACAATCTATCTTCTAGCCTTATCTCTCAACTAATCAATGTGATTTTCGTAAAGTCTGCCTGCTTATTGGTATGCTTGCGTTAAGTTGTGCCCTCCACTTCATACTTGCTATTTCTCTTCAACAAATTTTTAATTCACGGAGAAGCTATGGCTTTTTTTAGTCTCTCCTTCTTTTCAATTTTGTGATTTACCTATGATTTATTTCGGCTTTAATTGGCGTCAACTAGTTAGAATGGACGAAATTCTAGTCTTCTACTCTGGAAATAAAGCTCGAACACAAAAATACAACAATGCTATCTCTTAATCGCGACATCTGTTCTGTTGTGCCAGTGACACATTTTTATAAATCCAGGTAAGCGGAACAAAAGAGAGGTCGCACGAATGCCCCTTTCGCAAATAGAATGCTCTTTAAACTGAGACTAAGGGGGTTAGCCAGGGCCATAGTGGATTGGAATCGATGTTTGTTATCTATGATAGGCCTTCATCTCCTTATTGTTATACATACAGACACAGTGTGGAAACAAAAAGAAAGAGAAAAAGAAAAGAAAAGAAAAAAGAAATACCGCCATTATTAAAGGGCCGTTAAGCCCTGCCGTTTTCAATCTGTCTTCGGGTACTAGCTTTGCAAACGTTTGCTCTGCCAGCGAGAAGGGCAAGCCCAGAAACCCTCAGCGGGCTAGCAAGGAGAATACGATCTCTCTGTGTCGTATTGAGCTGGCTGAAGATAGCGCAAAGCCCAAGGAGACGACAGCACAGCTGGTTCTCGGGAAGAATTTCTGCTTGATCTTACCTTGCCTTTTTGGAGAAACGAAGACTGGAGCAACAACAACAAAGACCCTTCCCCCAGTTGTGAGTAGAAGCTAGAATCATTTGCAGTAGAATACTGTCGCGCAGGATTCTTTAGTGTTGATATCAAGCAGCAGGATATACTTCAGGTGTAAACGCTTGTTACTGTTTGTACCAATTTGAGATATATCAAAGGATGGGTGACCAAATTCTATCTTCATTGCCTCTTCAAATCCTCCTTTTCTTCAATGGATCATTTGCTGTACTTTTTATAATCCTTGAGGCCTTGAGTTTTGCATACAAAGCCGACAATTTCCTCTATCCAAATGGCGTCTTGGGTATGGAGGTTGTTTTTTTAGTTATATATGCAGCGCTCGAAAAAGCCCGGGTTTTTCAGGCTTCCAAAGGAAACAAAACTGAAGAAGCTTCTCCTTTTGTTTGGTCCTTCGTGCTGTCGGTTGGAGTTTTACTTATCCATTTGTTCTATTTCCAATTACAAACATACGTACTTAGGATGGACCGGATATTAAATGCCATGGGAATGGCATTCGTTGCCGTAGAAGTTATTCTTATGATCTTCACATCATTGACATTTATTCGGTCTGCGAAATTGTAAAGAAACATCCTATTGCATTGCAAGTTGTACCATGCCTACAAAGAAGAACACATATACATGAAGAAAATGCAAACCATTTTTCAGGTGCCAAGGCAGATTTATCAAGACACTCCATCCCACAAAACTTATCGCTTACGATCTGTCAATCTGGACCACGATATTTACCGTACTGGATAATTTCAAATTTATATCATCTCGATACATTGTGCATTCATGAATGCATCCTAGAAAGGAAAGCCAAACTTATTTTCAGAAATACTTGTTAAATTGTAATCATGAGTTCTCGATGTATTCGGGTATTCTGCAGCAAGTTTTTTCTTTTCTCTTACATCATAGGACTCATTCATTTACTCTCTTGTAAGCAATCAGTCGCAAGTGATTGCAACTGTATATCAGTACGCATCTAAACCCCTGCAAAGATTATTTGAACTTCGAAATTCATTAATCTTAACCGTTCCATCTGCCTGTCCTGAAGAGAAGACAATTTTCGCTGACTTAATGTAGCGCTGAGAGTTTTGTGGGATTCGATTACTTCCAGGCACACCATCTACATCTTGTACTTAACTATTTGAAGGTTTCAGACTTCTGCACTGTCAGCCCGAAAAATATACTGGCTTTCTTTTGTACAGGGCTCGATAGTTCTGCGCAACTGAGCCGTGATTTACCATTAACCGTCCTTTAAAAAATGTTGCAAGTATCTAGTGGTTTGCAATTCTTTCCGTGGGACACAGGTTAGTCAAAACAATTCATGGAAATTCCAACCCTGCTCGCATCCTTCTAAAAAATTTGTCCTGGTAAAAGCAGTAATCTAATTTGTATCTAATAGCAAACAAAAAAATTGAAATTGCCTCTGCTCATTAATAGAAGCTAAAAGAAACTATGCTATTGAAGGGGACTCTATCAATGCAAAGAGTTGTTGAGCAACGCGCAGACGCTGCTGGGAGCATGCGAAAAATGATTAAAGCCGAGAAATTGATTGTGGCGCAGCTATTTGTTGAAGGAAGATGAGGACGTTTATTGCGCATGACAATTCTTTAGAACCGCCACCGCCGAATGCAGATTGACCTTTCTTACATATGGAGAGATATCAAGATGATCAAACAGAGGTATAGCTACTAAAGCCCTAGAGCCATGAATTGTCAAGAAAAGTGCGGATTTCTCTCCTTTGCAAACCTTTTGTCATTTCGCGGCAAATGCAGTCGTCGCAAGAGACTCTGAAATGACTGAATGAAGAGACCCAGCAGCACTGCATTTAAAATATCAATCAATATAGAAGCCGTATTTTGTTTTTGCAGCCTAATTAGGAGAATGTGCAGGCTATTATCATTCCCTTACCACCAGCTAAATTTGCTTCGGTCCCATATGAACTGCGGCGATCTGGTGCGGTATGGTACTAGTACGTTGGCCGCAGTCGTCGCCAAGCGCTCAATTGGCCTTCCATCAGGCAAATCTACGATAAATTATACTTTTACTGAAAAAAACTAAAAACTAAAAAAACTAAAAAAAACTAAAAAAACTATAGATTTCCTGTATAATTAGACATTTTTAAGAAGAGCAAGTTTTAAGGAAACAGACTGCCATGAGTAGTATGAATTTTATATAACAACGACTTTCGATACTCGTGAGCACATCTTTTAACAGCCACCCTCTCCCCTTGATGAGAATGAGAAGAGTCTTGAGACTATAGATAAAAATAAAAGTGGTATGAATAAGGAATATATCTCAACTCTCTTAGTGTAAAGTAAACATAAGAAAGTTTTGGCAAGAGGGAAGAAAATGAATTCTTAAACTTTGTTTCTCTCTAGCAGAACCCGCAAGCATAATCTTTTGAATAGTGCCTTCTGAATGTTAGGAAAACGCTTTTAGCACTGCAGATAGTGAGGGGTTCTGCTTGCATCGCGATTAATGAAAACAAGCCCTCAAGGGCGCCTGAGTGACTTATGGTGATCTTCCCACAAGTCAATTACCAGAAATACGACGACGGGAAGTTTGAAAAAGCTTGCTACATTCTTAGAGCGCAGGATGAAACGCTGTCCAATATGCTGCTTATGGCGTACACAAATTGGCTTATATTTTTTAATCTTATATCATGGCTAGAACATAAGTTGGGCAATACCACACAAATAGTACACGCATAGATTATTTTGCGCTATGGTAAGATGAAACAACAATCGAAGAATTTGTGGGATGAACTGTGGATGGCCCTGCTTCTGCAGTACTAACCTGACTGGTCGTTGTATAGGCTTTGTTTCGTTTCCCAATCACGTTGGTTCCAATTCCAGAGGATTCTGGAGGTCCATAAATACAAAAGTACATTTTAGGGAGAAAGATTAGCGAGGTTGTCGAAAAGTCATTCAAGAATACTGCTATCGAGCGAATAAACATGGATGTTTCAGTATCATCAGCTGTCAGCACCGTTACAGGCAATGCTAGCAGCAGCACTTGTAAGTTGCTGATCATTGCAAGACTTAGATACTTCGATTCAGCGAAAACGCCATTTACCTTGCGACATTTATAACTTAGATAAGCACCGTAAATGAGGAGGGCCAAGTGATAAACTGCTATTGTAATCACAAAATTTGATGCAAGGTCACTCTGGCATGATCCATTAATAGGATCCTCATCTGGTCGTACAAACTTTAGAGGGTCAAGGGCGGTCCAAGCGATGAGGACGGAGGCTTCGACAGCTAAAAGTGCAATCAAATATACCAAGGTTATTTTCAGAGAAACACCTTTGACTTTCCGTTTCATTTGTGCGGCGCTTTTAAAGACCCTTGAAATCCTCTGCAATTTCACAATCATTGAGCAATATGTTATTGCGAAACCAAGACCGTAGAACCAAGGCTGAGCCATACATGCCCAGTTCGCAGCTTCATTCAACCCATCTCCTGCACGCTGGCCTTCACTGTCATCCGTTATGAGGTAAATGATTGCTGTTGTCGATACTAAGGTTCCGATTGCAACTAACACGAGTAATTGTGGCTGTGATGCTTTGACAATTGCATGGCGACGCATGATGAAAGTCCAAATGATGCAGATACCAGCAAGTGAGTAATTGATGATACTTAGTCCAAAACCAATCAACTTCACCGTTTTCATTCCAGATTTTGACTCATCAACAAAACATGACATAGATGTATTCCTCGTCAAAGACTCACTACATGTATTCGTGTCAACTACTTCATAGCTGGAATCATAGTAAAAGCTACATTCGCAGCGCTTTATACCATGGTCTCCAGAAACACAGTAGGCGTTTGAAGGGCAATCGGAATCTCCACCCATCATGCAAACAGGGGCTTCAGGATTCTTTATGAACATACTAAGCACGAAGTAAGCTTTATACGCACCAGTTGACGTTTGAAATCTTACCGCAAAACAGAAGATGTTTCGGACTTCAGTAGTACCTTCAACCGCGTTAATCCATGTGGAGTTTACATACCCTCCGCCTACCTGCAATGCTGCATTTCGGATCTCACTAAGAAATTCTTCCCCAAGAGAAGATATTGAGAGTTCCTGATTGACAAAGGCGAGGAACGAACTAGGATCATCCATATTCCAATCACCCCGGGTTTCTTTATCACCGTATGCAACCATGTTGAAGTCCTCGTCAAGGACAATAGGATAAAAATTTGGATTCACTTGATACGTGGCTTCAAAGCCCCCACCCTGGTTAATCTCGTCAAAAATAGCCTGCAGATCGTCCTCAGAACGCGCAAGAAGCATATCTGTAGCAAGGTTTCCGACAAGAGCTCTAACGTTGTTGTCTGAACAGGCATCATCATATTCGGCTGAACAGGGCATCTTAGTTTCCGCCTGTTCATTCGCAAACCCACCGAACAGGTAAAAGCTTCTTTCGTCTCGAATGATTTTTGATACTAAGACTATAAAATCTGCGTAGCCCTCAGTCCCTGGAAGCGCGATCCAGTCTACTCCAGCGTTCGCAGCTTCAATAAGAAGCGAATGTGTTTGATTGATTAAAGTAGTACGAACATGCCGTGCAGCAAAACTATCTTCAATACTACATATTGAGCCATTTGTGGAATTAAGTGTGTCGATCACTACATTTTGATCATAATCTATGAGAGCAACACCGAATCCTCCATCCATATAAAATTCACTTTTTGTTCGCAAGTTTTCAAGAATGGATTCGAAAGATGCAGTTCTCAACAGCTCTACATGAGCGTGTGCTAGTAGAGTCATGGTGTTGTATATTGAGCAAGGGGCATTTTTTCTGGCCGAACAGAGTTCACAGAGTGCCGCTTCAGCTACGTCGTCTCGTGAATGCGTAAAGCCTACGCTAATGAGATAGTTGACATCAAAGAGTTGGAAACCTGAAATTAATGTGATTTTATGCGCCTCATTCCCTTCAGAGTCGACAAAATTATAACCTGACCATCCACCTCCCTCAAGCACAACCTTTCGCATTTCGAGATGCATAGCCGTGCCGTTCGATTTGTCCTGGTCGAACAAGTATGTTAGCTGGTAGTGAGTAAGTCCAATGAGAAAGTGATTTAAAGATGCTAGCAGACGTCGAGGCGCATCAACTTCCCAAGCGTCCATTTCCCATTCACCCTCAGCAAAAGTAGTATCAATTGGATATGATATCTCATTAAGAAATTGGGTAAGTTGTTCCTGATCTTTGATGTCAAAAGCACGAGACAAAGCAGCTCCAATAAACGATCTTGCATTAGTAATTGCACAAAGACGGTTCACCTCAACTGTGCAAACATCTGAAATTTCACGTGGGAGCTGTCGCTTAGCAAATGATGCAAGAACAATGTAACTTCCTTCTGTAGTATTAACTTGCAAGGCATACCCATGATGAGCAATAGGGGAAGACGGTAAATCAACTGATGTAAAAATAAAGCTGAACCACCCATCTGCAGATTCTTGGGCGGCGTCAAAAATTAGATCATCTAAATCATCTTGAAGAGTGGCGATAGATAGTTGTTCTGCAATAGTGGCCATAGTTGCTCCGTTGTAGGATGTATTCCTCCCATTTGCTAAACAAGTCATGCCGGAAGTCTCCAGCACATACGGAACAAAGCCACTAGTATCTGCCAAGTTCCTTTCACCATCATTTATAGCTTCTAAAACAGCTGAAACATTTGCAGAATCTCTTAATTCGTTCCCCACTGTATCAACAAGTCGATGGACGCTATTGAATGAGCATTGCAAGGCATAACTTGCTGAGCAACCGGGATAGATTGGCTGATCTCCAGAATCCAGCAATCGAACGGGGCGCTCTCCACAGGTATGCCAGATAACACTACTTATCGTGAGAAAAGCAAAGACCGAACGGTACAGATACCTCATTTTAAAATCGAGCCAACTTTGGAATTTGAGAATTGCTCTCTTACGCAGCGTATTTAATCTTCTTCAAATCAAAAGACATTAAAGTTTTCTTATTACTGGTTTTCATTTATGAAGTTTTATTGGAGGGTTGAGCCTAAAAGAGAAGCACGATTGAATGATTACATATGAACACTAATATTTTAAAAACTCCAATAAAGGTTGTGTGGGGAACTTTGTTGGTTTTTAGTAATTAGGCACGTTCCAAAAGTAGATCGTTGCCACAATTCATTCATTTTATTCTAAACTCCACCAATTTGAGTAATTTCTGCCCCGTTGAAGTAGGGCAAAAATCTCGACATCATACTACCCCAGCGATAAACTTCTACAACAAAACCTCTGACGGAAAAAATGACAGATCGAGCGGCCTCTTGCTCTGTTCCTCTTTTGGGCAATCATTTAACGACGACGATGCGGGTGTCGCCCATATTGAAACTGTTGTTCAACAACTGCTGTAGTTAAACACTTTTAGTACTGGCGAACAACTTGGATCTATAAGATATTGCGCCTCTGTAACGAATTCTTTCACGGTCCTTCAGCTTACTCAATAGCCGAAACTATCGCTCGCGACATCTCTAGCTATATGGGACAACGGCCACAAGCCTGTGGCGTTTGCCTCAGTTCCATACCCTCGATGGCGTCGTACATGCTTCCAACCTACTTTGTGAAACCATCGTTCTATTTCCACATTTTTCAATCCGCAAAATCTCCCCGTCCTTCTATTTTATTTCTTTATTTCAATTTTTATTTTAATAGTTTCTATCATAGTCACTCGGCAAAGGTCCACTCAAATCATGTGTAATTAACAAAACAATTTCAGCATGGGCTTCTATTGAGACTGATCCGCCTCCAAGACTTGGTACTACATGGGTTGTGTGGACACTCGTTTTCGCCACTAGCAGAAGCAGCCCTATCCGTTAAAATCCACCAAGCCTCATCTTGTATTCTTTACACCTACCAACTTAGGAATCTTTATTCGCGGGTCTGGTTGTTATTGTAGCAAGGTTGGAACGAGTCTGTTACGAAGCGTATAAGACCAAGCCCCGAGCTTTACATCGTCTTCCTCCGTCAACATCTCAGTTTTGTCGAACGAGTAGATCAATAACTTAAATTCTATACGAACTTCTTTCTTTCGTATAATAGTCATAAAAATTGATGAGAGTGAGAAGAGCCGCCAAGGTTAAACAAAGTACCGTTACACCATGCGTGGGTTGTACTAAATGGTATTGAGTACTAAAGATGTGCTTCAAAGAACATACTCTGAGTTGTTGAAGGGTCAAATTGAAGACTTTCTTAATGTTCAGGAGCTCATAAAGAATGTATGTAGAATGTAGCGTCCGATGAACTATACTATTTGATAAGCTGAATACAGCTCATCCGTTGTGATTGCAAAGCGACACAACTTCAAGGCAAAGTCATGGCGAAAGAGTCCTCCAATTGCAGCCAAAAAAATATTTGTTTAACCCCCCCCCAAAAACGTTCAACAACCATCTAAGGTGCAGGGTTTATTCTGACTACTATGCTTAGTTGTTCCAAAACCGTCGTGTCATAGTAAAGAGTTTATCTTACTACCACCGTCGATATGGTTATACCATAAACAGGGCTAATTCTTTGTGGTAATCACTTCAGTCTCTTCTTGCTCTCTTGATTCTTTTGACTCTGAGACGCTATCTTAACAATCCAACATAAGATTTCTTAGAACCATTTTATAATCAACTTTTATTACATATAGAAGACCTATTAGGAAACACAAAGAAAGAAAGTGAAAGAGAAAAACGTACAGATAACGCATAGAACATTAAGCTGAAATGGCATTGACTAAAGTAAGAAGGAACAGTAAGAATGATATATGCCGCGCTAGTTCGAATAAAAAACACACAATCAATTATGAAGCACAGATGAGTCGAAGAGACCTTGGCTTCAGACAGTGCGCAAGACTTAGAATGATCCTCGTATCTGATTATATTGTTTACAGTATTTAGACCTACGCATTATCAAGATCACTCGGCGCAACCGTAGTAGTCTTTTGTACTTCAGAAGTAGTTTGAACAGAACTGGTTGCGTTGGGCCCTGATTTAGTTTTCTTGGTGAGTGTAGTCGCTCCAACACCTGTTGAGTCCGGTGGTCCATGAATACAAAAGTACATCTTAGGAAGAAAGATAAGACATGTTGTGGAAAAGTCATTCAAAAATACCGCAATGGCTCGAATGAATGTTGAGGTCTCTGTGTCACCAGCGGTAAGTAAAATCACTGGCAAGGCGAGTAAAAGAACTTGCAAATTACTAATCATGGCTAAGCTGAGATACTTTGTCTCAGCAAAAACTCCATTCATTTTGCGGCATTTGTAACTAAGGTATGCTCCATAAAAGAGTAGCCCAAGATGGTATAACGCCATGACGATGACAAAGTTTGAGGCAGTTGGACTTTTGCATGAACCATTGATTGGATCGTCATCAGGACGTACAAATTTAAGAGGGTCTGACATCGTCCAAACTAGAAGAACCACAGCCTCTATTGCGAGTAGTCCAGCTAAGTATCCCATAGTAACCTTTAGGGATACACCCTTAAGTTTACGCTTCATTTGTGCAGCACCTTTGAATACCCTGGCAACGCGTTGAAGCTTAACAATCATCGAACAATATGTAATGGAGAAGCCGAGACCATAAAACCATGGTTGAGCCATGCACGCCCAGTTTGCAATATCATTAGAGCCATCGCCTGCAGGGGGACCAATGCTATCATCTCGTACAATGAAGAAGATCGTAGTAGAAGAGATTAAAGTACCCACAGCTACAAGTACGAGTACTGCTGGCTGGGATGCCTTTACAATTACATGGCGACGCATAAAGATAGTCCACGTAATGCAAACAATTGCCAAAATGTAATTGATAGACCCAAGTGCAATTCCAATCGATTTCACTGTCTCTACGCCGGCTTTTAAGGTATCTACAACGCATGTCATTGTGGTTTCGTGAGTCAATGTATCTGTGCAACTTGAGTTGATATATTGAAAAGAAGCCTCATAGTAGAATCCGCAAGTACAACGCGGAATCGAAGTCTCGTCCAGGACACAATAAGAATTATCTGGGCAGCTATCACTTTCAGACAGACTGGAGCAAAGCGGGGCTTCAGGGGCTTCTGTAAACATACTCATCACGTAGTATGAAGTTTCAGATCCTCCTGTTGTGGGAACCTTCACTGCGTTGACAAAAACAATACGTGTTTCAATGGTTCCGTCTTGGGCGTTATTCCATGACACAGTAGTGAACCCTCCACCCACCTCAAAAGCTGCTTTGCGCAGCTCCGTAAGAAACTCATTTCCGAGAGAAGAGACAAATTGTTGCTGCTGTACAAAGGTCAGGTATGATTGAACTTCTGAGAAATCCCAACCTTCACTAACTTCAGGATCTCCAAAAGCAACAAGATTGAAGTCATCATCAAGTACGATTGTATAAAAGTTCACACCAGCAAGGAAACTTGCGTTCTGTCCTGTATTGATTTCCTCAAATACGGACTGTAGATTCCCATTAGATATTGCAATGTACATTGATGTAGAAACCTGTCCAACAATCGCCTTCGCATTGTCTTCTGAGCACGGCCCATTGGAAGCTGTAGAACATGTAGCATTCACAGCTGCACGCGCATTCTTGTACCCGTTAAACAGGTAATATGTTTGATTGGCTTTGTTGATTTTATTAATGAGCATTACAAATTCCTCACTGTCATTCGCACCAGGAAGACTTAGCCAGCCACCTCCCGTGTTTGCCTTTGTTTTCAGCATTTCATGGACAGCATCAACGTCTGAAGTGTCGACCCCGCGTGCTATAAAAACATCCTCGAGTGTGTTAGATGATGGTTCAAGGGTATCAATCTGAACGAATTGGTCATAGCGAATTAGTGCGATACCAAAACCTCCATCCATGCTGTATTCTCCGCTGTTGGCTAGAGAATCAAAAATCTCGTCAACCGGAACGTTGGTGAGAAGCTCAACATGGGCGTGGGCCTGTAGTGATTTTACATTTCCAATAGAACAGGGCTCGTTCAGACTTGCAGAGCATGTTGTGCAGCGAGTAGCTTCCACACTAGCATCCCTGACGTGGTTGAACCCAGAACCTACCATGTATTTAGTACCAAAAAGCTCAAAACCAGTAAGGAAACTAACCTTTTGAATTAGCGTGCTCTGGTCACCAATCATCCAGTCATATGTCGCCCAGCCACCTCCACCAAGTGCTGCATTTGCCATAATAAAATGCAGCTCAGTTCCATTAGCCTTGGTTACATCTGGTTGGACTGAATAAGTCAAATTAAAGTGTGTCATACCAACGTAATTTAAGTTTTTGTGACCTAAAACCCGCTGGGGAAAGTCTAGCTCGTACGCAAATAGGTACCATGTTGCATCACGAAAAGATGTATCAATCGGATATGAAACTTCAGCCCAAATCTCGCGGAGATGCTCTCCAGTTTGTACAGACATTGCACGCGTAAGAACAGTGCCAATAAGCGAACGTACATTTGTAATACTGCAGAGACGATTTACACCGTTTGGACAAAGGTCAACATCCAGACGCGGCAAAGTACGTTTTGCAAACGAAACAAAGACAATATATGTTGCACCTGAATATGTTGCTTGTGAAGCATATCCAAAGTGAGCAATGGGCTCTGTCAAGCGATCCTCAGACGTGAAGATAAATTCAAACCAACCATCAGAAGATGGATTTGCAGCCGCAGCGATTTCAGAACTTAGTGTTTGGTTTTGAGTTCGCTGTCGAGTTACGATATTGAGCTCAAAAGCAATCTCTTCTATGGTCATGCCATTGAATGATGTGTTTCTTCCATTTGCAACACAAGTCATCCCTGTAGATTCGAATACAAAGGGAGAGAAATAGTAGGAATCTGTAGGGTTATAAACTTTATCATTTACGTTCGCAAGAACCGAAACGGCATCATTTTCGAGATCGACTGCAAGTGCGTCAACAATTCTATGTGCATTATTGAAGGAGCATTGGGTGGAGTAGCTAGCAGAGCAAGCTGGGAAGTTGGGCGCAGTTCCGTCATCGAGAAGGCGGGCTGGTCGAGTTCCCGAGATAAAGTGTAGAAAACTTGCTTGCAGACATATGAGAAATGCAAGCTTACAGTAACCTTTCGTCATGATAACGCTTGTATTTGCAAATGGTGTTAAGGATTTGCAGAATACCTGGATCTAGCGCTTGCAGCTCTCTCATTTCCTTCTTTAATAAAAGTCTATTATTTTTTCTGCTAATTTTTCTAGCTTTTCTTTTTCTTTTTCTTTTTCTTTTTTAAACGAAAAAATAAATAAATTGATACAACCTTATTATTATGCGTAGGTGAAGCATTTAGAAACTCACTCAGCAATTTTTGCGCGGATCACCAAGAGAAGCCAAAAGTTTACATTATGTGAGCGACTGAAGGGCATCATGTTTGTGGTGAGTGCGACTTTCAAAATGTGCTAAGTTCCGTTTCAAATAATTCATTTGAATTTATACCCACGAGTGTCTTCATGTGTGAGTATACAAGTTTTTGTTTTTATTTTTGTTTCTCTACACCAGAAGGACAACCAGCACTGCAAATGTGAATATATTTGGACCGCAGAGCCTTGCACCCTATCTGAAAACGGAAAATCAACCAATCTCAGAATCCGCCTGTGACTGGTCAAATGTCAAAACAAAAAGCTCTCTCTTATTGGACCATCGGGTTCTGATTATGTCACCAGTTCTGGCGCATACGTAGGTGTGAGCTTTCACCGTTGCAAATTTCAGATGATGCCGTCTAGGTTTCTACCTCAATTGGATCAGATGCCGAGCTGGAAGATAGGTGACCCTACTTGGTAGGCCTACTGCCGGGGTGTCGGGGGGGGGGGGGGGGGGGTCAATATTGTGCAAGCACGCAGTATGAGGCTAACTACGCATAGTAGCGCATTAATTTTGGCTTGTTTGAATTTACAATCTCGATAGTGGGACCACTCAAACCTAGCTTCGATCGTGCTAGAATTCTGATAACCAATGGTCCTTCAATAAGACCTGATTAATAAAAGAATAGGTCCCGACAATCAAAATGGCCGGCAAGTGCATTTGAATTCCAAACTTCAACGGCTCTCTCGACATTATATACTAAACGTTTTCTACGTAAAATTTTAAGCTTATTCTTAAAGCTATGTCGCAGGTCCGCGCGAAAAGCGCCAAGTTGGATCTTTGGAGTTTGATGGTGAATCTTGCTATGTATTTCAGAAAGGAGTTCAATCTGCGTAAGTTCAGAGACTCGACCTGAGGTTTTGTTTACTCTCATGCATGGCAACTCGCGCGTGAGAAGCAAGTATTTGTTTGATAGCCTGCTCACATCGGTCTCTGTGACTATTGCATAGTCTCTTGCTCAGCCCATCAAACATGCACGCAAAGCTGATCAAACAAACCTGGCTAAGACGCACGTACACGTTATAAATTAAACTTTCTTCGAACCGGTGAAGTTTATAGTTTTTCGAACAAAAGAAGAAAAGATCTTCAGTACTAGATATAAGCAAGCAATAACGGAATATTGTACTAAAAATATCAAGACAGGTGTTAGATCATAGTTTGTGGGTGTAATTTGTGTTGCTTCCTCTACTAGTGAGAATCTTACGAATCAGGATTTGAAATTCTTCTTATGCAACTGTTGAAATCGGATGTCAAGTGACCTCACGCACGAACCTTAATGTTATATTTCAATCTTTGGCAGCAATTAACTCAGGAATGGATACATATTATCTCCTGGATATTTGCTTCAAAAAAACTGGAGTATGGTACTAAGTTCTTTTTACTGTTCGTAACTTCTTCTATAAAACCTATAAAAATTGAAAAAACGAGTTTACATGTCTAGCTGAAAATTGGATAATTTAAAATGTAAAGTTCTACATATGCTTTCAGGTTTGTTCAGGCAGGTGATTGGCAATGTCTCTGCCTGATACAATAGGACGCGCCTGAAACTGAAAATAAAAAAATGCTGTTACATTTACTCGACATAAAGACTTCGTTAGCAAATAAAAAAAAAGCACCTCCTGCATAGAGCTAACGCAAGCGCCGTTTCTTTTATTTTGAAAACAAACAAAAATACAAAAACAAAAAGCAAAAGTGTAAAATCGAACATTATAGTCAGGTCAAGTATACCCAGAGCTTTATCAATCCGTTAATATATTATATATCTTGATGGGCTCGGAACTATGAAAAGCAGAGTGCATTAACTCCCTTTCTTTATCCCGTAAGCAGTGAAATCGCATCCAGCCTAACGGACCCTATCTTTAACGTAGTAAATTACTGTAGTAGAAAACCTGATAGAAATCCACATGGCAATTTCGCACGCCCTTAAGAATAGTAAGCTACAAAGCTCTTCATTTATTTGCGTAAGGAGTTGTAGATACCGATTAGTTCGCGACTTTTCACAGTCTGAAAATTTTAAAAGCAGATAACATTTACGGAATGAAAAAAAAAGTACTATTAGTTCGAATTTGCACCAAGATGTCTTATACTCAGGTAATCTTGAGACTCTCAGCTAAAAATTTGTCAACAAAAAATTCGCTGCTGTATCACATTGAACCTAGTTCAGTACTTTATAGAAACGCAACGAATAAGTTAAAGTAGAATATGTTTATTTCAGATTTGTTAGGTATAACGCGCATGGTGCGAATGCAAATGCAAATGCGACTAAGATGAAGGATACTGCTCCGCAGATAAGGGATACTGCTCCGCAGATAAAACAAACTGAAGAATAATATTATAATATTATTTTCCGATTAGTAGAAGAGAATTTTACATACAACTTGCCTTTTAAAACATGAAATTTAGAAGAATTCTGCTGTGATTGAGTTTTGATAATCATTTTGTTCCGCTTTGGGATATAGATTTTACATATAATGCAGCGTTTGGGGTCCATTTAGCTTCATCGACGGTCAAGTTACTGGAAATCGGATAGTCTCGGCCCCTTTCGCTTGGCATTGCTGAGCGAAGTGTGAATGAACCATATCCAAGTTCGGGCACTGCTGAGCATAGAAGCTGGTATGCTGTTTTAACTGTCTCTTGAGAGTTCATCTTGATTGTACAAGTTTGCGACTGCTTATTCTTACTTGCAGTGAAGTGGACCATAAGTGTCACATTGTGTGGCTCGCAGAGACTGCAGATCGTAAGTAATGCCTCGTTGTCAGTTCCCTTCTGCCTCCGCAGGCACGATATTTTGCCAATTTGTGGTTCTTCAGTATGACCTTTTGCGCTTGTGGATTTAAAATATTCTTCCATACTTTGACGAGGCCGCAAAATCTCTCCCGCGCGAATAACATACTTTGGAACCTTATCCATAAGTTCTTTCCGTCCTAATTTTCGAACCCCTACCTGACCTGGGATAAAGAGTTTTGTTGAGGTGTTATAAATCTCCCCCCTGCGATCTTGAACGGCAAAAGCTACCCCTGAAGGATGCGAAGCTTTAAATTCACTAGGAAAGTATCCATCTTCAACATCACGAATGAAGCAGTGTCCGCTTGACTCTGTGAAGGATCGAAAAGTGCCATCTCCAGTAAGAATTCCATTCTGAAACACAAGAAGATCTAAAGTTGCGCGGCAGTCGTTCAGCCCAAATACATTTGTATTTCGGGATTTCTGAATTATTCCATTTGGACCTGCTAAAGAGTTGAGTTCTTTTAAAGACTGTATCAGACTATCAAAGTTAACTGATGAATGCTTAGACGTGGAGTTGCTATCATCTCCGACCCATTCTAAACCATAATCCTGAAGAAACCTTTTCATTTCTGCGTTTTCTTGACGAAGGAAATTCAACTCAGAGTACTCATTGCACTCATTTTGATTAGGGGCAAGTTCTATCATGTTAGATGTCTTGAGCCTATGATTTTCTTGTTGTAGATGAAGTACCTTTTCTTCCATATCTATCAAATTCTGTCTAAGCTCTTTTCGAGCATGTTCAAGACTCGATAACCTAGATGCCATTGATGCTATCAAATTTGAAGATTCTATATCTGCTCCTGATTTTGACCCTAGTTTTGATCTGTGAGAAGATGTACCAGAAGAACTTTGAGGTCGACCCTCTAATGAAATAGATCGACCTGTAGACACATCGTGCTCCTCTTTGTGCTCTAAAGTTAATGCATGTTGATCAATCATACGTTCTAGAAAGCCCTTACTCCCCATAGGTGTTTTACGCAACTTTAGAGGTAGCGGGGTCTTCGTGGAGGATACGATTGATCCCGCAATTGGCAGTGCAGATGATGGTGAATACATCTGTGGCCGTCGCAAATTTTCTGATGAAGATGACTTCGAGGCATTTGCCGCTTGAACAAGCGCTGCTTGCCGCCTTACTGCTTCGCGTTGCTGCTTATACTTTGCTTTCCTCGCTTCAAAGTCATTAAGTGATACAGACATTGTAACCAGGGTTGATTCTCTAACCTGCACACTCAATCACGGGCTTCACCAGATCTCAGCTCTGAGTTGACAATACAAGGCGGAGCGGTGATTGGCTCAATATAAAAGACAATACTTTGCATTTGCTTTGTTTGATGCTAAGCTAATAAGGCCTCCTGTTGGCCCTAAATGAACTCTGTGCAGGTTCTAAAGGTGTGCACTCGTATGGTGGTGGTAGCTTGCTGGAACGGATCTACATCCCGCTAGCACAAGGGTACTGAATGACAATGAAAATCACATCAGTCCGAACAGCGGTAACTGCTTTAGCTAAGAAAGGCTATTATTGATTTCGTTCAGTTTATTCTCTGGTTTTGAAAATCAAGGGGCCTGATGGGCAGAGCTAGTACTTCAATGCACTGACAATGTATATATTCAAAAGTCAGTATGATAAGAATAATAAGAATAATGGATAATAATTTATCCTCTTTCTTTTTATCTTTTTTTACTCCGCTAGACTTGAATCAGGGTAGAAGCACATGTTCTCGCTTGAGCTGGCGTTTGGATTCTAATATAAATTTTGGCAGAAGGCAATTTTGAATGAGCTTAAAAATTGCCTTTAGTATTGCAATAGCATCGTCAGGACAGTTTTTCAGAATTCCGCGTGGAGATTTACAGCATACCAGAAACCCCGCTGCAAGACGCAAACACTTATGTATTAAAGATGTTGAAAAGAACCATCAAAGCATGGGTGCGACATGCTGATATGCACTTTCCAGTCTGGCTTCTTCTACTTTGACAAAATAAAAAGAAGAATTCATATGTTATATTAATTCAGTGGATTCATTAACCATACTAACCTATCACACAAAGCGGATGCAGTTTGATAACTTGCATGAACTCGAGTCTACTCCCAAAGTAATGCAGATTAACAGTATTAAAAATTTAAAACATTGTGCGAATTACTCATACATCATACTTTCATCCAATACAATGAGCAGTGAAGCTGTTTAATTTTAATTTTTTTTGGTTTTTAACTTTTGTGCTGATAATGTTTATTTACCTAAATTGAGCATAACTTATTTGCAAAAATATAGATTTGCTACAGAACTGAAACAACACTTTACATCTTCTGAAACTGAAAATTAATATGTGATAGTTTGAGCCAAGCAAAACCAAAAGAAAAGTAAAATTGTCATCGAGGCTAGCAAGATCAAGAAACAACGTTCTATATTTTATTTCATTTTCATGTTTGCTTGAGACACAAACATGAGGGAAGAGAAAAAAAGGTGATAATTGAAAGAAGAAATTTATCTATTGTGTATTTAAATTTTGTTTTTCTAAGCCTATTTTTTCTCTGCTGCAGCCTTCTTGGCAGCTTCCCACTTGGCATATAAATCGCGAATACGCATATCAACATAACCATCCTGGTACTGAGCATTTTCTTTGGCAAGATACATCTTGTAGCGGTATGAGATAGTATTACGAATGCAAGATGCCATCATCTCGCGTGTGGGGCGGTGCTTGCACGAGTCCCATTTCTTTTCAATATATTTGTTGAGCTCACGCTTGTTAGCTGCGTGACGTTTTTCTGCATAATTATGCAACCAGGCATTCTTAAGGATCGAGCCCCGGCTAAGCATTAGATCACGCTTAAATTCATCACACGGGTCGTAATCCATAGGCCGCTGTTTTTCTTCAATTTCAGAAAAGACCATACGCCAATCTCCGTAAGAGTCACCGCGGCGCATACGTGCCATAGCTTGTGGCATATCATTTGTCTCAAGCACCAAGCCCTTCAGAGAGGTTAAGAATTTCTCCTTCTCCTCCTTGAGCTCATCAACAGCAGGAAAGGCATCTGACGGTTTTATCGTGCGAAGACCAGAGAGGTAGATTTGATATTTGGTGTCCAAGAAGAAGTTGAGGGAAACCAAGTGGTATGCGTTTTCGATACGAGTTAGATTCCCAGTCTTCTGTAGCATGTCACGCCGCGCAGTACGAAACACCAGCTCACCGACACGTTTGGCGTAGGTGTCAAATACCGAACTGAGGTAACGTGACCCAAGCATGTTGGCCTTGGCTTGAAGATCTTCAAAGTTATCAAAGGTGCTGTAATATTCGTTGAGCAAGAATCGATCACCAGTGTAGAATTCATCGGGCTCCCATTTCTCTTCCGGTTCTTCAATGAGGCCAGCAGCGGCGAGGTCCCCGCCAGCAGGGCCTCCATCAAGGCCTTCATCATAAGCTCCAATATCTCCGAGGCCCTCATCGCTACTAGCTCCAGAAGCATCGCCGCTCGAATCAGCGCCAAACGAGGCTCCGCCAGCGCCCATGTGCGGGTTAGCAACCTCGGCTTGCTCCTGGATGACCGCATCGAGACCAAGATCAATATCACTGAGACCGTCATCGTCGTCATCGTCGTCATCATCATTGTTGGTAGCCGAAGCGGAAGCGGCCTGTGCATCTTCACCCCCTGTCGTAGATTCCCCGTCAACAGCAGGAGACCCATCAGCATCACCTGTAGTGCCTGATCCATCCTCTACTCCAGTAGAGCTCGCAGCAGATGCAGAAGGTACAACCTTCGGTCGAATGCTAGAATCTTGGTTAATTTTTGAAGTGCGGAGGTATCCGCGGTGATAGAAAACCATAAAAGGACGAGTCGTAGAAACGAGTAGGAATACCTTCATGTCCCACCATTTATTGTCAAATAGCTGACGATTCGAGATGAACTTTTGTGCAATCACGTCGCCCTTGCGAGACATGCCACACTCTCCAAAATCCTCCCGGAGTTCTTCAATCGTAGAATAAAGACGCACATTATCGCCACCCATGCTGTCAATGGGTTTGAGAAGCCATCTCTGCTTTGATTTGACCTGGAAGAAGGCCTTACAGTCCTCATTGTCGTAGAGCATGTAGGTGGGTGGCATGTATTTAAGTTTACGCGCATCACAGCCAAAGGAGTTAAAAAAATCAACTTGCGCCAACACGCTCTCTCCCTTGTGTCCAGCCATCGTCTCGAGACCGGGGACGCCATTTTGGAATGTTCCAAACTTCTCCAAGGAACCGGTTTTACCCGTGTACTTTGCAAAGCGGCGGTTTGCTATCTTCAAAGGAGCACTGTAGTCACGGTTATTCTTGAACTCATTACATGGGTTGTAGACAACACGCGTGCGCTCCTCCTCAAGTTCATTAAAGATCATCTCAAAACTGCCGTAGCGATCGCCATAGCGCATCAAAGTATAGAACTGCGGGTTCTCATGTGTCTGCTGCGCAAGGTTAAAGTATTCCTCCACCATCTGACGTGAATCGAAGTTGATACTCCAAGTGAAACCTGGGTAGCCGTTGGACTCAATGAACCAGGTGTGATAGGCCGCATCAATCATGAAATCGATACCGAAGATATGGAAGGTACCCTTGCGTTTGATGAATTTTGGCCGCGCAGACTGGAAGATTAGCAAGGCGACCTTTTTGATATACGGGTTGAGCATTGTTTCAACGTAGTGTGCACCGGTTTTATCGTGTTCACGCAAGTGGTCTTGCATCATAGCAAACGGCCAAATGTGATCCGAAAGCTTAAAACCCTTCTTCATACTCTGGAAGTGAGTGTTGGTCAGGTAAACCCGGCGATCCTTGGACATAGGTGCATACTCTGCAAGCGCACGGCGCAAGTATCCTTCATGGTACCACACAAGGTACGGGTTACTGGAAGAAATAAGCATGTACACACGGACATCGAATTTGCACTTTTTCAACAAAAGCGGCTTCTCAAGATATTCCTGCACGAGGTAACGTTCAGTCGGTTTCCAGGTCGCCCTCTTACAAGGAAAGAATTGAGGTACTTTGCTCATAACACTTGCAACTTCAGAGTGAAAGGTAATACCCTGACCCTGCGAACCTGTTTCTGGTTTGAGAAGCCACGTGATTCCATTGGCTTCCAAGCGAGCCAAGTCATTACACTCATCATCACGATAAAGACGGTAAGACATAGGAGAGATACCAAGGTCATTGTACTTACAACCATATTTTTTGACAAAGCTTTCCTTGACCTTGAGCTGCTGACCTTTATTTCCACCAATTGCGTCACCACCCTGAAAGGCCGTGAGATAACTCTTTCCTTCGTACTCCTCATAGATATTCTTGTAGAGGTCAGGGCGTAGCTTTTGCATATGGTTGAGCTGGGTGGTATCAGTAAGCAAGAAAGTGACTCGATAGTTGATACTTTTATATGTATCACCGTTCTGGGCCGCGCGAAAACGCATTTGCCAACCACGATCAAGAAGGTCTTCGATAGCGAGACCACGGCAACCGTCACGCAGACAACCAAAAGTACGCACCGCACGAGTATCCTCCGGACGCATCTTGCGAACAGCAGGCCGACGAATCTGCACCAGATCTGCCGCTGTCTTGGACATGTATTGTGGAGGATCAAGACCTGGAAGACGCTTGATCTTGACAGTCGACTCGTTTGTAATTTTGTGCTCATGAATATGAATTAGATCCATTAATGAATCGGCGTCAATACCAGGTTGCAACCAGCGTGGGTCATAGCTGGGTCCAGCATTGCGAGATTTGCTTCCGGAACCAGAGCCCAAGGCCAATACTGACACCGTACCAAAGAATCCACCTAGCAAAGCCAAGACAAGGAAGAAAAGTCCAGCAATGCGCGCAATTGCAATTTTAACTGACTTAGGCATCGGGTCAGCCACAGCGGCGCCCTTCTTTCCTTTCTTTCCCTTCTTCACAGGCAACCGTTTGCCCCTTGTTTTCCACCAACGTTTAATTTCTTCAATGTCTTTTTTCAATTGCATAGTTGCGCGGATATGGGCTCCACTTTTCAACAAAGTTGCGGGCACCGCCAGGAGTTCTTTGATTCGGTTGAATCGACCAGCGCCCTTTTTGGATTTCACGGAACGGGATGATTTTACAGAGCGAACCGCAGGTTTCTTTTGTGCATTCTTACGGAGCTTAAGCCCACCTCTTTCTGAGAGTTTGCCGCGCTCTAATTTGTCCTGCTCCTCATGCTCACTATCAGATCCAGATCCAGAGTTTGAGCCAGATGTGTTGTCATCTTCGTCTTCTTCGTCACTCTCCTCTTCCTCTGATGATGAGGATGCACTATCTTTTTGGGCTTCGACATCCTCAAATTCTTCTTCACCAGAATTTGATACAGACCCTTCTTCTGAGCCCAAGTCACTGTCTTGATCAGATCCTGATTCCTGTTCATTTCCTTCTTCACTATCGTCGTCAGAAACCTCGAGGGGAACTTCCACCTCATCGTCACTATCTGTGCCCTCAGAATTGGAGTTTTCAGACCCAGAAGCTGAATGTTCCTCTTCCTCTCCATCATCACCGCCAGGGCCAGAGATTGACCCTTCTTCAGATGATGAGCCCTCATCCTCAGAATTTGCCGCTTCTTCTTCATTATCTTCCGACCCAGATCCAGATTCAGATCCAGATCCATCCTTTGACTGCTCATCGCCAGACTCTTTCTCTCCTTCAGAGCCTTCCTCTTCTTCAGAGCCTTCCTCTTCTTCAGAGCCTTCCCTTCTTCAGAGCCTTCCTCTTCTTCAGAGCCCTTCCTCTTCTTCAGAGCCCTCCTCTTCTTCAGAGCCCTCCTCTTCTTCAGAGCCCCCCTCTTCTTCAGAGCCCTCCTCTTCTTCAGAGCCCCCCTCTTCTTCAGAGCCCTCCTCTTCTTCAGAGCCCTCCTCTTCTTCAGAGCCCTCCTCTTCTTCAGAGCCCCCCTCTTCTTCAGAGCCCTCCTCTTCTTCAGAGCCCTCCTCTTCTTCAGAGCCCTCCTCTTCTTCAGAGCCTCCTCTTCTTCAGAGCCCTCCTCGTCTTCAGAGCCCTCCTCTTCTTCAGAGCCCTCCTCTTCTTCAGAGCCCTCCTCTTCTTCAGAGCCCTCCTCTTCTTCAGAGCCTTCCTCCTCTTCGGAGGCATTCTCTTCTTCGGAGTCCTCTTTGGCATTATGCTCATCACCCGAGCCAGATTCGGCTTCAGATTCGGCATTGTCAGATTCTTCTTCCTCGTTGTCAGACCCACCTTCAGAATTTTTCTCATCGCCATTGCCAGACTCTTCTTCAGACCCTTCTTCGTCACTCTTAGCGGAGCCTGCTTTAGACTCTCTGATGCTCTCTGAAGCTAATTCTAGCTCAGTCGCATTTGCTCCATTTTTGGGTGCCTGCTCAGCTTCCTCAGCCTTGGCCTCCATTGTTGAAGTCTCACTTAGGACTGGCTGGATATCTTCAGTCAAACTTTGCTCATCTGCGGTTGCAGAGTTTTCTACTGGCACTGCTGCGAACGCCTCAGAAGCATCCACTGCCTCATTTTTGCTGTCGTCATTCACATCTTGGGGGGTCTGCAAAAGCTCCTCAGATGACCTAGTCTCCACAGCACCTTCCTGTGCAATAGTAGGCAAAGTGCTGGCCTTTGAAGTTGTAGTTTCCTCCTCCAGAGGACCTTGAAATTCTTCTTCAGAACTTTTCACTAATTGTGGTGTCGGCGGTGCTTGTACTGCAATAGACTCACCCGAGGCATTCTCAGCAATTGCCTCTGCAGTTGCTGTAACTGCGGAAGCTGCCGTGGCAGCAGCGGCAGCAGTCACATCTTCAATCGTGGAAGACGAATTTTCATCTGCATTTGGCTTTGTATCGATAATTGCGTTGGCGTCAACTTTCGTGTTGACCCCCTCCGCAACCGGCTCAGCCTTCTTGGATACTTTTTTGGATGTCGATGAGGATTTCTTCGACTTGGACTTAGTTTTAGCGTCAGATTCTGATGCTGTTGATTTTGAACTCGTCTTGGATTTCTTCTTTGTAGCAACCTCCTTCGTGGACTTGACCTTGACCTTGGACTTTTCGTCTAACTCATCTTTCACCTTGGATTTGGCCATTGCGTCTAGATCAAAATGTCCGTGTCCTTGGAAATTAGCCAGTGCGATTAGTTTTGATCTAGGGACCGATATCTCCCTTCTCACAAACAAGAGAGGAAGCGAAGACTTCGAGTCACAAGCACAGCAAAGACCGGCCAGGTCCAAGTTTGAAAATGGCTAGATTTCCACTCTTCAAAACGGACTCTGCCGTGGCACGCCTTGCTCAGGGCGGCACACAGCAGCAGAGGAAAGACGCCAGCGGTGGCCGGAACTGTCCCTCCAGCCAGTAGCCAGCAGCTATACTGCCAGCCACAGATCTCCCGCGAAGACCCGCGGAGGACGCAGTCACAAGACCGGGCTGTCGCGGTTTTGAATCAATGAATTCGAAGTCGCTCATTCTCCTTTCTAACCATATAACATATAGGTGCTATTAGTACGAATGTAGACATTGCTAGAGTTCCTAATAAATGGGCATTACTACCCATTACCTTAGACACTTCAAGCAATCTCTTTGTTTCTTTCCTCCTCTTGCAAATCAATTGTGATACTATGCAACATTATCGTGCACGGTACTGTGCTTGAGTGGGTTTTACCGACCACAGGGACGATGGGAGCGCAGGCCTCGCAAAGTGGATGCCGGGGTTGCAGCAAAAAGCCCAACAGAAGCCAGTAGAGTAGCAGAGATAGAAGGCCTGAAGGGCTAGAATAGGAATTACCGAAGGCTGCGAAAGGGTCATAAAACGTGGCAATTTCAAGAAAGGGAGCGTGACAGCTCTTGCCAGAAAAAATTGGGGTTGTGCCGGTGCTCGATCGATATCGTGCACGGTAGTAACATAGAGGGCGAGTCGATGTTTCGTGCCTTCGACAAATGTCACGTATTGACCGCTGGAAAACATTGGGGAATGACGATATCAACCCTCAGCCTTGGTTACGGATGAGCTATCACTAAATTTCCTGCAAAGAGTTTTGTCTTTTCACCCAGGTTAGTTATTTCCAAACTCCAATCGTTTCGAAAATAAAGCTGCAAACCTGCAAAATCAGTGCTACCTAAGATCCTCCACACAAGAAATACAACCTAGCACATGCAACTGCTCGTTGTTGTCTATTAAAATGTGAATAAATCAGGCTTGTATTGTATAAGTTTTTGTGTTATAATATGCTTCATAGAACTTTCAACTTATATGTACTTACTGCCTAGGAGGCAACACGAAATCTTCATTTGGGAGCGGCCATTTGCTGAGATGTTGCTTTGCTTTGTGGCTCATAGTAGTAGACTTAGTCGTGCTTACTCCTGCCCTCTTTACAAGGAGTCGGTGGTGCTCGGGAACGCACCGTCGGAACTATCAGGAACGTATCATCACTACTATAGTTTCTGATATACACCTACTATAACTATTTTACTCTTAATGTTACATATATCATACCTTAGGATCATCATGCAAATCTATATTGAATCGAAAGCACAATTCTCTAGTGAAACGGAAGGTCTCTCTGGAAGTTGCTTCCGCTCGAGCCGTAAACCCCCTTCTCTTCCTGGTCGCTATATTTGTATGCTGCGATTCTTTATGCAATTAATTTTGTAGCAGCAGTTAATTAGAATCAGTTGATCTCGAACTATCTCGAGACAATTTTAACATCAATGCTCATAAATTCAAGCTGATGTCAAGTACCATTGATTCTGATCTGAGCGAATTTCCTCAAATATATGACTACAATACTAGGCTCTCGAATCAGTGTCTAAACCCATATGTGATGACTGAAATTGAACAGGGTTTGAGCAAATGTAAAAATTTAGAATTCATGGCAATAATTTCCAACAAATCAGTTGGAATTAAAGCACATGTCTTCCACATTTATCATGCATATCAGTCTCATGCCAATGCACTCTCTCATGATTTTGCACTAAATTATCTCTTTTAACAGATCTCTTGGTTGCTTGAATACTTCAAATCTCGCGGCATTCAGGCTCACTTAATATGCAAATAATTATCATACGAACCAGAATGCGACTGAGTTATTGCAGAGCTTGTTCTCCTGTATTTGTCTGCGATGTTTCCAAAATCTTATTCGTATTTAAGCAAAATAGCGGACCCAAATTCAAGCAAAAATTCAATCACACTGTATCATCACAGTGATACCTAGAACCTACTCTTGGGGGAGCTATACCATTTGTTAAATAAGTCTTCCCTGGAAAATAACGAAACATAAATAGCCCTATACTTTTCTTTTCTCGACATTATTGCGCACCATTACACTGTACCTAGAACACTTTATTGCAGTGAGCTGCACATTCAAAGCCTCCATACGTGGATTCCATGTAAGAAAGGGGGCCAAATTTACTTTGTGTGTCGCGATACGACCGCATTTTATAAGGTTTAATTAGACCCAGGCAAAAGAGAAAGACACGAGAGATAGAAAAGAGAAAGAAACAAGAAGAAGTCTGGAGACAATCGCGCGAACTTCAAACTACGAAGGTCTTGCTTGCCTTCTCCTACGTCGATTGGCCGACCCAGACCGTTGTCGAAAGAGAAAGAAGTCTCCTTGCCGGAGGGACTTCGCTCGACGCCAGTGATTGTTTGTGCTGACGCTTACTTGCTGGGAGAGCTGCCAACTCAGCAGCGCATCCTTGTCCAGGTTGTCTACTCTGGGCTCTTGCAGGTGCTTGCTCAGTCACAGAGTCGCTGATTAGAGTCTTTTGGAGAGTTAAGACATCCTCATACATAAACGTTGGTCTCGTCCGAGTATACCTGCAAAAGCGAAGGTCAAACGGATCAGCTGAATTTTAGATTAGGTTGGAAAGCAAGATGATGCCTGGAATGCGAGGAATGCCCGGCATGCCCGGCATGCCTGGAATGCCTGGAATGCCTGGAATGCCCGGCATGCCTGGTGGCAAGCCCATGAGCAATGAAGAAATGGCCGCTCACATGGGAGTACCTGTGGACGCTATGGAGGAGGAGCGTATGGAGCACGCAGCGGCGATTGAAAGACAGCAACGCATGCAGCAGCAGGTGAAAAATATGGACTTTACCACCGGCGAGTGGTGTACACTTTACCCTATTTACATCGACTCCGCTAAGTCAGTTGCTGAAGGACGCAAATTGCCGAAAGAGAATTGCTGTGAATTCCCGATAGCAGAAGAGATGGCGTCTGTTTTGTTTGAAAAGGCCAAATTTACCATGGTCCTTGAGGTAAGTAGAAGGTTTCTTCCCAATCTTTTGTCTTTGACATAGAGAAATTTCAAGCAGGTTCACAAATCATACAATTGAACTTGCTGTTATGATGCACTACTAGTGATTCACACTGACTCTTTCTTTCGATGCATTTGATTTGATCCTTTATTATTAAATTGTGAATCGCACACAGCGTGGCAAGGCTCATCCGAGGGACCCTACTCGTCGCACTGGTCGCCTTCGCGTCAAGTATCGCAAAATAGACAGCCAGATCCCGGAGCACTTAGACTTCCCGACCAAGCAATCATTGTTAAAATATTGTGCAGAGGCTATCCCTAACTGCAAGATCCGCCAGCAGCGTATGCAAGCACGCGAAGAGCACCAAAAACGTCTGGAAGAGGCCATTGCTAAACAGAACAAGGGAGGTAATGCAAAGGGACCAACTACCACACAAGCTCCCGCATCTGGAGCAAGCAAGAAAAAGAAGAAGGGCAAGCGATAAGTGAAACAAGGTTATACTATACTTGCTTTTCTTTGCATGCCATCTCTTGCGATGTCTAATTAGAGAAGCTTTCTTGCTCGGACCTACTCTGCTCATGCTTTACGTAACTGACGTTTCAGCATAGTGCATCTGTTGACGTGTGTTGTCGTGTCACCGATGATAGTTGTGTCTCTACTCAAATTATACACATAAACACCAAAAACCATATTGCAGTTTAATGAGCTACAAAGTTCTTTGCCTCATCTCTCATCAATATATACTTCTCGTATCAAAATTTGCACGATGAAGGATAACCTCGTTTTTATCATTCAATGCCTGAAACAAATTGTCCTGAGAATATGTCCATGCATCTGCATGCTCTTATCTAAGTGACAAGTTGTCATGCGACTTACTTTACTCGTTCGGTAGCTGACTGTCTCCTTCGTTGTTTACGCCACCAACAAGCCAACATGCTCGACTTTGAGTTAAGAAAATTGGAATACGCCTCGCCAGGAGTTGTTGTAGAGCAATAAATATCTCCAGGACATGCCCCGTAACGATGCACAAGTTTAACAAGTATGTAGTAGTCTGACTTCAATTCCCGTCTTCGAAGGTCTTGGGATAAAGCTTCTTCTTGTCTCATAGCCGATAGCTCCACACACTCCGTTGCTCTTCTCGCGCCTAGAGCTGCCCGCTGGAGGTCTTCGCTGGCGTCAAAGCGACACTGAAAACCCCAAAGCTTTGACACAAGAGGCTGTGCACGGCCACCATCGTCTAGTGCTGAGGCAGCTGCCAGCACCTTTGTCTCACGCCGTCCAGGCCGCCTCTTCCGGGGCGGCATCCTTCCAGCTTAGCTCAACTCCTGGTACGGAAGTCTCCGCAAAGTTTGAATGAGTTTAAGCATCAGACTGAAATACAATGCATTAAAAAGGTGTGTACCTCACGGAGGTCAATTTAAAAAGGCACAATATGAGGCCCTTCGGAGTTCCGTTTCGCAGGTCATGTTTTACCTGGGTACGCACACGAATCTGAATATCTACGGTTAGATAGCTACGCCTTGCTTGCATAACTCGGCCAGAAGCTTTTATTGAGGCAAAACCCTCCGACGTAGGCGTCGCCCAGCCAGTGTTGTGCAGAAAGATCTTTATATTGTTTCAGGCGACAGGAGCAATACTAGCAAGGCATGATTTGCTAAGAGAAAGAAGAGCTGTAGACAGACATTAATCGAATAAAACGAGATGGCTTTGGCTGACCTAACCCTCGCCAAGGTTGACATTGATCGTGCTGCTGACTCGTCCATACTGGTACGTCCTAATGCTTTCTTGACGTTATTTCAAACTGAAGAGATGAACTTAACTAACTTCAATCCTAACAGAACGAAGAGATTAGACTTGCGCATGCGGAGCGTCTTAAATTAAAACCAACAGTTAAGCTTGCTGAAGCCTTGCTTCCAAATCACTATTACAGAAGCCAGGGTATATCCAATTCTAGCTGCGATAAAAACGAGTCTTCAAAAAATGAAAGCAATCAGGAAAACACAGATCAGGAGATATCAACTCCTATAAGAAATTTTACTTTTGCGTCAGCCACCAGCGCAGTCAACAACGAGCTTGCAGAAAGACTTGCTCGGCTTGACAAATCTAGCGACGATGACGTTGCTGGTGGAAGACCAAATTTGGAGCGTTTATTATCTGAGCAAGGCAAAGCTGCCTGTCCAGAACTCACAAAGGAGTTACTACATCTCACTAGCAAGTTAAAGACCCTTACCGCAGAGATGCACCCAACACCACCTCAAGATCTAGAGAGTGGATATGAGATCAAAGATAGTGCCTTTCAAGGGGAAACTCGATTCTACCGCTTGCCATTTGAACAAGGCGGAGTTGGCTTCAAAGTGATCCTGCAAGCTATTGAAGGTGATCCCGATCTCTATGTTTGTCAAACTCATCCAAAGCCAAGCAAAAGTCATCACACCTGGCGTTCTGCTTCTGAAGGCAATGACGTGGTTCATGTTCAACAGGGGGATCCAAAATTTAAATCAAATAATCTCTACATTGGCATTCACGGGCATAGTCGATGTCATTTTCGCCTCAAAGCATCGTGGATCGAAAATCGAAACCTCATAAGGGACATGGATAACCTAGAATTTAAGAAAACTGCGACAGCGAGAGTGTCCGAAAAAATATTAAACTTTCGAGATGCTCAGATTCGCCATCGTCAGGTCACACAACAAGTGCGGAAGCCTTCTATGGTGCGAAAACGCTCGTCAAATATAGGACGAGGTTCAATTTCTGGCCATGTGGATTTTGAAAAGCACTTTATACCACACAGTACAAAGGAGGCGGAGATGGACAAATATAGTGTAAAGAGAAAGTTATTAAAGGACTTAGCAGCGCTGCGGAAAAACACAAAAGAAGCTAGTAGAGTTGTTAATGCACGAAAACTCTGGGAGAATGATGTATGCCCATCAGCTGAAGTTCAACGTGCATTTTGGATTGGGATTGGAGATTTCACAGTTGGGAGACCAGAGTCATCCAACAAAAGCCACAATAATGAGGTTGCTGGGGTTCTTCACTTTGGACAGCGCAAGCTTCGTGAACGATCTATAGTTCGGCAAAGCGTTCATTTGACGGCACAACATGCCGAGCTAGCTTATGAAAAAACCTATAATCTCGCAAGCCGAGTGCGACGTCAGGAAGGTCGTCTTGAGGAAGCCTTTCTTAATGCTACACAACTTACCGAACTCGGAGGTCTAGCTCTTGAGGTGCCTGTTCGTTCTGCAGATGAGCGGACGCGCAAAGCTTTCGCGCGTGCTCTTGTAACAGCGGCTCAAGGAGAACTCGAAGAGGGTTCTGCACATCTTATGCATCGCAGTCGTAACTCGTCCCGCCAGAGAACACCGAAGCATCAGCGCGACCACCATTACAACCTCGACAAGGTTGGAATTTCACAAGCAGAAGTGCAACAGGATAGACAAGTTGTTTCTCGATCATTTGCTGCATTTCGTCGATAATAGCTCGCGAACATGGCATAAATATGAAATAAATAAATAATATAGACACAACTAAATTTAAGTAATGAAGATAACAAGATATAATTATGTATTTGTTTATATGATTAACCTTGAACATGGTTGGTCTTCATAGGATTGAGTCCACGCATTAAAACGAAGTGCTCTTGTTCTCATACGCTCAGTTCTAGTCCTCCTTGTTTGCAACACGCGGAAACATTTGGTAAATGTCAATCACACTTGCCAACGCGCCGCACGCACCGCAGATTGGCTCTGAAGAAAGGAAGAGCTCACTGACATGGAGGGTGCTGATTACAGTTGCCAGGTGCTTCACGAGGTTAAGACGGCGCATGAATTTTTCCTTCTCAGCCTTTTTATCCTCCTTTCCGTCGCCACCAGGTGTCAATTCACGCTGAATCTCAGTGAGCACATACCAGGTGTTGATGAGACTTGAGAGCACAAATCCCCTAAAACTAATACGCTTGGAATTGTTTTGATCACCAGACACCCAGCCAATTTGTTGAAGCCAGCGAATATGGTCAATCACATGCCACCAAACCATGCCAAGCTGTGCCACTATATAGGCGACTGAGGCATCCTCGCGCCAGGGGCACTTTCCACTTCGCAAAGCAATGATGATAGGGATGCTTGAGAGCCATCGGTTTGTACGACGCGAGTCCATCAGGCGAACAAAGAGCGCACGAGCTTTCTCCTGAATGAAGGCAGCTTTGGCATACTCTGCGGATCCTTTAGGGTACTTCAGCATCAGTTGAGCAGCATATCCAGCAATACCACGGGCACCATAATGCACAAACTTGCCAAGCTTGTCGCGGCCAGAACTGGTGGCAAGAAATTTGTTCCAGCCCACAAGGCTCAAGTCAAAGCTCATCTTCAGTTGTCAAGGTGCACTTTCCTCAAGTCCAGCTCTGAGTCTACGTTGCGAGGGAAGTTATCAACTAGCACACGACTACGCAAGTTCACTCAAACTCTGCAATTTTCGTTGTTCCCTTTGTCCCTGCGTGCTCGCACCTCGCCTAGACCCCTCAATCTAGCAGTGTCCTGAGGTTTCTTGTTTCGGGATTTGCAGGATTACCCAGCCTTATTCAACGAGATTACTCACGCCGCCCCAAGCGCATTACATCCTCTATATAGAGTGCGAACTAAGTACTGCTATGGAGTTCCCAGTGGCCTATTAATCTTACACCATATAGTAGTACGTAGGATTAAAATAAGAATGGAAAGAAAAAGAAAGAGTTTTGATTCCTACTCACTCCTAATGCTTTACACCAGGCCCTCCATGCAAATTTCTTGTCTCATGTGTACTACTGTGCAGTAATCGCTTACACTTCAGTGTCCGAAGAATCGGGTGAAGGAGAGTAAGCAGAAAAAGTATCTGCATCAAGATATGACTAAGTTCACCGTAAGAAGCGCTTTTGATTCTTCGATGGGCATTTTGTTCGTGTGATTTTACCAACTTCTGAAAAAAAGAAGAAGAAAGGATTGTCTTTTAAGATTGTAAAAAATTATTCTTAGCTTCTCATTTCTCCTATATGGGCCTAAGAAAAGCCATTACTTGGAAAAAACCATTGAGAGTGGATTCGTGAAGAAGAAAGGAGCAGCATGATCATAGTAGCCCAGAACGATCAGCAGAACATTATCTTGACAAGACAGTGACAGGTTGCAGTGGCTACTTTGGGTGGATCGGTTATGGTGAAGAGCTCAAAGTCGCTTCACGTGCGGTCCAAGGAGCTACGAGAGCCATCAGGCGGTCAAAGCAATGGAGCTGTGGTGTCTGAGGCCGAGGGCCTACCGTTCGACTGCTGTGCGCTCTCTTTAGCTCCATGGGCCACACCTGTTCTGGCTGTAATTGGTGGACAAGGATATGTGTTCGAGTTATCGCAAATTGCGGTGTACTTGAAGAAACATAGAGTGGACCCTATTCAGCATAAACCCTTCTCCAAGGAAGACTTGATTTCCCTAAAGTGGAGTCGCAACGATAAGGGCCAACTCCAATGCCCAATTACTCTCAAGACTTTCAACAAGTTTTCACACATCATTGCGATCAAGGAAACAGGAAACGTATATAGCTTTGAGGCCGTAAGTCAGCTGTGCTTGCGCCCCGGGGTATGGCAAGATCCTTTGACAAGTAAACCTTTTGCTGGCAAGTCGTCAATCATAGCGTTGCAGGATCCGCATGGATCTTCCCGTGAAAAACATTCTTCGCCAGCAGGCTCCCCTCTACCAACAGAAACTCCTTCCCCTAGCAAGACTAAATCCGGTCTTAAAACCCAACAGAAGATAACTGCTCAGGAAAGCACGGGACCGCATATACGCATGTCCGGCATTGCAGAACGAATCATGCAAAAAGCCAACGCAGTAGCAAAGAAACGCGCTCTCGAAGAAGCCAAGTCAGCACCTATCAAATTAGTCAACCAATCTAACGAGCAGAGTACATTCTCTTCAGGTCTGTGTGCTGCATCCCTTACAAGCAGTGCAATTAGCCCTGAAACTAGCAACGCTCGTCAGGCAGCTACTGCTGCAGAACTTGAAGGAAAACGTTACCGGGCTATTCGACACTTGAAAAAGAAAGGTTACGTTCGACTTGAAACAAGTCATGGTGATCTAAACCTTGAGATATACTGCAATTTTACCCCCCGCACTGCAGAAAACTTCCTTGGTCTCGCAGAGCAAGGATACTACGATGGGACTGTTTTTCATCGCCTTATTCCTGAGTTTATGATTCAAGGTGGTGACCCAACTGGTACTGGTCGAGGTGGCCAGTCACTCTGGGGTAAACCTTTTGAAGACGAACTTGATCCGGGCAATGCTCATCTCAAACACTCGCAACGTGGTCTCTTGTCTATGGCAAACTCTGGACCAAACACGAACCGCTCACAATTTTTCATCACCTTTGGACCATCCAAGCATTTAGATCGTAAGCACACAGTCTTTGGCCGAGTCGTAGGAGGGCTTGAGGTGTTGAATAAGATAGAGTCTATTCCAACTGATAAAGACGATCGCCCTACCGAACCCGTTATTATTCGACGCACTTTGGTGTTTGTGAACCCAATTAAGGACTATGATATCCAACACCAGCACCAGCACCAGCTCCTTCCATCGCAAGAAAAATCGGCAACTCTTCAATCCAAAAATAATATAAGTTCGGTATCCTCCTCTAGCGCTTCTACAAATAAAGAGGCTAGGAAAACAGAAGAACGACCAGAGCCGGCAGCCAAAAGGCAGCGTTTGGAAAACGCATCCAAGGAACCCAAAACGCCACCCGCTCGCACAAACAAGGGGGTTGTATTTCAGAACTTTGACGCTTGGTAAATAGAAACTGTAGAGCCTAAGCAATAATAATGGTGATACGCCGGATTCTTATTCGTTCTTACTATTACTTCTTTTGTTGAATTATTCGCCTTATCTTAGTTTAACATGCCGTTCTGTATTGAATTCCTTGCTCCCTATTTTAATTTAAGAAATACTTTGACTCTTGGTAGCCTCTCGGTTCATTTCTTTTTCTAGATCTAATTTTTGCATTTGCAACCCTTCCCATCTTTGGAAATGAATATGTTTCATAGATTATCTTTCAAGTAAATAAATTTTATTTCAAATCCTAAGTGTCGGCCCTCCACTCAGCCATCACCAACTCATTCTGTATGATACTTCCCCTATGTTGTTACTAACGTTACAGCACCAATAACAAATGCTATATGATTACTTGTGCAAGCTAACAAAGCCAAAGTCCGGGTGTAGCAACGGACGGCATTCTTAGGGTCGCTTTTTATGCTTCGTCATCTCATAATAAAGTATAAGCTACCCTCACCTTGCCATATTGAACAATCTGTAACCCTAGAACCTGAAATAATTTTGAAGGGACATACATAGTATGTCCCTATCGCATCCTTTCTCTCAACGGATATACACACGAGATGTTGGGGCTAAGGCAAACTCTAGTAGCTTTATTCGCACCTAAAGTTAAAGCAAATAGTTTCCTCAATGGAATCACATTACTGTTGTCTCACTCTTATGCGAGCTACCAATGGATTCTTAACTAACTAGTTGTTTGTATAATATCACAGTGCTCATCGAGGAGCTCGGCTCTGCCGCTGGTTCACGAGCAGGACGAAAAGAAGCACCTGGTTCGTAGGAGTGGCGTGTCTGAGAGGCAGGAGTAGCAGAACAAAGCCGTGGCTTCTGTAAGGGCAGGTAGTTAAGTAAGGAAGCTGGTTTCCCTTTTATTGTCTATTCCATCGTTGATTGCAATCTGTATCACATTCTCAATTCATTTTACAGAGGAGGTTTGCTATTCATCCTCTCTTCTGTGCTTGTATGTTGGAATTCGTGTAGCTGAGGCAAGCTTAGCCGGACAAAGCAGAATCTAGCAAAGTCGGCTCGGCAACACCAGGAGTAAGTTGTTCATCAGCTTACTCCGAGTGTAAGCGTAAACCAACATGCCAGAAGGATCAATCGGTGGAAAGTTAATTGGAGGATTCACTCGAGAAGGAAACAGTAGTGCAACAAGAAATCATGTGACCTTGTTGACAAATCTCAAGCTAGAGAAGAAAGCAACAACTTTTCTGCACGGTCTTAGTGACGATGACGATGTGCTCCGGCCAGCACAAAGTGAGCGTGAGCAGCCTGAAAGCTCCATTGAAAAACTCTTATTAAAACCTAGCTTTCGTGTTTCAGAGCTGGAAGGTGATGATGACAAGAGCATCAAAGACACGATTGTGAGCGCCTCAGAAAGTGGTGACGAAAGCTCTGATGATGAAACACATGAAAAATCTTCTTTGATAATTGAGCATGAAGAAGAACCTCTTCCAAGGCTTGTCCTTCATCCACAAAGTACCCGAAAAGTTCTATGGGATCTCTTTGTTAGCTCCCTTATTATGTACAGTGTTATTATTATCCCGTTTCGTATTGGCTTCAGTGTAGAAGCTACGGGTTTCGGGTCGGGTTTCGATTGGTTTGTAGATGCGATGTTTTTTATTGATATTGCACTTAGTTTTTTTACAGCATACTGGCACAATGATGAGCTTGAAGTCCGCCATCGGTTTATCGCTACGCACTACATGCGTAGGTGGTTTATTATTGATTTTGCATCCACACTTCCTATTGATCATATTGCTGGTGCAATTATTGGCTCCGATGGCGGTGCAAGCAGCTCGTTAAGATCTCTTAAGCTGATCAAATTTTTTCGCCTCGTGAGATTAGTAAAATTGGTCCGTGTGATCAAGTTGAAAAAGTTTGGTTCAAGTCTGGAAGGTATCTTCAGCTTGAACCCAGCATTACAACGACTATTGAAGTTGCTTCTTCAAATCATATTTGTTTGCCATCTGTTGGCTTGCTTTTGGTATTTCACAGCTTCATTAAACGACAATACGGATCAGACTTGGGTTATGGTTAGCGGAATTCTCGATAAACCTATTGCAGCACAGTATCTTGCTAGCTTCTATTGGACAGTTGCAACGATGATGGCCGTAGGTTACGGCGACCTCCACGCAGCAAATGACTATGAGCGCATGTATTCCATCTTTGTTCAGGTTGTAGGAGCAACTTGCTTCGGTTTCATCATTGCCAACATCTCAGCATTCTTAGAGACATTTGACCCGCGCGCCTCTGCTTATCGAACTCGTATGGACAGATTAAAACAGTACATGCGAGATCGCAATCTCCCTCGACGGCTACAACGAAGAGTACGCAAATACTATGACTATGTTCTTACGCGTGAATCGATTTTCGATGATGCTAATATTCTTGGTCAGCTGCCTTCGCATCTCACAGAGACTGTTATTCTTCATGTACATGGCCATAAAGCAAGATCAATTAACTTTCTCAAATACGAAGATAGCAGCTTTGTAGCGTATATAATGGCGCGATCGAAAGTTTTACTAGCACTTTCTGGTGAGGTAATTTGTGAGCAAGATTCCGTGGGCGTTGATATTTATATGATATTAAAAGGGAAAGTTGAGGCGATTGTTCTCGAGATCAATGAAAATGAGCACAAACGGCGCCGAATCCAAAAGGACGAAGAGGAGAGTGTTCTTGTTAAACTTGGATTAGAACGTCAAGCAACTGCGAAAGGAGCTTTAGTGTTGTCTTCTGAAGAGGCGGGAAACCTTAACTCAAATGGAAATGACTCAGGAGAAAGCCTTGGCCCAGGGTACCATAGCAATGCTAGTACCTCTTCGCCTGGTTCTAAACGAAAGATTGAACTCCCAAGGCCTCAGGAAGTTCGCAATATGGTAAAAAGACAGTTAGGCATGTCTAATCGAAACATGTCTCGACATCGTCTAGCCCTTCATGACAGTGCCAAACTCAAGCATGCTGTAGTTGTAGGGTTATATAACAAAGGCTCCAACTTTGGAGAAGTTGGGGTCTTGCATAACAAACCACATGAAGCTACTTTTCGAGCAAACCAAACTTGTGATTTACTCTCTATTTCTAAAGAACACATGGAATATGCTATATACATGTACCCGACAAGTGCATTGCGTTTTCGGAAGCGTTGTGACGAGCATTGCCAATTCGTAACCGAATCAATCGCTTCGGTGACGGAATACTTCCCCCATTCTGACCGTCATATCAAGTCCAAGGTAACTGTTGATGGGCGAATGCACCAAAGTGCAGCAGCAGTTGAGCGCAGAATAGGAAGAATGGTATTGTCGAATATGATTGCTTATG
This sequence comes from Schizochytrium sp. TIO01, assembly GCA_004764695.1. Classification (NCBI taxonomy): domain Eukaryota; class Bigyra; order Thraustochytrida; family Thraustochytriidae; genus Schizochytrium; species Schizochytrium sp. TIO01. Next base: position 3,268,712 of record SMSO01000037.1, on the reverse strand, counting down.
ACATTACAGGTAAATTTCAAAGTCAGGCACAACGGGAATTGATTAATAAAACACAGCGCAAGGGCATCTTTTCTACAAGTACAGACTTCAGCAACCAAAAGACGGGCCCTGCACCGAAACAAATAATTAAGATTCGCCGCGTGATATTACAATCCCAGCAGAGTCGCGCAGGCAGTCTCCTTTTTCACACGCCTGAGTATGCAGAAGAAATGGCACTGAAAGAAGCTGATGAGGTATCACCACCTGGTCAGCATAACGCTAGGGTCTTTCCAATTAGTGACCCCCCTTTAATGGACACTGGGCATTCAGGAGAAAATTCTGTGCCCTCGAGTATTTTGAATGATCCAGTCAAAATCCCAAGTTCGCAGTTCGAGGTGTCATGGAAATCTGGGAAATTCAACGCTACGAAGTCTCGGGTGCGGGTCCCCAATTTAAAATCTGATGGCCTCCTTTCCAACTTTCACATTCCCAAAACTATGCAGTGGTTAGACCAAAGGGGAAGTAGAGCGTCTTATGTACGCCATTGGGGCTCAAATGAATACGATGGCGGGATCAATCCTGGAGTCCAGAATCCAAGGTCTCCAACGTCTGTCACGTCACCTCAGCTTCCGCATCAGCGTGATGATGATCATAAAGAACAGAGTTCGAATCCTATGAAACCAGTTCGATCTCCAACTCTTCTTATGGTTCCGACCGTGGGAGGAAGGGTGTGCGAAGATCTCGAAATGGAGCATGACCGTGTCATCAAAGAGCTTTGGATAATTCCTCCAGGCTATGTATACAAGATCAAATGGGACCTTCTCATTGCGTTTTTTATTGTATACTCGGTGCTGTTGGTTCCATATCGTCTTGGTTTCTCGCAAGCTTCGGAAGGATTTTCCGAATTCGTGGATGTAACAGTAGATGTGTTCTTTTCGATTGATATAATTCTTGCTTTCCGCACTGGTTTTGAAAGTCCTGATCAAGATGTAATCATTGCTATTCCGCGTTCTATCGCCATCCAGTATCTGAAGGGTTGGTTTCTGATTGACTTTCTTTCAACATTTCCATTCGATGTAGTGCTTACGGCATTCTTGGCAAGTGCTGATGAGGAGGCATTGCGAAGCTTCAAGCTTATCAAAATTTTTCGAATGATTCGCCTTTTGAAGCTTATTCGTCTGTTGAAGCTTCGGAAAATCCTCGGGGACCTTGATGCTGAGATTCAGCTCCCCTCTGCTGTAACAAAATTGGGCTCCCTTTTTATGCAAATTACATTTGTTGCACATTTATTTGCGTGCTTTTGGTTCTACGCAGCGTCTGCTTCAGATGACATTAGGGATCATTGGTATGTTCAGCTTGGCCTTTCTCCAGACACAGACAAAGATGTATCGAGCAAGTACATTGCAAGTTTATACTGGACATTTACAACGATGACAACAGTTGGTTATGGTGATATTTCACCTACTACAAACGGAGAACGTCTCTACGCAATTATGAGTATGATCATGGGTGCTACGATTTTCGGATACGTTGTCGGTAGTATCGCCAGCCTCATTTCTCAGTTGGATATTGCTGACGCTCTTTATAAGGCAAAAATGAATGAGCTCGATGAGTACCTTTCAGAACAAGGTATTCCACGCATGCTGCGGAAAGAATGCAAATCATGCTATGCTTATTCGCTGTCGTTAAAATCTGTTTTTGACGAAAGGAATTTGCTGAGTGCGCTCAGTCCATCACTTCGGCAGGAGATTATTATCACAATTCATCAGCAAGCAGTAGAAGCATTACCAATATTTAAAGACCAGACAGCAACATTCACTGCTGATCTGATTCAGGTGATGCACCCACAGCTTGCATTGCCAAATACAGTGATTGTGCATCATGGGGATATTGGAAGCTTGATTTACTTTATTGTCAATGGCGATGTGCTTGTTTATGAAGATCCATGGCCACAGCCCGACGAAGAAGGAAAACTAACTTTTGACCGCGCCAAGCTCTTCAAGCACACCAAGGGCAATTTCTTTGGTCACAAGGCCGTTTTGTCTGGTAAACGTCACGAAATCACGGCAAAATGTACTAAACTAACACAGTTGTACATCTTGAGCAAGGCTGCGATTGGCGACTTGGTAGACTCGGTTCCACCCTTTGCTCTGCTCTTGCAAAGTGTATTGCGTTCAGCGATACGAAAACAAGATATGGCTTTTGGAAAATTACAGAGAGGACCTGGCGGGAGCAAGACTAGTAAACTCTGGTCGCTGGTCCAGAACCATTTTCATGACATTTTGAGTATGTCACCTGAGAAGCTCAAACGCTTATCAGGAGAGGCAAACTCTAGTACCAAGCTAGAAGAGCTTATTACACAAATTCTTGGTGTTGGAATAGACAATCTTTCTGGAGAGAGAATTTCAAGTAATAACTTTACCTCTACCGTTCGCAAAATCCGCGAGGCAAAGAAACGAGAGGGAGAATTTGATGTATCCACATCTTCAAGTCTCCGTGGTTAATATACCAAATGTACAATTCATTTAGGTCTATGTTTTATAGTTGATTATTTTTAAACACTAGACTTCCTCCGGTATGAATAAACAATCAATCTTCTCAATTTCTTTTTATCTTCCCTGCCGCGTCCCTATGTTTCATGGTCATTTTCACAGCAGCTTATCTTCTTCGAAGTCTTTCTTGAGCATTTTTTAATGACGTTTATGTTGAGTCACACAGGATTTGCTTGCAACCATCCAATTATAAAAACACACGCGTACTCCTCTGCCTAGAGGGCTAACCGCACCCTTAGTAAGTAACTATCTACAAGCGGTCCACATACTCAATTTTTTGAGTGGATATCATGCAGTACCTACACCCAGAGAATGCCGAGAAAGCATACTACAAGTTTTGGTCCTTATCCGTAACGGCTACGCAAACACCCAAGTCTTTTGGGGCCTCGTCCGCAGAACATGCCGAAAACTTGCTGGCTTACCAACATGAATTGCGCCGTAGGAGCGAAGCGAGTCTTCTCCACGGGCGATCGCTGCGGTTGGCAACAGAGGGTGACGATTGATTGCCACCAGGAGAAGAGCGTCTACCTCCGAGTCGTGGATATTGGAGGCAATTTTAAAGCTCTGTGTTTCGGATAGCAGCTGATTTACCCATTGACGTTTGTGCACTTTTGGAGAAATCTCTAGTAGTTTGTACCCAAGTTATCGCTATCGTCCCAGCCGGACCTGGCCAGCCAAACCAAGCAGATTACGGGAGCTAAGGATGCTTGCTTCACATGTTCGCAACTATTTGTGTGACCGTGGCGATCCTGTTTAGCTCTCATTTATCTTGGTGTCTCTTGCTCGAGACCTCTGTAATGGGTGTTGGTCTTCGGCTTTTGATTGACTTTTGGAAACAAGAGCTTTAATTAAAAAACAAGTTTGAGAGATAACGTTTTTTGTTTATTCCATGAATAAATAACTTGAAATAACTTAGTGCCGAGGTAGAAACTAAATCAGAATGAACTCGAAGCTTGAAAACTCGAGGTGTAACGCAGCTTCGGGACCAAGATCTGAGTCAAAGCTGATAGAGTGGAGCCAGAGTCTGTGGCCAAGGAGATATAGATGATGGGCCCACTCTCTGTGAAGATGAGCGAGTCTGATAGACATTCTTTTGCTATTTTGCTGGTTTTAACGGAGGTTCTTCCATCTGGAACTGATACTACCACTTGGTAGTAGTAGCTAATAACGCACTTAGAGTTTCCTTTGTTTGTTCTTCCCTTTTTTGTTCCTATGCAATGAAATAGATAAAATAGAGACCTTAGGTACCTTATTCTGTTTTCCTTATGAAGATAAGATAACAGAACAAATCTTTGAACCGAGTTTCAAGTTCGCGTTTCCTTCCTTTTCACAGTGAACGATAAAGCTTTGTTAACTTCAATCGACTTTCTTTTTCTTTCAATGAAGTAACAAAGTCTTTGCAATAGAGCAAACAGTCAACAGTTCGACTTCTCTCACTTTCTACGCGTGACTTTCTTTATATGTTACCTCGCGACTGTTATGAACAAAAGACAAAAGAAGAGTGCGCTCAGTTTCGAACTGTTAACACTCGAAAGCAGTAATAACTTCGCCGGACTCACAAAATACACTTTGTAAACAAACAATCAGATATGCGAAGAGTGAATGTGGCACATCGCTCAAGTAGACTGACTACTCCTCGAAATGTGAAGGGCTTGAGAACACTTCATGGACTCGATTAAGTTCAAGACTGGTGAGGATTGAGATACATTGGACTCCAACTGCGTGAGACTTGCTTGAAGCTAGTGCTCTGTGCGTTGACAAGCTCCAAACGTGAGTGGGTCCCTAATCAGGATGACTTTATAAAATGCAGACCCGAGGAAATGAAGAAGATCGCAGCACGACGTACCTGCGTTGTATACCCAAATGTATTACAAGGAAGATAAACCTGCACGCGGCGTCCTCTGCGAATCGCCTCTTAGTGTGCGAATAGAAAGCGACGTATAGTTCTGTGCAAAGGATATCTATATGTTTGTTAGTTTGCTCAATCTGTTGGATCAGATCGCTTTCGTTGTGTTGAGGGCACTCAAGAGCCACGAAGCCTCTGATAAGTGATTATCGATCGAAACAACACAGAGCAGCCAAAACTAAGACTACATACTTACGTAGCACTTCAAGTTGTATACTTTTCTACATTTTTATTATATTTTGGGGTAAACAAACGTTTATTTAAAAAAATAATTATTAATTTATTATTTTAATTTAATAATTATAAAAAATTACGAGGGCTACAGAATTGTCCCTATGATTATGGAATACTGATACCTAAACGAGATAAAAAGACATTAGACTCCTAGGATAATCTACTTTTACTACCAGTCTCCTATATATACTCAGTCTTCTGAAAGAAAGTTTTCTGCTTTCGCTTTAGTTTTAGTATAGACACATATTATGCATATCATGATGAATATACAACGCCTTTTTTGGCTTGGTATTTAAAATCAAATTTAGGAAAATAAATAAATAAAATTATAGGCCTATGTATCCCTGTACCTACTTACTGCTCGAGGTTGTGTTGCGTTGAAATCAAAATAATCTCATTTATCAATATGTGCCAGTACCTCGATCGATCTCTTCACGCGTGCTCCTGAGATGAGAGATTTACCGAAGAGCGCGCGTAGAATAAAGTGAACCAGGCCATTGCTTAACCTTTAAAGTGTCAGCAACGCAAAGGCATCGCTGTTGATTGATCATCTCTACATCGTTCCGCGTTAAAATAATAAAAAGAAATAAATTGAGCCCATCATAAAATTCTCAACCCTCTCTCCTATGGTATCTGTTATATGCGCAGTAAGGTACTGAAGATATGGTGTTTTAACAAGAAAGATGAGTAAAAGCGGATAGAATTGATAGCACTGATTGTTGCTTGCTTGCTAGTGCGTTCATTCCCCATTCCTTGCGCTCGTCCTCGTGTCCCATATTCCGCCTCCATCGCGTTGGCGAGGCGGCGGCTCTCTCTGCGCAGACGTACTCCCTTCGCACAACGAGGCCCCACCCACCGCCCTCTTCCCCTCCGCTAAAGCGGTGCGCTGAGGACACGGAAGAGGCACCTTCGGCAAAGAAGGCGCAACAGCCCCAAACCGCCATGGACCCGCAGCAGCAGCAACAGCAGCAAGCGATGATGCAGCAGCAACAGCAGCAGCTTCAACAGCAGCAGCTGAATGGCCAGCAGCAGAATGGCCAGCAGCAGAATGGCCAGGCAGTCGGCGCTGGAGAACACTCATTTGTGGTGAGTGGCACCAAGTTCGTCATTAGTACGCGCTACGAATTGATAAAACCCATTGGCCACGGAGCCTATGGAGTCGTCGTGTAAGTTTGCCGTTCTGGCGGCACTTTTGTATTCCTATGAAGTTGAATACTGTTGACCTCGTACGATTAATCTCGAAAGCAGCACAATGAAAGGATCCATGGTTGCACATGAAATGCATCCGTACATCATGCATGCACGTGATGTATACTCATATATTTCGCAAACTTTCAAATGCAGGTGCATGACTCATGTAGTCTCTCAACCAGGCAACACATCATCTGAACCTCCGTTCAGGATTCCTCTATTCTCTTCTGGAACGCTGCTTTGATCATGCATGTATAAAATCTACATCTGATTCTGCATATCCACATATATATAGAGAGAGAGATCTGTGAAGAGATTATATTTGGTATCATGCAAGTGCAGATAGTGCAGATGCAGATGTGTATTGATATACTCGCAAATTCTTCTCTTCACTCTCTTCTTCGCTTCGTTTCAATCTTCTTCTTTGCATCTATGTTCATCTCATTTTGAAGGTCTAGCATGGGTTAAGCATATACTAGGGTATATTAGAAGAGTCGTACAAGAAGGTCTACCCTCTTTTGTTCCTTGGCTTGCTTGCTTGGGCTAGCAGGCTAGGTAGTCACGATGAAGAGTTGAGTTGGAGACGTAAAGATAAGCCTGGTTTGAAGTAAAACGACGTTTTGAAGAGTGACAGAGTCAATACGTATCCTATAAGAGATCATCGATAAAACGAGTGAAAGACCCGATGCGGGTCTTTCATTTTTAATAGGCGGTGAAGGAAACATGTATTTTTGCGGGAATATTGGAAATAAGTGATGAACATAACAGGAGACTGACCGTTTGTTGAGAAAAATGTACTTGCTTGCTTATATGTTCGTGATGTCGTGGTACTACTAAATGAATGATGGTTGTTGTTCCTTTGGAATTGCGTGGACGGGGTGATGTCTACCTTCGCAAATATTTGTGATGATCTTTCACCCGCTTTATTTTTCATGATATGAACAATCCCTCATTCCACAAATGTATGGATGATGATTATTGACCGATGTCACAGGAGCGCACTCGATAGGGCTACTGGAGAAAAGGTGGCGATCAAGAAGGTTCCTCGAGCATTTGATGACCTGATTGACGCCAAGCGCATCTTGCGCGAAATCAAGCTGCTGCGCCATTTCAATCATGAGAATATCATTTCCATGAGGGAAATCCTCCAGCCCCCGAGTCTCGACGAATTTGAGGATGTTTACATCATCTCAGATCTAATGGAAACAGACTTGCACCGGATTATTTATTCCAAACAGAAACTCTCGGATGACCATGTGCAATACTTTGTCTACCAGATGCTTCGCTCTCTCAAGTACATGCACAGCGCGGGTGTCTTGCACCGCGATCTGAAGCCATCAAATCTTCTGCTCAACTCCAACTGCGATCTTAAGGTTTGCGACTTTGGGCTTGCACGTGGCGTCAACGACGAAAAGCTCGATCTTACTGAGTATGTTGTGACTCGTTGGTATCGTGCTCCCGAGATCATGCTTTCATGCAAACAATACTCAGCTGCCATCGATGTGTGGTCCGTCGGTTGTATTCTTGGCGAGCTGCTGGGTCGCAAGCCTATGTTCCCCGGTGAAGACTACATTCACCAGCTCACTCTCATTAGCGATTTGCTCGGCAAACCGACACAGGAAGATTTGGCATTTGTCACTTCTGAAAAAGCACGGCGCTTTATGGAGAGGCAGCCCGAAAAGGCCCGAGTCCCTTTCGAAAATCTGTACCCTCGCGCTAACCCGAACGCCGTGAACCTCTTGGAGAGGATGCTTGTATTTGACCCCAGCAGGCGCATCACCGTTGTGGAAGCTCTAGCTCATCCATACATGGCCTCACTTGCCAACCCAGATGATGAGCCTAACTGCTCCGAAATGTTTAATTTCGAGCATGAGACCGTCGAAGACTTCAGCAAACCGATGCTGCAGGAGCTTATTTGGAAGGAGATGGTTCATTACCACCCCGAGGCTCAAGCTGCCCTGGATCTTCGCAAAAGTCAAGGCATTCTTGCAATCGATGCCCTCGAAACGAAAATGTAAGTGTAAGAGGCTCTGGCGAAGCACCAAGTGGTTCATCAGCGGACACTTCGTCGGGTTGTTTTTGCTTTGTTTTTACTCCACCCTCGCGATCCCGATCTCGCTTTTGCATCAGTTGATTTGTTTCACTTATTCAAGCTTGGTTCCTTATCATAAAAAATATATTTCAAAGATGAAAGAATTTGACCTTGCGACTCGTAATTGTTGTGCCGACTTGATTTTTCACAATTGCCTTGTCTGGGGTCACATTTTCTTTTCTTTCGACGCAAGCGGGCCACCTGGAGTTTGAAGCTCCTCTAATCGCTTTTGAAAGGATTGAAACACAAAAAAGCACCGACAAAGATTTGAAAATGACAAATTTAACTTGCAAGAATTGACATTAAACAACACCGTCGACTCAAACATTTTATAAATTTGTCTACGTTCTTCTCTCATAATTGATATCAAATCATTGTTCCTTCAATTAAAGATAATTAAAGACAATTAAAGGTCAAATAGTACATTAAGTTTATTATGGATGGCTAGCTTCTTTTCTAGCTGCATACAAAGCGACTTGCAAAGCTGTGTAAGGTCTTTCGTCTATCCTGATAGCTTCGCGGCTCTTGAGATGCGATCGCATGAATATAGGTATCCCATAGACGAGCGCGCGGGCCTTGACCACATGCATCTGGATCAGGATATACGAGATGGAAATTAGTAGCTGAACCTGACTCTCTGTCTAGATTCATTAAGTAGATAAGCATATCCTCATCACGCGCAAGTATGCGAGCTTCTGCGTCTGACACGGCGCATCGATCCACAAGTCTTTGGGCAGTACGCATAGGCAGACCTCGTCGAGCTTTAAGAGCGATTCTGGCTACTTCTTGCTGCATCTGACTCTTGGTTGTATCGTAATGGGAACTAGTCGCACCCGACATTTTCATACTTGGTTCTCCATTTACCTCAATGACACGCGGTATCAAATTTGCATCCACAATGAGGTCAACCCCTAAAAGATGATAGCAGTTTGCACAACGGAATCCTGGTCCGAGCTGCTCAAAGTATTCTGCAAAGCGGCCCTCAGCAGCTACGAGCATCATTCCTACTGCACGGCGTAAGCGAGCGAACAAGAGCTGAAACTGTTGGAATCCCAATTCGCTCTCCAAGCGTGCAAAGGACCATGTCAGGAGGTTCATATCTTGTTGCTTGCGTTTATTAATTGAAGTGTTGGTAAGATACTGAGTCTTATTACCACCATGTCTGGCTCGAGGGTTGTATGGATCTGTGGCTAGGCGAACTAGGCCATCTCGGTACAGGTAGCCTCGAGCGAATGGGCTTACACTCGTCACAAGGACATATGTACGCAAGTCCCATTTTCTTGAGTCTAAGAGGTGAGGTTGTGCCAAGTAAGGTTGAACAATTACCTTTCGATCGCCCAAAGATACTAGCGAGGAAAGTTCAGAGTCTGTGTCTAGTACAGAGATACCCTTTCCTCCTCCCTGTTTATAAGGCTTGATAATCCATGGTCGCCATCTATGGCCTTGTGAGTTATGAATCAGGTATCGTGCAAGTTCTTGGTTTTCGGTGGGAAGAACCCAACAAGGGAATGTAAAAGATGGAACCCAGCTACCACTCCGTTTGATTGTGCTGCAGTATCGATCCTTAGACCAGAGCACCTCTTGAAGACCAGCCACTCGGTTAACTCGAGAGAATAACCCTTCGTCATTCTCGAGCCGCAGAAAGTCTGAATCTGAAAGGCACTTGTCAGTACTCAGAGATAGACAGAGTATTACGCCCCAGTCGCGATGTCGAACAGTACGAAGCGATCCGGTTGAGCGCCCATGAGAAACAGCAGGACTCATTTTCGAAGCTTCCTCAACTTTGATCCCCATCATCCGATAAGCAAGTGCAACCGGCTGAAAGTCTCTCTGAATAATATTTGCAGTGCCTACAACGACTGCCTCTTTCGGTCGTGTGCGACTCTTACCCTCCATGGGGTCCCAATTCACCTTGTCGCGAACTGCCTGCGCAGCGAAGACTAACAGTTCAAAACGTTGTCGTTCTTGAAATCCGCGACCTGCGCTTTCTGTGCTTGACATGGCCTCTTCGTCACTACCTGCATGCCAAGCACCAACATGGTTTACACGCTCCGCATCAGCTTTGGCGAACAGGTCTGCGATCATAGGATCTAGAAAGTACCACTCTTTTGTTTCGTCAACATCTACGTTTTCCTGAGCTAAATCTATGTCATCTGGCTGTGCATCATCGCCACTAATCTGTTCAACAAGAACGTCTCCCTCTGCCTGGTAGTTATCGCTTTGCTGCTGGTTAGGTTGCCAGTCTTGATCTTGTTGCCCTTGTCGCCCTTGCTGACCATCACTCTCATCGTACATGTCATTCAAATTCTGGGAGCCCGGATCTCGTGAAGAATGTGTGTCAATAACTTGAACCGTGTCTTTAAACGGATGCACTTCAGCATCATTATAATTATTCACTTTTAGATCCGGTGCTTTATCCGCGTTTCCGCGAAGAGAGCTGTCGCGAGGTGTGTCTCTAGCATCGTTGTCGTCTAACCCGTTGAAGCGGAGTCGGGCTGGTGGCGTGGCTTCGTCACGAAGTCGTTCTGCGATGAAGAGTACTCCCAGAGTCCAGACACCGAGGCCCGCTAGAGCAAATAAAGCTCGTGAGTATCTCCTCCTGCGTTTTCGCTGCCGCTTTGATGACATTCTTAGCGTCGCCAAAGAGCTCTAGCGCTGCTCAAAAAGTCATGAGGCAACACTCCTTTGACTTTCTTTCTCGTTTTCTCCAGAGATACTTAAAGTTTTTATTTTTATTTCTTCTTCTTTTTTCCCTACAATTATAGGTATCTCCAAGACTCACTTCATTCTGCAAAAGGGATCTGCAACCTGGCTAGCTCCGCGCTTTCTGTTCGTATTGCTCATGCTGGGGGGTGCGGCACTTCAATACTCTAAGAAACCGTCGATTTCCTCTAAAGCATTTTGATATTTCAGGATGCAAGAACTGTATTCGTATAGGGAATCACCACAAACTCGTACATTACTTTGACTGTGACCCAACCTGAGTGTTTTCTCAAGTGGCGTAATGTCAGTCTCGCCAGACACAGCAGAATTAAAAGAATGCACCTGTGGTGTTTATATTCTTATCCTACCCAATCATAATTATCACGACGTCTATAGCAAAATGCTCGCTTTCAGACTTTTCAAGTGAACCCTATAAAGACAAAGGAATATATTACGAGCGCTAGAATGTGTGTTTTCTTTGGCGTTATTGTTTGTGCAGGTACGAATTTTCGTGAGCTACGTAGATTTATTTTCAAGCGAAACATGCTCGGCGCCGGATGCTTGAAAATCTAGAGCTCTACCCACGAATCTCATGCAAGAGTTACTTCTAGCTGTATCTTATGAGTGTCTTTGATGCCAAAAGGCAATGTCTTCTCTGAGATTTGTGTCGAGAAACATGAAAGTAACACACACCATTTTAGGAAACAGGGAAGTCTTGATAGTGTGGATTTTCGAACTTTTACTATTCTCGAAAACGCCTTGGAATGCGATTTAGTTTTTTGCCTTCATTTCCTCGCCGCGACACTCCTTGGCAACCTTCCAATCTTTCGAACTCTTGAATCAAAGTGTATCGACATCTCAAGAACATACCTACCTACCTGCTTTAATAGGTCAATGATCAGTAGTAGAAGAGAACCTACCTAGGTGCGTGCGTAAGGGCACTCGAGATAAGATAGCTGCCACGTGGAAAGCAGTAAATACTACTACAGAGTGTGCGAGCAGAGTTCAGGTGCTCGCAGGTGCTCGCACAACTTATGTTGCTCAGCTCACTCAAGCTCTCATTCCTCTACCATGTAAGCTCCTACACAAGCGCCCAATTTGAAGGTATCACCCCACTTTAAAGATTATTGTGCCGTGAGAGCTCGGGCGTCTCCCATCGCATGCGGTGTGCACCATACTATTGTAAACACTAAAGTAAACTATATGTACACAACAAGGTTTACATTAGTTTCTTGCACGCTTTGCTCCAGATGGCAGGGATGCAAAATCCAATCCTGCTCCGGACTCACGTACTTTCTTCCTTGTGCTCTCCACTCGTGCGAGAGCCAACGTCGTGTAGGAACTTCATTGAGAAGGCGTAAGTAAATAAAGCGTTCTGCTTGAGCCTTGCAGGCTGGTTGAGCAGAGCTTGACGCTGTCATTGAACTTGTGCGACGGACATAACACCTTCACCCCTATTTTCTTGTTTGTGTCACAGTCAAGAAAATGACCGGGTTTGCAGCATGGATGCTTGAAAATGATCGACAGCCACATGCTGGAATCTTTTTGGGAGCTACTCTGGCTGCTCATGTTCTATGGTGGTTTTTTTATTCTCGCCAACACTCTAAGATCTTCGACTTGGGTGGAAAAGGGCTTTTGTTCGTTATGCGAGCAGTAACCCTGGTGCTCGGCCTTGAAACTGTCCTGTCGTCGATGATTCTTCCTGCGCAACATATCAAGTATCACGAACTCGATGTTGATGTGAGTGAGTGGGACGTCCATAATCTCACTGTCTCGGATTCCAAAACCGTCACCCACACAATTAACTTTGGCATCCTTGAGTCCACTGATACGGACGTGCGCAGAGGTCTGACCTTACTTTATGTGCCTGCGAACGGCGCACTTTTTGAAGAAATGGCAGAGTTTCTGGAGGCCTATATGCACGCTATGCATGCTGAGCGCGTGGTTGGCTTTAATTTCCGTGGTTGTGGACTTAGCACTGGACGCCCGTATAGCTCTCAAGATCTTGTAGCAGATGCAGAAGCAGTGCTGGAATACTTAGTCAAAGTATTAGAAGTAGACACCCGCAAGGTTATTGTGCACGGTCAAAGTCTCGGTGGCGCTGTTGCGCTTGGGCTTCGAAAGCTCCATCCAGAGCTGATTGTTGTCAGCGATCGCTCATTCCGTAGTCTTTCCTCTGCAGCCGTGTCAATGGTCGAGGAACCGACTGCTGCCGTTCCTGTGGGCCTTCTTTTCGCTCTTTTACTGGCCATCACGCTTCATGGTGACGACTTCGCTGGCCTTCGCATGACCGCTAAAATTGTAGGCATGGTACTGGCCTTGTGTTTTGGTATGCTCGGTATGCTTCCTCAGATCACTCCTCAGTTGTTGACTGCAGCAGGCTGGGATTTCCAACTCAACAACCCGGAAGTCCTTTACAGCTCGCCTCTTGTGGTTCTCTATCACGAGAATGACGGTGTTCTTGGTTACGATAAGGTTTCTCTTCACCCCATTGTTGATCTGAGCAACGAGATGGTCACTTCAATCAAACTTGAGTACGAGTACTCTGGGAACCCGAAGCATAACCACATGTACCCTGTGACTACTTCTCCTAATGAGCTTCAGCAGCTTCTCCAGTCTCTAGGTAACATTTTGGATCAACGCGAGAAGGTCCAAATCCAATAGGCTGTTTAGCAAAAATAATTGTATGCAATATCATGTTTTCAGCAGTATTCTATTTTTTTATGGTTATTCCTTACGAATGTGCTTGTTCTTTTCCTCTTTGCAATCACAGAAAATCGTTTCGTTAGAAAATAAGATACTAGCGCTCTTTCCTTTTCCATCAAGATCCCGATGGTTACTTACAAGTTTACATTAACTTCCTTTCCCGAAAACTAGCTATTAGTTGGCGGGTGACCTTTCTCCCATCATAACTATATGGCTGCTATATATATAATATATCATTGCTCTTACACCCTAATGGGGCACCAAAAAGTAGTAAAATGGAATTGTATTTAAAAGAAAAATCAATTTGATGAGAGCCTGTAAACATTACTTTAGGCCAACTTTTATCTTTATCAAACGGTAAATAGGAGAATGTCTAACCCAAATGTCTAGCAGAAGGGCAGTATCAAACATAGATTAAATGTTTGCACTTGTGAATCTTCGTCTCGTTGCTGCTTCGGGCTTTCAATACAACGAAATCTAGAGGCAGCGCACAGCAAATATGCAAAAAGATTGGCAAGATCGCGCTTAGACATTGAGTCTTTACATTCGCGGCTTGACAACAGCACCTCCATCAACAGCAATGGTGGCCCCAGTCACAAAGCTTCCAGCCTCAGAAGCAAGGAAGATACAAACGCCAGCCATATCTCCAGGCATGCCAAGGCGCCCAATAGCAGTACCAGAGGCGACGGCCTCCTCAGAAGCACGCTCGATGGTTCCGCGCATCATCCGAGAAGGAAACGGCCCAGGACACACTGCATTACAGAGAATACGCCGGTCTCCAAGCTTGCCAGCGAGCACCTTGCTGAGGTGGGTTACAGCGGCCTTGCCAGAAGAGTAAGCGTAAGTATCGAGAGCAGGCACTCGAAGCGAGTCAATAGATGAGATGTTGATAATGCGAGCGGGGAGGTTCCGGCGAGCAACAGACTTCTCCAGGGAAGGAATCAACAAGCGCGTGAGGTTGAAGACGCCCTTGACGTTGAGAGCATAAACCTTATCCCATGCCTCAGGACCGTACTGCTCAATGGGCTGGCCCCAATTCGTGCCGGAGTTGTTAATAAGAACATCAATTCCGTTTGGTTCGAGGCGGGTGATCTCCTCGGCAAAGGCAGCAACACCAGCATCAGTGCCGAGGTCTGCGCGGAGGGAAATGCACTTGCCTGAGCCAATAGACTGGATCTCGGAAGCAAAGTCGCTGGTGTCCTTGCGTGAAACAATGTAAACCTTGGCCTTGTTGGCAACAAAGCCCATAGCAATCATAGCACCAATTCCGGATCCACCACCAGTGATTACCACAACTTGGTTTTCAACGCCAAACAGCGTGCCAACCGGCAGCGCCGCCATGGACTCAACATCGTTCTCGCCTTGGAGTGCCTTGGGCATCTTTTCAAGGTTTACTTTTTAACTATACCCAGTTGGCTGGTTCCTCTCCCGGAGATCTCTCAATACTAGTCACGTGGATCTCCGAAGTTATAGGTTTGCTGCAATATGTGTCAACTTCAATGAAGGTGTTCTGATTAGCTTTCTTTCAGCTTGAAACTCATCAAGAGCGGATTCTCCTCTTCTGTTAATCATTACAATCATTACGACCCAGATTGAAACCTCGGGGTCCTACACTTTACTCTAACCTACGCTAGTAAGAGTCCATATCAGTCAGTCAATGATATGAATCAATCATTATTGAATCAATCATTCCATCAATCAATGACAATCAACACCATAGCAGATCGTCAGTCGATGAAATTCACGAGAATTGACGCAACGAGCGATTTCAACTCCAGAGCAGGTCCCATCTCCACGCGTGTGCCTTTAATTGCCTCACTCCTCGACTACGGGAGTGTTAGGTGGCCATCAGTCCTCTCAAGCCAAGCTTGGGCCCTCATTCCGCTCAAGGATGTAAGGGAGTCCTATACACACTCAGTAGTAGTTACGGTAGGAAAAGGCGCAACTATCCCTTCGTATTCATACAGGTAGGTATGACTCATCCATCTATCTATGCGCATAGATAGATCTCACCTCAATGGATCATTGTAAGTTTCGTAACTGTCGTGGTGGAAAAGGTACTGCTGGGAAGCAGCAGGTACTTAGGAGCTGGCGAAGCGGTCTGTGGAAGCTTCGAAGAGTGCGATTAAGAAGAAAATGGAAACTTTTAACAGTGAATAAGCGTTATACAGAGTCCACCTTCGCCTGTCATCGCAAAGGTTGATCAGCTTGGGAACTCAGGGAACTAATGCCTGGTATTTGACACTAGAAATTTGATCTAAGATGTATTGAGCTGTCATCATGATACGAGACGTATTAATGGAATCTTCATTAACCTGGTAAAACACTCTTTCCAAAAAAGCAAGACACTACATCGATTGCACAGTCCAAACCATGCATGCGTAGGTCTCTCATGGGTCCCCATTTCAACTTTGCTTTGGAAATATCTTACGTGTAATCTCGTTTGTTGAATTTTTGCTGAGCCCAAATAAGTTTCCAATTATAGGAAAGAGAAGTCTTAGTATTGGCTCAGCAATAATTTGAGTGAGTAAGATGGGTCTCCGCTTCGGTAGAAGATGCCTGTCCTTAGTAATGTGAGTACCGCCAACTGTTTTCACAATATCTACTACCCGCTTCAAGTACTGCATATATATATACCGAGACCATTATAGTTCATACTGACCAAGATGACGCGTGTTAAACACAAAAAATCAAGCGTCCAGGCGGAAGGTAGTTCAAGCTCTCAAAATCGTCCCATGCTCGCCACAGCTGTACAAGCAATGGGGATATAGGAACTACATTACTTTGCAATACCGGTATAGCAACTTCAAGCATTCGTAATCATAATGTAGTTAAGGTATCAGTTTGGTTGCGGATATCTTACCACATTATATCCCTAGCAGTATAGTAGCTCTGCTGTGCAAAACATCTCCTTGGAGCTACCTAAGCAGCCGATCTAATTTTAGAATTATTTGCACTAACCTTTTAAACAATGTTTTTTGCTCTATCCCCGTTCAAGTTCTTAAATTGAAAATACATAGCAAAGTTTTTGTGTGTGTGTTTTGTAGTCGTTTCTGTCTCACAGTATCTTAAACTCGTTAAAAGCTCTCCGGACATAGGTTGGCACTTGCTCTTCTTCCTGGAGCAATAGTCACCTACCTTAATAGGCTCCTTTTGCATCAATTTTGCACACCTCTTTATGCATAAGCTTACGTACTTATCTCTACCATTGGTATCTTAAAGTTAAATGACGTACGAAACCTAGTCCAAGTCTTTCGCTCAAACTAATCAAACAAACGCAAAGCTCTGCAACAATCACTCGCTCCTAGCAAACATGATAATTGTTTATGATATCAGTAAATATTATAATACTGCAACATGCAAGGTGCTACCTTCTACCGAATATTTTGCTAGCAGTGGCTGAATTCCCTCTCCCAGCTATTTTGCGATCTACCTACATTTATTGGCGGTATTGCGACTGGGCGATCCACATCTTGTTAAACCTGTACATCGTAGTAAGAATGCAAAACCAAACCTTCAAGATGCTTCGAAATAATAATATAGAAGTTGAATGCCGATAGAAAGATAGGTACGGCATTGGCAGAGGCTCCAATGGGGATGGAGCAGCACTACCTATCCATAGAATGTCCCCAGACCTAGTTCCCAGGAACTATCCAAATAACCTGCTCCCTTCCAGTAGTGCCTGCCTACCTACCTACTATGTTCTTCAAAAGACTTCAACTTGAGAAGTGAATGTTGATTTTTTTTTAGATCGACGTACAGCATGCCGGAAGACGTGCTGCCATCAGTCATTGGTGAAAAGTACTTCATTTGAACATTCGTGCCTTGTCAGGGAGCTTCGGCCTCACTGGCGTCTGTTTGGTTGCGCACCCGAGAGTACGAATTTGGCTGTGCTCGTTCATGAATGTGTCTCGAGGTTTCCACCTCGCTTTGTTTGTTGATGCCTTTTCATCCCACAGAAACAAGTAAAATCAACCTTGTTATCATTCAAAATCATCGCTTCAGTCAGCAGTAATATGCAGAAACTAGCCCTTGCGGTTGGTTCTTTCAAGTTTGAGCCTACAAATGCCCAAAAGAACTCAGTTCAAAAGAATCAACTCTACTCAAAAGTGGTTAGTACAAAGGAATGAGTGGAGGATGGCGTTCTTTACGGAATTAAGGCTTAAAGGTATTCGTACGGCAGGTAACTGATTGGTAGGTATAGTAACGAGGAGTCATCGATCTGGCGGAAGGACCTAGTTGAGTCTCGGGTCAAAAGAAAACTTGTTCAGACATTGTAGAGGAAATTAGCACTACCTAGTTAGTTTTTATGAGCTCAGCAAAGCAACTTAATTGTCAAGTGGTTCCTTGGTTAATTCTGATGAAGTTTTCTTCCTCCAAGCTCTTGAAGCTTCTGCAGTTCGTAAAGCCTCCTGGTTTTAATTTATTAAAGGAACTTTGAATGAGTAGAGAACTTGTAGAAAACTAAGTTGCCTGGACACACACACACGTGTTGCGTCTTCTCCATGCACCGCCGGTGGTTCTGTCGTGCAAGAATCACCCAGCAAATGTATAAACCCGTGCATCTTTTCTTGCAGCAGTCGTTCTGTATTTTATCATCGTCAAGAATTATCCTGCGAACCCTGTCCACACCTGGACTCGACCTTGAACTTCGTTCAGGAAAGTAATCTTGTTCGTGCTTCTTTGGTAGATGATGACGACGCTGATTGCGTTGTACAATTTGCAGTACTATCATTAAACATAGCAGTACATAGTGTCGAAAGTTACGCTTGGCACATGAAATTCTTCATTTAATTAATTTTTAGTTTTCAAGCTATAATTATACATTTTTTAAAAGAAAATGTATTTACACTACCCATACATATATGTACGCAGTGCCTATGTTCATGTCCACTTTTTCAACTTGAACACCTATCTTCAACAAGAAAAGCAACACCTTAACCTGCTTTGACGCCCTTTACCGACCCATTGCAAAGGAGTCTTTAGGCCTCTCATGAGCGTACGTACGTATAGCTGTGTTTCGTCTATTATCTTAGGTGTCCAGTATCGTCGTCCCTGGAAACTGCGTAGGATCGCTAGCAATTCATGTTTGTTGAGAAAATGAGTTTCTAAATTATAATTCAACGAAGCTGGAACACGTAAAAGAACGTAGTAGGTAGTTACTGAGTGAAGAGTTTTCGACTCCCGAAATAGAGACGGAGAACCTTATATCTACAAGCGAACGAGCGGACTCCCTGACGAGAGCTCGTCCTCACGTGCAGCTTATTGCCACTCCCCCATGGCTGCTTTTGCTGATTTCTTTCTCCATCTTGAGCTGAAGGCTTCTCATCCTCTCGTTGGTGTTGATATTCTAATCAATACATGAACAAATCAATCAGTCAATAAATTAATTAACTAAAAGTCACATTACTTATCTGTGTGACGCAAGGGTGAGTCCTCCTAAGTGTTACTACAGCTCAGATAGGCTTAATCCTAGATTGGTTGTTTCGTTCTTTTCTCTTTGTCTTTCTTTTTCTTTTCTTGTGATGAATCCTCTCATTCTCCACACTATTCACTACACAAGAAGTGGTAGGCAATGTTGTAACTGGGCGTAGTAGTAGTGCTTGTTATTCCTTCGAGTCATTCAAAGTTGTTTGATCGTCGATTGTTCATTATTCTTTGGTCATTTGATTTGCCCTTCTTTCTTTCTTTTTTTTCTTTCTTTCTTTCTTTTAAAGTTGGTCGTGTCAAACAGCTCCGCAGACCTTGAAAGGAGCAGCTCCGCCGGGAAGGAGGCTCGCTCAGCTTGTGCCCGGAGACCCGGCGGGGAGACGCACGGGGGAAGATAAACACTACGTTTCGACACTGTGGAGACAGTCCCGGCTGGCCGGCTGCTTGAGGCATCTGTTTTCTCCTCATCCGAAATCTATTAATCAGGGAAAGAGAGCAGAAGCGAGCCACCGTATTCACGTCTGCTTGCTGGACTTGTTGCCGTCTGTACTATTTTCGGGTATCAATTCGAAGCCTGTGATTGCATCTTCTTCAGGACGGTAGTGAAGATTCCTACCGAAAGCCGAATCGCTCGCGTGGCTCAAGTTTCTTTGCATTTGAAATTCGAATTTGAAACAGAACTATTTGAAGACCTCAATCCAAATTAAACCCGCGCAAAATCAAAAAGCAAAAGCTTGCATTTAGATCACTTGGCTGCGTATGCGTTCGGTGCCTCGGCCCACAGTGGTCGCGCAGACCCAGGCGAGGTCTGGTGCGGCCTCGATGCGCAGCGGCATGCTGCTGATGGGTACAGCATTGCTCATTGCATGCAGTGCTACATTGCGCAATGCTCTCGAAGTTACCTTCGCATACCTATGCTCTGTCTGGGGCCACGAACTCGTCGTTCTTTCTACACTAGCCTGTGCAGTGGCGACTCTTGTACTCTCCTCGGTAGATGACCCTTTAGCAAGGCTCAGGCCACGGTCCGCGGTCAGCGCAGAGCACGACGCAGCTTCGCAAAACGAGAACCGAAGCCAAAACCATCAAGGCTCGAAGGCAACCAGACGAACGTCAAAGATCTCGAAAACCTGCCAGCTAGCTTCGGAAGAAACAAATGTCAGCGAAACCCTCGCAAAGGATTGCACTTCTGTGGCGGCTACTTCTAGCGTAGAAGTCAGTTCTGGGACGAAAGGAGGAAGTAGGAAATCGGCATCTTCAAGGAAAATGGCATCACAAGCCCTGCTTGGGGCGCTGCTCGGAGCGATTCGACCTGGACAGACATCAGCGTCACCAATTTCTGAAGTATCTGTTAACACTCATGTTCTGTCTCTTTGTACTGGAGAGCACGCTGGCGAGTGGGGATTAGACCGCTCTGATGAAGATGGTACATTCGCCCTCCAGCTTGCAGATATAACAGTGGCCTGCCCTTGGCTCAGCAAAGACCCTCTGAGTTTAGGAAATCTATCGGTTGCTTGGAATCCACTCTCTGGAAGTGTGGACTGTGCGTTAATAGGAGAGCCTACTCTCGTTCACGACACATGTGAATATGTCAAAAGTGCTCTCGAACCAATTTACCGCGACCAAAGCTTACTTTTTGATCAAGACAGATTACATAAGCTCAATGGTAAGCTTGAACATCCTGATGATATTACAAATAAAACTGATGACTCAGGAAGTCATGGTGGACAATCAGGGAGCGGCAACAGTAATGAAGAATGGGAGCAGATTGTCATCTTTGTGGTCATTTTTCTTGGCATGGGTGCCCTCTTAGAAGTGTTTTTGATTATCTTCATGCAAACATCATTAACAAAGTGCCTCCGAAATAAATTGATGGGAGAGTCAACCTTGAGCATGAACGGACGCCGCAGCAGCATTGGATCTGCAACCTCTTCACTCGAAGAGCAACTCTTGCCTGATCAGTCTACAGCTCTGATTGAACCGGTATACGAAGCTCTAGCTAAGACTCACCGTATTCCACGTCATGCTCAGTTTCTCATGCCTCTGCTGATTATCGTCTGCGTTGCCATGTTTGCAAGTGCAAATCGAGTAGTCGGTGCTAGCGTGGAGATTGTTATAGAATATGAGCACAAACCAGTCTGGCCGCCATGGCGTCACCATGATAATTGGGAAGAGCACATTTACGGCCCGTACAGAGTCTTCAACTTTTCTTTAGTGAATACTGTAACAGAAATGCACAAGGCAGGTGTTTATATTCTTGCTCTTCTTGTGCTCGTCTGGTCAGGGATTTGGCCTTACTTAAAGTTGGTTCTTCTTCTCTTTTGCTGGGTCGCTCCTACAAGATTGCTTTCAGTCAATACGCGTGGTCGCATGCTTGTTGTCTTCGATGCCCTAGGCAAGTGGTGTATGATTGACATATTTCTCATGGTCATGATGAGCGTGGCATTTCGCTTCCATGTGGAATCCTCAGAAATTCCACACTTTTCTTGGCTGTTCCCTCGGAAATTCGCCATTCTTGATGTGACAGTTAGCAGCCACTGGGGCCTGTTTGGATTTATGTTTGCTGCCATACTCTCAATCATCTTAGGTCATGTTATGCTTGGATATCACCGGACCGCTGTTGCTGCACAGGTTTCGGAACTCCTACTACAGCGTCTTTATGTAATCCGTGAGGATGAAGAAGAAGAGGACGAAGACGAAGAAGATGCAGACGGGACTGCGGTGCCGCTTCAAAGCTGTCCAACAAGTTCAAATGAGCTCGTGACAGCGCGCTCGGTGCTTTCAGCGGAAAGCAAACGTCATAAACGACGCTACTGCTGTACTTGTCCCCAAGGTTCATACTTTAATGTAGGCTCCGATGAGCTACCAGCAGTTGGAAGGGCAGAGGCCATTGTGAACAAAAAGATTGCGATCGCAGACACCATGGGTACTGCCTCAAAGTTTGCCGTTGCTGCTCTGCTGATTGCTACTTTTGCTCTAGTTCTTGCTGGAGCACTTGCTGATTCATTCCAGTTCACCTTCACTGGGACAGCGGCTCGTGCTATTAAAGTTGTACAACCAGCATCTTCTGTTCGCACCTATAGCCTTGTGTCGATCGCGCAAGCCGTGGACCCTGGGAATGATCTTATTGAGCCTCCCTCCCGCGCTGGCATTCTTTTTGTGCAAACTGTATATCTCCTTTTCGCACTTATTATGCCTTTAGTTCAATGTGTATTTCTCCTCGCGCTATGGCTTATTCCCATGCGGCTCCGTGATCAAAAAATCATCATGATGGTTACTGAGTTGGTTTCGGCCTTTTCTGCTATGGATTGCTTCATCGTATCAATCATGGCAGCTTGCGTCGAAATTGACAAATTTGCTCTCTTTCTCGTTGGTGATCGTTGCGACAAGCTTGAGCAGTATACCAAGGAACCCTGTTTTGGTATTGAAACTGCTTTCTTGCCAGGCTGTTGGGTCACTGTCGTAGCAGCAGCTGCCTTATTCACTGTTAATCAGATTGTTGTACGATTGTGTGATCAGATACTCCGCAACCGTGAACTTGAACCTTTGCAAGATTATTTATTGTAACACAAACCAAATTTTTCTGTCTGCTTGTCACCTTCTCGCTGCTAAAAATAACACAAAAATCATGAGTTTACCTGTACTCATGAAAATGCTAGAACTTATATTACATCCCAATGGCAGTGACTATTCCATATAATAAATGATATATTATAGTTATATACGTAGTCGATTGAATGTTCAAGCGCTTAGTTTGAGAAATTTGATGAAGCATTCTTTCGTGATGTGTTGATGCCTTGCAGACAGCATTTTACGAATAAACAAAACTAGCAGCTTCTTGCTTCGGCTAATTTGTCTAGCTATGTGAATAACTCGAATCTAAAGATCAAAACATAATTTCTGATTTCATTTCTCAATTTGATTGCGAGTGACATGACGCTTCTGAATATAATGAGGAGATGTGTTTATTTGATGATGAAATGGATACAGTAGTTTCTCAGTCTCTCTGCGCAGAGAGCCAAAGATGTCCCTACTCTTTAAAATAGGTTATCTTTGTCCCTCAAGTTCAGACGTTACTGGAAAGCCAATAAGAAAGCTATGATAATCTGTAGTTACTCAAGCCTCGGGTCATCAGGAACCCTCCGTAGCTTATTATGCTTCAGAGACACCTGTTCTAGCGTTGCATTGGCACCGAGGCAACGTTCTAGCACCTCTGTCGACTCTCCACTGATATGGTTCAGATCTAGTTTTAAAATGCGTAAATGACGATTGTTCATTGTCAGTTCATCGAGCATATCTTGTATATCCGAGCTTACTAAACGATTCCAAGATAAATCAAGTACTTGCAGAACTGACAATTGACGTTGCGAATTAATCCCAACTAGATTGCTCAATGCCTTTCCAAGCTCAACATCTTTGCCAAGTCCATTTCCCCGCAATACTTAATTCGTGGAGAGTCGCATGATGATCAACTGCACGCAAAATGGATATAGCGGCCGCATTTGTTAAGCGATTTTGAGCCAGGTTCAACGATACGAGGTTTGAAAACGCAGAGGTGACCTGTTTCACAAGCATGGCCGCTGTACTTTCACCAGCAAGGTTGCAAGACAGATCGCACCGATGAATATTATGATGCTTGCTTACCGCGGCAATTACCGCTGTGCAGGCAGCATCATCGAACTTGTTATCGCAGAGGGAAAGCGTTTCTATTGGCTGCTGGTGCCGCCAAAGCGCCTCTGTCACAACATTAGCGTGGTGCGAGCCAACGCAAAAATAGCTCAAGTCAAATGCCCCGGCGAACGTTGATTGTGTTCGCCGTAAAACATTGCTAGGGGAACTTAACATGTTATCTTTTCCCATGTGTATGCTTCATTTTCATGCCCTGATACTGAGGTAGGTGCATAAGTGAGGAAGCATGCATCGGGGTGCGGTGTATGGTCTTAGAGCAATCATGAGGCAATTCGTTCTCAGCAAGAGTGATTCCGCCCCATTCCCAATCTTCGTCCCATTCCCATCGATGAAAATCCCAACGCATGGCCTCTTGGATTTCACGCTCGCGTACCATAATACGATAGTATTCGCAAAGATCTTGAAGCTCCCGATTACGAATGAAGGGTAACTGATATTCACGACGTTGCAAGTTTCTTGCCTCTAGCGCTTGCCATTCAGGGCTGCTTGCATTGCGAGGCATTTCTTCTTGAATTGGGTCAGTCTTAGCAAGTACTTCGCCGACAAGTTCCCATAGAAGATCCTTTTCTACAGAAGAAAATGCACGTTGGCTAGCTGAAAGACGAATCATGGCTCTCGTTTCTAATTCTCTCTGTTCACTTGCTAAAAACTCTGCTTCAACGCGTTCAAAATGAGATAAAGTACGTACCCACTCAGCTTGCCAAGTGCCAATAGCAAGCTTCAGCATACTATCAAGACAACTCACCGAAGATATACTTTTTGCCTTGGCCCGAGAAATACCTTTTTCAGTCGGATCGCTAGCAAGGCGGTTTATGTATGCATCTAACGCAGATCGAGTTGTGGCGCTCCAGGGCATTGGAGTTTTTAACCTTGTACAATCCTCATGAGAAACTTCTATGAGCCAGGCATGAGACTTTGCCTCATATAGTCCATGCTTTAATACCTCAACACGATCTTGTGGCACCCAAGATAACCCATCCCCCATATCCAAGCACTCGCGCCAGTCTCGCGTTTGTTCAAATATCAAACATACTATGGTATAGAACACCTCAGAAAGTATTGGAGTATATGACTCGGGCTTACTTAAACCTAGCACCATTGCAAAGGTTGCGACTCGCTCGCTATGTTCTTCATACGCTACTACACTTGCTACAAGGCTTAGCAGGTGCTCATCTGACATGGTTTTCATACCATATTGATCCTGTGCAAATTTCAGAACAAATTCTGGTAGATCTAAAGCCTTCCCTCGTTCCTTAGACTTCCGTAGCCATTGCTCATATATTTCGTTGATTTCTGGAATCAGTAATCGCATAGGAAGCTTGCGGACTACAGGAGGCTGAGACACACTACCACGACCACGTTTTTTCCCTGGAGCTTCGCCATTGAGAACTCGCATCATTTTTATCAAAGGGTGAGCTTTCACACGCCGGTATTCGTGAACGATAATTTGGCTTTCAATAGGGTTTTGAGAAAAAATAGTTTCTAAGTCATGATATCGTATATCCACGACCCCTCCTGAAAAAGAGAACGAGTATGCATGCTCGTCTGAATTGCCTTCTATACTATTCGGAAGGCCTGCTATATTTGCATCTTCTTGTATTGTTGCCTCTGAAATAGAATTATGACCTGTTGTATCCGGTGCACGAGATACACTCTTCGAGCTGGAAAACGATCTTGCGGAGTGACTTCCATCTTTACTTTTGGATTTCTTACTATGTCGTCTATGTAGACTTTTTCTGCTGCTTTGGCTTCTTCCGGATACCTGACTTTGTCGATCCGCTTCTCCCAATGATAAACTTCGGTTTGAGCTCTGCTCCACAACCGTGCGAAATATGAGGACTATATATTTTTCAAATAGCTCTGGGTCTGATCTTCCTGGCAAGAGCTTCGCAGTATCGCATAGCATGCAAATATCTTCCCTTTTCTCCATTAAAACTTCCCGTACACTTTTATCGAAACTACAATCCTCACAAAGCTCGCACCCGTTTTCACAATATTCAAAGAGAGGAGCATCTTCGCCGATAGTGGAGTCGCATATTCGACAGCAGCGTGGAGATTTAGGTTTGTTTGATAAAACTGGATCGACCTCGTCGCTCGTTGATAAAGTTGCAGTTAATTCTTGCTGAGGTTGATGTTCTTGAGCAAGTGAGATCTCACCTGAATTTTGATTTGGGTTATCCATAAAGCTAGAGTTTCCAGATTTCGAACAGACCGTAATGATATCTTCTTTACGGGCCTCGTTAGCTATTTCTGAGCAGCTCTTGGCTTGACATTGCAGATTTATGCTGGCCAGCTTTTTATATTTCAGGACTCGACAATCTGCAAACCAGAAGGATGTGCTACCTCGTGCCACGATCTCGTTCTATAAACAAACTGAAAACAAACCATACGCAATGAAAACAAGCAGCTACTAAAATGCACCTTATATTCTTTCTTTATTTCATCCCTGATTCGTTCTCTACTTTTTAAAAAAGTGGTTCCCTCCTTGCACACCTTAACTTCACTCACCGGATCTAAATTGTTTTTTTACTCCCAAATAATAAGAGCCTGGCCGAGATACAATTCTATCTTTAAGCTTTGCTTTTCAGGGCTCCACACAAATTTATTTCAGTCTTAGAATCGTTCAAGTCTCGAGAAAATACTCAGATAGGCTGCACACGGGCTCGAAACAGCTTTCTTGGCACCTTTGCCTCGACTTAAACCCCTAATGCAGAAATTCTCAACAAAGAATGAAGAGCGCCTTAAGGAACTTGAACTTTTGGAACAATATTCAAGTACTTTCCTTTCGTTTGGTTTTAAGCACAGCTTGCCAAAATCACAATGAGGAAAGAAGATATTCAAGCATTCATGCCGAGAAAACGACCGAGGCTGACTTCAGGTTCAACCAAGCTCGAAGCACGAAGCTCAACCCAGAGGGCTTGCAACGAAGAAAGAACAATCCCCATCCAGGGTGCCCAGATGGTAAATGAAGAAGTGAAAACGGTTGAGCAGGGAGAGCAGGAGCCCAAAACCAAAAGCGAAACTGTACCGTCAGAACGAGCTAGACACAAGAGACTCGAGGCACGCGTCCGGGCAGATCAAAGACGCAAGGAGTCTCGAGCGATAGCAGAGCTCCGCAAAAAGCATCACCTACCAATGCACGATACGCAAATTGTTGATGTCCCTTTCAAATCAGAACTAGTTTCTGACATAATTCATACGATAATCTCTTTCGCACTCGAATACCTTATGTTTGTGCGTGGGCAAGTTCCTAGGTACGTATGTTTGAAAATGTAGCCTTTTTTATGGGTCAACCAATGGAATAGTATTCAAGACTTGAACGGGTTTATTAGATTTTTGGCAAAAACTAACATTTATTGTGAGATGTCGTAAAAATAGCATGGTATCAGAGCTTCGACAATCAGCCGAGTCAATGACTAGTG
The DNA here is from genome assembly GCA_004764695.1 of Schizochytrium sp. TIO01. NCBI lineage: Eukaryota > Bigyra > Thraustochytrida > Thraustochytriidae > Schizochytrium > Schizochytrium sp. TIO01. Next base: position 3,241,811 of record SMSO01000037.1, on the reverse strand, counting down.
GTGAAGGTGTGAGAGTGCGAGGAGATGCGTTGAGACAACAACGCCGAGCCAATCGACTAATCCAAACACTAGATCGACATGATAGAAGTGTTGGAAAAATTTTGGAGACCTCTTCAATCGACGCAGCACTCTTTATTTTCGGCCAATCACTCGCATCGCCGCTCGAGGTCTACTTGATACGCTTTCGACCCTCACACAAGAGCAATAATGACGACAACATGGATTCTGGTGTTTCTGAGGTAGTACGATTGAGTGAGCATCAGCGAGGTCTCGTTCAAAAGAAAGTTGCTCGGCAATTTGTTCAACAGACCCGTATACATCGGGAGTGCCCACAGACGAGAGTCTTGAGTCTGTTGCACTGTCATCAAGGTGCTCCAGTTAATACACCTTCTGATTTGGCTATTCGCCCAGATTTCTTATTGAAGGACTTAAAAATCCGAGGTAATGCCTGTCCTGTACATGTTCTTGATTGTCGAACAAATCGGGATGAGGCATTCAGTCTGAAGGCCAACTCATTTGCATCCCTTTGTGAAGAATTAGATTCACTTCCGGGAAGTTGGCTCAATTTTCTTCCTCGCATTGCTTTCGTATGATAGTGATTAGCTATTTCAACTCATCTTTCGGCTGCGCTCCAAAGACGTAAATTGGCTTTACATGCAATAGCCTATGTAATGTTTGCTGTGCTATATTTATATTTGGGGAGAAAAGAAAAGGAGAGGGTTGATATTGGTTTCCGAATGAACAATTGAATATATTATGATTAGTTTAACGGGAGCGCTGGTTGATAGATTCTACAATCTTCTTGAAGCGGCTCAATGCCGCAGCATCTTTACCAGTGCAAGAGTCAGCGGTATAGGGCGGTTTGATAACAATGCCAAGTTCAGACACAATGTTGGGGCCATCCCAGCGCAGGCTATAAGTCTTGTCCAGAGCGTTGAAAAGGCGTTGAGCCTGGTCGCTCACGCCCTTGCCAGTGCGCTGCTCAACCTTCGCTGCCTTATCAAGGCCCTCCTGCAGACGACGCCGGACTACATCACCTGACAGAGCAGGCACGGCCTCTACAGCACGCGAGCCTTGAAGCTTCTGTTGATTGACAATACCACACTGCTGTTAGATATACTATTTTTTTCATTGCATCACAGGACCTTTCTTGGAGTACTTACCTCTACTTTTTCAACAAGGCTCAACTTGATGAGTCTGACATCCTGTTTCAGGGTGCTCTGCGGGTGTGGTTCCTCTATAAATTTCAATCGTTGCATGAAGAACAAGAGATCATCAAGCACCATTTTGTCCAACCCGAATCGCATTATCACGCATAGAAATTAGAAGCATCCATGCCCATCATCATCACAGTCATATATATATATATTAGTTGTCAACGTTTAGATCGCACAACACCATTTGCATTTCATTTGCAAGAACAAGGTAATCACATTTATAAGATTGCATCGCATTATTTTCTTGGCAATTTATCACATTCCAACTCCTTTCACACCAGAGACTCTGTCTTCCTAAACATTCTATCTTACACCAGGTCCTCCATCGATACCTCCGTTCCCAAGAGAGTAGTCTGCCTAAGGTTCAGGTGTTTCGGCTCACGTACCAATGATGACGAGGTCGCTGTCCGGGTCACAGCAGAAGACGAAGCCGTGCACAGTGGGTCCCTCACGCACGTGCAGGCGGACCTCTTGACCAACCTCAAGCTGTGCAGCCGCCATCTCTCAAAGCGGGTGACACCGGATTCGATCGCGGGCAACACAGCGATTCAGTTTCTGCACGGTATTGCTCTTGACAAACTGATTTACTCGTTCATTCACTGATTTGATATCCTTCTCATTCATTCCAAAGTTCACTTCTCTTATTTCGCAAATAGGTTATAGCTTCTAAACCCCACTTGTGCGAACTTTGTTTCACTTTGATGCACCCCAAAGCTCTACTTTGGCACCAACAACATTACCTACTCTAGGCAGCCGCCATACTGGCACTGCAGTTCACTTGGGTCTTTTGCCTCTTTTACCATGACGTCATTTTGGCTCTTGATCATCCTGCTTTCATTGCTGATGGCAATCGCCGGCAGACCACAAAGTTGTTGATCAAAATGTACCGACGAAGTAGTTACTTATGGGTTTCCATAATCACCCGTGTTCTGAAGAAGTCCTTGTTTTTAATAATTTTTTTGTCTCGTCTTCAGGTTCAAGATTGTCTTTATTGTTAGAGTATTGTTAGTATTTTGGCATGGTTGTTAAAACACTTTGTAGCAGACTTGGAGAGGCCACAACAATTTTCAATCCAAGAAGCAACGCTGCTCCAGGCGTCATCTGGGCGGCTCGAGGCGCCTCTGGGTTGCGAAAAGGCCTTGATAGAGGCAGCACTTACCTGCAAGGGACCGTGCGCCGGTCATGGCACGCGGGTCCGCTAAGAAACGCAGGCAAAAGCGCCAGATGGCGGCCGTGAACCAGGACGCTAACGCTGACCTGGACAACGACACCTCGAATCCGAGCAGTGGAGAGGTCGAGGCGAACGAAGGTTCTGGGGATGCAGAAGAAGATAAAATGCAGAAACCGGACACCAAAGCAACACTTGCAAACTCAGAAACCCTCGGCGAGAATATAGACAATGATGCCGAAGATCTTGGCCTTGACGAGGACGAAAATGACCATTACGAAGAAGATGATAGCCAGGGAGATGTGAAATTCGCAAGCTCAGCATCGAACTTCCAAACGAATGGAAATGGACATGCAGCTATGAGCTCTCTGAAGGTGAACACCCAGCATGAAAATGCTGAAGCTGAGAACAGCAAGAAACAGCTTCCCAGTACGCCCATACAGAAGCACAAAGCTGCCGCAGCAAGTAACAAGCTGCAAGGACTCACACCAGAAGCCCGCACACCTTTGGAATCGAAGGCAGGAAATTCTTTGAGCAGTGAGTTTGTGGGAAGTATTGCTAGTGCGGGAGAAGTGGGCTTGCTGGAGATCCCTGAGCTCCCCGCAATTTCCAGGTCCGAGAGTAAGGACTCCACAACAGCATCAGCGACATCGCAAATAGACCCATCGCAAGTGAAACCCTTAACTTCTCCAGTATCCATGGCATCTCGTTTTGTTCAACCCGGGACTTCTTCCCCACCATCGATAGCGCATGGAAATGCTCAGCAGCTACACTCTTCGCACCCGCAAACCCCGCAGAGTCCAGGGTTTGGATTCACTGGTTTTGACCCAGCTATGGCAAGACTCGGAGGACGCCCACGTTCGCAGTCATCAAACAGTATTCTCTCTTCAAGGTGTTCTCCTTCGCCCGCTTATGAGGAGGTAGAGAGAAACCCAACGCCCCCATTTGTTGGCGGATCCGGGTTTCGGGGATCGCTCCCACGGAGGTCGAGAGCGAGCCCTGTGGGTCGCGTCTTAGCTCATAGTCAAGATGCTGATTCTAGTGATCGTTCGGCAACAAATGGGTCAGCGAATGGGTCACCAATTGGCTCACCAAACGATGGGATGAATGGCTCACCTTCGACAGGACACGCTCTTCGCAGTCACCCAAGCTCGCAAGTCTCTGAGCGTGGCGCCGAGGAAATAGTCAATTCTTCTGTATCAGGTGTCACTGCATCTTTGCGTATTCCTGATAAGATCTCTGTGACGAGTGTATCACCACCTGCTACGAGCAATGGTCTTTTGCCGGCAAGCGCTGTACCAGGAGCTGGTACCCCAACTGCTCGTTACACGCGCGCGGATTCGACAATGGAGCGCTTTAGTGCGCTAGGGTCATCTATAGGAGGAAGTAGTGCTGGCCTTGCGATGGCTTCTGCCGATGTTCTGTCACAGTCTGGAGCAGCTGCTGTGGCCTCAAGCGGAATTCTTGGGGGCGCGGATGCTGAAGCAGATGGGCTTCCAGAGGATGAAGCTGCAGCTGCTGCTGCTGCTGCACTTCCGGAGGACGATTTTATTCGATACTTCGTCAAGGAAGATGATCCAAATGAAGACTTGGACACTAACAACTCTGTCAGGTTTTTCGACTGGGTTTGGCAGGATTTGGGCTTTGAAACAGAGGAGGAGCAGGCTTTTAGTGCCAAAAATGCATCTGTAGAAGATGATGTGTTTAACTTCATTCGTGTTCCCCTTGAAGTGGAGAAACTTCTAATCTTCGGTTTTTCCTGTGTTGTGACTCTCTATTGTTTATGCTAGTCTACCTCCCCTTACGCGTAGTGCGGGCAGCCTTTCTGTTGGTCTGTACATTAGTGCTTCCTAGCAAGTATGGTAGCAAATTCAAGTTTCACCGCACTCAACTCTATGACCTCTTGCGCGCTAGCATCATTGCAATTGCCTTTTATGCATTACTGCAGGTCCACATGTCCCGCATTTACCACTATGTGCGTGGGCAGGCGTTCATTAAGCTCTATGTGATTTTCAACATGCTTGATATCTTTGACCGCCTCATGTGTTCTTTTGGCCAGGACATCATGGACTCATTGTTCTACATGACTAAAACTTCACCGCGCGCGTATGGACCAATTTTCTTCCGTTTTATCCTTGGAACATGTTACGTCACTTTACACGCATTGCTCTACTTTGTAAGATTGATTACCCTTAATGCTGCAATTAACTCCACAAGCAATGCCCTGATGACAATACTAATTTCCAATAACTTTGTGGAACTTAAAGGTTCAGTCTTCAAACGCTTTGCTGAACAAAACCTTTTCCAAATTACCTGCAGTGATATGGTTGAAAGATTCGAGCTTTTCGTCTTTCTTTTGCTTACTGGACTTCAAAGCTCAGACACTTGGCTAGAGTTTCTTTACAGTAGTGCCATGTATGTTTTCGTCTGCGAATTTCTTGTTGATTGGGTCAAGCACGCTTTTATCACCAAGTTCAACCGGATCCACTTTTCTTGCTACGGAAACTTTCTTGAAGCACTGTGCCGAGATATTGCCCCTGTCGGGAACCATAAACACCCGTATGCCACAAGCCAGCGCCTTGGTGGTCGACCCGTGGATGCTACTCAAGCTGTAGCTCAACGCATTGGTCTCGCTACATTGCCACTCACGTGCATTGTCCTGCGCTTTGCATTCGTGAACATGCCGTACGACCTTCGTGAAAACCCGTTCACAGTGCCCAATGTACTCTTTGTGTTGCTTACATATGGCTGTTTGCTGACATTCAAAACATTCATTAACATTATGCTGAAGGGGCGTGCATGCGCGGTACTTATGTACAGAGAACGCAAGATCTTACGCCGAAGCTCTCCTCGTCTTTCCAGTTTGCCGAGCACTCCAACAGAGAAAGAGCTACAAAAAGCCTTGGTTGCCAAACATCTTCAGCACATTGACCAACTTAGTTCAATTCGCAGGTACCAAATCTTCAAATCTAGGGTGCCTACCTAGCTCCACGTTACGCTCTCCATTGATATTTTTAATCTTTGTTTGACCCTTTGGTGTGAGACTTTCAAGGCGAATGGAATGCCGGTATTGAATTTAAAGATATATAGATAAGTGACTCCTATGTATTTTGAACAAATTAGTACTGCGCACTAATGTTAGCAATATCATCTAAAGTATATTCTTTTATTTCTTCTCTTGTGATTTTGTTAAATCTATATTCTTTATCTAGAGTTGTCATCCTTTGCCATCTTCTTCTGGTGGGCGTTCCTGGAAAGCAAAATCGCATGTTTTTTCTAGCACCAGCAATGCCTTAATCTTCATTTCTAGGAGAGGTCGCGGCATTCAACCATCCTTTCAATGTATGATCGTTGCGCCTTTCCAGCGGGGAGAATTGGGAAAAACTATACATTTCTGGAAAATGTCAAGTATATACGCCAAGAAGAAACGCCAGAGTTGTGAAGATTCATTGCACAAGACTCTTCGACTATAAGGTTATAGTACGCTGGACGTCCTGATGTATGGAAACACAAATGGAGTAGCATTAAAAAAATAAATAAACATATATATATACATTTCTTTTCATATGTTTTGAGTTCGGGTTGACCAATTAGAGCAAACAGTGCTGAATACAGGACCGAAGATATTTTATAGTTAGTTAAAGTTTCTCTGTCTCTCGCAATAGCCTTGTTTCGATATTTGTTATGACCTTGAACACCAAACAAAGAAAGTTCTTGAAGTTATGTATGGCCAATCTGTGTTTTGTCCGCGTGATTACTAGCAGGAGTCTGCTGAAGCGACTCACTAGTTCCTCTAATACTTGCCCAAATTCGTTTTCCTAGTGCTACAAGCGACACTGCGATGGCGCTCGCTGAAATAACAACGCTCGCTATCTTTAATGAATCATCTGAATCACTGGGCATATTGAAAAGTTCGAACTCCTCAATGCCCAGAACAACAGTAACGAGCCCAAGAATCATTAAAGTGCGTCCGAGAAGGTGGTGAGCCCATTCCCAAGTATTGCGGTAGCGCTCGCCAGGGTGAGGGCGGAGTAGAGCTAGTACAATGTGCATAAGAACAAGAACAAGAACTGCGAGACCTGACATTCCATGGGTAGTCTCGAAATTCGCACCAGCTTTATAGACAACAATAACAAGGAACCCGATCAAAGTTAGGAAAACTGCGAGGAGAGCAGTGAATCGATGGCTCACGAACCATGTTTTTCCTTTCAGAGGTTTAAGAATTACAGGCATGAGAGTTGCACCAGGTACAAGTAGAATCCAAGCTACAAACATCATCATAGCGTGCAAACCGAGTTGCCATGGGGCACCAGAAATCCAAGAACTGAAGCTGGCTGCAAAAACAGGACCACTTCCGCATGAGAGCTGAGAGTCATAGCTTAATTCTAAAGCTCCGGATGAATCTGCAATATCACTTGAAGTAATTTGTAAAGATAACCCTGTGCTTGGATAGTATAAAAACATGCCCACGCAACGCTCGTTGGAACTTCCCTCGCCCCCCACAATCGTAGAGCTTTCGCTTGCAGAGTTGTACTGACAATGAAGATTGAGTCGATCACCAGCATCTAATGTTATCTCAGTGTCCACTACCTCAGTTTGTAGGAGGTACGCAACGTAATTTGATGAGCAGGACGACAGGAAAGAATTGGAAGACGAGTTCGCAGGAGTCACACTAGTCCAGATTTTAGTGGCCAAAGAATTGGCATTGTTCATAACAGCGATGACTTGTACACCCGAATTAGAGATAGAGTCTGGCAGTATTTCTGAAACTGTAACTTCATACTCTGATGCCTGTGGTGGAATCGAGAGCGCGTTTTCGTCTACTGCAAGGTAGCCCCAAGCTGCTGGCTGAAAAGAACTGTCGACGTCACTAGACTGAGAATAGTACAAACTTAGACCGGACGAGTCTACTTTACTAGAGCGTCCATATGGGTTGTCGTAGTCAATCTCAAGAACAAAAACGTGTTCAGTACCGTTGAATTCTAAGCCAACTTCAGACGGCATACAAAAGCTACTGCCTCCAATAGCCCATGAATAAATGAGTTGCGTACTGCCACAACCTTCGAGGGTATCTACCTGCACAGGCGATGACAGACTATTACGAATCGCAAAGGTATCCTCGCAGACATAAATTCGCATGCTTAGGACAATCTCAATTTGATCTACCAAGGCGGAAATTCGAGTAATGTAGTTTGTTCCTGAGGGGAGCTCATCGAACAAGTATCGAATGCTCGGCGAAGCACCACCGGGCACTGTAAAGTTCGGCATAGTTACATTCAACAGAAGAGTTCCGGAGGGTTCTTCATAATTAGTACAGTATGAGGAAGCTTCAGCGAATGCATTTGCAACTCCTGGATTCGTAATTCCACTCGTTAGAAATGGAGTATCTCCTTCCATCCACTCACAGTAGGGGTCTCCGAGTTCTACCCCATTACTACGCCCATCACCATCACTATCCATTTCACAGAGAAGCTTGGTCCATATTTTACCTGCGTCATCAAAGTCATTGCCGAATGGGTTTCGATGCTCACCTCCTCCAAGGGCCTCGGCGTGACCAACTGCAGGCCATGCACTGCCATCTGCTGCTCGCACGTTTCTGCCATTGGGTATCTTGTCAACAAACTCTGGCTCTGCAACCGTAACCACAGGCCCAAATACAGAAATCAGCAAAGTCCAGACGAAGGCTTCTGCTTTCATTTTGGTGTCGTGGTCAAAACAGATCTTTTGTTTAAAAGCACAGCGTTGGCCTTTGTCTTGTTTCTGACGAGTAGGCTTTGTCTATGAAAATGCGTTTGCTCACCTATAGTCTTTAGTCAGGCTAATATTGTCGCGTTTGAATTGCTTCAAATGTCGAATGCTTCAAATATCTTGCACAATTATAATGATAATTTCCTACCTATTGAAGATGTCCTTGCTCTAAGCCCTTCACCACGCAGCAACGAAAATGAATTTGTTTAGATTTCCTGGGTTTCTTGGGTCAAGGAAGGTACTCAGCCCCAGTTGTCTCGTCAATTTTGGATTTGCTGCTTCAGGAACTGTTTGTTGCCTGCGATTGCTCAATGTGGCCATCCGATACACAAGCAGTTCGCGACAGAAGGATAAACCTGTGTATCCCTGTTTAAGTCTATACCTATGTAAGAGAATTACGTTGTTCCAGTCGTAAGCTATTGCAAACTCGTAACTAAGTTTCATGCTGTTTGAAAGATTATATACTTTTCAATTCTATTTCGATACAAAGATAAATTGGAATAAAGAAAGAGATTCAACGAGATCGTTGAGAGGTAGCGAATTCGGCTTGAAGTGGGACATATATGTTACTACCTCTCACCTTTGCTCAGGGCTGGTTTGTGAACTGGCTCCACCGCGAAGTACAAACTAATTGTGGAACAGCTCCTGCCTGTACTTGTATTCTCCGTAAGGAAAAGAAAAGTAATTTGTTTTCTTGACAACACAGTAATTATGAGAAACGGTCATTACTTTTTCCTAAGACATTAAAATAAATTTTGGCTCGACGATAATTAGCAGCAATCTATCTTTGGGAGACGCCTAGCTCGAAGAAAGAAGAAAAGTAGAAAGAAATCTTAAAGGTCATGTGAAAAATGGGGCTCTGGATGTCTCTAGTGCCTATAAGGTACCAAAAAGCATGAACCAACATGCAACACTCTCACAAGTCATAGGGGACAACTTTAAAACTTTTCATTTGGATAAACACTTTAACACAAAAGCGTCAATCATGATAGTAAAGAACCTCCCAAAGCGGAACTATGAGTAGGAGACACTAAAGGGAACGCGGATGACAATCATAAACAACAAGAAATGTATGAAAGGAATGACGAGAAGTCAGAATTGATTGTTGAACGCTACCACGACAAGACAGAAAAAGAGTGATTTTAAAAAAATCCAAAAAATCCTAGCGGTTATTCACTGAAATAAAATAAAGACACAAAATACAAAAATAAAGTTGGCGACTGTGAGAATGAGACAAGGCGCGATCTCTATGATCAAGATACTCCTGACGAGGATATTTTTCGATGCTTCCTTTTCTAGAGATGCTTCTCCTGAAGGTTGGTAAACAATGATATCCAAAAGCTCGCAGGGGTCAATCCGCATTATCAACCAGCACGCAAGGCGGGGAAGGGAGCCAGAGTGCCGTTGTTGCTTCTCTTTGTCTGAATTCCGATTGACACAAGAATACACATTCGCGCACTCTTTTGTATCGTCTTCTCTTCGTCTGAATTCCGATGGACACAAGAACCATTCTTCGCCATTATCTTGTTTTCACAAAGTATATTTAAGGGTCAGTTCATTCTCACCGAAGTAAACGGCCATACAAAACAAGTACCCAGACGCAAGGAAAAAGTCCCAATCTTACAAATTAGAGCTATGAGCACACTTTATTTGAAAGAGTTTCCTTCTCTTGGAAATCCTCAAATAAAACATGGCCCAAGTTGATCTGATCTTTGCGAGTGTGAATAAATGATGATTTAAGAACAAAGTCCTCCATTTTAGTATTTGAACGTACGCTTGGAGATTGGATACCTGAAATTAAGGTTAACCGACAATCTCCTCGACGTAAAGATAAGATGTAGTACGCCGACATCTTCCTCTTTGAAGTAAATATATTCTCTGCTTGCTAAGCGCAAGGAGCAAACAATAATGAGGGCTTGCCCAATTTTCTTTTGTTGAATTTTCGTCTGACAGTTCTGTAAATTTTGCATAAAGGAAATTTATACCAGTTATTTAAGAAGCGTATACGACGATGCGAGGCTACCATGACGAATGTTATGAAGGAGAGAAAGAAAGACCTATAAAAGCGACTGTAGCATCGACCGAGACCGAGAAAGGGTTGGGTGAAAATGATACTTTCTCTATTTGATAACTCATTATGAATTCTGATTAGGCCTAAAATTGTATAAGTTGTAAAAATAAAACACTATTTAAACATAAAACATCAATTCACCTCCCTTGAGTAATTCTTGATAGGGAAGATTCACGGGTCCATCTTGAAGTGAATAATTTTGCTCGCGCCATCGCACACTTGGTGCTATATACTGGGGAGTCCCCGTGCTATTATGAACCGGGAGCCCTGAAGACCTTGATATGGTCAGAGTTCCACCTAGGTTATAGGGACGGTTAATAGTAATTTTTTTAAACAGTGGTGGAGCTCCGACTTGGTATTTGCCAGAGCCTGGAACAAGAGCATACAAACCGATACTAGAAAGTAAATACCAACTTGACATTTCTCCATTATCTTCATCGCCTGCGTATCCAAAGGTACCATACAACGTTTGAAGGACGAATTGAATCCATTCCTGCCCCTCTAACGCACATGTTGGGCCTGCATGAGCAAACATGTACAGAATGTGATGCGTTGGCTGGTTGTTATGAGCATACTGTCCAAAACAATGCGCTCCCATCTCTGTAGCCTCATGAACAACGTCTGGAAGATAAAACGTAGAAATGCCTTTGACAGTTTCCTGGAGTTTTGCGCACATTGCATTTGGACCACCGTACGCTTGAGCCAATTTGGCAGCATCGTGGGGCACGGCGAAACGGTACTGCCATGGTCCGCCTTCAATATAGGCTCCTAGCCATTCAAACTCGTTGAAAGATTCATAAAATGAGCCGTTTGCATGTTTTGGTCGGAAGAATCCAGTATTTTGATCAAACAAGTTTTTCCAAAAGCCTGAACGCAATTGAAGATCAGCTGCAATGTCTTGCTTTCCAAAAACGTGCGCAGCTTGGGCGATTGCATAATCACACAGAGCCATATTCAGTGTTTCTGATACTCTTCCAGGTATAAATCCCAAATCCGCAAATCTGCGAAGATGCTCGCCCCGAGATTCTGAGCCTCTATCGTAGTGATATGCATTACGAATGATTGCCTCGAAAGCAACACGGGCATCCTCCTCATCAAACGCTCCATTGACAATACCCTCAGCAAAGCTTATATCACTCATCGTTGAGACCATCTCTATCCGTGGTCCAGGACTTGGCCATTGCGGCACACGACCTAAATCTCGATATGCATTGACCCAGCCACGTAAAACATCTCGAACAAGATCCGGATAAACGAGGTGCAAGAAGGGGTAGACTGTACGATATGCATCCCAAAAGCCACTATCTGTGCTAACAGGCCCAGGCCTTACCATAGCTGGACTGGTATATGGTGACATGTGAACCTCCTTGCCATCTACTTGAATCTCCCGAATAACTCTCGGAAACAATAATGCTCGATACAAGCAGGTGTAGAACTGAGTCTTTTGCTCAACAATTGAGTTGTAATTAGGCATTGTATTTTGTTCAACTTCTATATCGATGCGAGAGAGAAGTTTATTCCAGCTCTTCGCTGCATAATTAGCAAGAGCATTTACACCTTCAAATCGATTGAGCTCACGCTCATTATTTATACGCGCTTGCTCGACGCTGATAAATGATGTACTGATACGTAATGTTGCGGTTTGTGCTTGATTGGAGTCACTAGGAGACCATGAAATTATGGCAAAACAATTATCCGCGTTGCACATTCCTTCACCTTCAAAATCAAAAGCATCTGGGATATCTGATACATCAAGACTGGCACTGAAGTATGTTCGATAGCGAGACTTTACTTGAAGACCATCTCGTGTGATGCGGGACTCTTTATCAACAACGCCCTTGTTGTATGATGATGAAAAGCCTTCTATATAAAACCGATTAGTCTTTTCATCTTTAAATCTGTGAACTCGAAACAACAGTCAGTTTCTGTAAGATCGAATGGTAAATTACCTGGGAATATTCTAGGCATGCTTTGTTCATACTAGAACTTACATATTAATTTCTCCGTCCTTGAGAACCAGAGCTATCTTTCGTGTTCCTAACAGGTCTGGTGGAAAATACGTCTCCATAATACCTCCTGATTGGCTTGGCGCAAATCTAACTTCGGTGCATCCATGTCTGCTGCAATAATTAAGAAGTTTACCCTTGAAGAGATGTGGTTTATAAAGACTCTTTTGTAGACTGTAGATTGAGTTTCCCAAGCCGTCCACTTCTGGAGCTATAATAAATTGTCCATAGTCTCCAATCCATGGCGAAGGTTGGTGGGTCAGGCGAAGCCCGTAAAACGTCACTTGATATGGGTCGTGAAACCATCTCTCCTTCAAGTCTTTGGTAGTTGTCACCACCCAGTGTGCCGTCCCTCGCGCAGTAGACATGATTGGCAAAACATTCCCTCGACTAAGTGCTCTTCCAATGGGCAAAACGCCACGGTGGATATCGACAAAATTCTCTACAATTTGGGGGAAACCGTTTTCTGCACTTGTATTATTCTTAACTTTGCATTCTTCGCTTCTCACAAACCATCGAGTGCTCGACAACCAAGAACTCCACATGCCACAAATGACGACCAGCCTAAGCCATTTCTCTAAAGACGGAGACGCCCGATTCCTTTGTGTGCAGCAGCACGTCCTCGTCCTTGTCCTTATCCTCGTCATGGCGATGGCGGCCAACGTTCTTCCGTCCACTACACTCTCCTTTGACCAACAACAAAAAAGGGGGAGAAGAAGAGTTCTGATATTGTCTGACTTAATACAGCCATGTAACTATACCGGGAGAGGCTGCCGCACAGCGTTGTCGATCTTGTTCACCACGTGTGAATGTCTCTCATAAGTTTGTTGGAAATCTTTCATCCCAAACGAGGGTGCGACAAAATAAAATATGATTAAATAAAATTACTTTTGTCAGTATAATTTGTATGGAGAAAACATTGAAAAAGTTACATGAAAAGAATGTACGCAAGCCGAACTAAATGAACAGCGGAACTTCACTTTTTGTTCGAGAGCAGCTGCTGCTGATGTGGTGTGACTTGTGGAGACAATGCATCAGTTGCGACAATGGATTGAGAAAGCACAGGCTTTGTATACTCTGATCTTCAGATTCACATTTGTAATCATGTTTTGGAGTTGTAATAATAATTATTGGAACATAATGTTTGTTCTTTTTTAAAATTAAAACTACTTTATGAAGAAGGAGAAGATCAAATATGGTGGCACTAGTAGATTATTTGATGATAGTGATCGTTTCCCACAGAGAACATATATAAATCTTGGTTGTTGTAGTGCGAATATAAATTTAAACTTGCTTCACAAATACCTATCTGTTGTGGTTGGGATAGGATTCAAGAGTACAATAATAATTCTTTTATATTTCCCCAAAATTTCTCTAGTGGGTATATAACAGGAGTTATAAGAATAGCACAGGAATAATTAGTTTCGAAGGGTGGAGGTCGAGCTTCCTCACTTGCTGTTGTTATTTGACGTTGATGTTACAGAAAAAGATTGAGCATTATCCTGCTCTGCTTTCGTTCTAGCTTCGCCCTCTAACCATTCGAGAGAGTAAATGGGAATTCCCCATTCGCGAGCTTTGATACATTTGGGTCCAACAAGGTCAAGGGAAATAAGAAGTGTCACTGCAGGGTTTCGCCGTGTCAGGCGATCTGTGAATCGACCACCAAGTTGCTTTGCCAAAACTTCCACTCGCTGACGTTCGGAACCGACGTAACGACTGACACAAATTAGTGCCTTCGAATAATCGAAAGAAAGCACCTTTTTGGGCCGCAATCTTGTTGGTGCACGCGAAGATGCGTGCAAGTCTTCAGGTCGCACGGGCTGGTTGCCGTGTTTAGATGATGTTGGTGGCGCTAACGGTGGAAGGTCTGTGCCTGGGCGAGATGTTTTCGGCATGCCAGATGAAGAACCCGGAACGCCACTACCTGCTATGGCTGATCCTGAAGGGTCAGTTGTTGTTTCATTCGGTTTAAAACTGTCCTTTGCATGCATTTGATTTGCCTCCTCAGAGCTATTTTCATCGTGAGTCTTTGTATCGTCTCCGCCCATACGCCGACGTTTACGACGGGGAACTGTGTTATCCACTAGACATGCCATCATTTCGCGTGTTGTAGTTTCCTCTAATTCGGGCTGAAGTTTTTTCAACATCTCTAAATAATCAGGGTTTGGTCGATCCCCAACAAGCACATGGGTAGCTGTCGGATTCCATTCCCAAAGCACTGTCGCACCAGTACGAGAGACAAGAGATTGCACAGTACGCCAACGCTTTGGGTCAAACCCATGCAAAAAGACAGTGAAGTGGGAGAGCAATGTAAGCTGGGTGTCCTCTCGTTGGGACTTATCAAGCGTCGAGCGCTCGGCCTCCATGAGAGCCTCTAGTGCGACTTTGCGTGCCTCTTCACGTTCTTGTTCTTCTTTAAGCTCGCGCTCACGCTTCTTGCGCATTGCAGCTTTTTCACGACGATGTTGGGCACGGCGATCTTCAATTACTTCTGAACGAACACGATAGGTGTCGTCCACAGGTATAAAGGCACCGGCTTCAGCACAGGCACGAATCCAATCGCCGGACACGACGTCAATATGTGTATACGTCAATGTGGCCTCACACTTCGGTCCTACGAAGGATTCTGCAACTAGGTGGGTCGTGGATTCTGGCCGCATGGAAGCGGCGTATTGACCACCGTTAGCACAAATAAGGTCGACGATCTCATTTTTGACCTCAAGGGCATCATTCCATCCGGTAACAGAAAAGCGAAGCTTATAGAATGGACCAATTTCATATTTTGATACATCCACTAACTGACGAGCCCGAAAACAAGCTTCTACCCACGCAGGCTCCACAACAGGTACTTGCCACCGTTTTGCAGCCAGATATCTATGTTTCAAATAGCCAAATTACACAAAGTGTCTATCGCGTGAGTCTCTTAAATTCAGAACCTACATTCTACATACAACGCTTTGCCTTAACTTCTATCCTCATGTTCGGGAATATGTAAACTTCAGCAAGATCGCACATTCGCTTTCTTCGCCAGCTTCACTAAGTCTGGGAGGCTCGTGCTGACATGTAGCTTGCCGAGCAATGAATAGGAACGGCCGTTCATTTGTCGTCCATGACCAAAACATTCAAATCCGAGTCATACTGATGACTGTCATAATTCCTCTGAAATCCAGATTCATCCTTTCAACTTACTTTTCAGATCCCACTCCACCTGCAATAAGAGCAGACATGGACCTGTCGAAGCTTCCTGAGAGCTCGCCGCCCATCAGCCTAACCACCTCCTCGAGCCTGGCTCTCTGAGCTGAGTCAACTTGCGTGGCGCTGATAACTACGCCTGCAAATGTATTCCCCCTTGAGTTGGCATTATTATTTTGTGAAGTAGCCGTCACGGTTCCTTTTCTTCGCCTTGCATGTGCAATTTGACGTACGTTCTCCGTAGCATCAGCATTCTTCGTTGCAGTCGCTGTCGTCATTGCGTCAATTGCCCAACCAAGTTGCAAGCAACCACCGTTGTCCAACCCTCCACGCACTCAGCCGTCGCTCGCGAGGTTTTCAACACCAGGTTCGCGAAGTGCCAGATAACCTGTCGTCGTGGATCCCCGACACGTTTTTAAGGATTTGTTGGCCGGCGGTTTTAACCACAACTTTCAAGCTCTCATCCTCGATGCTTTAAATTTGACTGATCACACTTGATCTTCGACGAAGGAATCAGAGTAGATCATTCCTCGGCCACTCCTAGGTTTTATACTATCTAGGCAGCTACCTAACCATCAATAGTCAAGCTCAAAAAGAGAGGAGAGCAAAGAAAAATTTAGGTTAGCAAGGTAATAGAACCTCCTAATCATTTTTTGTTTTATTTTGTTTTATTTTGAATCTTAAAATAAAATAAAAAACCAGTAGTACGTACTACTGTAGACTACGAAGAAACATTTTCTTCCAATGTATTTTATAAAAAGATTAAGGTAGTAGAAAGTAAGCTATGCTTGATAGGAGGAAAAGAGGTGCGGAACTACAGGGACCCGGCTGCGGAACGCATAATCTGCAGAACGCATTTTGTACTTTTGGTCGACGGCGAACCCTAGACTGCGCAATTCATAAAAGCGGCCTTAATTTTAAGTTAAGGGGATAGTGTGTCAACATCAAGAATGATGAACGTGAAATGCAGAGTTAGAGTACTACAGATCTGCTGCCATGGTCTTCGAGATTGAGTTAGTAATCACGATGTGCAATTTGAGTGAGTTCTGCGAATGACTTTCAAGTCGGACGCTTCTTGATGGAAAGTTGCCATAGAAATACATGAAATGCGAAGGTTCATAGTACAATGGTCTGGATGAGCCTTGCGGACAGCACGTTTTGCGATCGATACCTTCATCATCGCCAACTTGATGACAGCGATATCGAGCACATTTAATTAGTTTGGTGTGTGTGTGGACGAGTGGTGAAGGGGATGAAAGCAGCGTGGTACTGGTAGTGATTTTTTTAGGACAGTGAACCTTTCTGGTGGATACTATCAAACTCCACGTTGAGACCAGCTGTCCACTCGCCCTTGTTGAAAGAAAGTTTCCCTGAGGGAGGCTCCAGTCATTAGTTTTGAGGGAAATATAACCGGAAATAACAACAGCGAAAGAGCTGCGAATTGCGGTGCCATAGCTAGTAAGACTACTCTTAGTTATGGATGGAAGATCCTTCGGCCAATAGTGCAGATGATGTTAATGAGAAGATGAATGATGCAAACAAAGTGAATGAAACCAGTAGTAATCAATCATTACTTTGCTCTGCTCGCGATTGCTTGCAGTGATAGGTACCTCCATCTTTGGACTCTGGGTAGGGCTGACAGGCCAAAGCCGGCAAGAGGAACTCACCCCTCTCGTAGAAGATTCTGCTGAGATCTACGAAGCAAGATGGTCCAAAGCTTGAACTGGCCGGCGATTCGTATGACGCTCTTCAGGGTGCCTCTGGAGCCTTCGTTACTAAGACCAAATTTGGTGGCGCGTACAATGGCGGAGGTTGATTGGAAAATGGTGCAGGAGCGATTTCCGCAGGTGACTCATGTGGTTTTTGACAAGGACAATACGCTCACAGCTCCCTACAAAGATCACTTGCATAAGCATGTAGAACAGTCGCTTGTGGAGTGCATTGAGCTCTTTGGAAAAGACCGCATCGCAATCCTGTCCAACTCTGCAGGAACTCCAGACGATAAAAACTTTGAATGGAAGGAAGCCGTGGAGACTGCGACTGGAATTCGTGTGATTCCGCACCGTGAAAAGAAACCGGCTTGTCTCGACGAAGTCATGAACCACTTCAACTTCTACCGTATTGAGAATCGCAGCGATAACCTCAGCTTTCGGCCCAGCTCCATTCTCATGGTTGGAGACCGCCTGCTCACAGATACTGTCTTTGGCAATGCCAACGGTATGGTCACTCTTCACCTCACAGAACCACTTGATACTCACGGAGATAACAAAATTGCAATCATTCTCAGGCGGCTCGAGAATGCTTATCTCGAGCGATTTTTGTGATCCGTAAGCTGTCGAAATGCCTCGAGTCGATCAATACTGCGCTTGGTTTTCAATTGCGACCATAAAGTCTCGTCCTGGGACATCATAGCGAGCACTCGGATCCGGTCGTCAACCTCCTGCTTAATTGCAGAGTACTGCGGATCGGGCTTGCCGCTCCCCTCCGCTTCATGACCCCCCCCTGCAATAATTTGCTGTTCAAGTCCTTGGAGGGCCTGAATTAATAATGCTGTATCTTCCATGTTACCTTGAGATTCGCCAAACAATAATGCTTGCATGCTTGATTTCGATACACTTGCTGGAACCAGGCCTGCGCGAACCCACGCATCGCGAGATGTCCTAGTTTGCACTGCTCGACTCTCTTCTATCGTGCGTTTTCCAGTGACGCTTGTGCCAGAAATCTTAAGACCAAGAAGAATATCTGGAATATTGTCAATCTTATACCCAGCTGCTAAGCACCGCAACCACAGGTCATAGTCTTCTGCGGGGTGTCCATCACGATAGCCACGCATATGTAAGGCCACACTACGACGCAACGCAACTGTTGGATGGACAAGCACACATGAAAAATACATCTTCCAGTTGACGAAATCCTCACCGACAAATGTGGTAACCAGGTTCTCAGAACGAATATCATTGAAATTCGTCAGCGGAGAAAAGCCTCGTACCTTACAAGCTCCGGTCCCAAGTACACCAAGGTCCTGACGAGTTTGAAGTACTTCTAGTTGCTTGCGAATCCGTTCTAGGCTTGATACATCGTCTGCATCCATACGAAAAATAATGTTTCCAGTTGCAGCAGCAATCCCTGCGTTTAACGCACACGCAACACCGCAAGACTCTTGATTAATTTCGTTTGGAGAAGCGACAGCATTGATGAGTCTCCACGGAAGACGGGTTGTAGATCGCCCTTTCCAGAAATTGCGGACAGCATCGAGGCTTGCGTCGGTTGATCCATCATTCACGAGAATAAGTTCCACAACATTTGGCCCATCGTCCATAATGTCTTGGTCGTATATACTCTCAAGCGCACCTGCAATACAGGCAGCTGAATTGCGAAAGGGTAGAATAACGCTTACATCATGACGTTGAAGTAATTTATATTTCCCAATATGCACTCGGTCGAAAACCTCTGATTGAAAGGCAGTAAGGTCAAATTGGTGTGTTCCGTAAAATGGGTTAAGATCAATATTCTCATTCCTTGACTCTTTTTCAGAGCCACTTGAACTTGAGTTGCATGTTTCTGCATTATGGTAAACAGCATTCTCATAGTGATCTTGAACCCTGTTCACAGTAACAACGGCCATGACCTGAGGACCTTGATAACAAGCAGCGCGGCGAGAGAACCCAAAAAATGTGGACACTCGCTTTGCACCGTTCATTTCAAGTAGGTTTGGATGGCCCCGTTCAGCAGGTGTGAGTTCATACAGCATGCGTTTAGCGTCATCCACACGATACAGCGAACCGCATAAATCCCATGGATAACTCCAATCATATGTTCCTAACCCAAGAGGAAACGACCACACTGACCCGCACTCCATAGTATGAAAGGTTTCATCTGGTGGTGGCTTCATGTTCCTTCCAGCAGGGTGGCAAAAGTTCATCCCTCTTGCAAGTTTGATGTGAAACACAGCCACCCGGGAGTCCTCGCGTAGGGCTGCGAGGGCCACGTCGATGTCGAGAGGTCGAATAAAAACTGCGTCGTCGACGCCAAAAAGTATAGCTTCTGCACCAGGAGTAGAAACAATATCCCAAACATCAGTGGAAAAGTCCTTCTCACGGCGAAAGTTTACCCATGGATACTCCAAGGTTAACTTTGATTCATATAGACCTGCAATTTCCTCGGTCGAAGCAGTCCACAAGATATGAACCTCAAGTTTTGTTTGTCCTCGTGCAAAGATATGTAGTGTACGTAGATACTCTGCTAGCTGAAACACTCTGTCTTTAGAGAAGCAGAGCACGCGTAATACTCGGTCGTTTGGGACGTCATCATACGAAACTAGACTTTCCTGTTTTGAGTCTGTCTCTTTCAGTCGCTCACGAACAGTAATAGAGCCTGGGCTCGGGTGAGTGAGCTCTCCTACCTCATCAGGTTGGATGTTCTGCTTTTCAACACGTTCTGGCACTTTAGCTTGCTGGGGTGTTCCCACGAAAGAGGCGATGAGCGCCGCCAGATCGCGTTGTCGATCCATTGCCGCACGTCGGAAGTTGCTTTGATTGCAGCACCAAGTGAACACTCTTCAAAGAATCAATGATTGGAAGAAATATACGAGAAGTTGAAACGTGTTTTATCGTGAACGGTATTTTCGATCGCAGTGTTTGCCTTTCTTCCTCCACGTCTTTGTAGATTTTGTCCAAGTTTGTTGATGACACCTCGCCGTGAATTGTTTTACGACTTCCACTAAACATTTTTTTTTAAAATAGTATCAGACCACAAGAGTAGACTAACATGACTCTAGTGACACTAGTAATATGAAAGTATCAATCGGTCCCCTGAACACAATAAACACCACTGCTGTGACTCTAGCTACTAGAGATTTTGGGAAATATTCAATACAACAGTTTCGAAGGAGATTAAATTAGCTGTATATCAAGTTGCTTTGAAAAAAAAAAACAGATACTGCATATTTGAACCAGCGAGCCTGAAGCTAGCAAGTAAGGAAGAATAGAAATACAAATAAGACATACTTGAGACTAAATCTACTTTATACTAGGTTAATAGAGAAGAGTTTGATCTTCCGTCCATCCCAAAGAGGCATCTCCTGATTACGAAGGAAAATTACCCCCCAGGTGTATGTGGTGAACCATAGCGTCGTGTATTGATTAGGTTGGTATCGACGAATAACAATGGGGTGAGGTACAGGTAAAAGTCCAACCAAAGTAGTGTTTTTGATAAAGTGTAGAACCTTTGTTTCGTCCAGAACTTCAATCGGGGCATCCTTTGGACCATCTGATAGTGCCTCGATCTGGGGAACGAGGATATCGATAGTGCGTAGCAATGTTCCGATTGGCATCTTTGACTTCCAAGATGCAAACCACTCCGCAGTAGGAACGAATTGATGGTCTGCAGCTGCAGCCATCTCCGCTCCCGAAGATATTTCCGGAGAGAACGTCATATCTGCAAGTTCCTTGATCTTGTCTCGACTCAAGCATAGGGTGTAAATGAGTCGAGAGTTACCTTCGAATTGGTACTGAATGACATTGTTGAAAAGGTCAAGCATAAAAAAGACGTATTGATGGTTGCTTTCAGCACGCCAAAGGTAGCGCCGAGATGAAAAACGTTCAAATAAGCTGAGGAGGCGAGTTGATGCTAGATGCCCGAAAGATTTCACATATGGTGAAATATTGCTAAGAATAGTAAAGAAGCAATTGTAGAGTGACTGCAATCGAACATCACCATCAACGATTAATTTATGCAAGACAACAACAAGCAAGTCGCCATGATTAATCTTGGACATGCGTGGTGCACCGGCAAGGTATGGGCATTCCTTGACTTCTAGATTGAGAGCGACGCCAAAATTGCGCTCGCCACTCAGTAGGAGCACCACAAACGTGCAAATGTGAACAAGCCCGATTTCTGACTCTCGTTTACGCCCATTCCATAGAAAGTAACAGATTGGCCGCAGAATTCTGTTCACATCGTTGTGGCGCAAAACATAGTCAATAAAGTTTTTATTGCTGTCGAAGATCTTCCACAGGAGAACGAGAACCTCTTGGAAGGAGTCAATGCCCTTCTGCGAGCCAGGCAGGTACGTGTTTTCTGCGCGCGGAACAGATTCCAGTAGACGTGAAAGATTGTTATACAAAAATGCAAAGTCTCCATGGCGTGAAATATCACCAAGCATCCCACGATATAAATTTGCCCATGAATTAACCTCAAGGAAAATAAGTACATTGTGCAGACAAAGATCAGCAAACCGATTGTCTTCTTCACCCGAGATGATGTGATTGCCATACGGCACGCCCCAACCCAAAGCATCATGTTGACAGATAGTATTGAGCATCGAACAGAACAGCTCGCGTGCGAACGGAATGCCTTCCCCGGGGTCAGTCAACGACGCAAACTTGATCCATGGGTTCATTTCAGGCTCGCATTGTGCGGGCGAGGAGTACAAAATCTCGCTCTGTGAAACCATCAAAAGTTTGAGAATCTCATAGCGGTTCTTGTTAAGTCCCCGAAAAACAGCATTAGGTCCATCTGGATTACCAATACCTCCACACCAAATCAAGTGTTTCTGCATGCCATCAAGCAGTGTTTCGTATTCCTCGTCACCTTCGCTTGCTTGTTGGCTTGTTTTCTCGCTGCTTTTGGACTCGGCTACATTACTCAATGAGCGATCAGCAGCAGAGGACTGGGAAGTTGCCGGCGTGGGGACCAGGGGCTTCTCAAAGTGCCCCGGAAGTGTAAATCCTGGTAAAAATGCAAGGCGTCCAATACATTTCAAAAGCCGTTGTGCCAAACAACAAGACTGCACTTCTGCATGTGCTTCTGCTGTAGCTTCGGTGCCTTCCACCTCAGAAGAGGTTGTGACCCAGAAAAGTGTATGGATCTGGGGATCCTGCGATGACTCCAAAATAAAAGGGAGAACACGGGTGGTTACGCGAATCGCATTTAGAATACGGGCATAGCCACGCGAGGAGATTTTATCCTCCTCAAGTCCTGCTTCCATCTGTTCAACGGCTTGCATCAAGAGGTTTGAGGTTCGCAGCACTCCATCTGGAGCCTGCATCATTTTCCGAACAAGGTCTGGCTGGATGAACTCAAATATATCTCTTTCTGCGGTCTCTACGCTCCAAAAGCGATCCCAGAGAGGATGATCTTTTGGCAAGATACGCGTGTTGCTAATGTTGCTGTTGTCGCCACCATCGCTGAGACTTTCATCTTCTTCAACGTCAAAGATCGCCTCTACAAGGCCTCGAAACTCTGCACGACTATCTGAATTGCCCATAGTATATTTTCAGAATACAAATATAAAGCACGTTTCGATGCTCACTTTTTATTGCTGTAAATTAAACCAGGCTGAGAAGTTTCCTAAGCACTAGTCTCTCAACTTTCAGGGAAACAAAAGTTTCTTTGTCAGCCTGAACGTCAACGACAATGATGGCGATTAAGTCACTGTGGCAACGATCGACTCCTCGGTGCACCAACAAGATAAACTTCCACTTTGGCTTGCAGCAGCAAGCGAGGTTATAACGCGCCGTTTCCCAACTATGCCTTTAGCACACGCAAACGAAACCTAGACTGCGATAGCAATTTTACAGCAACGAGTAGCGGAATTCGATCGCCATCATCATCTTTGATAAGTGGGAGTACCCTTTTCTTCTTAGTTTTGTTGTACTGATCAACTAGTACTTTGCTTATATATTCATTACGACTATCTTCTATCCCTGATCTCAAAAGTTTTTATTATTTGTTATCTTAAAGTTAACTGTGGAAATGGCTCGACAAGTAAAATTGCAAATTCTAGCCTCTCGTTTTTAGACAAAAGATGATTCGCTTGACTCTGCCGTGAAGTAAGGTATGGTGACAACAATCATCTCAAAGATGTATTGCAGTACCAGGAAATAAGTGGCCTTTCAGAAGTACATCATATAGCATCATGTAATAGTAGAAAAATAAACAAGTTCCCTTTCTACTACTGGAGATATTGAATTGTAACAGGCGGTAGAAGTTGGCGGGAGGAATCTAAAAGTGAATACGTTGTGAGGCTTTACATTCTTATTATTACCTATACTTAACGAAGAATCTAAGATCTAGCAGGTAGTACAGCCCGAAAAGACGTTGACTGTCTTCCTGATTGTTGAGTCTCCAAATGTGAAATTTTGCGTTTTATTAGCAGAGTCGTGTACAACAAAATGGAAGAAAATGATCTTTGGTTCTTCTATACATTACCGAAGCAGTTGCATAGCAACAGCCTTGCAATATGTCCGTCGTGAACTGAAGTCTCAACCTTGACCTAAATGTAAGACAAGCCAATATCAATCATTAAGAAACCCGTTGAGCACGCCTTCGCGTCGCCGAACGGGACCCATTTTGAGCAGCATTACTTGCGGACGCGCCGGATGATGTGGAGGCAGAGCTTAAACTAGACATCTGAGGGCCTGGCTCTGGTGTTCCGCCGTTGTTGAGGTCAGTATCATCGGCCGATAAGTCCGCCTTGCTTCCACTACGAGTGCGACGTGGACGTTTGCGCGGCGGTGACGCCATTTCCGAATCTGATGCTTCGCGAAGTGGCAGTCTCTTCTTAGTAGTGGGGTCTTGATCATCATGTGAAGGAACATCATCATCTCCTGTATCGGCAGTCGCTGTTTCCTTCTCTGAACTCTCCACAGCAACCTTCGTCTGTGCCTGCGTCTGGTTCTGTGCACTATGCATCTGCGCTAAGAGAAGAGCGTGCGTCTTGTGTTCATCCTCCAGCAGTTTTTCGCGAAGACGAAGAGAGCCCCGAGTCTCCTTGAGCTCACGTTGAAGACGTCCGACTTTGGCACGAAGGATAGAAAGTTCACTACGGTCTTTCTCCCAGACGTCCATTGTACGCTTAGGAATGCTGTGTTCCTGCAATGACCAGGGAGATGTATCCAAGGAGCCCCAAGAGAATGGAACTTGCTTGAGGTCTTCCGAGCGGACATACTCACGAAGATCTAAATCAGCTGCCTCATACTCTTGTTCTTCTACAAAATCTTTTGCTGCTGGGGTTGCGAGCAGATTCTTGGACCGATACACTTGCATGAGTCTAATAGGATCTAAAGGGGTTCCGGGAGCAAGTGCAAAATGACCATCGCCACTAAGCAAGCTCAGTTGCAAAGGAATGCCTCTAGGCGGGCCATGCTCTGGAAGTGTGTACATGACGGGGCGTCTATTTACCTCCGTGGGTTCCCTTGTCTCGGTCACAAGAGCTTCGATGGTATCGCGTAATGACTCTTCCCTTTCAGCAAGATGATCAAGACTTGCTTGAGATAATGTGGATAGTTTGAGAAAGGCAGTAGCACCCCATTCAAGCTTAATCATGGCGAAACCATCAGGGCGAACATCGTGCAAAACACCTGACCCATAAGGCGTATGAACGCATCGCAGCTCCGCGATCTTATGTGCGCTATTCAGATTGTGATGATGAGTTGATTCATTATCCTCAGAGTTTTTCGATTTTTTTCTATCTACATCTGTCTTTGTATCCTCTTCGCCACCCTCTGTATCCATTGGCACAGCCTCCCCGACCGGCGCTGCAGAAGGGTTTGACCTTGAGCGACTGCGATTACGGCTGCGCGGAGTTATCGATGGATCATCCAAATTGATCGAGGAAGTGCTAGAGTTGAGATAGGCAGCGTTGGCGCGATACGTTTCAAGCTCCTTCGTTGCTAAGTCTGCGCGTTCTTTGTAATACGCAACATGTTGGATGACTTTGTCGAGCAGAGGTGCGGTTTCGCGGATCCCGCTTTCCATAGCCATTACAGTAGACAGTCTTTCAGTATACACTTCATACAGCGAAGAAAGAACTTCATTCTGTTGCTCACGTTTTCGAGTGAGCATTGCCATTTTCTGTACAAAAGCGTTGCGTGCCGATAGGTAAGTTTGTTCGTTGACGAAGTCGAGGTAGTCATGAAGTTCATCCCAATCTTTCATTTTCTTGAAAGGGAAATAAAAGTTTGTCGACCCTAGTCGCTTAGTCTGCGTAAACGCACGTCTGATATCTGCCATAGGACGCGAGCCTTTCTTTTGGTCTGCCTTAGTACGTTCCTGTTTTGGTTGCTCTGAGTCTGTGTCGCTATCTAACTCTTTGTCTTTATGGCTGCTGCTGCTGCTGTTGCTTCTGCTATTGCTATTTGTCGAGGTCCGGTTATTCTTCTTGATCTTCCCTCCCCCTTTTGCGTCGCGTCCGCTACGCTTGTTGCCGCTGTTGCGATTGGCCGTCTTGTTATCCTCCCCCTCGTCATCAAGAAAGATTCCAGACCTGGCATTTAATTCGACATCAGTAGCGCCTCTCAGCGACCTTTGCACTACGAAAGATGCCCACTCCTGCTCGCCATCGCACCTCGCTGACATATCCTCAAGAATATCAGGTTCTACCGTGCGCTCAATCATCTTGAGATCCTTTTTGATCTGCGACTTCGTAAGCCCCCGAATTTCGCCCTTTTCAGGCAGCGGTGGTACCGACCATCCTTTGTCAAACGACATCAACGGTTCCTTATTATGCCTTCGACGCCCAGGACCTGAGCCGGAGCCCATCGCGCCCATGCTCAGCCCAAGACCGCTTTTGCCATCGCGATTCCGTCTGCGCAGGCCATACTCTTCATTATTATCTTCATCGCCGCCATCCTTATCATCCTTGCTCTTCTTGGTATTACTACCGCTCTCCTTGCTCTCCTCTCGCTTGGGACCCTTTCCTCCTGTCACACTGCGCTTGGTGTCTCTGGAGGCACTCGAAGCCCTCGTGGCGCGCTGCATCTTCTACGAGCTTGGCTGGTGCCCCTTATTAGCTTGTATATGAGTCTGTGGAGCAGCAGAAGCGAAGAGCCTCTATGCTCGATGCTATGCCCTCCTATGCTAAACTTTAGTAGTAGATTCTGTTTTCTTTTCTCTTTCCTCTTGCTTTGATGTTATGGATTGTTCTCTTTGAAGAAGGATAACTCCAATCTGAGTGAGCACTTCTGCCTACACTGCAGCAAGCCGCTCGGGTGAGACAAAGCCAAGCCTTACGAGAGGGAGTACAATGTCTGCCAAAGCGGCAGAAGAGGTTGTCTGCGGCCGGGTGAATGACGTTGGCCAAGTGGTGAAGAAACGAGGGAATGGATGAAGGAATAAATGAATAAGTGATTTGGCCACTGAATGTCTCAGTAAATGAACGCGGACCCGCGGCCTCAGGCTCGGACAGGCACGAGACGCCAGTGACGCTCTCGTAGAGCAGGATGAGGGTAAGAAGGTGAGATGATTGAGGTCGTGGCCACCGGGAGCGACGATATTCGCGCCTGGCCACCGACCTTCGTGCGGGAGAGGGCGCGCGATTGTGGTCTGTTCCTCTTCTCCATGCACCGCATTCTACGCTGTATTCATCCATTCTCTACTGTATAATTTGCTATTCTCTATTTTAGTTTTTTCTTTACTTTACTGTATCTGTCTCCATTCTCTACTGTAATACCCGATTCTTATCTCCACAACAGCTCTCTCAGGACCAGGTCTACTCTTGCAATCTGCACCCCTCGTACGCCATTTTGAACAGGTAAATAGCTATAGTGAAAGGCATTGTGGGGATACATATGAAGTCTATAACCGTTGGGAAAATCATGCGCTCAAAACGTCATCATCCATAACGGGAGGTTACTAAATAACAGGTTTCTTACATTAGTTTTCGTAACCTGGCACTTTGTAACGGGTAATAATGCCCAAGTTAAAAACGTTATCTGTAACTTATCGACCCGTGGGTTGACATGATGTTTCAGCAGATACTTTCCTTAGTGGCTGTTTGAGTTGAGGGGAGTTCGCATTCTTCGAATTCACCAGATCTCTTGCGATGATAGCTTTGAAGACGACTCCTGCAATGCAGGTGGCGATAAAACCACGATGGAGAAGAGGGAATGGCAGAGGAGGGAGTGCATATGCTACACGTAAAACAGCTTGGGTGCTGGTAGTAGCGGTTTGGGCGCTGTTCGTGACCCTGGGCGTGTGCCAGGAGGTCAAGTCTGCTTCAGCTTCTGCTGCTCTTTCTAGCGACGATGGAGAAGAAGTGCCAATTGTAGGGGATTGGGGGAATACGCAAGAAGATATTGAAGAGTGCGAAAATCTTAACAATGGGCAAGATTCAGATGTATCTGCAAAGATAGACTTAGATTCTGAGTTCGGTTCGTGTGTAGATTGCCAAAACGAAGAGTTTGAGAGTATTGGCGTGGGCAAGATCCCGCTAAACCTTGTCGACCAAGGCTCCAAATTATCTCACTCAATGCAGAATCAGCATGAAGCACAACTTCAAATCGATGCTCTGCTAAGGATTTTGATGAAGGAGCTTGACGAGACTCAGGAATTAATTCGTACACATGAGCGACGGTTATTGGCTCTACAAGAGATTCGCAAAGCTGTGATGGAGAATTCTCTAAGTGACTTACAGGATATTGAGGACCTTTTGAAAAACATCGAGAATCTGAGTTCTCGCGATAATTTCGCCAGTCAGGGCAGTTCATCATCGACTTCCACACAGCCAACACAATACCAGCATCAGCAACAACAATGGGAACCGCTACAAGAGAGTGGGGCTTTGTTAGGTTCAGGCGAGTTTTTTGAAAGCTACTTTATCGAACGTGTTAAGCTTCCCACTCCACGATTGATAAGTGCTGATATCCTTATGATTCATGCAAAAGGTTCTCGTGCTAAACACTTGCATGAAGCTGGCTATCGTGGTCATTTGGCATTGACCCTCGCACTTAATGAAGAAGGTATTGTAGAGGTCACTGATGTACTGACGGGGGACAGTATTTATAAGAAGCAATTGATGGACCCGCAACACCTTCCCAAGTTTCTGCTTGCTCTCTCGGCCCCATCCCCGTTTATGTATGCCTTGTATGCAAATGGCACAGCAGTTACTTACAATGTTAGTGTAAGCATCTACAACGAACGGATTGTAGGCCTAGACCCTGTCCCTCCTAGCGAGACTTCTTCAACAGGATTTGGGGTTGCTTTAACAGAGAAGCAAGCCTTCAACTTTTGTGAGGCCAGCGAGAACTTCCCTGATGGCTGTGATGAACTTGTTAACGCTGCTATTTTTAGCGCACGAAAAACTCCGATCGTCACTTGCAGTTTCGCCAACGGACTTGTGCGCACCTTTAAACGCGATGGTGCATTGAGTGGTGAGCTTGTGCCTAGCTCCACAGCAGTCCAGCAGTTCGCAAACAATGGTAATCAGGTAGCACTTTCAGATGGAGCTCGACTGTACTTGGCTAATAGCGGATCATTGGTGCAGTCACGCAAGATATGCGAAGGATTACGCGATGCACAGCTTGTCGGCATTGCCTATGATGCTTTAAAGGCTATGTTTGTATACGCCGGCACCGACCAAGGCGAGGTCTTAGTTTATAACACACGGACTAGACCAAAGGAAGGTGAGAAGGCTATGTCTGGCGGTGCATCATGCTCACTAGTCCGTAAGGTTCCTGTTTATCAGCATGCAATTGCGTTCCTCCAATCACAGAGTCTGGACCAGCAAAGGCTTTTGCCCAAGGCTGCACCTGTGCATGTTGCGACTGTGACTGGATATCTCCTTGCTCGGGTTGGCCCTGTACTTTGTGTTTTTAATGCCACACACGTTGTGACAAAACCGCCAAAATTTCTCTTTGCTCATGTTCTAAGTGAGGCAGAAGCTGACGCTAATTTTAGTGGGGAACTCGCTAAGACTTTGCCGATGCTTCGCAGCATTAGCTTGACAGAGGTTTTCCGTGGTACTCGCTTTTTGGTGAGTGCAGCTATTATGGGCCACGATGCAGAGCTTGGTCTTCGTCTATTCGAAACAGCTTTGCCATATGAAGAAGTTAAACAGGACTTCAACTGGATTAGGGGTCCCCTGATTGTGGCTACAGTTGTTTTGGTATTTTTATGGCAGTTTACACGTGCGCGCAAAGACGCACGCTCAAAGAATGGACTTCCAGGTAGCCTCCGTGCGGCGATGAACAGCATGGGTGGCATGGGCGGCATGGGTGGCATGGGTGGCATGGGCGGCATGGCATGGGCGGCATGGGCGGAGGTATGGATGGCTTTGAAGGCATCGACGCAGACCTCCGTAAATTTCTTAACGCTCGAAACGCAAATGCCAATGCAAATTCTGGACGCAAAAATGGAGGAGGCCGTGGCAGTCGAGGAGCCTTTTCCACCCTACAAGAAGACAGGGGTGGTGCCTTTTCTAGATTGGACGAAATGGACGAGTAGATGATAGTCCCGGTGATGCAAAGAGTTAGGTACATCTATTGTACGTCATCTTTTTTTGGTCCAAGAGGATTACCGTGGTAGGCTGAATATCTTATTTTAATAAATGAAAGTTTGTATGAACCTAAGACGGAAACATGTCATTTTGTTAGCGAATCTGCGTGCATTGAGCTTGTCATTACTTTAGACTAGCCATTTAAACTAGATTCAGTATGAGGACTGTACAAAACTATACTGAAGCAAACTGCAAGACACGTAAACTAGTTTGTCCAGACCGATCTGCGTTTGTATATAAAATCACATAGTAGGGTTTTACAATTTGTTCGGATGCAAACAAAAAAGTGGAACATGAGTTATTACTTCCATTTTGAATGTTATTATGTTCATACACAAGTGCTAGATTAGCAGTACCAACCCAGAGGATCATTCGACTTGTAGACCACGACCTGCTTAGACTCAAGGTAGTTGGCGAGACCATATTCTCCAAGATCACGGCCGACACCACTGAGCTTACGACCACCCCATGGGAGCTGGCAAAAGCAAGGCTGAGAGCAGTTGTTCCATACAATACCTGACTTAAATCCACGGGTAGCGCGTTCGAGCTTGCCAGCATCGCTAGAGAAGACGGCCCCAGCGAGACCATACTTGGAGTCGTTAGCAAGCTCAATGGACTCTTCCTCGGTCGTGAAAGTCTGAATAACAAGAACCGGTCCAAAGATTTCGTCGGTCCAGGCAATGTTCTGCTTGTCACCCTTGTCCAGACGCAAAATGGTGGCCGGAACAAAGAAGCCCTTGGCATCAGATGCAGGAGGGTTACCGTAGACACGCTTAGCACCCTGTGCAACTGCCTTTTCGATGATACCAAGCACAAGCTGCTGCTGCTTGCGGGAAATGACAGGTCCAAGACGAGTTGTGGAGTCCATAGGGTCGCCCATTTTGATCTTGTCGCCGATTGCCTTGAGCTTCTCGACAAAATCGTCTGCGATGGACTCTTCAATGAGGACACGAGTAGTAGAACTGCAGATCTGGCCATTGGTCCACCAGGATCCAAAGCAAACCCACTCTGCAGCGTTGTCAAGCGCAGCATCAGCGTGGACAATCGCAGCACTGTGACCACCAAGCTCGAGACCCATCTTCTTTAGCTTGCTCGCAGCTACGGAACCAGCCGCAGCTCCAGCACCGGGGGATCCGGTCAGAGAGCAGACATCAATCTTGGGCGAAGCAACGATGGCAGCACCAGTAGGTCCACTGCCAGTCACAATGTTAATAACGCCGGGAGGGACTCCAACCTTCTGCAAGATGCGGCAGAATGCCAGCGTGGTAAGCGGTGTGTACTCACTGGGTTTGACAACTACAGTGCAACCTGCAGCAATGGCAGGGCACACCTTCCAGCAGAAGAGGAGCAGAGGGTAGTTGAAGGCAATGATGAGACCAGCGACGCCAGCGGCTTCCTGGCGAATGGTGCACTCGTAAGTGTCATCACCGACATCAACGGATTTGCATCCACGCTCGTTGTCAAGCTCCTCAGCAAGCTTGGCGTAGTAGTTGAAGCATGTGGAGCAGTCATCGAGGTCCCATTCGGCTTCCGGGAGGGGCTTACCGTTCTGCATGGTCTCGAGCTCACTCAGCTCCGGCTTGCGTTCTGCGATTTCTTTGGCAATTGCACGCATAAATTCGGCACGCTGGGCACCTGTGAGGCTGGCCCAGGAGCTCTGCGCAGCTTGAGCGGCGGAGGCAGCAGCCTCAACATCTTCGGGAGTGGCTTCAGGGGCCCTGACAATAACCTCCTCGGAGTACGGGTTGACAATATCCCGTGTAGCGAGACTAATTGTCGGCACGAACTCGCCGTTAATGAAGTTCTTGAGGACCCCAGATGCCGTCAGCATCTCCTCATCAATTCCCTTCATGCCGGTCATCTTGCTTTAACCTTGAACTCGCACGCACTCGCTCGAATCTACGTGTCTTCAGCCGTGGTCTTCTGCTCAATCCGGATTTGCTTCTTCCTCACTATGTCTTCCGTCTTCTTGTGAAATGCACTCTTCTACGCCGCCGTAGTACCTCGTACACATGTCTAACCACAGATCGCCCCACTACTGCTACCTCGCGCCTAACTAACTGCTACCTGGCTACCTCGTCCTTCATGGGCCTCTCAGTTTGTTGTATCTTTTCCGAAGCCGCGTTTACCTTCGAAGGTACGTGCTTTCTCGGTCCACTGCGCTAAGTTGGTGGCATTCACAGCCCAAAGGTGGCTGGCGCTGCCTCCTGCTGTCTGTGAGGGACTCCGAGAAGGCGCTCGCGAGCAAGCCTGTGCTTGAAGATTGTGAGCGCGAAAGATCGTACGCCGACTACTCTGCCAATGTTATTTATTTATTTATTTATTTATTTGTCTCTTCGATCTTTCCTTTTGTCTCAAAGTTTTACCCTTTCTCTTTCCTTCTCTTTCCTTTGTTCTTTGCTCTTTTCTGCCCCCTCAGAATTCTGTTCGCTAAGCTTTTTCTTTTCCTTTTCCTTTTCTCTTCAGTCTCAATTATAGAAAAGAAGGAGGAACAACTTGAAACCTATTGTCTATTTAGCTTAAAACCATCTCTAAAGCTGTGCTTGTTTATTGACTCGATACTACTACCGCTACTATAGCGAATTCGTGTGCCAAATGACACAGAAAAGAAAAAGTTGTGATTGAATAACTTGGACAATGCAAAGGAAGTCGGGCTCAAAAGAAAAGAAAGGGAAAGAAAGGAAAAGAAAGGAAAAGAAAGGAAAAGAAAGGAAGAAGAAAGGAAAGGAAAGGAAAAGAAAGGAAAAACAGCTCTCTCTGTTGAAGTAGTCAGCGAATTGGAGGTTCGGGTCGCTTGAGATCTTCTTGCATCAGTTGATCTAAATCTGTCGCAGGACTTCGGGTTGGCTTGCTTGGGTTCCATGCCACTCCGTCGGCGTGCTGCAAGGCAAGAAGTCGCCTGAGCTCGACGTCGCAATCAGGCAGGATCCTCAATGCAGTCAAGATCATCGCCTCGAGTATCGTCTCTTTGGCCATGGCCTTCTGAGAGATAGCATCTGGAAACTCGAACAGGAAGACACGTAAAATGTAATTCGTGTAAGATCAATCAATCAATCAACGATGCTTCAAGATCTCTCTCTCTCTTGCGGAACCAAACCCATGGCAGAACTCGCTTGCGGGTTGCAAGGACCTTGCCGAGCAGCAGACTGCTGAGCACAGCACTGCCCCGGCGCACTCATGGTCGCGGTATCTGCACTCCGAAGAGGCCTTGGTGGTCGGCCTGGCGCCGATGCCAGCGAAGCAAACTGTGCATGAGCTGGGTTTACAAGTTTACAAGTATGGGTAGAAGATGGAGCCCTCCTTCCTCATCCTTCTCAGTTGCTTGCAGGTGCTACGAGTCTTTGCAGCGCCTTTCATTGGTGCCTGCGGGTTTACAAGCAAGCTCAAGAGCGTTGGCAAGGAGGCGGTGGAGCTGCTTCTCAGCTGGTGCTTGGTTCTTTGCACACTGAGTTGTTGGAGTTCATCGCCAAAAGGGAATATTGTCCTTTAAGGCATTGATCGCATTTCATGTGACTTACGTGCACTTTGAAGTCTGAGTCGATTGGAAAGAAGTGCCAACAGGGATATTGTCATCCTGGTTTGTTTTCGAGCATAGAGAAGGAAGGTAGGCAACTCCAGGTTCTCACGAAGGCGAGTTCTCCATTCTGGTCAGTGAGTGAAGAGCTTGGCAGCTCTTGCGAAGGTCTATGTAGTGGAACAAGAAAATATTGTGTAGTCCTCTGCGATGATTTTTTGAGACGTACCAAGGAACATCTGCCAACAAACTGAGTAGGTACATACATACATGTCTGCTCTGCTCTGCATGAGGTATGTGGAGAAATTGATTACACCAACAGAAGAAAGAATACTCATAAATGGTGTCACCTACACAAAGTCCTGGCTCGTACAAAGATGGTTAAATGCAATTTCTCTTCTGCCATCACAAGGCAACATCCTACCATGCTGCCATGGTGTGGACTCATAGTTTGCCTCTAAAAATCTCCACTTCATTCTCAAATTCTCAATCAACGAAGTCACCACTCTCACTCGCACAGCAAGCCGTCTTTTCCTTTTGCTCTACCTTAGTGCCTACAATTTCTGCAACTTCAAGCAACTCCAAGGTTTTCCGCTGGGTTATATGCAGACGACTGAATGCCTGGGTCCTGTATCAAATATTGCTTCTATTCCCATTCCCTATCGAAGCTAAACTTCGCTTTCTATCCCCTTCACTTCTACTTTATGTTTCTCATTGCCCATTTGCCATGAATTCCAGCCGACTTGTCATGACCTCTGGGCTCCTTCCCGTGCCATTCCCACGCGACCTCATAGCCAAAGCTATTCCATATAGTGGTACTGTGCAGAACCGCAAAAATATCACAGGGTTAGGGCGCACACACTTCGGCGGCACAGAGCGCCGTAGTTTCGGTGGCAAGAGCGATGCGGCGTGTAATGAGGATTGAATGGGTGGCGAAGCGGCGCCTGCTGTGTGTTTGGAATACCCCTCTAAGCGGGGGTATGCTGGGGCGTATAATGAGAGAGAAGGGTATAGAGGGGGGTATGTGGGAAGAAGAAGGGCAGGCGAGGAGAGAGAGCGACAGAGCAGGCGGCAGAAGTCCTTTCTTTCCTTCTTGAGTTTAGAGACTTGCGCGAAGTAGCTCAAGCTTCTTGACACGATGGGCCCTCCCCCTGCGGTAAGTGGCGGACGCAGCGGATGCGACGCTTGACATCTCTCTTCGTGGACGCGGCCTGGATTGATCCTGTGGACAACGGGTTGCTGATGGCGGCATGATGCTGGATGCTGGACATGGCACCTCGACGACTTGGCTGGCTGCCACTGTTTCGTGGAGGCTGTAGACGATGTGGACGCAGTGGAATTAATTCAGAAGGAGTTTGTAAAGAGTATGCTGAAGCGAATTATGGAGCGATGCCCAAGATTGAGCTGACAGCTGCCCGTCTTCTACTCGCTCAAACGAGGTGCGATGGTCTGGTGGCCTTTCATTGGGTACTACAGTGACCATGAGCGAATTTGCGAAGACACTTCATCTTCAATAACTTTCATGAATGTATTAATTCTTGAGATGGTATGTGCTGCATACGTACCATCGTCAATGTCTGCATGTCTAAGGCGTGTCGCGTCCAAAAGTAGAGATGTTGAAGGGCAATACTGAGTATGTGGGAATATGACTACAGCGAACTGTGAGACTGACTTTGAATACATGATAATTCTTGCTTATTAATGCGTGCAAATTGAAATGCGTCTTGATTATGACTGGCTTCCGGATTGGACGACTCTTCGCTGCTCGTGATGGTGTGGTTTTAACACTCATGTGGACATTTGGGCTACATTATGATCAATGATCGTCTTATTGCTGAGTAAACAGGATGACATTAAGATTGTGACCATGCGTGCCATCGGTGGTGAGATCGGTGCCGCTTCCGCTCTTGCCCCCAAGGTTGGTCCCCTTGGTCTCTCCCCCAAGAAGGTTGGTGAGGACATTAAGGCTGCCACCCTCGACTGGAAGGGACTCAAGGTCACTGTCAAGCTCGTCATCCAGAACCGTCAGGCTAAGGTTGAGCTTGTCCCCAGTGCCTCCTCCATGGTCATCAAGGCCCTCAAGGAGCCCGCACGCGACCGCAAGGCCGGCCCCAAGAACGTCAAGCACGACGGCAACATGGACCTCGACGAGATTATTGAAATTGCACGTGTGATGCGCCCCCGCTCCATGGCCCGCACCCTCGCCGGAACCTGCAAGGAGATTCTTGGCACTGCCCACTCCGTTGGCTGCACCGTCAACGGTGAGCACCCTACCGATATCATGGCAAAGATCGACGCTGGTGAGCTCGAGATCCCGGAAAAGTAAATGTGCTAAACGCGTCGACGCTTGATATGTTTTTTGATTCTTTCTTGATTTCTTGATCACTCATTTCCTCCTAGTAAGCTTCATCCTACAAAATTGAAGATGAGTTATGGCTTATGCATAAATAACTTGCAATAAGAAAAACTGTGTGCTTTCTTATTGGCTTCAGAGACAACACTATTTGTCTGAAGCCTTCGTTTATAATTTTCTTGTTTCAACTCCTTTAATTCCCTCAGTCAGGATCTACCTGGTCTATTCTCACTTGAAGTTGGGTTGATCGCAACAGTCAGGGCCTGACACGAATAGTGGGTGGAAGTGGGGAAACTAGACACCGTGTCTCTAGGGTTAGAACCATTACTATGGGCTCTAGGCGTTGGAATAAAGCATCCTGAAGATGGGTTCAAAGAGTAAGATCGTTCTGTTGCGGAATTTGAAATGGACAAAGTGGCTCATCCTGAGCGAGAAAAACTTGGCTTTTAAAATCAGGGGCAGATGGAAAACGATGCTGCCGCCTGCTCTTTTGAGCAGAAGTTCTTTCATAGAAAGAATAAGCGAGTTGTATCTTAGTTATAATGTTTCACAAATATTGAAGGGTAAGAAAATATATGCCTCTATAGAGTGGTAAAATTCCACAAAATAGATGTACTTTTAGATACTGTTTTTTCATTCTACATTTTCAATTCCTTTATAACGCGGAAGTGACAGTCAGTTCATTGATTCTTATTTATGATCTCTAAATGTTTTACAAATTGGAAAAGGCCTTCAATTGTTTGCTCTGTCTGATGAACCGGCGGAAAATGAACCGATTCCCTTGTTGAGGAGCGAAGTCACAAATAATGTGGGCGCTAGCGGATTGTAGAGTGCATTTTAACTTGTAAAGTGAAGCACAGTGAGTACACTATAGTATGGCAGAAATTTGAAGTACTGCTAGCTAATTAAGTGACTCGCGAATGCATTATCTAATATGGTCTTGTGGACATGAATTACTTATCCATATTGACAACGCGGAGACCATAAGCCAGCAAAACAATACAATACATACCAAGCATAACAGCACCCTTCTTCTTTGTCAGCATTGCCTTGTGCTGACGATAGGCAACTACAGGAGCAAAGAGAAGAGCTGTCAAGAGACAGATGTTCGCAACTTGTAGAAGACCCGCGACCCGGAGATGAGCAGCATCTGTAATTTTAATCTCACTACCACTTAGCAGGGTCACTGTGTAAGGGAGACCCAAACCAAAGCAAATGTTACAGATCTGCGATCCAAAGGCATTGCTAACAGCCATGGAACCATACCCCCGACGTGCCACAGTCACTGATTGAACAGTATCTGGGATTTCCGCACCGATAGAAATGAGAAAGAAGCCAAAGAAGGAAAGGGGGATACTTGTCATTGCACCCCAGTCTTCTACAATAGTACTTAGGATAAGACTAAACAGCGATACCCAAAGGAACGAAACAAAGAAGGACAAAGGGTAGCGTTTCTCATCATCAGTTCCACGCTCGCAGGTTGGGCACGTGTAGCATAGTACTAGGCGAATAGGATATGTAGCATAACCAAGTCCAGTCATGAACATACGACCATACGGGCCAAGTTCCTCAAACAGATTTGATTCATTGCTAGCAAGGCTCAGATGATCACCAGCATCAGCGTCATATGCCGAGTCAAGTTCACCTCTTTCATGACGGATTGTCTCGCTATCTGGATGGTGAGCAGCTTGAACAATCGATGTGCTGAGAGAGCCCGCCATGTTTTCTTCATCATCCATGAGCGCGAGCTCTTCAGAAGCTACGTTAGCAGAAGCCGCACTGCGAGAAATGCTGGGAGCTTGCTGTTGCTGATCTTGCCGGCTGTTGAGGTTACGCTCAACGTCATCTTCATCACCATTATCATTGAGCTCTGTAAAGGTAGATGTTTCGTGCGAAAAATCTGTCAAAGAGATTCCAGAAGAAGAGTTAGTGGCTTCAGTTGCAAGACTTGCAGATGAATCATTCTGATGACCAGGCTTACCACGCTCAGACCTTCGGCGACGACGTTGTTCAATACGTGCTTCCTCATTACGAAGCACAAATGACTCGGTGCGCTCCAGCGGCTGCGAGGAGAAACGTTCAAGGTAGTATTGTCGCACCATTGGTGAAAAGAAAACGATTAATCCATAAATAAAGTACATGATCAGAAAGGCCGAGCTCTCCATAAGCGTGATTTGCCCATCGCGAAATGAAGAAATGAGCATAGCAAGAGCTGCAGTGTAAACCACAATGTCACGAAGAAGGGGGCGACGTTTTAGCTCGAGGACTTCAATAAATGGACCTGAAAATAATGCACAGCAGCCTGGTATCACAGAGAAGGCAATCACTGAACTACCTAGGATTGCGCCAATTCCAAGGTTAATAGAATCTGGGCTAGCGTTTGCTGCCTTCAGTGTACTGATTGCATTGACAATAATTTCAGGAGCCGCACTGCCGAATGCCATAAAAGAAGCACCTGCAACATCTTCGCGCACATTCCATCTAATACACAATACTTCGAGGCTTGGGACTAGGTAATCATCACAGACAACTGCAAGACCCATGAAGCAGTAAATAAAAACTACCACCTGTACGATGACCAGGAAAGGGTTCACACTAGCGTCTTCATCGCTGTCTTCAAGAATTCGCAGCATTGTGGCATCTTGTAAACTCTCCAGTTTCCTGCCAACTTCGACCATTGCCCATGAGGTTGTCGCCTCGATGTCCAGCCACGACGCCATCTCTGATCTAGCTCTTTACAGCACGACCCCAGAATAAACGCGTGAGAACCAGCGAGTTCAGCCAGGAAACCTCAAGTATTGCAGGTTTCGCTCCACAAGCCGGCTTGCTAGGTCGGAGTTGATGAGCTTTGCTGCGAAGCAAGATTGATGCCTCAACAAGTGACTATTCTCAACTCACAATCCATGATTAGAGGACCCTACCAATTCCTAATAAGACTTACTCTTGGACTTTGTTGTTCTGCTAGTTTTGCTAGTCCCGGCTCCTATTGTGCTTAACAGAGTCTTAGTATTTAACTTCGTACAGGAATCCTCATTTATGAGTCGAGATATTAGGGGAGACCTCTCTGAACCTTTCCACAACTGGGCGTCAAGCTGACTCGGAGTGCTCTCAGGTCTCAGGAGACGCAGAGCTATCCATATTTTAACGCGTATGAAACAATCATCGAACGGTGGCAGAGGCAGCGGCAACCAGCAAGATCAATCATATCAACTCTGGGTAGTAGGTTTTTCTATGAGGTTTCTAACAGCTCAGGCAGAGCACGTGCTGCCACGCGACCTGAGAAGCTAGGTTCTACCCACAAAAGGCGGGGCTTGCACTTATGCGAGATCTTGCTTCTGGTTAACTTAATGAGGTTGGTTGCATGGGAAAGCACGCCGCATTTGTGGTTACCTAGCATTCTGCGGTTATGATACGGCGTTTGTAGAGTGAATAGATCACTTCTTGTTGTAGTTGATTATAGGGTAATGATAGCGATCGTACCTGCAGTCTGGTCCCTCACGTTGTCGCCGAACGTCTACGAAGGTCGAAACAGCTATACGGATCAAAATCGTTTATGTCAGAGTTTATGCAATTTAGTCGGGAAAGAACAGGATGGGAACAAAGCCACGGTTTCAGGCTAGATTCCCGTAAGTATATAAGATCTCTCTGGCTAGACCTTCGCGCAGACAGAGTGAAATGGTTTGTGGCTAGGATTTTATATACTCTTAGCTATATAGCTCATAAATTAGTAACGCTGAAAGCCTAGCTTAGAATGACCAAATAGATTTGATGTAAGGCAATACTGCCATCGATGAAGTTTGGAGGGTACCAGTGCATACTATCGTTCAATTTAATTACTGGAAATTATATCTGCATACAATTTGCATCATTCTATAATATCTTCAGCTATTTGGTTCAATTAAACAACACGTTTAACCGAAAAGAGTTTGAGTGACACAACCGTAGCTTTAGAAGTTCACGCTTCAATGTGTGGGTGACAATTAACGGACCCAACTATGGTTATACTGAATATGGTTCTTAGTGTATTGGCGTCTATACTTTCTACATAAATTCTTAGGACATATCAAGTCTTTGGAGACATTTAATAACATATTGTCACAATTCTTCAATATCTTTTCAATTCGAAGCAATATTTTCGTGCTTGATTTGTTTCCGTATGTCCGTATATATCCCACAGAATCGGGCGCGTTAATGTTTCTTTTGCAATCAATGACGAATCTCCAGTAGCAGTAGTCATGCGGAACATTTACCGGCACACATCAGGTCTTGCATGCTTAGTGACCTACCACACCATACCTCTTCGTCAAAAAGAAGGTACAAACTTTTTATGTTCAAGCTATATGTTGGTGATTAGTTCATAGTCATTGTTGCATTATCATGTTCTATTGAAAACCCGTATAAAGTAGCTAGAACAACCCTATGGCATATGGAGTGCAGATGTATATCGCAGGTCAAGAATACTATCAGGTTTTCTTAAGTAGAGCTGGCATATAGGATCAGAGTCTGAGCCGCCAAAGAACGCAGCACCATGTCTTATTGCCTCAAAACTTCTGTAAGTAGCTTTGAAAAACTCATATATATGTTAACAGCACCTGTGGTAACATTTGCCTGAAAACTTGGTATATCCGCTGCTTCTAAGACCTTTTGCTGGCTGTTGGTTTCTACAACTTCTGAATGATGATTTGTCTCAGAATTAATTGTAAGATAAGCTGATTTTGAAAAATTCTTTTTTAATATCAGAAGATGATGATAACCGTCATCGATGGATGGTCTGCGGACTGAGTTGCGTGCCAACAGATTTTTTTTGGTACACTCCCCCACCATCACTGTTTTTCAACTCTTTCTATCTGACCTGACAAGCACCACACATATGCTAGGGTTAGCTTCTGGTGACCAGTGAGACGAAATACTACCTAATAGCTTTATATTAGTTTTCATTTCTTTCTTTCATTCTTACTTTTTTTTTCTTCTTTTTTTTTAAG
Source organism: Schizochytrium sp. TIO01 (assembly GCA_004764695.1). Taxonomy (NCBI): domain Eukaryota; class Bigyra; order Thraustochytrida; family Thraustochytriidae; genus Schizochytrium; species Schizochytrium sp. TIO01. Next base: position 3,201,285 of record SMSO01000037.1, on the reverse strand, counting down.
TCTTAGCAGTAAATCTCAGTGTTCTCTTACGTCACACGCACACAGAATCTGGTTGGACGCTGAGCCTTCACCAATCGCTCTATCCACCACCAGCTAAGATAGGTAGACAGTGACAGCATGCGGCTCTGGTCTTACAAATTTGTTATCCCAGAGGGCCCAAAAGGAAAGCTTTCGGCAGTATAGCCTACCATTGGAGCTGAAGTTCCGATGACTGGGCTAGCCAGTCGGCAGGTTTTATTGAGGAAAGGTCCATACCAGATAGATCCTCCCTAAATCTTCTTGGGCCTCGGGCCATAGTGGTAGTCGTTCCACTGGCGCTTATCCATCGTCGTGGCAATCTTGTTCACCATCCCATTCATCTCGGCGTAGCGCCCCATGTTCATCTCAAACTTGTCCTTCGCCTTGTCACTCAGGTTCTTGTAAGTGTCAATGCCCTCCACACGACGCAAGGCATGTCGGGCCTCGGCGTCAGTGATGATGGTCTTACGCTTGCGACCACGTCCCCCCTTCGCCAGGCTGTCGCCCAGAGAATGCACCACGTTCCCAGCACCGTCCAGTACTTCAACCGTCTCCCCGCGAAGCAGCGATCCGACCGCACTCAGCGCAGCCATGCCCAGGCTCACGAAATCATCGCGGCGAGGACTTTGCATCATCATCAAAAGCTTCATGGCGAACATGGGGGTCACATAAGGAAACTTGGCTGCATTACCACAATCACTCCGAATGACACAAGCTCCGTCCTTCATACAAGCAAGGTGGGATTTTAGTGCAGTTTCTCCACTGCAATTCGGAAAAATTCGCCTGCGCTTCAAATACTCCCAATGCACACCCCTAATGCCACCCATGGCGTTCTCGATATAATTGATCATATCATTTTGAGATTGGCGATGGGTATAGGCCCTGCCAGCAATGGCAGCGACGAGCATGGCGGGGATGCAGAAGGTGCTCGCGGTCTCGGGGTTGCGCTGGAAGCTCTCGATGTACATGTAGGCGGTGAAGAGGTCCATCTTGTTGGAGGGCATCTTGGCAGCGAGTTGCTGGTGCTGCTCCCCCGTAAGGCGGGCCAGGTTGGCAGAGAGCTCCGCCACATCTACGGTAGGAAGCAGTCAGCCGTTGTTGGTAGCTTGAGTGGTCATGGTTAGGAACGGATGAATGGACTACTATTTCTTGAGTTGGCTCGGCGACGCTGAGTTAGGGTTTTGCTTTCTGAATTTTATTTTTTGGTCAAAGTTCAAAATTTGCATTTAGTTTTAAAAAGCTAACTACGGTTGGAAAATTTCCACGTCCACTTTGTACTTCTTGCACGTGTCGAAGCATTGCGAGGGGGTCGATTCGTCCCAAAAAGCACAAGTTTGCTTCTATTATTAGTAGCAGTGCCATAGGCAAGTGCTTGTCCCAGCTCATGCATATATATTTGCTGTTCAGTTCTTCTGCATCATCAGCAACTATGTCGTTTAGCACCAAAACAACGGCGGATGTTTTATTCAAACGGTTCTTCCCTCTAGTTGGCAATTGTTTGAGCGATTTCAAGATTTTTAAGAGCCTCTTGAGCACGATAGATTTTGTCCAGACGCACAATCTCGTCAATCAATTCGCGCTTACGCGGATTCTGCCATTTGGTACGTGAGATCGTTGTGAGGTCAGAAACGCCAGTACCAATATGTGGACACGTTGCCCATCCCGGTGTGTATTTGCATTTCATGCAAGTGAGGATTACCTTGATCTCGTCTGAGTTGTGGATAGCATTCATCGTGCGTGAGTAGTGTCTCTTATTAACATACAAATAAATCAATGATGATAATATATATAATTTTTTCTAAATGCAACATATTATTATTCTTAATTTAGTTTTTTTAAAATGAATAGTTTAAGGCGTGTATCCTTCTAGTCGAAGGCAAAATTCCATGCCGTCTGGTTTTTTATCCACAATTAGCGGGATGTGCTTGCGGAAGTAGTCGACTTCGGCTTCAAGAAATCGTTCACAAAAGTCTATCTTCAATCCTGGTTTACGAATGAAATCGAGACTGTATGTGGTCGTTGGCCTGAGTTCCTCTTCATTGGTGTTAGTGATAGTGAAACAATCACTGAATGCACAGGCATAGTCAGAATCCTCATTTTTTACATTAAACAATGCATCATGAAAATCCAAACCAAACAGTTTCGGGGTGAATACAGTGTCTACTGAGAAGGAATTCAGACACATCTCTGCGACATGACTTCGCAAGATTAAGAGGAGCCCCTATCTGACGAAAGCAGGACAAAAGTGTCACGATGGCATGATGGGTGATGTCATGATGGCATGATGGGTGATGTACAACACTGCGCCGGAATCAACCAGGGAATGAAGGGAATCAAGCAAGCATCAAGAGGAGTCTGCAAAGCAAAACCTGCAGGCAGACCCGAAATACCAAAGCGACCAGAAGCACTTGAATTTATCAAGCACATTCTACAAGACAATCCTAGCCATAGTAATAACTAATTATTACCACCTAAGACATTTCCCCAAATACCTCTAAGTAATCATAACCACGTTTCATTAGGTTATGGGCCCAAGATAACTCATTTGGAAAAATGTCTCAACACGAAGAAAACGCAACCTCCTCGTCTCATACAGACGCGACGGCCAGTGCCAACCGAGAAAATAGGAGGATCGTAGGTGATGCCATCTTCGACCACTCGAGATGGAGTCTACCCCAAATAAAGATTGGTGGGATAGATACGTGGAGAACAACTCGTATTGAATTACTTACTAATATGAATATAAGGAACCTAAATCCAGCAAGTATACGAGCGTGTACTGATCCAATGACTAAACTACAAAACTATATGCCTTTCTAGTAGGAATAGTAAGCTCACAAGGAGACTTACTTTTCGTCATGAACAAGAACAATACAGAAACCATGTCAGGCCTCAAGGCATGGGAGAACCTGGAAGCGCATTTCTTATCGAAAAAACAATGGAGGAGCCATAGCTTTGATAAAAGCATTCTCAGCCTTAAACTCAAGAAAAGAACTCATCGCGAGACAACGACGAGGAAAATCAGAGTTCAAAGTCCTTTATGCTAAGGCAGAATCGATAGTGGAAGAACTACTCACTTATGTGGACCCAAACAATGTGGCAAAAGAAATTGCTTCATTAATGCTACTTACGACACTAAGCAGCATAGGGTCATTCGCATCTAGTTCCGAACTCAGGACAATCCTGGCGGGTAATAGAAAGAGTCTCCACATGGATGCAGAGGAACTTGGCAATGTAAACCCTCACGAAAATGACCATCTATACTCGAAAACAGCTCGAGAACCAGTCCAACAATCAGCTATGATGGCGCAAGGTCCACCTGACCAACAGAACAAAGGTCGGTACAATCGGAAACGTTCGTACCGGAGCACCATTGTCTGCAAAAGGTGTGGCAAAAAGGGGCACTATGGTGACGAATGCAGAACCTATCCAAGTGCACATCCGCGCCAGCAGTATACACACTCACGTGCGAATCAACCGCAGCGACAACGCCCACATAAGGCTCGACGACCTTCGTCCCCGCCAAACAACCGAGGTGCAGATCCAGCTGTAGCCATGCAGAACATTCATATCCCTACAAACTCAACCAACTCGACCACGAACAACAACAGCTTTGATACTTATGTCGATGGTTACGGATTCCATGTGGGACCTTCGATACCCTCCAACATGGCTATCTTAGATACGGGATGCACAAGAACGATTACCGCCAATCGAGATGTATTCATAGAATTCTACAATCTCCCTGATAAGAGACGCATAGAAGTGGCAGGCGGCACACACCTCACCGTTACTCAAGGTGGAGTTGCACTCTTTGAGGTTCCAACCACTGACGGGAAAGTTACACAGATACGCCTCATGGCAGACTACTGTCCAGCAATGAAATCTACTCTCATCTCTACAAGTGACCTTCTTGCACAAGGCTATGATATCCACTTACGACAACTTATTATGGATACCCCTAGTACAGAACAAATACAGTTGGGTTCATATCATGGATCTCCAACACTAACATTCAGTACCAAACAACAAGCTCTGGCAGTAACCACTACCCAAGTCAATAACAAGGACTGGCTAACATTGCATCTACGTCTGGGCCATCCTAATCCCATCCGGATGTCACATACATTAGGCGTCCCGGTCTCCAAAATCAAATTTCGATGCCCTCAATGCATGTTAGCTAACATCAAGACGCGACCTGTCCCACAGGGACCACATGAAGAACGTTCCTACAAACCACAACAAGCCGCGACACTTGATGTAGTAGGACCAATGCCTGTCGATGGCTTACCCAAGAACATTCGATATGTTCTAATAGCGCGAGATTTAGCCTCAGACATTGCTCAACCATACGGAATGACTACTCCGAGCGAAGTTTCAATTGCTCTCAAACGATGGCGTGCCGACTGGCATGGCTATGAGAAACGTCCAGCTCGCCTGTACGTAGACGGAGCCAAATATTTCCTTCATGGAGAATTCCGACGTCTCTGTGACGAATGGGATTGGACACTTAGCATTAGTCCCAGTGGAGCTCACGCTCTACACCCAGCGGAATCAATAAATGGCACTTTCCTACGACTTACTCGAGTCTTACTCCGTACGGCACAACTTCCAGATAAATTCTGGTGGCTCGCATATCAGCACGCAGCCTATCTCCGGAATCGTTTATGCACTCAACGTCATCGAATCTCACCCTACGAACGTCACTATGGCAAACCGCCATCCCTTGATCATTTACATATCTTTGGGAGTGATGTGGTCTACAAGAACCAAAATCCTCAAAATAAACTTACTCCTAGAGGTCTACGCGGACTGTACCTAGGCCCTGCACGGGAGTACAATTATGATACGCACCTCATCCTAACTCGAGACACGAAACGTTTTGTCGTTAGTCGAGATGTCGTTTTCTATGATGACTTCATTACGAATCGCGTACTCAACTGCTTTGAAGATCCATTGAATTCTGGACCACTACACTCACCTGCATCGTCGCACACTCCACATGATACATCCGATACCAATGATTGGGTTGACGTATCGAACTCTACTAACCTTCCTCCTTCTTTTGAAACATCCTTGGGGACTAACCGCCCGACTATAAACACATCCTCTAACAGCACTGTGACAGCTTCACCGCTTGAACACACTGCTCAGGCTTTACCGCCCGACAAAGATGGAATGACCTCACAGTCTCCACTTAATATTGTATCACCCACTCTAAATGAACCGATTTTGAGTTCCCCTCTTTTATCCAGACGGGCGACGAGTGCGGTCGTGTTAATGAATGAGAAACCTGACTTCGCTAACCCCGGAGCAGATGATTATGAGAACCCTGACTTTGTATCAGACGATTGACTTTGTATCCGACGATTATGAGAACCCTGACCTTGTATCAGACGATTATGAGAACCCTGACTTTGTATCAGATGATTATGAGAACCCTGACTTTGCTAGACTCGAAGCAGATGCCTATGAATCAAATAGAAGTACAAATGATCAAAATACACTGCTAAGAGCACCCTCCCATAATGCAGGAGATGACAACGATGCTGATGATAAAGATGATGATTATAAACCCTCACAGGAACCTATCATCACCACAGGCATCAGACGTAGCAGTCGCACACGAACTCCAGTTACACGTATTAACATTGACGCTGACACTGCATTTGGTGCAGCAAACAGACATACATACAGCGCACTAAATATACCAGTAACCGGAATGGGGGAGCAGTCCCAACCTGACTTCTCAGGAATGGGGGAGCGTGTTTCCATGACACATACTCAACACGGAACCAAACGTCCACGCTCTGACGGAGCCTTTCATGCTTCACGTCAGAGGGAGAATCTAACAAATTCCGTAAAGCAGAAAACCAACAACAGCAATGTCATGCAAACAGTACAAAATTCCATTATGCGACTGACTCCAAATATCACAGTTCCAAAGACATACAAAGAATTTACAAGGATGAAGCCCGAAGATCAAGAACCCTGGATAGAAGCTATTCGGAAAGAATGGTCAAACCTTGAACGAAGCGGCACTTTCTTACTGGTCCCAAGATCTACTGCCACCACAGGTACCATGGGAGCCAGATGGGTATTTACCTACAAAGAAATCGAAGACATCGCAAAAGCACGACTAGTTGTGCAAGGCTTTGACGAACCACTCGAATCGAAAGTCGACGTCTATGCACCAACTTCAGATCGCCTAACACTTCGAACTGCTCTTGTAGTTGCTCTAACTCGAAATTGGGCAACAGCAGTACTAGACGTGTCCGCAGCCTTTCTCCAAGCTGAAATCGACCACGACAACGAGAATATCTTTGTAGAACCACCTGAAGGTGTAACAGTCCCGGATGGACATGTTTATAAGTTAGCTCGCTCACTTTATGGCCTCCGAACAAGCCCAAGACGTTGGTCCCAGCATTTGTCAAAGACACTCTGTGACAGTGGACTCAGGAAAAGCAAATTTGATCCCAGTTGCTACATGAACGACAATTCCATTATCATTACTCATGTTGATGATCTTTTCATATTTGGAACGACAAATGCGGTTCGCAACACTGTTCAAGCACTTATGAACAAGTACGAGGTAAAAGTACAACACAATCCAGAAGAAGTGTATTACCTGGGACTCAAATTCAAGTACAACAGACAAGACAAAGTGTGCACAATCTCGCAAGAAAAATTCGCTGCAAAGATACTCGAGACTAGTGGAATGTCCAACGCAAACTTTACTAAAACACCATTAGAAAAGGGGTGTAGTTTACCGGACCATCCAATAGAGGAACAACACAGGGACTACAGATCGATTCTCGGAAAATTACTTTACTTAGGACAGACTAGGATCGACTTAGCATTCGCACTTCATCAAGTCAGCAGACACGGACATAAGAATGGTGACATTCACATGCATGCACTAAAACGAATAATGCGTTACATTAAAGGAACCCAGGAGTATGGACTAACATTACGAGGACATACTTCCGAACAAGACTTACAAATTAACGTATTCGCAGATGCGAGTTATGCTGCAGTTGCAGATCCTCACCTTAAATCTGTTTCTGGTTATGTGATTAGAATTAACGACAGTGCAGTACTGTGGAAATCCACCCGCCAATCAATGATTGCCTTAAGTACTCTGGAAGCCGAAATGATGAGTATTCATGAAGCCACACGAGCTGCAATAGGAGTCAAAAATTTCTTACACGAACTCGGTGTGAATACAGGAGTCATACATATTTACACGGACTCTCAGTCACTCGTTGATGTATTAAACAGAGGTCACTGGAACGACCGTAATAAACACTTGGCTCTCAAATACCTCAGTTTATCAGTACTACAAGAAGAAGGCAAGATCAAAGTATATCACATTCCCGGCCAACTTAACCCTTCAGACTGCTTGACAAAGTCCTTACCTATTGAGCCACATTGGAGACATAGCGACACACTCATGAAAGCTCAACCGGCGGACTTGGGGGGAGTACTGAGAAGGAATTCAGACACATCTCTGCGACATGACTTCGCAAGATTAAGAGGAGCCCCTATCTGACGAAAGCAGGACAAAAGTGTCACGATGGCATGATGGGTGATGTCATGATGGCATGATGGGTGATGTACAACACTGCGCCGGAATCAACCAGGGAATGAAGGGAATCAAGCAAGCATCAAGAGGAGTCTGCAAAGCAAAACCTGCAGGCAGACCCGAAATACCAAAGCGACCAGAAGCACTTGAATTTATCAAGCACATTCTACAAGACAATCCTAGTCATAGTAATAACTAATTACTACCACCTAAGACATTTCCCCAAATACCTCTAAGTAATCATAACCACGTTTCATTAGTGTCTAAATTGTTCTGGATAGATTTATACACCAAGAGCTTCTTTCCAATATCAGCAAGTATGCTGAGAAAAATGTTGAAGTAAGCATGAAGCCATTCCGACTTCCTGTCACGTGCGTCGAATCGACGGGCATTATTGAACCGTGTGCTGTTAATACCGACCAACATTAACTCAGAAGTTTTATTTTCGAACATCCGGCCTTGCAAAATCACCCGAACTTGATTCCAAAACAACACATCTCTCCGAATCTTGAAAATGTTCTTTACGAGATGAGTGTCGTTGAAAAACAATTCAGTATTATCACTTTCATTATCAAACGTCAGCAAATCCAATTTAGTAGGAACTAATGTGATTGCCATAGCCACGTCCATCCATGAGTCTTTCTACATTCCCATCCGATGAGCCATCGGAGACAATAATTGAAGAAAACAAAGCATTCGTAGAATGATATTTTCAACCCTATCTAGCGGACGACCCCAATACTTCGGAAATTGAACATAAATTCCTGTTAGTGTAGGCATTTGTACTGCACCATGGTGGAAGTCTCATTTGACTTTACTAACTTATTCACATAAGTCATAATATCCAGTGGGCGCACTTCAGGAATAGTAAACCGAAACACCGTCAGGCCATTGGGCGGATGGTATTCCAAATATTTTCGAGGTACTCAATAACTATAGGCTTCATATAATCAGGCCCAAAATTATCATTTGCAAGGAAGTCGGTGTTAGTTACATTAAAGTTCAGTTCATTGACATTGACATTGCTTCTTTTAGTGATAAAACCCATTCTCCCCAAAAATCCTTTCAAGGGCCCTTCAAGTTCTATCTTGGTCGCCCACATAAGTGTGGCACTCGGCAACTCGTCGAAGATGGGTTCTTCTGATTTGCAAAAATCAGAGACGACGAGACGCAAATTCTCTGTCTTTATCTCGACATATTTGATTACATCAAACCAAAACAGCTCGTTGTGGCGAAATACTAATTCAGTTAATACGGTGTGTTGAAGAGCCGGGGTAATTCGATCCATGAAAAAAAAACACCATATCCTGCAGTACAATTTCATCTAAAGTGGACTCCACTGTTATTTCTAATCGTTTCAAGTTACGACTTACGAGTAGCTTAATGAGAAGCCTTTCTGTGTCATCCCTCTCAATCATTCTTCTGACTGCGTTGGTGCGTTCGGGATACCATCTGAAAGCAGAAAAATTATCTCGCCAATTCTCTGCCAGCGTAATTTTCAAGTATGATTCATCATTGGGTCTTGTCTTGAACAAGATCCGCAAAGAATCGGTCGGGAATTCAAAGTGGTCGAATGTATCGTTCATTTTTGGAAAAAAAAAAAAAAAAAAGAGGTAGAAAGTACTCATTAATTACTATTTTTAAAAAAAGTTTATTAATATAGCCTAGTATAGACTCAAGCTATCAATATTAGTTTCCTTTAAACGTTCATCCAAATTCCTGTCCTCGAAGCTCAAGATACTTTTCATGTGTTGGTGTTCAACAGTAATGTCTTCACATGTATTTTTCCATGCCTCGTAGCATTTCTTTACAAGCCCATCGAATGCAGAGTTTTTAGCTGGATCCAGTTTATTGAGGATTAACGAGTAAACAGAATACTTACCAATAGCAATTTCATCGGCACTGTGTTTCAGAATATTAAGTTTAACTCCAGCAGCTCCCTGGAACACAGAATAAGGATTAAATATATCGCAACAAAGGTAATATGCTGATAGATAGGTTGGGGCTAACGATGAAGCATGAACGTTTCCGTAGATTGGTGGCGGAGAATGGAGTTCGCAGTCTCTATGTAAAGCCTTCACGTGGCCCTGGGTTTCATACAATTGTTCCATATTATTTTGCCAATCTTTGAAGTGATCCGATGGCTTATATAGGGTATCTGTATCAATGTCTTCTGCGTGTTTGCAGGCGGCGTAAGGTGCATTTGGTGACGACGGATTGTGTTTGTGTTTTTTTCCCGAAGATGCCTCCATGCCATAAGTCAGTACCATTTGGGCAAGTAGACCCGGGAGTGATTCTTTCAGCCTATCCTTGATGCGGTCATCATTAAATGACTTTTTTAATATTTTGTATTCACTGGCGTAATCCTGCGCAGCCTTTGTAGAATATTCAATTTGTTTGTGAAGAAACGTGAAATAAATTGCCCATTTGTTCTTTTTCTTATCCAAGATGGTGTCATAGTGACAGAGACGAATGGCATCATACAGTGCATAGTAAAGCCGCGTCAACGCCTTGTTGCTCTTCCATTGCCGATTCTTTGTTGCACCTGCACTGAAGAACAGTTCAATCTCTGCCGCGACATCTTCTGATGTGATGTTTTTGAGCTAGGAGTATTTATTACACAAGGGCCATTTTTTACATTGTACATGTTCATTAATTAGTCCAATAAGCTGTGTACAAAGATGACAAATACTCGGCAGTAAAACCAGAAAGAAAACGATTCAGGTAGATTTCGACTTCAACATCTGTAAGGTCTGCGCCAATGGCTTCCGTCATATAAATTTGTGTTCTCAAGGTCTTCTATCCTCAAAAGCATGAAATATTTTGCGTCGAACGAAAGGAACGTTCCAAGAACGGAAATGGTCGTCTTTGAAGCGCGACGAGCCATTAGGTCTTGTATTTGAAACACATCGTTAGTATTTGAAAGCAACTTTTTTTTCTAATCTATATTTTGACTCCGTGTGCACGTAGATAGTCCAAATTGTTAGGGTTTTCGATATCAGGTAAGAGACTATTATCAGATACATTAGGGTTCAGTATTGGTAGGTAAGTCGTCAAGTAAAAGAGGACAAGTAAGGCAACGAAGCCCCGGCCAAGGACACCCAGGTTCACGCGCTGTTGTTCGTACCTCCTAGCGCGCCGGCCGCTTTCCATTCTACCTGGTTATAGCAAGAAAAGAAAAGGTATGAATCGAATATGTTCTTTAGCCTCACACACCCCTATCGCCGAACTTTCCAAGAACAAGTCTCCCTCGTTAATGCAAGCTAGCAAACAAACCCCAAACTCAGAGCGAGCAAACTGGCAAGGATGGCGGATGGCGCAGCAACCCATATGTGGTCTTCTCCACTTCACGATGTCCTCACCCGCTATGAGACTGCGGAAAATGCCGTGAAAAAACTAAACAACAAGATCAACAAGCTCTATGAATCACTACTCGCGACGGAAGGCATCGCCGAAGAAATGGCCAAGCGCTATGACGACGCCATTGCGAATATTAATCGGCAGCTAAAACCGGCAGAAGCTGAGTATTTTTTTTATAAGGCGATGTCATCGGTCTCCGAGACCCTGGATACTCTGTATCAGCGAATCACAGACGATTCGGATATATTTTTCCGTGATATAGAATATTTCGAGCCAAAAGGCACATTCCAGGACCTTCTCCGCAGCGATGTCCGGGTTCCGAAAAATATTGCCTCTCTTAGCGCAGTCCCTGATTTCCTTACTCATGAACTCGGAGAGCATTTTCCTAAGGATAGCGAACTCCTTGAGGCTATTGTTCATGGTGCCCACTCATCGGTCGTTGGTTTTTACGGCACCTCAGGTGCTGGAAAGACCAGAACAATTTTCGAGATTTTCGTGAGAAGCTACGGACTATATTTCGTTGCAGCTGACGCCCAAACTCTGAATCCAGGCAGCTCCGATTTCTCAGTCATTTACGAAGGACTGGGGCTATTTTTCAACAAATCTAATCCGAAGGAAAATAGTAAGATTTTAAGCGTCTACACAAACGCTCTGATATTCTGCCGACTTTTAGTTTTCTGCGTACTTCGACACGTCTTCGGAGAAGAACTTACCTGTGAGCTATGGCTTCGCGTACAGCTGACACCAAAGTATTATTTCGGATATGATGTCTTTGAATTTCTCCTCAACAAATTTCATTTAGGATTCTCAAGTGATGTTAGCGAAGTCACTAAATTGTGTGAAAGATCGATTCAGTGTAACAACTGCATAGATAACGTCTGGGATAACATTGGATCATCAATAGATCCTATCAAGTTTAATATAGCCGTTGACGAAGCACAGATACTAGCAGAAAGTTTCATGGACTACTTTGTCTCCACAACAGACGAAAGCCAGAAACGATCTTTGCTCTCACCATTTTCCCTAACGCTCAATGCTATAAAACGTACTCAGCAACGCATATATTACCCCATCTTCTCTGGTACGGGTTTCTCGGTCGCTCACATAATAACGCAACTTTCCAGTGCGACTGGAAAAGCTTCCTTCATCCAGACCTTGCATTATGACTTTAAGTCACTAGACAAGGATGGTGTTGAAGCCTATCTTGGAAGTATTCTAGACTTGAGCACATTGGATCGGGATATTCTTGAGTATACGTGCAAGTGGCTTACAGGACGACCTAGGTGGACAGTTGCATTCATGGATCTCCTGTTGGCACGAAAGTATGAAAACTCTGGAAACCTCAACGATATGTTCCTCAAAGAGATACGACGCTTCGTCACAGTCATGACACGGCCAGACGTATTTGATAATCTATCAACATCTGAACGTGAATCAAGATTATCCTGGCGCTATGGAAAAGGCTCCACCGCACAGACTGCAATCGAGCGGATCCAAGACGACGAAAATGCCGATAGACTCAACAAAGTCAAAGAGGCACTCGTAACACATCTCTTCACAGATCAGCCCGCCCCGTTATCGGGAGAGTTTACACCAAAACTGGTCAATGTAGGGTTGTGCCAAGTCCTACAAGTGACTCAAAAAAGGTCACGAAGAGACGGTATAAATATCAAAGTCACATTTACGGAACCTCTGGTACTCGAGGCGGCACTGCACAGTTTTCTTAAGGACGGTTCTCTTCTTAAGTTCGTTAAAGACGCCATTTTGACGGGTGAGGTTGATACGGAAAAGCCGCCGGCGGTCTATTTAGAGTATTATACCATGCTGTGTACTTTCAAAAACATGGGTGCTACACTAGAACATGCAAAGGACATCACTATACACGACGATGAAGACCACCGCGCATTGGCCTTTGAAAAACTTGAAATGCCCACAAGATCGTCATGTGGAAAATTGGTGAGGAATTGTACCCGGGGTTATAATGGGACGCTGGAGTGGTTAAGCAACATGAACGAACTCTCCTCGACGGGCAGGATGGATTTCATCGAACCCTTTTGTTACCCCTTTGATAACTTTGGTGCTGATGTGATAACGATGATGCGTCGTACATCGGTGGAGGATCTCACTAGCGATGATGCTTTCGTCCCCGTCATGATACAGGTTAAACACCCTAACTACGGTGAATCCCTTGAGAAAATTAATACTCTAAACAGGAAGGCCTTAGTGAGTGTATTTCCGGAACTGGTTTTCAGGTCCAAGACTATGACTCGGAACTATCCGTATGATGGGGCTAATTATGATCTCTTTCACTGGGGCGTCTACAACAAGCAAACATTAGAAAGCATACTCGAAACGTGTCAACAGTTCTTCCGAGTTAACGGGCTGGACCTGGATATGGCCTCTGAGCAACGATATTGTGAAGTTAAAGCTGAAAACCAATACTTGTGTAAGAGCAATAACAAGAACCCCTCATGCACTGACTTCATGCTGGATTTAGATTGGGAATCCCGTCGTCGTCCTGTGATTATGATGGTTTGTCAGACAGGACCAGGGAGTGATTTTTTGAGCTCTTTCTTGCGTCACCCACGCCGCGGCGATGCTGACCCAAAACTAATTGGAACATCAAATCTTGATGAGCTTCATCAAAACATTCAAGATATCCATTGCGACGCCATGGGTTGTCACGAGAATACCCATGACATTGTTTTGGCCATTGATGGTGGTCATAGTGATCTTGCCGGCGTTTTTTGGGGAGACGTTCAATTTATGAACAAGGCACGAAACGCGACGCGGACTAACAGAGTGGAACGGCACGAGAGCACTGGTAGAAGAAGAAGCAGAAGAAAAACAGAATATAAATCATAAATTAAAATAATATCTGTTTTATTTAACAAACGATGAAAAAAATGACATTCTTAGAGCAACTTACTGGTCAGAAACGGAAACACTCCTTGGACGGCAGTGATGCTAGTTCTGTTGAGGAGGATTTTGATGTAAGTAATGCTTTTGGTGACAAGCCAACACCGAACAGTGGAGTAGAGACGCGTGTACATGCAGGTACAAATGCTAGTTCAGATGCAGAAACACGCAAACAACTACTGGAATGGCGCAGTCACTTTATTGAACAAGAAGAGAAGGCCAAACTCTATAACGAATTTGAGTTGCCCATTGGAATTGAGGTTCCAAGCACTATCCCTGACCCGAGATATGTGACTAGAAAGGTTCTTCCTGATATTGATATCTTAATATACCAACCGGAGGGCGAGAAACCATCATTTCTGTGTGATTTCTGTGGAACACAAGTTGAAGTGAAAACCAGTATTTACAAGCATATTAAAAATATACATAGAGAATTGTCAAGATTGTCTGACCAAGAGCGTCGCCAACAACTACTGGAGTGGCGCCGTCAATTTGTTAAACCAAACGAGAAGGTCAAACTCTATACAGAAATTATGTTGCCGGTTAAATTTAATATTGTGAACTTTCCCATTAACCCGTCACTTGTGACTAGGGAGGTTCCTGGTTATATTGATATATTGAAATACAACCCGGTGGGTGGGGACCCAGTATTTCTGTGCGATTTCTGTGGAAGACATTATAAATCGAAAGATAGTATTCGCGCGCATATTAAATACGCACATAAACAACACAAGCGTTTATCTGACCAAGAGCGTCGCCAACAACTACTGGAATGGCGCAGTAAATTTGTTAAACCAGGAGAGAGGCTTAAACTCTACACAGACATCAAGTTGCCCGTTAACAGGAAACCTCTAATTGAAATCGATGATCCAAAACTTGTAACTAGAGAGGTTCATGATGATATTGACATCTTAGTATACCAGCCGAATAGTAAGGAGACAATATATGTGTGTGATTTTTGTGGTAGAGATTGTGCACGTAAACATATGTTGGTAGTTCACTTTAGACGCAACCATAAACTAGACACAAGGTTGTCGGGATTGATGCCGTCAAATCCTTAAATCAGGAAAGAAGGTCTAGTTCTACGCACATTATTTTTTTTTTAATTTAGCAATCTATTTAAGTACCATAAATCAAAATAGTATCTGTTTTATTTAACAAACGATGAAAAAAATGACATTCTTAGAGCAACTTACTGGTCAGAAACGGAAACACTCCTTGGGCGGCAGTGATGCTAGTTCTGTTGAGGAGGATTTTGATGTAAGTAATGCTTTTGGTGACAAGCCAACCCCGAACAGTGGAGTGGGGACGCGTGTGGATAATGATCAACTCACGTGGGATTTTGGGTCACCAACAGAAATGGAACAAAGCTCATCCAACCTAAATTTACCAGCAAGTGTTGATTGGGTAGATGATTATGATGTACATACCCTAGAGGGGGTTGGTGAGGTAGATTGGGAAGATAATGATTCTTTACATACTCTAGAGGGGGTTGATGCGATAGATTGGGAAGACGGTAACGAAACAGCTTTGTCGCAGTATCCCAAAGCATCATCATCATCATCAGCAGCAGAACATGCAGATGCAAAAAAACGCCAACAACTACTGAAATGGCGCAGTCAATTTGTTAATCCAGAAAAGAAGGCCAAACTCTATGCAGAGTTCAGATTGCCCGTTAACACGGTACCTCTAATCGAAATCGATGATAAAAAACTTGTGACTAGAATGGTTCGTCCTGATATTGATATCTTAATATACCAACCGAATGAGAAGGAGAAAATATATATGTGTGATTTTTGCTCAAAATATTTTCAATATAAAGATAACGTGGTACAGCACTTTCGCGTCGTTCATGGTGTAGTAATAGGGTCTGACCAAGACCGTCGCCGGCGATTACTGGAATGGCGCAGACAATTTGTTAAACCAGGAGAGAGGCTTAAACTCTACACAGACATCAAGTTGCCCGTTAACAGGAAACCTCTAATTGAAATCGATGATCCAAAACTTGTAACTAGAGAGGTTCATGATGATATTGACATCTTAGTATACCAGCCGAATAGTAAGGAGACAAGATATGTGTGTGATTTTTGTGGTAGAGATTATGCACGTAAACATATATTGATGAATCACTTTAGACGCGACCATAATCTAGACACATGGCTGTCGGGGCCATATTTCACCCTGCAAAAGGCGACGCTGACCGGAACGGCACTAGAGAAGAAGCAGAAGAAAAACAGAAAATAAATCATAAATCAAAATAGTATTTGTTTTATTTAACAAACGATGAAAAAAATGACATTCTTGGAGCAACTTACTGGTCAGAAACGGAAACACTCCTTGGACGGCAGTGATGCTAGTTCTGTTGAGGAGGATTTTGATGTAAGTAATGCTTTTGGTGATAAGCCAACCCCGAACAGTGGAGTGGGGACGCGTGTGGATAATGATCAACTCACGTGGGATTTTGGGTCACCAACAGAAATGGAACAAAGCTCATCCAACCTAAATTCACCAGCAAGTGTTGATTGGATAGATGATTATGCTGTACATACCCTAGAGGGGGTTGGTGAGGTAGATTGGGAAGATAATGATTCTTTACATACTCTAGAGGGGGTTGATGCGATGGATTGGGAAGACGGTAACGAAACAGCTTTGTCGCAGTATCCCAAAGCATCATCATCATCATCAGCAGCAGCAGAATATGCAGATGCAAAAAGACGCCAACAACTACTGAAATGGCGCAGTCAATTTGTTAATCCAGAAAAGAAGGTCAAACTCTATGCAGATATCAGATTGCCCGTTAACAGCTTACCTCTACTTAAAATCAATGATCAAAAACTTGTGACTAGAATAGTTCGTCCTGATATTGATATCTTAATATACCAACCGAATGAGAAGGAGAAAATATTTCTGTGTGATTTCTGTGGAAAATATTACATAGATAAACGTAATTTGGTCAGGCATATTAAAGACACACATACACTAGCCAAACGTTTATCTGACCAAGAGCGTCGCCAACAACTACTGGAGTGGCGCCGTCAATTTGTTGATCGAGATAAGAAGGTCAAACTCTATGCAGATATCAAATTGCCGGATAAGGATAAGTTTGCAAACTTTCGCGCTGACCAGTCACTTGTGACTAGAATGGTTCGTCCTGATATTGACATATTGGTATACAATCCGGTGGATGGGGAACCAGTATTTCTGTGTGATTTCTGTGGAAGACCTTATCAATCGACAGCGAGTATTCACAGACATATTAAATACGCACATAAACTAGCCAAACGTTTATCTGACCAAGAGCGTCGCCAACAACTACTGGAGTGGCGCAGACAATTTGTTAAATCAGAAGAGAAGGTCAAACTCTACGCAGATCTCAAATTGCCGATTCGGAATACGTTTCCAAACTTTCGCGCTGACCCGTCACTTGTGACTAGAACGGTTGGTGATAATATTGACATATTGGTATACAACCCGGTGGATGGGAAACCATTATTTCTGTGTGATTTCTGCGGAAGTATATTTAAAAGTAAATACGATATCACAGAACACATTGAGTTAAACCATAATGCTGTTAAAAGGACTGACCAAGAGAACCGCCAAAAACTGCTGGAGTGGCGCCGTCAATTTGTTGATCCAGAAAAGAAGGCCAAACTCTACACAGAAATTATGTTGCCGGTTACTTTTAAGTTAAAAAAATTTCCCGCTAAACCGGAACATGTGACTAGGGAGGTTCTTGATTATATTGATATATTGAAATACAACCCGGTGGGTGGGGACCCAATATTTCTGTGCGATTTCTGTGGAAGACCTTATGAATCGAGAAATACTATCATCAAGCACTTTAAGGAAAACCATAAAGTAGACCCAAGGTTGTTGAGACAAGATGTTCGCCAAAAAAAATACTAGAATGGTTCCATCAAATTCTTAAACCGGGAGAGAAGATCAAGGAATATACAGATTTTTATTTATCATATTAATAAATATGTATTAGGATTGAATGGTGAATGAAGTGCGCAAACAAGCAAAGCTAACTATTAAACGCGAAAAAAAAAAATTGCTACGTAAAGCATGTGCGAGTACTTGCGCGCTCGCTTAAATCATAAATCAAAATAGTATTTGTTTTATTTAACAAACGATAAAAAATGACATTCTTGGAGCAACTTACTGGTCAGAAACGGAAACACTCCTTGGACGGCAGTGATGCTAGTTCTGTTGAGGAGGATTTTGATGTAAGTAATGCTTTTGGTGACAAGCCAACACCGAACAGTGGAGTGGGGCCGCGTGTGGATAATGATCAACTCACGTGGGATTTTGGGTCACCAACAGAAATGGAACAAAGCTCATCCAACCTAAATTTACCAGCAAGTGTTGATTGGGTAGATGATTATTCTGTACATACCCTAGAGGGGGTTGGTGAGGTAGATTGGGAAGATAATGATTCTTTACATACTCTAGAGGGGTTTGATGCGATGGATTGGGAAGACGGTAACGAAACAGCTTTGTCGCAGTATCCCAAAGCATCATTATCACCAGCAGCAGCAGAATATTCAGATGCAGAAAAACGCCAACAACTACTGGAATGGCGCAGTAAATTTGTTAAACCAGAAGAGAAGCTCAAACTCTATAACGAATTTGAGTTGCTGGGTAAATATAACTACCCAACAATCTCTATCACTGACACGGGATATGTGACTAGAGTGGTTCGTGATGATATTGACATCTTGAAATACCAACCGAAGGGCGAGAAACCATTATTTCTGTGTGATTTCTGTGGAAAAAATTACCAAGATAAATATAATTTGGTCAGTCATATTGAAAACATACATGGAGGATTGAAAAGGTTGCTTGACCAAGACCGTCGCCAACAACTACTGGAGTGGCGCAGACAATTTGTTAAACCAAACGAGAAGGTCAAACTCTATGCAGAAATTATGTTGCCGGATAAGAATAAGTTTTCAAACTTTCCCATTGACCCGTCACTTGTGACTAGGGAGGTTGGTGATAATATTGACATATTGGTATACAACCCGGTGGGTGGGGACCCAATATTTCTGTGCGATTTCTGTGGAAGACATTATCAATTGAAAGCGAGTATTGACAGGCATATTAAATACGCACATAAACTACACAAGCGTTTATCTGACCAAGAGCGTCGCCAACAACTACTGGAATGGCGCAGTAAATTTGTTAAACTAGGGAAGAAACCCAAACTCTATGCAGATATCAAATTGCCGATTCGGAATACGTTTCCAAACTTTCGCGCTGACCCGTCACTTGTGACTAGAACGGTTGGTGATAATATTGACATATTGGTATACAACCCGGTGGATGGGAAACCATTATTTCTGTGTGATTTCTGCGGAAGTATATTTAAAAGTAAATACGATATCACAGAACACATTGAGTTAAACCATAATGCTGCTAAAAGGGCTGACCAAGATAACCGCCAAAAACTGCTGGAGTGGCGCCGTCAATTTCTGAAAACAGGAGACAAGGTCAAACTCTACACAGAAATTATGTTGCCGGTTAAATTTAAGATTGTGAACTTTCCCATTGACCCGTCACTTGTGACTAGGGTGGTTCTTGATTATATTGATATATTGAAATACAACCCGGAGGGTGGGGACCCAATATTTCTGTGCGATTTCTGTGGAAGACATTATAAATCGAAAAATATTATCATCAAGCACTTTAGGCAAAACCATAAAGTAGACACAAGGTTGTCGGGACCAGATGTTCGCCAAAAAAAATACTAGAATGGTTCCATCAAATTCTTAAACCGGGAGAGAAGATCAAGGAATATACAGATTTTTATTTAGCATATTAATAAATATGTATTAGGATTGAATGGTGAATGAAGTGCGCAAAGAAGCAAAGCTAACTATTAAACGCGAAAAAAAAAAATTTGCTACGTAAAGCATGTGTGAGTACTTGCGCGCTCGCTTCGTCGCGAGTGCATTAAATATGGAGTCCTCACACCCAACCCCGGCGAAGGCCGAAGCATTGGGAGTAGCGTTAGACTTCGCGCGGTTGCATCGCGGTGGCTTAACGATCGAGTTTATCCAAACGATCAACGGAAAAGTTTTAACTTCTCAGCATAATAATAATAAATTTAGGACTCAAGTAGCCTTTACTAGAAGGCTTACTTCTCAAGGTGAACTTTCGAAGGATATTATTGTTTATTGTTTGCCACACGAAATCCACGCCAAGATTGAAAGATTGGTTCGAGAACTAGACATGTGGTCCATCGAGAGCATCACTAGGTTTTATGCTACATTCCTCGACATTCATCCCTTCGCCAATGGTAATGGCAGGACTGTGCGAGTGCTCTTCGCCTGGATCCTCGAACACAGCGGCCTGGCGCCACCATGCACTGATTTGATTCACCCTTACTTGCTCAAGTTTTCACCCGACGACCTCGCATGCCATGCCAACTTGCAACTTTTCCCCAAACGCCTTTACTTAGTGACGCTTCAACAAGAACGCAAGAGGACAAGTCGCCACATTCCTATCTTTCTAGAGTATGTCAAAGCTTCTCTGGAAACAAATGCATTAGAATTGGCTTACTAACGTTTTTTTTAATTTAAAAAGTCTACTTAATTGGGGGTAGAGGTTTTAGAATGAGATCAACCACGTCCCGCTTGAGCTTCATCGTGGCTGGGCTCAGGTCGTAGGTGGCCTGTACAATTTCAAACATGCCTATAAATTGTTCCTTTGTCTTGGTGTCATGCCTCGTCAGTAGTAATCGCTGACCTGGTGTGAATTGGTACACAACTTCATCGGGAGACGTTCTCTTGCGCACAAAAGCTCGGAGAAGATTATGATCGTCCATGATATAGGGACTGATCTGGTCGCGGCAAATATAGACATCGGAAGAAGGCACGTCGGCGATCCTGAGCTGAGTCCTGTTGCTGCCCGGGAACATATCATTGCTGGACATTTCTGCTCGCCATCGTTTCATGATGGTCCTACTAGCTCATATAGAATAATATGATATCATCGATTTCACTGGCCAAAATGTCTCCAATCCTTGGCTTGTTGAATTCTTTCCTGCTTCCCTGCATACATACCTATTGACGTTTTGTATTCTTTTCTTTTTGAAGGGTGATTTTTACCTGTAAGTTTGAGACAAGGAAGTCTGCTACTTTGATGTCGTAGTGGTGTGATTATTGCTGCTTCTAGAGCCTAAATGTATGAACCAAGGGACAAGGTATTGCCCGAAATTTACACTATGATATCAACTTCAGAATCCTGAAAATAAAACATACCAAGCTCAGTCGTGTCCGCTGCTAAAGGATCTTAGGGTCTTAGGGTTGTCTCCGAAATTACTCATGAAGGAGCTGGAAATAATCCAAGTGCGGCGGCCAGATGGACTGCGAAAGAGGGCGTTTACTGCTATATTATAATCATGCACAGTTGTACCGGGTCTTGGATTTTGACCACGCTTTATAGGAAAGAGTATGAAGAAGCATGTTTTTAGTAACTCTGCAATTAATCTCTAATAACATAAAGCTTCTCTGTCTCACCACCTTTAGCGTGCTCGCAGGGCGTCCCGGCATTGGTTGCTGGGGAACACAGGCAGGGTCTTGGTGAGTCAAATGGAACAATAACATTGATTCCTAGTTCTTTCCAGTGACATCATAAACACTCAATGTCATCGCCATTGTCATGAGACGTGAATTATAGCACCACTGGTACCACCACGTGCACTATGCACTTGTCAAAGAGTATTGTCAAAATAATTACAAGAGTGATTTCATCGAAGACCTTCTAGGTGACCATCCATTCGCCTTCGCCTGCCCCAGCTCATGCCATCACTGGTCGTCCGTTTCTTCCCCAGCCGGCATCTGGTTATTCGAGTTCACCTTTCCCTCCCAGCACGTCGGGCGAAATGATTTCGAACATGAAATTTGTCAGCCCAGGCCCCGTTCCGCGCGAGACCCTGTCCTATGCGAAGATGGACTTTGATCTTGCATTTATTCAGGTTGTGGACTCAATTCCTGCTCTTATCAAGTCATCATTTGACCTCCTTCTTGCGGTCCCTTTTCTTACCAAATGCCGCGCTCAACTAAAACATTTTTTCTTTCTTTCTTTCCTTTGTTTTTATTGGTTAATTCGTAACAACTTTAGAAGTTTTTTAATTTTAGGGGAGTTCAACTCAAACTTGGAAAGAACAGGCCATCATCAATTTCAAGACACGATTAACTTCACTCTAAAACTATCGATTACCAGTGAGTTGAGAGTTTTAAATGCGCAGCAGACGGCTACCAATACCCAAGCACTCAGTTGTCTTTTGCAAGTTGTTTGTCTGCTTTATCCCTCAACCCCATGGAAACTTGACAAATGCCAATAAACTCGAGTTGGCGCCGAACTGTTCTTTCTGTTCTCTGTACATGTACGCGCGCACACCGAGTGCGGACATTGCCAATATCAATGGACCAGGTGTTATTTGTATTTTAGTTCACTATTCCTTTGTTTGAGTTTTATAATGGGTTGCAAAGTGCGACACATATGGTGGATAAGTCAGCAGACACATTTCATTGCATTCTTGTTAATCCGGTCAATATCTGCAGTCTGGTAAGATAGAATAGGTGGCGCGCGGCGGTAGTGACTATTTAGTGGGCGTCTGAACACGAAGCAAGAATGGTGATGAGAGAAATTATGAAAAGGGTGAGAACTCGACGACGCGCGAGTCTCGTTCGAAAGATCACGAAGACCGGGGCCTGAGGGCTGATTGTATCGGAGAAGATATAGGAATCAGGTAGCACATGGACCGTGTGGTCTGTGCCCCTGGTGCATCATCCGAGGTCTTCACCCTTGGAGCGTGTTCATTGTGATTCGCGAATGCGCTTTTTCAAGTTTTCTTTTAGAAGCAGTAAATTCACGCCATAAAAGAATGCGTAGATCTATGCATACCCTATACAATTGATGTGTTGCTCAATTGTTTGCTGAGCTCTTGCGCTTGCTCGGAGCGACTCGGCGCTGATTTCCCGCGTCGCTTTGGGACCATTAATTCAAAGGCAGAAGACTTGACCAGCCGCGTTTTAAGATGTGCTGGGAGCGTAGCATCTTCATTGCCACCACCATCACTGTAATAAGCCTACTGAAGCCAATTCATCGTCATCGATTCGTCGTCGTCAATGCACCATCCATCGTCCATTGAGCACAGCGTTAGAAGGAAAAGGTAGTTCCAAGACAAGAATTTATAAAAAGTAGTCGTAGCAGCATTTCATCGGATTCTGTTTTAATTGCCAGGACTGCAAATTTAATGCTTGAGGACTGCAAAACAACCCGCACCAAGGTCGTTGACGGCATCTTTGCGCGATTCATTGCGGGGAGTGGCTGGCACTTAAGTGCTTTCCATCGCATCTGCTAGAAGTGACTCACGAGAACAACGCTTATGATGATGAAGCAGAAATCATCGACGCCAGGCATCCAGCCAACCTAGAAGGCAATTAATCGTATTTTAAAAGAATATATAAATATACCTCTCTAGAGGTATAAATAGGCATATATATATATATTAAATAAAAACTCTATTCTTTCCTTTAAAATTCTAGTCTGAAGATAAGTAGCCACCGAGAGACATGGATGATGGTGGAAATGAAAACTCAGTGTTTGCTCAGAGATGACCGCATCGACATCGTGTAAGGACTCTTCAAGCGAGCCCATTCACCCGGGCAGCTGCCAAATAGCAGGCGTTTTGTCTTGCAAGGTAGGTTTTCAGAAGTTGATTGAGCAAAATGCCCGATAGCCATTTCCATAGACAGAGTTCTTTTCATGCTAAATAGAGTACATGAAAGTACTAGGTAGGTTCTATGCGGGACCTATTTGCCCCAATAATATGTGGGTGAGAAAAGAAAAGAAAAGACAATGTTCAACTTATTAGTCAAGTGAAGGCGAAGTTGGAAGAAAGCAGAGCCCCAAGTTGGAGGTCAGCGAGCCGCCACACGAGCATCATTGGAGCATTGGAGACTCAGCAAACCCAGAATTGACTCATCCAGTGACCATTGACTGCTTGGACGAGCAAGCATTGAGCACGGAGAAGAAGAAGAAGAAGAAGAAGAAGAAGGAGGAGGAGGAGGAGGAGTGTTGTGACAACAGCCAAAGGCAAAGCTTTGTGCAATACACGAGGAAGTCTTACTTGCTGTGGGTTTTGGGAATTGTGTTGGCTGGATTGCTCAAAGCGCCTCAGGTAGGCAGACGCAACTGAAGGACCGGAGACTCTGTCTATAAAAGACCTCTGTGAGCTTGGGCAAAAGACTGCAGAAGCTAAAGAAGAGATTCTACTAAGTAGTGCTCGAAGAAGCTGAAGTACAGAGATCTATAGTAAGGAATATGCTCTCTTCATCCTTGCCGACGTCTTTGGAGGGACATATGCACCTTCACGACCACCACGCACGATTTGTCCAAGCACCGTCCCCAAAGTACGTTGACTCACATGAGCCCATGATGTTCTTTGATCTGCCATCAGATATGGAAGAAATTGAGGCTGAGTTGGCGAACGTATTTAAGATGAGCTTTGAAATGGACTCAACAAACTCAAACGTGCCGGCGCGCCCCACTAACCCGCACGCACGACTTTTGGAGAGACGCCCATGACCATATGAACTAGAACCATCCTGATGTATGTTTATGTGTGAGCCTAGTGCACGGCCACACTCAGCTGTTTCTGTGGTGTCCGGATCACAACCCCCCGGACCACCAACTTTTCTTCTGATGATTTCGAATCAAAACAAACGTGCCTCGTATTATTTCCATCACAAGTATTTCGTGTCGACCTCCTACTTGAATGATCCTTTCTTTATATGATTTCGTAGTTCTTTATCGTAATTTAGCTGCTCATACCTGTTTGTGTACTTTCGTCCTCCTTCTGATGATCCTTGACATTTTTGTTTGTGTAGCAGATACTTGGCTGGGTTTTGACGCGAGCAATCCTTGAGTGCATTCTGGAACAAGCAAGAGCAGAAGGAGAAGAATGGCCTGTGTGTCCAACAACACGTCGTGCTGGGTAATCTTTGTCTTGATGGTGTCTTTTAACTAATTGCCGTCTCGTGACAAGAGGGGAGACGCCAAAATTTCTACAGATTAAAACAACAACTTGCCTGCAGAACGTGTACGTGGGAAGATACCATCCTTATACTTGGCAATTATAGTAAGGCTCTATATGAAGAGGGCACTGTTAGTCAGGGTGATGAAGATAGATAGGTTGAATTAGGTATTGTACCAAAAACAAAACAAAATATTTTAAGTGTGTGAAAGTCTGAGAGTTTGTTTCGTTATAGGGTGAAAGTAGAAGTTAATGTGTGATGAGATGTGAAATGCTTGTCTTCTTCGTCAAGGGTGGGACGCCACAGGGGCGGCTCCATTGCCATCTCCGCGAAAACCAGTGTTAGGGTCTGCTGCCATACCTGCATGGCCCAACTTCGAGCTTGCTGCAATCGATTCCAAATACCGCTGGCGTTGCAGAACCTGCAGTGCTACTTGTGCACGTGCCTTCTCCACTTCAGCATGGATCACATCCACGCTGACTGCAGCTGGCTGGGGCCGAGGCGGCTGTTCCCGCTCGGCACCAGGCGCGAGCTTGCGCGGCTCTTTGCGATTCGGGTGCATAGAATTATACTCTTCTAGGGCAATACCAGCTAGTGTGGCAAGCAAACTCAACACCGTCTCGCTAGGCGTTGTTGCGTTAGGTGTTGCAGTGTTGCTATTGATATTGATATTATTGTTGCTGTTGCTACTTGCGTTCGAACTCGGTGCCGATCCTGAAGGCGCCACCGCCGGGCTGGAGCTTGTTGTCGTGCTCGGCGTGGTTGAGTTGGCCGTGCCACTCGGCCCCGGGCTAGACGATGTTGGCACGGGGCTTGCCACTCTTGCGTTCGTTTCGACACTCGTCTCTGAGTCCTGGGTCGTGGAAACTTCGTTCTTCGCATCATTATCATCGCTGGACTCTCCTGCATCATTAGTCTCAGCATTGATTGCTGCAGAGGCCGTGTCTTCGTTAGAATCCGCGGTCTCGCTCGCTCCATTCGCACTGCTCGCAGAGCCCACATTGCTTTGCGACTGCTGTCTTTTAATTGTGGCATTCTTCGCCGCTGCCAGTTTCTGCTGTTCCTCAGTATCCTCTGCGAGCCCGTTAGCACTTCCAGGAGCCGAGGTGGACCTTGCGAGCGGTCTATCAGACTTAACAATGCCTCCCTTCGGATGCAATTGCTCCAGAAGCGTCATTGACGGTGCATTTGCCGCTGCTTGTGCGGCAGAGGCCGCCGACGAAGACGCAAGTCCCGCCGCTGCTGCTGCCCATCCCCCGTGGCGGATAGGGTTCGTTTCACCGGTGCCTGCGGGAGCCCCCCAGGCTCCTCCTGGCGTTCCCGCTGCGATCTTTGCCGCCGTTGTTGTGGCTGTCGTTGGTGCTGCTGTTGCTGTCGTCGCTGGAGCAGTCGATGTAGACGCCCCCGGCGGCGGCGGTGGCGGCGGTGGCGTCTGCAGAGACTCGTTGGTGACCTGGGTCATATCCTGGAAGCTGCCGTTTCCAGATGCCATCTCTTCTTTTGTGAAGGAAGACGCAACGTCCCCGAGCTTGTGAAGGTAGAGGCAGTCAGGGTTGTTGCAGGAGACGCCGCGAAGAAAAGAATTGCAGTACTTGGTGGTGCCATAGGATGCTTTGATCACGTGACCGTCCACAGGGAAGCCATTGACAGCCTTAATTGCGGAGGTTGCGTCCTGCTCCCTGGCAAAGGTTATGTAAGCGCTGTAGCTAGGGTCTCCGCGGTCGCTGTTACGGTTAAGCGCGACCTTGATGATCTTGCCATACTGCCCAAAGAACTCCTTTGACCGC
This sequence comes from Schizochytrium sp. TIO01, assembly GCA_004764695.1. NCBI lineage: Eukaryota > Bigyra > Thraustochytrida > Thraustochytriidae > Schizochytrium > Schizochytrium sp. TIO01. The sequence goes on along the minus strand of SMSO01000037.1, from coordinate 3,174,565 downwards.
AGTGTCTCCTCCGCGGCAATGCTCGGTGCCAGACCGATTAAGTACACCAGGTTCCGCTGCACCACGCGTACATTCGCGAGGTCCTTGCGGTTCTGAGGGTCTGCGGCAGCAGCCACAACTGCAGCAGCCCCGCTCGAGACGGACTGTGCATTGACGCCCAAGACTCCAGCTTGGTGCACCAATTGCTGCTGCTGTTGCTGTTGTTGTTGCTGCTGGCGGAGAAGTTGTTGTTGTTGCTGGAGCAGGAGCTGTTGCTGCTGCTGCTGCTGCTGCTGCTGTGCCTTTAGTTGCTGTTGTTGGAGCTGAAGCTGGAGTTGTTGTTGCTGCTGCTGAAGCTGCTGCTGTGCGTGGTGGTGAGCAGCTGAGCCGCTGGCCGTCAAGACCTCGTGGCGCTGCTGGTGTTGCTGAAGCTGTTTGTTCTTGCGTTTACGCGCCGCGCCGCTGGCACTAATTGGCTTGTCAACGAATCTGAACTCTTCTTCTTTGTAGTCACGTCGGCAGCCAGGACACCGGCCGTCGAACTCGGTCTGGATGCGACGAACGCAGAACATGCATAGCCGATACCCGCATTTGCAAGGGCGAAACTCCTTTGTCTCACCTTCCTCATCTAAGGGCTCAATGCAAATAGGGCACAGCTCCTCCTCGGGTTCCGAGTCGGGATCCATTCCCATCTGTCAACGGGCCGAAGCACCCACCACTCGAGAAGCGTAATTGATCGCTTTGACCTTGCTTGATTGTTTTATTTTGCTTAGCTTAGTTTAGCTTAGCTTTACCGATTCGTCAGTCGATGAATCAGAATCAATCAATCAACGAAAAGCTGATGTATCTGTGTCTGTGTGTCTGTGTGAATATGTTCGTCTATCTTGAACTATCTTAAGAGTGGTCCGCCAAGGTCGATTTTGACAGAAATGTCGATATCTACGTCGCTGATGACGCTGGGGTAATAGATAGATAGTGTATCAAATATTCCGCAGCAACACCCTAATGTGATCCACGACGTTTCAGTCGTCCTTGAAGATCGGTCCTCACGAAAATCCACTGATCTCACGCAAGTCTAGACTGCGAGTGAAGGGAGTGGAGTATGAGAAACAAAGAAGAACGAAAGAGAGAGAGAAATAACAATAGGAATAAGGACCTTTTTTCTCAAGAGCCGAGGACGAACGAAGCTTCCGACCGCCTCGGTCTCACCGGAAATCTGCGGGAAAGATCGCTGAAAGCGCTCAAAAGGGAGCAGAGACGCAGCAGACCAAGAAGGAGACAGCCCCGAGAGCGGCCAAGGCTCTCTTCGTGGCGCCCGTCTTCCCTCTTCTCCTCTTTTCTTCTTTCTTTCTTTCTTTCTCTTTTCTTCGCTTCAAAAATCTAGCTGCTCGTCTGGCCAACTCGCCGCCGATGCGCAGCGATGCAGGTCAAGCCGAAACACGCGTGAGGTACGCGCAGTCAGACACGCCAATCGTGACGGTCTGCGCGGAGTGCGGAAGAGAGTCACCGCTCGCGACCGCCTTCTCGCCGCCGCCTTCGCCTCCTCTTCTTCTTTCTGCTCCTCGTTTGTTTGCCTTGCTTGCCCTTCTCTCTTTTTCTCTCTTCGTCTATACTCCCAGTCCTTCCGCTATAACCTACTTCCTATCCTATAACCCCCTTTCGCCTGTCCTATAACCCACTTGCTCACCTCTATACTCCACTTGTGGAGGCTTATAGCCCACTTGTGCCCTCCCCGCCAGCCGACAGTTAACTTACTCTCTGCTAAGTAGTAAGTTCAAATAAATAACTATCTAACTAGCTGGCTTACTAGCCAGGCTATTCAACTACTAGGCTCTAGCCTTCCAGTAGATGTGGCTGCTACTGCAACAACTAAGCGAGCAGCTAGTCAACTAAGTTTTAACTTCATTTAATTTTCAACTTATTTTGAAATTAGAAGCAAACACGCACTCTTAGTAGATAAATAGCCATGATAGCGGTGTCCACTACAATAGATACTGTTCTTAGCACGCCTGTACAGATAAGGGTAGCCAGTGCTAGTAGCGACTAGGCTACTAAACGGACGTGGCGTTCTCGACGTTCTTCGCGTGGCGTTCTTTCAGTGGCGCTCTTATAGCATAAAATCTGGGTCCAGTTAGATCAAAGTAAGAGACTGGCGTTCTCAGTGTTCTTAATGTTCTTGAGATCTGGAATAGGCACGCATTGACCGGTAGGAAGGAGCAGGGGGAGTGGAAGGGACCTACGCACGTACCTATGTGGCGTTTGCATAGTATGGGGAGGTAGAGAAGGTGATGCAAATTATTGAAGGAAGCTGAGGATATAAATCTGAGCGAATGTGGCGGGAGGAGAGATCTCTAAACGTCGCCTGTGAAAAAGAGAAGAAGAGAAGAACAGTTTATGAAATTTTTCAGGACATGCATGTTTGGAGAAATTACAATACCAGAAGGAGTTCGTGCAGTCACGAAGTAAATCTTGAGGTTGAGAATTCGTTTCATTTTTTTCTTTTCTTAGATCGATTTAAGGTATGCACAGCACACGTTTCACCTACAGAACTCTCAAGAGATACAGGTAACATCAATTGATGATCTTCCATTTGCCTATGGTAATTATACACGCATTTCGAGGTCATACTTACATCTTGCCACCATGAGCCCTAGAAAATAAGTAAGACAACATTATTCGGTTTCAGATATAACATGAAGATAATAACAAAACTATGACAAGACCCGCAGGCACAGAAAACCAATCTAAGACAACATGAATTAGTTTCAGGTATAACATGAAAATTAACAATTTGAGCACACTAACGTTTCCGCCACTATCATGAGAGCAGCTCATTTACATGGGTGTAGAAGACGGCGTAGAGGAAAATAACAACTTGCGTCGAACAGGAGCAGGCGAGAAAATATCCTCGGCTAAAGGATTATGCAAATGCTTCAGGTAAATAGCAACGAATGATGAAGTCAGGCCAATAAGCAATGGCCCATACAAAAACCCAAGCGCCCCAAACGCGTACAAACCAGCAACAATAGACAAGCCAACAAAGTGCCGATCACCGGGGATAAATGCAGTGATACGGGCATCAACTACCAACATCATCACCAGTTCCACTACACAGACAAAAACTGCAGCTACACGAGCATCATGAGCCCAAAGAGCCAAGGCCACAGGGACAAAAACAACGTGAGTGCCCCATAGCGGCAGCGAGGCCATCGCACCACACAGAAACGAAGGAATAGCTACAATTTCAAACCCGGCAAGGGACAAAATTACGTACATCAGTCCTCCGTGGAGAAAGCCAATACATGTAGAACATAACAGAATGCGTGAAGTCGACATTTTCATACTCTCGTACAACTCAGCATTGTCCTGAGGGCTCAAAGGGGAGAGTGCATTGAACATAGCCCATGGCGACTCATTGCTCAACAAGTAGAATAAAGTTGTTGAGAAAGTAGTAAACCCCCACATCACATTGCTTAAGTTGGTGACAAGGTTCAGAATGTTTACAGAAAAGCGTTCAAGGTTTGTTCCCGCCAACACAGCCATGCGACGTACATCTGCCTTGATGTCCTCCTTAAATACCGTGCTATTTAGATCTGCAGGCAAGGAGTCTTCTCCGAACATGGCCGTGATTTGTTTACGCATTGCAACATAAACATTTGAAGATAAAATGGAATCAACTAAGGCCCTTAATGCCTCGTCATCGTGTATAAGCTTCAAGAGATATTTGGTCAAAAACTCCACCTCGCGTGCACACTGTTGAAAAGCAAAGTATAGAGGCACAAAGATTGCACAAATAACAAAAAATGTCAGCAGAGCTGCTGTTAAAGAGCGCGCATCAACCAAAGCAATGATAAGGCCAACCAAGCCCATAAAAGTCGCAAGCCAGCCGGTTCCTGCTACAGCAACATCATTGAGTAGAGCAATTATTCCTGTTGTACTCATGGCAATAATTGCAATGAAGACAGGTGTTTTTTGCAAATGAATCTGCAATTCCTCCAGTTGATAAATCATCTCAGTTTTAATTGAGCTGAGCACTACAGAAAGAAGAATGGCCATTGCCACCGCATTCAGATGAGGGATCAACATTAAATAATTGCCATAAAGAATACCTCCTAAAAGCAGCGCAAAAACAAATGAAGACAACGAGTGGATCATTTTTCGCAAATTTTTATCCTTGGCTCGGTTTGTAAATTGGTCACCCAGTTCATCAATCTTTTCTGCAAGTCCTTTGCACTGCCTTTCTAAGTTACGAAACGTTGTTTTCGTCACACGGTCTGTAGTCCTTGCGATAGGTCGTTGTTGGTCACCTGACATCATGTTCTGCTGCTGAGCCCCGGAACGATGATATGGGTCTACAGGGGTTCGATCTGCCACTGTATTTTCATGCTCGCTATCACTGCTATCGCGATGATTCAGCTTGAAGCGTACAGTGCTCGAACTGGGTCCGAGGTTGTTGGATTTACGCAAAATACTGTTCGGCGGTTTCGCAACATTTGGTGTTTTAGATACTTGCCTTAGGCGATGCTGCCCACTATTTGGGAACGATGCCATGTTCTCCTCTTCGTCCACCAGCATCTTTCCTTTGCACAATAAATGAGACTCTTGTACAAAGTTCACTTGAAATTCTTCTTCGCCTTACTCGCCAGAGTTTACTTTGCTACACTATTGTCAGGCACAGTCCAAAATGCTCTCCCCAAACGTGAATTCCGAGAATTTCGTTTATTCTGCTCGGAATCTACAAATCGACACTGTTCCCCTCAGCTTTGTGGCCGTGCTTAAATAGAAATGTACACAGCAGCTCGCCTTTACTTCAAGCCTCTGTAAGTAGGTACGTAGGTACTTACCTACGTATCTAAAATAGTGGGAGCAAAACCGCCCAGGAAGTCCCACGGGAGACCCGAAGTGGCAAAGCCTGACGCAGCGTCAACAGAGGCAACAACAACAACAACACCTCACTTCCCTCGCAAGACTGCAGCTAGCGAAGGAGTAAGTTGCCACAGTCAAGGTTGAGTGCCTCCAGCTACTACACTGGCAGACAAACAAACACACAATCAAAGAGGTCTGCTGCTCATCTGCCTGCTGTTACACTCCTTTCATTACCGCGACCTTCTAGTGGTATTAGTAGGCACCTACGTAGTTCTTTCTATTTCTCAGCTATCATCGATGTTAATCATAAGCAAGACCAATCAATGCCAACGTAGATTACAAGGTACTGGTCGAACGCGATGTCGCCCGACGGCAATCTCCAAATCTCTATGCCTGCCTCAGTGTCAATCAGCATCACTCATCGGCAATGCCTTTTCTCAATTAGTTTTGAGAGCAATTCGATTTGAGAGCTCTTCAATCTGTGTCTCCATTTCTTTGTTCTCTTTTATCTGCTAATGTTATTGTTAGGAGCGCTTAGGAACGGCCTTTCTTCTTTCTTTGCTTTGTAGTATTGGGCAGAAATATTGTGCTGTGAATCGGTCAAAGTTGAGTTGTTTTCTTTTTTTTTTTCATTTATTTCTTTTCATTGCAAAACCTTGACTTCCACGGCGACCTCGCGAAACCTGGCTCAGAGGCAGCCAGGTCCACCTGCGCGAAACTCGGCTCAGGTTGTGGTGGGTAAAACCAGACGTCCAGCCAGTTTCGTAGAATTGTCAGGTCCTGTCCTGTGTTTGAGCAGCTTTGTAACCGCTGCGAGCCTTGGTTGAGGTTGGCATGCGGCACTCAGAGCTGAGACTTAGCGCAGAAAATACCTTGCAAAGCGCAGCTAGTGGCAATAGTGATGACGTGGATAATGTTCGAGCTCCACCTAGGTACCTTACGAAGGATTTAGTAAGGAAATGTAAGTATTTATGATGCGGGTTTACAGACGTGACGAAGATGAAATCTTGAGAATGTGGAATTTAGGTAGACTGTTTCCATTCTTTGCGCCAGGGTGGGAAAAAGCTCGTCATCGAACGAAACATGGAAAGAAGTAAAGAGGTCACGAAGCCTTTGGCATTGTCTAATTTTCGATGTTCGTTTGGCATGTTGGAAACTATATATTCTTTCAAAGGGTGAAATGTGAATGTGGAAAATTTAGGCGATAAGATTTGCAAAATCCTGAAGAGGATTGAATAATTTTTTTCATGTTTATCGAGGAGCTAACCATTGATTGTGTTTGGATTTAAACAGTGGCGGGTGTGGGGCCCGAAAGCCCCCTTGCGCGTGTCCGAGCACTCAACTTGCACTTTCCACGAGGAAGTGGGAAAATTCGAGATATTGAGAACCTTGATGAGCTCGAGCAGCTGGAAGAGCTCGATCTAAGCTTCAATGAGATTCGTATTGCTCGAAATCTTGGCGCACTTACCAATCTTCGGGTGCTGAATCTCGCTCAAAACCGCATTGTACAAATTGACAGCTGCTTTGAATGGCTCACGCAACTAGAAAATCTCAATCTCAGTGGCAATCTTTTGGAATCAATCCCTTCGATTCTTGGGAAACTTGAGTCCCTACGCACTCTCAGGCTCGCACGGAACAAAATTCACCGCGCAACAGATTTGGAGAATCTTCGTGACCTTCACCGTTTATCAAGCCTCACAATCGTAGGGAACCCTTGCGCATCTGACGTTGCTACCAAAGACCTCGCAATTTTCACTATTAAAACACTAGACGTTTTAGATGGGGAGGCCATCAAACTTTCGCAACGTGACGCAGCACGAGCACGCTTTGAATATTCTGAAGCTGATCGGATGCGTGAAGAACGTGATCTTGCTCGAGCTGATGCCTCGCGTTTGGCAAAAGAACGAGCTTCTTCTCAAGCTGAGATTGCCCGCCTTCGTGAGGAGAATGATAAAGCTCGATCTCTTGCTGAAAGCTCACACACAGATAAGCTTCGCCTTCAAAGTGAATTAGATGCTAAAGGCCAAATTCTTGACCATAAAGCAGCATTTGCTTCTGATGTAGTCAACGAGATTGCAGATATCAAGCAGCAGCTCATGTTTTCCCGCATTGACGGTCGTGAATCCCCTCTCCCAATCGCTAACATTTCAGCGAACCTACTCAAGGGCGCTCGTACAATTACTTCTCCGCGTATGCTTCATGAGCTGCGTGGAATCAAAGAACGCATTCAGCATATGCAGGACGAAGAAGCTAGTCTTTGCACACGCGTGGATCGCCTATGCAATGCTCGAGATACCGCGGCACATGTTCTGTCTTCTGCTGAGAGCGAACTAGCCAAAATTCGAGCACTTCTTGATGAGTGGTCAATTTCGTATGACAAAACCTCACCAAAATCACGTTCATCACTACCAACATCAGTAACGACTGATGAATTAGAAAATCTGGCACTGGAACATCAGATGAAAACTCGCGCCTTGGAGAGCCAACTTTTAAGCGTTCAAAAGGAGTTAAACAATGCACAAACTACTCCCAATCGAAAGAGCTCTTTGAAAAGTAGAAATGAATATGAAAGTTCTCTTAGTCACGAGGAGCAAGTGCGAAAAGTTGCGCTCATAGCTATTGCATTCGGTCAAGAACAGGTGCGTTATGCGCAAGCTGTAGAAACCTTAGCTAGTGCTTGCCTGAGAGGTTCGTCATCGACCCCGGCATCAACACGAGCGACGCATGCTCGACTACGCGCGACTCAAAAGCATCTCCAACGCGCAATCGATGAACAGCGCAAGGTTATACAGAGCCTTCAACATGCATTCAATAAACAATATGGTGAAGTCATGCGGCTGCAGAACCGACGGGAAGATATCCTCCATGGCATTGCTGTCGTAAGGGATAGCCCTGAGCTTGATGCCAAATTTTCCCCGGCTCTGTCCAAGATTTACACCTCTGTTGAAAAATCTGACCCACTTCGAAGCGTGCCAGCGCGCATTGGGTTTGCGGATGGCTCTTCTCAGCTCATATCTAGCAAAAAACTTGCAAAGTTGTCAGTCCAGATCCCTTCTCTTCTTCATGACCATTATGTTCCTTCTCCGGGTGCTCGAGTATCTGAAACAACTTTACATCACGAAATGGATTATGCTAATGATCACTATGTCAGTCAGCTGCAAGAGGAACTAACGACAAGTAAGCATGATTTCAAGAACGTTTTGAAGGATCTAGTTGCTTGTAAAGAAGAGGTCCGTGAGCTACAGGCTGACCTGACAGAAACTCGGGAACGTGAGTCAAGACTTGAAGCTCGCATCAGTGAACAATTGGTTTCGAGTAGGACCAAAGATCAACAGCTTGATAAAGCTGTAGCTGATGCAAAAAACTGCGAAGAACGCGCGGCAGACCTTGAGTACGAGGTAAAACAAATGCGAGATGAGCTGAGTAAGAACAGTTCAAATTTTGAATGCTTACAGGTCCAGTTTGAAGACACTTCAAACAAGCTTAAACAATCACACGTAATCAAAGAAACTCTTGACATGACCAAGGAGGAGCTTTCCGCTACGCAAACAAAGTTGATGGATATTCAGGTCCAGCTCAGCAATGCAAATGAAGACCTTAGAAAGCTTCACCAGATCAAAGGCGACCAGAACGTATTAATTAAAAGCTTATGCGACGCAATGACTGCTTTGTCTGAAGGTCTTCATGGCATGCTTGAAATCCCAGGAGCCCACCTTGATTGTAAAGCGATCACAAATGACATTTTGAAAAGTGTTAGCATAGAGTCCCCAGCCCATGCAGCCGTTGAACTGTTTTCCAAGACTATCGATGCATGTGCAAAACATTTGAATAGTGTTGCTACTTCAACATCGAAAATCGAATCCAAATTGCGTGGCGCGCGTGAGCAAGAACAGCGGTACGAACGGGTCCAAGCTGCGCTCCCAATAGTACGTGATCAGCTTGATGACGCGGAACGGCGTGCTTTACAAGCAACCAGCACAGCGAATCGCGAAGAGGAGCGGCTGAAGTCAATTAAAATCGAGATTGAGCAATTGCAAACACAGCATACAGAACTTCGAACGAAGACTTCAGAAGCAGCAGATCGATTAAATGAGGCAGATTCGCAAGCAAAAGCATCTGCATCAAAGTTGAGAACACTGACTCGCCAAGTGGATAGTCTTCGTACTCAAAAAACAAGCCTTGAATTACAACAGGCTACGCTGGAAGACACTTGCGCAGCAAGCCGTGCAGCTCATGCTCGTGCGACAGCTGAAGCAAGAGCTGAGGACGAGCGCGTGAATGATCTCCGCCAGCAAGCTCGAACACAAAGTGAGCAACTTGAGATACTCCACAAAGAGCGCGGTGCTTTGGAACGAGAGCTTGAAAAGCTAACAGCACTTTCTTCTGATGCCTCCAAAGCTAATGCAGAGGAAGCTAATAAACAGCGAGAGATGATCAGGACGCAAGGTGATGTAGAGCGCGAGCGTGATCGCCTAAATACCCAAGTTCAAGATTTGAGTCGCAAAGTTAGAGAACTCAGCCGCCGCCAAGAAAACTCTCAGTTTGCTGCTGACGAAGCAGAAGCTCGGCGGTCCGCAGCTGCGGACGAGCTTGCTAAGCTACAGAGGCAGATTAAGGATCTCCCGGAAATTATGGAGCTTGACAAGGCTCGCAAGGAGCTTGAAGCGATCCGAGAGCAACGAAGTAAAGAAGAACAACGCCTTGATTTGCTTGAGCTGGCTCGTGATTCAGGCCAGATTCATACGATGGATGAACCAACGATCAACGAAGTCAGTGAAGCTGCTCAAGTCATGGAGTCTTTGAAACAAGTGTATGTTGATGGTTTACGCCAAGTGCAAGAAGCATTTATGGAGAAAGAAAAGAGGCTCAAACGAGCGCTACGGCATGCACGCGAGGAGCTTGAGCAAAGTCGTCGGCGTCACGAAGATCAACTTCTTGCGCTAAACGACGCCTTGGCATCAGAAGGCCATCATCGCCTTCTCGGCATTGCCCAAGATTTGCGAGAGAGTGTAGTAAAGCTAGCAGAGCAGCGAGATAGGAGTTTTCGTGCTAAAGACGCACAAGCAGCTTTAGCGGAGAAGGATGCAAAGCTTTTATTTATGTCAGGACAGCTCGAGGCTCTCCAAAAAGAAATGCAAGTGCGCGAGCGAGACTTGACTACACGTAATCAAAAACTTCAAACCATGCTTGAAAAACTTTTGCATCATCAAAGGAGTGAACATCTTTCTACAAACCATCAAAAGCCTTATGAAGATGAATATAATGGGGCAAGTCCCTCAAAATATCCCGTGACCAATAATCTTCGACCTCGCACGGCTTCATCGCTACATACAAATACGTCAACGTATTTTGCACGTTCCCCAGAAACTGCAAGTGGAAAAGGAGTGGATGAAGGATATGAAGAAACACTATCTGTACCTGCGAGCGGACGTAACACCCTATCAAGAATGACACGTGTGAGAGCAAAACAAGCTCATATACACATGCAGGAAGATGGACGTGTAGGAATTGATTTAGTCCAGTCTCAGCGTTCTGCAGCATTGACACTTCCTGTGCATCTAGCGCCAAATATTAATCTTCATACCATGGTGTATGAGTCTGCACCAAGACTTACTGCTACTCGGGCAATGCAGTCGCCACTGACGAATAAAGTAAGAGAGTTGCGCCAAGAATTGGAGGCGATGAAGTCACAAAACTTTTAACTGCTCACCATACAGTAGCTTGTATAGAATTAGCAATTTGAATATTTATGCGGATCAATTTGGATTCATGAAAGGACAAACGTAAAGTTTCTGATATTATTTCTTTTTTTAATCATTGAAACAGATGGACAGAAGAATAAAAAGTTTAAGAAACTAGGTATAAACATCTACCTAACTGTACTAACGACATGTTGAAAAGGAAATTTATAAATTGTGTTGTAATCATCATGAATTGAGTTTTTCGAGCACGTATGGATATTGAGTCATACATTTCAGGGAAATGCCTCTATCAGCGATACCAAATGCGCAAAAAGAGCCTGCTCCACACGCGCACTTAGGTTGTGCAAGGCACTAAAGCGAGCGGCAACTTTTCTTAGATCATCATTTTCGTAAACAGGAATGCGATGGACCTGTTTACGTACTTGCACATCTGCATAGAACAAAAGTTCATCACTATCATCAGATCTGACACTCTCGGCAATAGACTGATCCTCTTGTGCACCGCTATGTGAGCCAATTTCCGTGTACATGTCGTCTCTATCATCGGGGAGGTCCTCATCATACGGTTCGTAAGCTTCACTGTAAATTTTGTACTCGTTTGACTCTTTTGAACGAAGGGGCGTAATGGATTCAGCCTCCCAATGCATTTGGACAGTGCTCGAATACTTCTCCTTATCTCCACTAGAATCCTTCCCATCAACAGCTTCCACAGACCGTGATGAAGGGTTCATCATCGATGCGTATGTAAAGGGGCGTGCCCTTGGACGCACAATAGGAGTACTTGCATTTAAACTCTTCCGACGAGGAGAAGTTTTTCTTGGATGTGATTCACTTGCTGATTTACATTCCAAGTCTTCTCGCCCAGAATGAGAACTTGCATCCTGAAGGCTCGATTGAAAATGAATCGAACCACACGATTGTCTTCGACTAGTCATGCTACTTCCGGCACAACTGTTTAAATCTGCACTACTCGTGTGGGAGAGACCTCCATGTGATTGACGACAGAGCCGATGAGTACGTTTTTGCGGCACAGGCGGTTGGAGTTCACGATGGCTAATTTTAGGATGGAAAGTACATTCTTTAATACTCGCATCATTTTCTGCAGAAGCAATTCGCATTTCTGCAATGGCACGCTCTGACCTTTGCCGCCTCTGAATGAGATCTTGCTCACGAGATAAGGTTGCTGCATCACGAAGCTTTCGCTTTTCGTCAATGTCCCGAGACTTTTCGCAAAGTTGCGGTACAAACTTTGGGGTAGGATCTGGCATCACATGAGATTTTCGCATGGCGTGAGCGAACTTGCGCTGTGCCATAAGCCTTTGGCGAAACTCGTGTATGCGTTTGTTTGCATCGGTTTTTGGCATTAGGTTTTCGCGAAAACTGGCTGGGTCATGCTCTCCGACCTGAGCTGCGAACTCTAAAAAGCGAGCCTTCTGGAGGCTCCCACCTGATTTATGCGCAAACAAGTATGTAATCACATCGTTCAGGAAAACCTGGTCTGTGGTTGTGCGCACTGGGGATATACCTAGTAATTCTCCTATGAGTATTGTCGCTTGCTCGCGATTGAGTATGGAGGAATCAGCTAAGATAGTTGCGCTTTCAAAAGCTTCGCCAAGATCACGAACGATCCGTTTGGCAAAAACCTGTCTTGAACGACTGGAGGACTTTGGGGCTTCAGCAAGTCGCCTTTGCGCTGCTTCATTTGCTCGTAAACGTGCAGTTTTACGTTGTTGCAAAGTGAGAGCTTCTGCATGAAGACGATCAAAACGATTCATGTCTTGCGTATTCACGCTATCACTGTCAATTGATGAACCTGTTCCACAGCGTGAAAGCTCTTCAAGAGGCTTACTAATAAGCCGTGGCTTAAAGAGCGGCTGTCCCGTTTTCGCATCTGTTGTCCGAATGGTTTGATATTTGTCTCGTTTAGTTTCAAAGTGCTTCTTGCGCGACGCGTGGAGCCTTTCCATTGTCTTAGCTTGTTTCTCTGCACTCAGTGAGGTATTTTTTGTGGTGGGAGTAGAATTTTCACGAATTGCAACCCTTCTCATTTGCGAGATCTTTTCCTCGCGTTCAAGCTTATCCTGCTCCATACGCCTGAGGAAAGATTCCATCTTATCCTCTGGATTTGGTGAACACGTGCTTCTTGGAGCAAACACTGACTTTTGTTTCACGGCCCATTCTGACACGCTTCCAATAACAAGACTATCATCATCGCTAAAGTTACCGCTTTGAGGTGAAGGAGGTGGTGCCATTCTTGGGACAGGAATGTTGCTTCCAGAGAGTGGGGATGGCACTTCATCTGAATCTTTAGTCAGGAAAACATGTTCACTTGGTTTCACTGATAGCTTTTGCTTTTGACCTGCAAATGGCTCATGTTCTCTTTTCTGTGACCTACTGCTGTGAACAGTGACACCGTTCTGCTCTCCCTGTCTTCGTTTTTGCGCAATAGCTTCAATTTCAGCTTGCGCGCGGTTATTTAATAAACGAGTTGAACGCTGGATTACTCCACGTGACGTTAAACAACGTGTAAACTGGTCGAGCTGCAACATTAGTAGCTCTGCCACCTGATCTGGCGTAACTCCCGTGTATGCGCACATAGCGAGACGTCCAAGGCATTCCACAAATGTGTCAAACAATAATCCAGAGTGGTGAGCTCGTTCCATGGAGCCTCGATCAAGGCAAATTTCTACACATTGTAATACATCCATATTAGAAATAATTGATGGTACAAGCTTGCCCTCCATGGTAAGTTTCAAGAAACCATTCGAACCAACTCGTTGCACCCCGTCGCTTCCAATCGCACCATAATCTGCAAAAAGCTTCTTTACGCCCTGCAGAAATGTTTTGCCCTTGAGGACCTTGGCAACCTCTGTAAATGTAAATAGAACACGCGCATACTCTAGATCATTCTGGTCCTGCAAACTATCATTGCCTATCTCTGAGTTATAAATTGCCTCAAAGCTTGAAAGCTGGTCGGTGCCAGTATCCTTCATTGCGCTTGAGGCAACGCGTTCACAATGCGATTCGATCCCGAGAACCGGCAATCACAGCAAGCCTTTGTATTGTCTCCGCTTCAGATCTTCACCTTCGAAGGCTGCACCTTGGCACGGTGGCCGCCGCGTCCTCTGCGCGGAAATAGGATTTGCTCACTCAACACCAGAATTGGGTAAGGACGTCGCTGTTTGTGCACACAATACACTTGAAGACAAGTTAAAAGTCTCTGCGATGGTAGGTAGTAGAGGCTCAAGGTACCAGTTCTCAGTTTATATGATGACCGTCTACTTTTTTGATGAGAAGTATGCTACCACTCTAACAGCACAGTTGATTGTAGCAGTATCAGCAGCAGCAACAACCTTGGCAGACAACGTTGCTGTGTCAGGTAGTTGCTTAATGAATTCGTGGATCCTAGTTTCTGCTTTTGTCCAAATCAATTGACTGCACTAACCAGCAAACAAGTTACCTCTCTAATAGATAAAGGAGTATGTCAATCCTTCGGATTGCTGTGATTGCTTTTAGTTGCTTTTGCACTTTTAGGTTCACTCGCTGGCCAAACCGTCTCTCGCTGTGCCCAACTCCGTTTCATCCCTCACTCGCAGTTTTCGCTTCTACTACTTCCATCTGCTATAGTTTTCAATGCCCTTCGTTCTTCCTAAAGTCTCAAAGCTTTTTCGTGAGGCCACAGACTGCCTTCAAGAAATAAAAGAAACCCGAGCACGGTCATCGTTACTTTGTTCTGACGCACGTGCGCTCAACGGCTACTTTTGCCGAGAAGGAGAAGACATTGTTACCTAATACTGTGAGGTGTGCTAATGGATACTCACATAGGTCTGCATTAGTAGCTATTTGTAAGGTCGTGAGGGGAAGAGCATAAGAGTCCTAGTTAGTGATAACAATAGGCCTAGTCTTGCTTGAAAGCTGAAAGCAGGAAAAGAAGGAAAATAATAGTAGCTTTAAGATTGGAGACCGGAGACTTTTACTACCAGCATGGCCAATGATGAAAATGAGAGTTCGAGAAGCGAGGACATGATACATATACTGAATGGCGAACTTAGCCTGCGATTCCGTATGCGAGCTACTTATCAATGCTAGAACTGTAATTGGTTTGATTTATAAAGTTCACAAGTATCTATTTTGATTTATTGAATTATATGGCTTGAAAGATGAAGGCATGACTTCATGAAATTTGAGAATGTCGAATATTTATGGCAAATCTATTGCATAGTGAGAAAAGGCAAAAGTTTCACACAATGAAGAACGTGTCCATCTCTGTTTGGACAATAGAAATTAATATTGTTTCACTCAAAACTTGAAGAAAATTTCAAGATTGATGGTTTTGAACCCTCAATTAATTCTCTGATCTAGAAGTGTCAATATGCGCCACTCTAAAACGTTTCTATGTAATCAATTGGCCCTAATCATGGATAGCTCCCCGGCATACTTCTTTGATTCCTACTATTTGTTGCTCCGATTTATTCAATTTTGTTTTTTGGATCTTTTAGAGATTTTTTTAGATTTAAAAGCTGATCGAGAGCACTCAATACTCAATGAAGTCCTCTGCGGCTGTGAAGAAGCCCAGACAATTTGCGATTGTTGAGTAAACTATCACCACACAGCTTAGTTAGAGTGAAAAGAGACGTTCAATTGAAAGACAAGATAAAATAGAATGGTGGTAGTACGAACGGTGACTGCGTCTCTAACTCTGAGTCATGGCGATTGTGACGATGAGAAAATCTTGTCGCGAAAGGTTGAGACAGTCGCAACTTTTCTGGAGAAAGCTAAAACTGAACTACTGGCTAGCAATGCACACGTGGATGTCGTGCAGACATTGCGTTTGTCATGCAACCCGATCGAAGAGTACATTGATTTTGCTTCCCTGAGTCAGGATGAGGTTTTTGCTCAGCTAACTCGGCTTGGCACAATTTGTGCAAAACATGATGTGCAATTTGTCAACCTTGGTTTGCTCAAGGACTCCTGCTATTTCAACCTTATCCCAAGCATCCTCAAGCTGTCATCTAACTTGAATATATCAGCAAGTCTGGCGCAAGAAAACGAGGCTGCCTCAGTTCTACCTGACTATGACCGGGCCTTCAAGCTTGCTGGTGTAACGAAGGAGGTTGCCAAGATCGGAAGCAATGGTGAGGGTAGCTTCCGTTTTTGTGTGAGCTCCAATGTGCCTAGTGGTACCCCATTTTTCCCAGCTTCATATTTTTCTGCGAGTGATGTTATTTGTTTCTCAGTTGGTTTGGAGACCAGCAATCTGCTTAATGAAGCTTGGGATGCTGCTACAGCTTCCATGGGCGAGAATGAGAATGCCTTAGCATACAAGCTTTGTCGTGAGGAGCTCATGAATCGCATGGTTAGTATGCTTAAACCACTTGGAAGTGCCTGTCAAGAAATTGCTTGCTCAACTCAGGCAACGTTTTTGGGTGTGGACGCCTCTATGAATCCAAGTTTGTCAGATCCTGGTATTGGTCAAGCATTCCACACCATGTTGAGTCATGTTAATAATAACCCTAAGGCTAGCATGTTTGGAACGACAGGAACACTTTCACTCTGTTATTTGTTGACTCAGGCCATCCGCGATGCTGGCAAAGCTGCCAACGTTAACCTGTGTGGCTATTCTGGACTAATGCTGCCCCAAATGGAAGATAAGGGCCTTGCTGAGGCAGCGTCAGCAGGGCGTTTCACTGTGCAAGATCTGTTGTTGTTTTCTGCAGTATGTGGTGTTGGTGTTGATACCGTTCCGGTCCCCGGTGATGTTGGACAAGACAAAGTTGCCCTTCTGTTAATGGATCTATGGGCTCTATCGAGCAAGTGGTCAAAACCCTTATCCTGCCGGGTCCTTCCAGTTCAGGGGAAGCAAGCCGGTGAAATGACAACGTTTTCTAATCCATACCTCTGCAACTCCGTAGTTATGGGCCTTCCCTAAGTAATAATGTGAATTGAAAAAAAAATAGTTTGAACATTCTACCTTGATCGCTTGAGGCTTGCAAATATGTGCTAAGATTCACAAGGTCAAAAATTATCACCATGCATAGATAAATCCGATTTCTAAGAAAAGGCAAGTTTTAGGAAGGATGAGTTTTCACCTCCTGTCATATCTTAGACCAATCTGAGAATAGTCTTCGCCGATTCTACTTTCTCAAGATAGTCATAATAAGTTCACAAAGTACTTCATATGCTGGTTTTGTTGATCAGATTCTTGGTTATAACAATATCTATGTTGTTAAAAACCAAAACCTATCTGTTGGCAGACAATGCTGCTAATGATTATTGCCAGTCGAGAAGCAGCCTTTTGTTTGGAAGCCTGCGTTGTTTAGCGTGACATGATGCCCTTTCGTTCACTCAGAGCACCATAGAAGGTTCGCGTCGAAAGAGAGACAATGAGAACAATCGCAAAAACAGCGCTCAGCCAAAGAAGATACATGAGCAGAGTGACTGTCTGAGGACTTGACTCAGCGTGGAAGTTACGCGCAACTAGCGGTTTCGCGAGACGCCAGTAGACACCCGAGAGAAAACATACACCAACAAAGAAGCTTGGGGCATTGGAAAAGCCCCACCACTCAAACCGAGAGCAATGCCACCACAAAAGGCTGATAGCGAGACCTCCACTGGCAACTACAGCAGAAACGTTTGCAACTGTTGTGGCCCCGTAGAGAAGCGGGCCCATGATATTTGTTGTACTCACAAGAGGTTCCACTAATGCGAGGATGAGAATGAGTAGAGCAGTTCTGCAAATGACGATAAACTTTGGTATAGAAAACACACGATTGAAGAACTCCAGGATTGGTACATATGATTCAGTGAGGAGGGCAACAAATCCAAAAAGGACGCATACGAGGCTCAAATGCATTGTTACCAAAGACATGTGCACTGTGCCCCAAAGAAATGAAACTATTGAGGATCGCAATCTATGCAATTTTCCATTCCAATCAATCACCATCCGTCTTGATTGATTCTTTGACCGAGCCCGAGCATCTCGGCGTGTCTGCTCTGTGAATATTCTGCCTGAAGATTTACTAAAGGGGCCCCACTTACCACCCTTCGATCCAGGGTTTTCAAGATCTGCTACCCAGTGGCGAACCCTGAACTGGTATGGCTGATTGGCTTCAAGATTTTCAACGGTATGTTTGAGGAGTGTCCTGGGTTTGAATTCGACAAGACCCTTTTCTACGGCATACCATTCAGCTTTCTTGGCCTGTCCGGAGCGGCTATGCACGACGTGAACCTTTGCCATCTCTAGCTCATACTTGCATATTTCCGTGTAACAACCTGACAACGGTGCGTTCCACATGAGAGTGATGCTGCTTGCCGATGCGTCCCCAGCGAGATCAGGTGCAGTGGGCATATCCATATCTGGCGCCAGAATCGTCAGTGCGAGCCCCAAAAGCATCACCAGAACACCAAGGACCTCCATCACTCCCAATTTCGCACATATTCCTGCGGACTCTGTCGCAGAGACCCCCATAGTGCCTGAATCTTTGCACAAGAGACCCCAATCTCGTAAATTCTTATTGTTGAATAAGTTCGAGCTAACCAAAGCCAAGCAAGTGAGGCCAAAATATGAAAAGCCACAACCCGGAAACTGCCGCCGTTCTGCTCTGCGCCCGCTCAATCAGGGCAGGTAGAGTGGCAGGTAGGTTCTGGGCAGCCGCTCCGGCTCCAGCAACCCCAAGTGTGTCGCTGAAGTAAAGAGCGTCTCCCTACGCAGAGAGGCGTGGCTGCTCTTCAATCACGGTTTGGTGCTTGGCCATAATAGGCTCATGTGAGATCGATCTCAATTGAATCATCAATCAATGAATAGATCGAATAACGATGGATTTGTTTGCCTAATAGTGAATATTGAGACATACTTCATTTGCGTCCTCTATAGTCGATAGTATTGGGAACCCCATAATTCATTGTAACTTTTCATTCTCTATTCACAAACCATCATATGAATTGTTTTTATAAAATTGTTTTTAGGTCTTGGTCTGTTGTATTCAATGGTTTTGCGAGCAGAAATGGAATTGGACAAGGACGTGAGCGGCCTGTGTGTAGAGGATGTCGGAATCCGGCACAGGAGATGACTTCTCGCTGAGCGCAGGGGCTCTGGCGGCACTGCAGAGTGTCTTGGGCGAGGATGCTGGCGACAATGGCGACCTGGCAGCCATGCTCATGTTCCGTCGCAGGAACGACGACTCGGACTCGTCGTCTTCGGAGGACGAAGGCGAGGACGATGACGATGAAGAAGAAGAGGAACTGGAGAAGTTTGACCATGCAGCATATTACAGAAATCTTTTTCCTGAACGCTATGGTATTGAAGCTTCTGAAGGCTCAGATGCTGATGGAAATAATGGTCAGGATACCGACGCGGGACCTCGTGACCTCGTGGCACTCGTTACGCTTGAAGATGAGTACGTTCAGGATCTTCTGCTATCAGCATTCGAGTCTCGTCCACAGTGGCGCATTTCTACTTCAGTCCCTGAAGAAGAAGGCGAGGAGGTTCCATTTGACCTTCACTGGGGTGAGTATGAGCACTTGCAATGGTTCGGCAAACAGTTCTCAAGTGGAAAGTCTCTGGTGAGCTGCTACTATAACCGCAAGGGCCTCATCCGTAAGGGCCACCTTGGATACATCTTGGAGAAGTGGCGTACCAAGTACTCCGACCGCACCCCGATCGCGCCGAAGTCTTATATTCTTACTCTTGAGGCAAACGATGGCCATGAAGACTCAAAAGAAGCCTTTGATAAAGCTCTCGAAGCCGCTCTGGAGCGGTCTGGGTTTCCAGGGTTTGAAAATGCTTCTCAAAAGACTTGGATTCTTAAACCGAGTGTTACGAATCAAGCTAATGGAATTGCACTGGTAGACTCTCCTGATACCCTTCGGGAAGCCTTAGTGAAAGCAGATGAAATGCAGCGTGCTGGTGACTTTGTTCTTCAGTACTATTTGCCACCTCTACTGCTGGATGGGCGGAAGTTTCATCTCCGCGTATTTATGCTTCTTCATGGAAACCTTACAGCATACGTGTCTCCTGACTTTTTGGCGATTTTTTCTTTAGAACCCTACAGCAACGCTCCTATCGAGCACACTCGCGCACACTTGACAAACATTGCTCATCAGGAGGTTCTATCTGAGGAGGATCAACATCGTTGTATGCGACTGTTTGAGGAAACAATTCCTGACATGGTTACCTCAGGAGTTGCGAAGGATGAGACCGAGGCACGTGAGCGCTTTGAGGCCGTCCGTAACCGTGTCTACGACATGTGTGCAGAGGTTGTTGAGGCGACCTCATCTGAACTGACTTTCCAACCTCGCGCCAACTGCTTCGAACTCTTTGGTCTTGATTTCATGATTGACCCTAATTGGGGTGTTTGGTTGCTTGAGGCTAATGCTGAACCGGATCTTAGTAAGGCTGGTGAACGCCTGCAGCCTGTTATTGATGGTATTCTTCGTGATACTCTTTCCATTGTGGTTGACCGTGATCCTCGGTTTGCGCCGAGTGCCGACGCGATGGCAGAACCATCTCCTGTCAAGTTCCACAAGGTTTATGAGCGTGCCCCTCGCCCATTTTAGTTTGAAATATTCATATTTGCATATACATTTCCCGACTTTAACTTTTGATTTTTGGTCTTTAGGCCGTTATTTGCCTTTCTAATTACTTTGGCATGTCTCTCTTTTCAGCAGTACTACAATGGCATCTCAACATTTAGAGTTCTTTTCATATCCTCCCTTTAGCACTCCGCAGAAAGATATTAGAGAGACTAATATGGAAGGCATTCTATGGCTGTAGTAACTGTATTGACTTAGCATGACTAATTCTATAGCACAGAGGCCCAAATATGACGTATCTGGTATCTCTAATAATATTCCAATGATACTTTCTATTTTTCATTTGGTTGCGTTTTGAAAACAAAGTTCCGTTTGTGAATACTGCAACTTCAAGTTGAAAATTCAACCATGTCGCAGATAGCTCCAGTACTAGTCTAATTAGGTAGGATACCTCTAGTTCCAAGCCGGTTCCTTAGTTGTGCTGGTACTTGAGAAACGAAGAACTTGATTGAATAACAAGCATTATGAAAACGCGATTGTTGAACGAAGCACTGCTGCTGCGAGAAACCCTTTCGTCGATACAGAGGAATTTGAGAAGAGTTTAAGCGTCTCGTAACCTTTCTTCTAAAGAAGTCTGCTTGAGGCAAAACCCGATGCTCGCCCCGCTTGATGTCGATCGGTTCGGAACGGTCCCAGGAGATGACCACAACGTGGTTCAAGGATACCTGTTGAAACGCGGACTGAAATTTCAGACAATGCCGTGCTTTGGAACCATATACAAACGCAGGTTTGCTGTGATTCGAGGTAAGTTCTTGTACAGGTTCGCTTCTGAGAATCATAAGCGTCCCAAGGGTGTGCCTCTTGATCTGGAGGATTTCACTGTAGAACTGGCGGACTATGAAGTGGATGATGATGGCGAAGTCCTTCCATTTGCATTCAGGCTCATTTCAGTGCGTAAGACCTACTTGTTCTCTGCGGGCTCTGCAGGGGAGCGAGAGCAGTGGATTGGAGGCATTTCTGCAGCTCGACAACGCGCCATCAAGCAACGTCTCGGCCATGAGAATGTGGAGCCTTGGGAACAGCGCAACAATAGCCTTGGCCAAGCTTTGCAACGCCAACACAATCACATTGATGAGCTCCAGCGCCAAGAAAACCAAATGCAAGTTATGTATTAAGCTCGATGCAAGCGTTGCAAGTCTATCCCCCTTGGTAGTGCTACTTTAAAAAGAAGAATCAATTTGACTTATATCCAATGAAGGATGCTTCAGGAACGTATGCAAATAAATATTGTCTTACTTTACAATGAGATTAACGACAGAAAACGTTGCTGATATTTTACAGC
This sequence comes from Schizochytrium sp. TIO01, assembly GCA_004764695.1. NCBI lineage: Eukaryota > Bigyra > Thraustochytrida > Thraustochytriidae > Schizochytrium > Schizochytrium sp. TIO01. Next base: position 3,153,145 of record SMSO01000037.1, on the reverse strand, counting down.
CAGTGGTTCAACTGAAAGATATACTGAACAGTATGATTACGTTGAAACCCGCTGCAAGTTGCGCAGGAAGTCTTCTACAGAGTAGAAAGAGTTATTGAAATCTCGGCTAGTAGACACCCAATGAGCCACTAGATCATCAAGCTCGCACGGGGTCTGTAACGAGCCTAATCGAACAGGATGCACTGCAGGATCGCCATAAAGATCTGTCGGGAAGTCGTCATCTGCGCTGAGCCGACTTAGAGGGAGAGCTTCCCATTGCAAGCTTTGGCAGGTCTCAAGACGATCTTGCCGGAGCCACTCATCCCAATGCAAGAGCCATGTCTCGAAATCTTCACTTGTTATGTTCATAGCTGCTTCAGAAGCGTCTTCAAAGTTTACTTCTGCAAGCTGTTGCACGTAACGCGGGTAGAGCATGGCCGAGACAGTCACAGGTAGATTCAAGCGGTCACGCAGTGCAATTTCAAAGCCAAGATACACCTCCACCTCCTCTGAAAAACTATCTCCATGAATACGAGCTACAGTCTTCCTTGCATGGTCATGAACTATTTCTAGGCGCATAACTCGTAAACCCAGCTCTCGCAGAGCCTCCCTATCTCCCCGCGCGTGTGCAATCAAAGAGCCTAAGCTGAGTTGATTCAGCGCCCATGCCACTTGGTCCCCACAGGAGTCTACGCTGTTTGAAATTTGCAGCAAAATTTGCGGACGTGCAATTTCGTCACTAATAATGAGCTCAATAGCTTCTACGACTTGAAAAGCAAGCGTCGAGCGCAGATCTTCCAGCCTATATTCTTTGCATGTTCGTAACTTGTGCAGGAACTGTAAAAGTGAGTCACAGTAAGCTTCATCAACACAGGATTCAAGGTTTTCTACTATGTTTGGGTCGGTGTCCAGTCCAGCTTCTTGCACGAGTGATATCCAAAAATTGACAGCTTCCTCTAGAGTTTCAAATAAATCTAAGGTATCTCCACTCAAGAGAAATTGTAAAGCTGGATGCGCAAGACCTTGAAGACGTGTAATTTCATCATCTGTAATTCCGGTCCCACGCAGATGAACTGCGCCACGGCTTTCAAGCATCGAGATCGCCAAAGTAGTAACCCTAGGACAATTCTCAATAACAATATCTCCGTCGACACATACACCATCCGGCAGAGTGCAAAGTTCGTGACAGTTGTAAATACATAGGTTTCCTTGCACATGAAGATATGCTGGTAATTCTTGTAGAGCAGGTAAATTTATCAACACGACATTGCCTTCCACCTCTACAGCAGATGGTAAGGTTTGCAAAACTGGAAGTCCTTGAAGATGTAGATCATGGTAAAAGACCATATCAGGCATGGCAGTAAAGGAAGCACAGTTGATCACCGAGAGGCTCATAATGCTAAGATCCTCTGGAATCCCCCAAAGCGCAGGAAGCCTGATAAGTTCAAGTTTTGCCTGAACATGGAGTCTTGAGGGCAGGACCTCAAGGTCGGGCAAATTGCAAATACGAAGATTTCGCACCGAAAATCCATCGACCAGTACAGACGCCGCTTGCCAAATATACTCTATTCCGTCCTCGCTAGCAGAATCATTTACACCGTTGTCATCATCTGCATCGCAGGAGACGCCCACTGCAATATTGTCTTGAGGCGTTGGGTAACTAGTAACATTTCCAGCGCTGATGAGGCTGGAGTTGCCTTCCAGCGGACGATCTGCCTGCCGTGGATCTCCTCTGATACCCCGGCGGCGGAAAAGCCACATGCTGCTCCTAAGTCGCAATTCCAGTCCGGAGCTCCGATTAAGGAGTAACAGGACCTTCTAGGTTGTCGCGCTAAATTGCGTGCACGTGGATTAGTTCTGCTGCCTTAATTGACAAAAAAAGAGGGTATCTATCAACTACGCACCTAGGTAGGACTACTTACCTACTATTAAATCTACAAAATCAGGTCTCTTCTAATGATGAATGTAGTACTATTTGTAATTAAAAAAGAATTTTAGGAAAACAGGTAACCAAGGGAGCTTTGCAAGTCTTGAATTCGTTCATGAAGGAATGGAGCAAGCAGCTACTGTTGGTGCAAGGAAGTCATACAGATTCTCATTTTAAAGGTCAGGTGATCATCAAAGTCGGTAATAATCCTAATTCAGGAAGTAGCCTTTCTACTATCATAGTTTGGGGATAGACATTCTGATGAACGATGGAAACGCACGGCATTGAGGGCTGACACGCAAGCTTCAAAGATGTATTTTGTCGGAGAGCAAACACCAGATAGATTAATCAATCGCGACCTTCAACCTAGGATATTGAGCGAAGGAAAGCCCACTGTGTTACAAGCTTTTCACGAGCTAATCTAGAGTTTTGCTAATCTTCTGAGCACTGGGCTTACATAGCTTGATAGCCTGATGAAAGGGTTATATATTATGCGGATGCAAACTGAATCACGTTTATATGGCTGCCTTGTCCTCCATGTAGATATTTTGACTTCAACCAATATCCATGACGAAATCATCTGTGTCACGAAATGGCTCATGAGAGAAGGCGCTCTCAAATCTCATGATAAGAAATTCAAGGAAAAAAACATTTTTTTATTCTTTATTAATGTTCTCAAAAGGACTAACTACCAGTAAGGCACTGGTACGTAAAACATTGAGGTAATCGATCGCTCACATTCACAACATATCAATGAAGTATATCTCATATTATTCGTAGATTGGTTCCGCCTACATAGGCAAACAAATCCGAAATAGGTGGTCTCAGGTTTTGGAGAGAGGCTACCTCAGGCGGCGCGATGGACGGAAACGGGCCAGGTGGCAGTGGCAACGCAGGCCCTCGCGGCGCTACGCTATCGAAGCTTGCAATCCGCGGCATCCGCAGCTTTGGGCCGGAGCAGGAGCAGGTAATCCGCTTCGACAAACCTTTGACGGTGATCTCAGGCAACAATGGTGCAGGTAAAACGACGGTCCTTGAGTGCCTTAAGTTCGCGACCACAGGCCAGATGCCTCCGGGCGTAGCCAATGGACAAGGCTTTGTACATGACCCACAAATGGCAAACCTGACGGAGGTCAAGGCTGAGGTTAAGTTGGCTGTGAACACAAGAGCGGTAGAACGAAGATCATACTTCATATCGAGAAAGATGCAGCTGACGCAGAGAAAGACAAAGTTGGAATTCAAGCAGCTGGAGGGCTTACTCAAAATTAAGGACAGGAGGACTGGTAATGAAGAAACCATATCTGGAAGGTGCTCCGATCTGGACCGCATGGTGCCAATGTTCATGGGCGTTAGCTCGGCAATTCTGCAATCTGTCATTTTTTGCCACCAAGAAGACTCATCATGGCCGTTGCAGGAAAGCTCAGTGCTAAAGAAGAAGTTTGATGATATCTTTGACAGCACGCGTTACAGCAAAGCTCTTGATGAGGTTAAAAAACAGAAAAAGCGTCTCATGGATGTCTATAAAGACGCCGAAAAAAACACTGCCGTACTCCTGGTGCAGCGACAACAGGCGTCAAAGTACTCAGACGAACGAAATGAAGTTCTGGAGAAAGTAGACAATCTCGACAGCGATCTCGCTGCCGTCGGCGAAGAGCTGACTCGCGTCAGAGACGAACTGCAAGGTCTACAAGACAAGTTTGATAGAGCAGATCAAATTCAAAAACGACACACCCAGAACCTTGTGGCTCTAGACACCAAGAAACGTCAGTGTAAAGATCTTCGCGAGCGCATGAGAACGTTTGAGTTGAACCATGAGGACTACCAGGAAGAAGATGATCTGACATCTAAGCGCGAGGAGCTCAGAAACGAAGTTAAGAACCACCATAGCAGACTTTCGAAACTGAAAACCGAGAGCGAAAGTGCCACTCGAGCATTAAAGTCTGCAGAAAACAGTTTAAATGCCGCCAAGTATGAAGCTGCAAGGCTAGAAGAACAACAGAATCAGCATTCCAGAAGTGAGTCCAACCTTATGCATGAGCTTGATGTTGCTTTGGTCAAACAAGGTGCCATGGAACTTGCCACACGAGTTAGGTCTGCACTAGACTCCTCACGAGCAAACGCATCTGCTGGGGATACCAATCGTCGTTCTCTGATTGACGAGGCTATGAATTATCTTCGCTCACGAAACCAGGAAGTCAATGCTGATTTGGAACGACAGACAAATGCACTTGATTCACAGCGTGATGAGTTGCAGATCAAACTTGCCGAGGCTCGCTCTCAAGTCTCGAGTATCGAAACTGCGATTCGGAATCTTCGAATGGAGGAGTCCAATAAAGGTAATCAGTTGCAAGATATTCAGGATGAGCTGAATAAGCTCGATAGCAGCCATGTATCTTCCGGGACCCGTGTTGACCAACTCGATAACCAAATCGCTCAACAGAATGAATTAGTCAAAAGTCTAGAGGCTAATATGCAGAACGATGACCCGCGCACTGTTATTCGCGATATAGACAGTGCAATGTTGAACCTAACCAGTGACGCCCGCATCGCCGCAGATGAGATTGAACGACTTGAAGAACAACATGATCGCATTCAAGACTACCGCCGCATTATTTCCTCCGCACGCGACGAGCGTGGCCGACACCTCGATTTGGTTGACGACCTCAAGCGCCACATTCGTAGCACATTATGCTTTGAGGAAGAGATGCCCGAAGAGTCAAGTGCGGCGCTAAGCAAACTCGATCAAGATATTGCGTCTTCTGTTGATGACCAACACGAAAGCATTGCTAGTGCTACGCAATCCACTCAAGACCACGGCGAAAGTGTAATGGATTCTCTGAACCAGCATATTGAATCCATGGAGGTATCAATGGTGGAAAAGGAGCAGGAGATCCAAAAGGAGGAGCATAAGATTATTCAGCTTAAACAGGAGGCGAAATCTGCAGAATCACGCCTCGAAAATATTTCTACAGAATTGCAAAATTTAACAATGCCATCTCTTTCAGGTGCTGCTGAGGAGCTATACAATCAAGGCATCGAGCCGGATGAGATTCGGACGATCTTGAGCAAGCGTCTTCACGTGGCTCAAACATCATACTATGACTTCATGGCTGCCGGAGATTACTTGAATTCTGTGCTCGAAAACTTGGAGCGCAATGAGTCAGCCGGGGACTTTGCTTGCCCAGCTTGCTTGCGGAGCATCGACGATAACTGGGCTGAGGAGATTTCTGCTCATCGCAAAGAGGTTTTGCAGAAAAAGGCTCCTCAACTTGTATTTGATGGTATTAATGGTCATGTCACGCGGGATCTGAGCTGGAGATCACAAAAGTTCCCAGACCGCGCTCACCTGCACTTTCCTGCCAACCGAGATATGAAAGGTTTTGATCTTTTTCGTTGCATGCTCGTTCTGCAGCGAGAGCTATCTGCTGAAGATGGTGAAGGCTCAAGAAAGGCCCACCTTCTCAAGAACAAACAATCTGCCGAGCGTGAGCAAAGCGAATTTGAAAAGGCTTACCCTGTCATTCAACGGAAGAAGCAATTGGAGTCGCAGCGTGACGAGGAAACCGCAACTTTGCAAATTGCAAAGGATGGTTTAAGTGATTGCAATCAACTCCGGGAAAAACTTGAGGCCGAAAAGGATCGCGATCGTAGCCAGAAACTCGACCCGGCCGTAGCAGCTCGAACATCTTTGCAAAGTCTCTTGGACTCTTGTGGGTCTATCCTACGCCTGACAGCCCAGGCCAAAGATCTTGGACTTACAAGCGACGTGGCGGAACAGGCTGCTCGCACAACCGCGGGGCAATCTCCTCTTCAACAGGCAAGGTTGCGCAAGGAAACGATTGAGCTTGATATCGCCAATAAGCGTTCCGAGAAAGAACGCCTACAAGATGACTGGCAACGGAAACAGAGTCGTTTGCAGCGTGCTCAGGCACAGGTATCCGAGTTGCGCACACGTCGTGTGGAACTGCTTGAGCAGTCCCGTAAATCGGAGGAGCTTTCAACTCGCAGAAAGGCTATTCTTGATGAAAAGAAGGATCTTGTCGAGCGTATTTCCCGCGAAAACAAGAATAAAATGACACGCGCTGAGGAGGTCAGAAAGGAAGAAGCAGCTCTTGCCACACTCGAGGCGCAACGCAAGAAAGATCTCAAGGGTCTGGAGGCTGCCAAGGCTATTGTGGAGAGAACTTTGGCAAACTCACAAGCACTGCTTGCACAGATGGATCCGGAAAAGATTGAGGATACCCAGGCGAAGCTGCGTACGAACAAGGAGACTCAAGCCATCGCGCAAGAAGCTGTGAAAAGGGCAACTTGTCACCAACAGGATAAACTTGCTGAGATTGAGGAGCTCCAACGAGTCATTGCAGGTGTTGACAAGCTGAACCATGAGATTGATGAAATTTCGCGATACCACGAAGAGACCAAGAGCCTTCAGATCTTTAAGAACGAGCGTCACTCGCTGAAGCAAGAACTCATGGACATTCTGGGTGATGAGAACGCTTCTAAAGAGCAGAAAGAAGTTCTTGAAGAAAAGCGACGTAAACTCGAACGCCAAGAAGCAAGTATTGCGTCACGGCAAAGCGAGCTCGAACGCCAGGCACAAAACCTTGAGGCTCAATTACGTAGTCAGGAGTACAACAGGATTGAGGAGCGCTATCGAAAATCTTATATTGAGACTGAAACGACGAAGATGGCAGCTAGTGATCTCGACAAGTATTACAAGGCACTTGATGTTGCACTAATGCAATTCCACTCAATGAAGATTGAGGAGATTAATCGTCGTATTGCTGAGCTATGGGGCGTCATGTATCGTGGAGGTGATATTGATAGAATTGAAATTAAATCCGAGGGCAAGACCACTGCTAACCGCCGGTCATATAACTACCGTGTGGTCATGACTAAGGGTGACACACAATTGGATATGCGTGGACGCTGCTCTGCGGGTCAGCGTGTGATGGCGGCTTTGGTGATTCGCATGGCCCTTGCAGAGACTTTTAGTATTAATTGTGGTATCTTGAGTGTTGACGAACCCACGGTGAACTTGGACGAACCAAACAAAATTGGTCTGGCAAATGCGCTTGCTGAGGTGCTGAGACATCACCGCGGTTCACGTTTCTTCCAGCTTATTCTGATTACCCACGACCAAGACTTTGTTGATCGTATTGCCCAGCATGTACACAACCTCGACATGGAAGCTAATTACTATCAGGTGACGCGGCACATGAACGCTCGCACCAACAAATTTGTCTCTCGTATTGAGCAAATGTTCGTGGAGGATGATCAGTTTAGTGTTGCTAGCTAGGTATCTATCCATTTATCAGCCAAGACAGTATCTTTGCATATCTTAACCATACTTGAAATTATGTTTAAAAAACCAGTTATAATTGCTATGTTTTGATCAGCTCTATGTTTTGGCGAAATGTTATATATATTTTGCTAACTTCATGTCTATCGTTTCATATTATCATCTCGAAACAAGGATAAAGACTTTGAAGGATCAAGAACACTATAAATAGCGACGGTTTTTCATGGAAGGAATGTTGATATGTTTGCATGTTAAAAACTATAAACCAAAATAAACAAAGACTTGACCATTCGATTATTTAGTAATACAGGGGCCCTGAAATCCCTGTGTGGAAAGGCCTCCGTCAACATTGAGGATTTGGCCAGTCATGTACGAACTGGCTGGGAGGCAGAGAAAGGCCACAACGGCAGCAGGTTCCTCGGGCTCGGCAAGGCGTCCTAGAGGCGTCCAAGACTCCGCCTCGCGAACTTGTGTAGGGTCCTTCTTCACAGCATCTCGAAGAAGTGGCGTGTAGGTCATCCAAGGGCACACACAATTTACACGAACGCCACGGCGAGCCCATTCACACGAGAGAGTTCTTGTGAGCTGGACGATAGCTCCCTTAGTGAGCGCATAAATGCAACCTGTACCAGAAGATTGAACACCAGCGATGCTGGCCACGTTCACAACACTTGCCTTGCTCGAGCAGAGCGCTTTGGATAGCGCCTTGGTAAGTTCAAACGTACAAGTGATATTAAGGTTGATCATCAGGGAGTACTCCTCCTCGGTGCTATCCTCGATTGACTTGCGAACATTGGTACCAACATTGTTGACGAGAATATCAAGTTTTCCACCAAAGTCATTTTCGACAAGATCCACAATCTTGGAGCGCCCTTCTTTTGTACTAAGATCTGTGGAAAGTCCTAGAACGCGTCCCTCACCATAGGCAGCACTCAGCTCTTCCACGGCACGATTAACCTCTTCAACTTTTCTAGCTACTACCACAACCTTGCCAACACCTAAATGGAGCAATTGCTCTACACACGAACGGCCAATGCCCATCGAAGATCCCTATAAACGAAAATAGTCAATTCACAGGATTTGTCAGAAGCCCAGAGGTGAGTTTTCGTGTTGACATTATAGAAGAAGCGGGACATGCCAGATACCATCATCGTGACGTTCATATACTTCGCGTTAGTCTTTTTCGTATTCCATCATCAACGTTGGAGGTGTGATTTTCTGTGTCTCAGTTCCACTGCACTTACCGTGACCACCGCATTGGAGTCGGACGCCAGCGTCCACTGTTTCTTAATCGCCTCCATTTTATTGTTCCTTCTGATCGCTATCAATAGTTTTGGGTCTGCTGGCACGGTGACAGCGATGACCGTCCTCGACTTTACGAACTAAGGTATTGCATGAAGATCTCTGTGCTTCGATCTTCCCGCAAAGGTTTTTTCAGTCTTTTTACTCTCTAGTTTCTTCTTACTATTTTTTTGTTTATTTTGTTTTGTTTTAAAGTCTTTGTGATCACCACTTTTAATTTTACATTTAACAAAAAGATAATTGAATACTATTGTTACCAGCTTTAAGCTCTACTGCTACCCTATGGTAATATCTAGAACCGACTAGAAACGAGAATTGCTCGCTGTAAAGACAAACAAACTAAACAAACAAACAAATAAACAAACAAATAATCAAATAAACAAGCAAACGAGACAACAAGTCCACAAGACAAACAATACAATACAACAAGACACCGGAGACTTTTCACCATGCTCCAAGGCAGGGAACCTTTTATTTCATCAGTTTGGCACCATCTCCAGGGCTGGCTCTGCCTGACGAGTTAGTTACTGAGCTGACAATAAATGACGAACGAAGGAATGAAATCGCGATCTTCATCATCACCTTTCGTGGCGCTGTCACCGATGATAATCCGACATGGAAATATGGAAATGGAAACTTGATCGATCCTGCCGACCTTTGTGGTCTTTATTCTCATAGGTATGTATGTGCGTATGCATGTATGTATGTATGTATGTATGTATGTATGTATGTATGTATGTATGTATGTATGTATGTATGTATGTATGTATGTATGTATGTATGTAAAAAGCTTTCTTTTACCTATTCTGTTGTCGATCAGTCAGTAATCGAACAGCAGATCGCTCCAAAAGCACCCGCCGCACGAGTTTTCCAGCAATGCCACTCGTTACCACGGCCATGGTGGGTGGCCTTGGGCGATTATGCAGCGAGATGATGATGGAAGTCCCAGCACGAGCAAAGCTCTGCGTCTGGGAACGAAGGATACGGCAGGATATGGCTGATTCTGTAAATGGACACTTTGCGGAGCCGGAGGTTCTCATCCACAGCTCTTGACCTCATTCAACCCTTGTGCGAGGTAGGAAGGGAACCCTTTCAACACCATTGCACCGATTGCCTCCCAGAGCTCGGTGCCGAGCGCAAAGCCTCCGCTCCCGTTGCACAGAGCTGGCAGAAAGTAGCAAGCAAGCTGCTAGGTAGGAAGGTGCCGTCATCTTCACTGCGAGTGGGTGTCGAGGCTGAATTTGGCGTAGCTCTCATGCCGTTCATGGGACTTATCTTTTGTAAATTGCAATTTTGAGCAAGTCGAATACTTTCTCGTCGGAAATGCTGTAAACGCCATCTTTGGCCATTTAGACAGCTGCGAAAACCACCGATGCAGAAACTGCCCGCTATAAGGCCGCGAGACCGCACCCGGAGCAATTTGGCCCGCATATAGGGCGCTCTCAAGTCCCAACGAACCTCGCAATTCTCATGCAAGGGTTGTCTTCTTCAAGTTGATACCTGTGTCAAAGTTGACCTCAGCTCGTATCTGAGGAGAACAACTCAATCAAGCCTTGCGTCTGTTTAGGTACGCATCGAAGGAAAGGTCGAGAACCGGTGCGAGGGCTTTGATTAAGGATGAGGTTGCGTCGAATGATGTGAAACTAGGATAATGAGGGTGATAATGAAGAAGAAAGGATCATTTAAAAAATATCCAAGATCACCTATTGAAGGTGTAATTGCCTATAACATATTCATGGGGTGAGTGGTAGCAATTGCGCAGGGCTTTCATTAGCTCCAAAATTGGTTTACAAGGCGTATACTCAATTGTTGAGTGAGTAACGTAGTTTCGCTTTATTAGGCTATCCGCAGGTTGGGTAAGAGAGTTGCTTAGCAAGTATTGGCAAACACTAAAAGTATAGTTGAGAGATGTGACCTCTGATTCATGGACTTGTATTCTTTAAAGTGTTTAAAGTGGGGTCAGTATACATCATGTAACTCTCAAAAGACATTTGAGCTCCTCAGTTCTCCGAAAGGAAAGCAAACACTATTATCTCTGCACCGACGGGTGATGAATATAGTGTTTCCTTTTTCTCTATGTGAATCTAAAGATCTCTGTATGAAACAGAACATTCTATCCTCTAACAAAACAAAAATTTACACAGCTATACCTCGGATTCAAAACTCTCTACGAAATGTCTTAGCATGGATGTTAAAGCATACTCCAATAACACTAACTACATAATGCTTTGCTTATTCGTGTCAAATCTCGCCCTATTTGGCACAGTGGGAAAAACCCAACCAGCCAATAGAGCCCTTGAAAATAATTCTGACAAATTTGTTCCTTGGAAAGAGAGAGAGAGAGAGAAAGAGAGTCAGCCAAACAACTTCACTCGAATATTTCCACTCTTCGCTGAGTATACTTGGCAAGTTGTTAAGCTCATCTTAATCACATATTCTATCCTGATTTATTCAGGTCGACAGGAGGGTTGAGCCCCTGTGAAAATGCGAACTATAAAAACTTAAACCAATCTATTTTCTCTAAAACCAAAGTCAAATCAGTCTCCCTGCGTGTTCCCGTCCACTACGTCCAGGTCATCTCCTCTTCATTTACTCCAGCAATTTAGCCAATGATTGCTCATCTTGCCCAACTTTAGCAAACGCATGTTTCTCACTTGAAGGCTTATAATCGAGAATCCTTTATTCTATCGTTTCAATTATAAACCATGTCCCCCCATAATAGTCTACTAAACCTCAAATTCTTCGAGCTATGGAGTCCTCCTCCTCCTCCTCCGCGCGGGCCCACAGTGGTCTGCAGCAGCGTCGTACAGTAGGGCGTGTGAGCTCACCTGACGGTCTTATTGGTTCGCATGGCTCTGGTCGGCGGTTAGCTCGTTTCGATCTGCTGCCCAAAGTAGCTCATGACATCGAGGTCCGCACAAGCTCTGGTGGCGCTGTTTGGCTCTTGACAGCTGTTGCAGTTATTGTTATGGTGCTCGTTCAACTTGTTGGGGAGGCTCTGTCACGAGACTTCTCCGAGAAAATTGAAGTGGATACCACACTGCGCGAGCAGCTCCGCATTAACGTGAATGTGACTTTTCACGCTCTGGCATGCTCTCAGGTCGAGTTTATTGCTATGGATGCTACGGGCGAGCACCATCTAGACGTTGAGGCCTCTGTGAAGAAGCACGTTGTGGAGCGAGGCGTGCGTAGGAAACCTGATAGCGAATGTGGAGACTGCTTTGGGGCTGGCGACCTGGGCAGATGCTGCAACTCATGCGCAGAGCTTGTGGAGGCATACATTGAGAAGAACTGGGATGTGTACAACATTATGGCCAAAGCACCGCAGTGTGAACAAGAACGCAAAGATGGCGTTGATCCCACAAAACTTCTAGAAGGTCAGCATGCCCCGGAACATGGATGCAATGTGGAGGGGATATTCGAGGTAAATAAAGTTGCAGGCAACTTTCATGTAGCATTGGGCCATGGAAAGAGCGTTAATGGAAGACTTCTTCACCAGTTCTCGCCTGCTCAGCTACCATTTTTTAACACATCACATACGATTCACAAACTTTGGTTTGGGGCATCTCGACTACCGCAGGGAGCGGTAGACCCTCTTGCCGGCAAAGTGCAGATCGTCGATCCGCATATGGCACAGACTGCAGCATTTCAATACTTTATCGAGGTCGTACCAATGCTCTACAATGGCGACAGATACTTTCAATATACAGCTTCTGAACAGCTTACGCTTATTGGAGATAGCGAAGAGAAAATTGCAGAGCGGATTAAGCAAGAGGCCGAGCTGAGGCGCGAGATCGAAGAAGAGGAACAGCGTCGCGCAAAAGCCGAGGCGGAGGGCCATGGGTCAGATGAGCCCATTACGATTTCAGAGAAAAGACGCCTTGCACGGGCAGGCCTAGGCTCAGCGCTTGCTTCTCAAGGGACAACGATCTCACAGCTACCGGGTGTTTTCTTTGTGTACGATATTTCACCCTTCGCAATCGTTCGTAAAGATCGTGTTCTTACAGTGACGCAAGTGCTAGTTGATCTATTAGCAATTGTTGGTGGGACACTTGCATTTTCCAAATTTTTAGATGGATCTTTGGCTAAGGTCTTGTGTAAGCGCGTCTAGAAAGGAAAAGAAAAAAAAAAGAAAAAAAAAAGCTTAGTACCCTATGGCCACTGCCGCGGTTAATGCTCATATTGCATTTTAGCGCATGACCTCTACTATTTAGGAAAAGAGGTGAATAGTACCTTCATGAAAGTAATCGCCTTACACTCCATAATTAAAACAAATTTAACAATCTTTTTCATGTTCTTAGTATTGTACAACCATATCACTTTCCTTGTCTACTCCGCCTGTTCTCTATTGAGAGTGTGCTGGACGATTCTGAGCGTCTGCCAACTCTTTGCTTCTAATGCGATCTCGTTCTAATTTCATTACATCCACAAGCCGTGGTGGCTCTTGGCGCTCAATTAATGAAGCAATTTTTCGTCCACGAGGCGATTCTTTGAGAATTTCGTGGACAAAGCGACGCTGAAAACGTTCCCATATATGCTGCTGGTCTAGTAAATCGCTTAACTTGTCTTTGTGCGGGACTACAGGCAACAATTTAAGCAATTTACGAAACTTATTGCCATTGCGAAGTGTGAAGACGAGCGCATTACGAGCAATGTATAAAATCTCCACACATGTTTCTGCAACAACTGCATGGGGATGCATTCTTGTGTTGTTAGCATCAGCTAAAATGCTTCCCTCCGCGAGAATTCCTCCTGGGCCAACAGATCCCAGAGTATACTCGTAGAGCTCGTTCGTAGAACTTGTGACTTGATCATCCCCAGCAATCCGATGAAGATCCTCGAGCGATGGGTCTTCTCCATTGCGCTGAATAAGTTTGATGCGTCTACATCGTCCGACTTTTACGATTCCAAAATATTTTGTATCATCGACAGGGAAACCTTGTCTAAAAATCACACTCCCGCTGGCATATTGTGCAATGCGAACATTATATGCAAGTTGTGTAACCTCATCTTCTGATAAACCTGCAAAATGAGGTAGATCTTTAATAAATTGGGCAGGTTTAGATATAAGCTCCATCTCGTGACTCATAAAAGCATCTCTGTAGCTCACAGCATCAATACGCAACATCTCTGTATACTCTGCAGCAATTGCAGAAGCTTTGCGTTTTCCGAGAGCAACAGTACGTAGACCAAGACCACCAAACGATTGTCCGGCCCTCAAGACAGCAACTTCAGTAAAGGTGACCTGGTTCTTCCGTTTGGCGTGATGTTGCACAGACTGATTCAGCTCTGCGGCTCGAGCTTCCCCGAAGATTCGCGTTTCAAGATTTGCATGACGCACAGGACGGTCTTGGGTAGGCGGTGTTCCTCGACGTCCACTTTCTGGGGTTCCTCGAATGTTTCCCTGTCGCTTTTCGCCTTGAGATGATGTCCTAGGTCGGAATCCACGTTGCATTGCCAGAGAACCAGATTCCGAACTTGTACTTGCTCTTCGACTCACAGTGTTCGACGAAGAGGACCGCCTTCGCGTACCTCTTCGACTTCGATTTAATCGATCTGATGAGTCTTGATAACCCAGCGATAAGGATTCTGTATCCCTTACTTGAATAGAAACTTTACCTGCAAGAATAATGTAGAAATAGCTGCCCTCATCATTTTGATGAAATATTGCTTGGCCAGATGGACATACCTCGAGTTCTGCTGACTGCGCAATACGTATACGATCAGGGAGAGGTATATTATATTCGCTTATAGTTCGAATGTTCGCAAGCTCAAGGGCGATTTCCTGAATATCACGTGGCGATCGTTCTGCTGGGTGAGTAAGCAGGTTTTTGCGTAGCTTCGGATAGTCTTCAAACCAAGTCCCTTGTGTTCCATCAGTAACGCCTTTGCGCATGTGAAGAATGGCCAACGAGGCCTTTGCAATTTGCCGCACAAGATTCCAGCGCTTCTCAATTCGGTCTAATCGTAATTTCTCTTCAGCCTCTAAACGGTAGTTTCGCATAACAACAGCCATGCGTCCGACAAGACGTAGTTTGCGAATCACTCTTACACGCGCACTTTCTACGGGTGCTTCTTCAGTTTCAAGTTGCTCTTCTGACTGATTGCTTTCACGTTTCCCAGCTTGAGGAGAGTTGGACATCCCATTCGATGATCCTGAATGAAGCCGTCGTTGCGAACTCCGTTTCATTGTAGATCTTGCTGAGGATAACTTGAGGCGTCCTTGCATGCCGTCTGTTTCCCCTTCCGATTCATTTCCATCTTCATCACCTTCCTCATTTCTATCGGATCCAATCTGATTTACTCGAGGGGCGAGGGGATTAGTTCCTCGAAAGCTCATCATGTATGAGGACATGTTCTGATATGTTCTGTCTTTCTCTACAGAATCCTCCATAGTGACTAACGTTGTGTTTTTAGAGGCCATGTCTTGAAGAAATTTCGTACCTCCTGACTTGTGAAGAGCTTCGAGAAGCAGAGATGACCTTTTCTCAATGGTCAAGCGTCTAGTCTTCACTGGTGCTTGTGCTAGCTCATTTACAGCATCACGGATCAATGCTTCTGTACGTTGTCGTGTAATTCGAGGCTTCAGCAAATCATTTGTGGACGACCCACGTGATGCTTGATTCAAGGGTTTCTTGGCAGTTGGACCTATTCTGCTATGCTGAGTGTCAGTTACTGCAGAAGAATGCCTGTTGGTGCCTGTTTGATCTTTCGTTTCTTCGTTGTTTAATTTTTTCAAGGCTCTCTGATGAGCTGACTCTTCTCCTGCTACGGTATATCGTCGAGGGCCTTCCAACAAATTGGCCTTTTTTGAGGTTATACCTATTGAGTCTATAGTAGGCTGTGCAGGCACGAGGTACTGCTCCTTTGGCGAAGCATCAAAATCTGCTCGAAACAAGCTTCGTTTTGGCTTAGACGGTGCTCGTGGAACCGATACCTTTCCTTTGGGAGACGAATTTGCTAACTGAGGAACTTGATGTAATAAATTTCGTGTTGATGTACCAAGCTCACTTGGGTTTAGACTGGGTCGAGTGCCTCTTTTCTGTAGGTTTGGAGGTTGGTCGTGCCATGTCGTCACGAACGATCGTGGACGCCTCTGCATAGTTGTCAGACACTCCTCAGGTCGTGGAACAGGTAGAGGTGAATGACGTGGTCAAACCACCAAATGAAACCTCGCGTATAAAGCTACGAGAATCCGCACAGTGCAGCTACGCTCTTGTGCCTGTCATCTGATTAGTTTGCTCCTGCTTCAGCAATTCTGCCTGTAGTACACACTCCTCTGGTCATTTCTTAGGGGTTATGATTGGAGTAATTCCTTTTCTCATTATAGTAGTTGGCATATTCAAAGTTAAAGAAAGCCAATAGGATTATTTTCTTGTATACCCCCATCTTATTTCATAGAACGGATCTTCGAATTAGTCCATTGCCAAGGTGAGGATTGAAGACGAGGATAGCTACAGGGGCTCCATAGTTTAAAGCATACCTAACTTAGATTGTCTTTCATATAGAGGCCGTACCAAACAGAAAAAGGGAGATTTAGTTTAGATTTTATCAAATTAGATGCTGTGCTTCTGGAGGAAGTTAAAGGAGCGCACCCAGGCAGTGGTGATGGAGGACGGATCGTGCTTGGCGTCGTTCTCGCCATCGCCAATCTGGCCGAGCTCCTTCTTGCGAGCAACAGACTCAGGAAGACCTAAATAAGCGAAGACGTATAATTAAGTAAGGAGTCAGGGTTCAGAAAGTTTATTTGATTGTGCAAGTGTTAGTAAAGTTTAAACGGGTGATCTTTCATAAACTATAATGTTGCTCGAAAAAAACTTACTGTTCATGAAGGCGTGGCCACACTTCTCGTAACGGAAGAACTCGAACTCAACGCCAGACTTCTTAAGGGCCTCCTCGAATTTGTCCTGGGCCTCGGGATCCGAGAAGCCAGCCATGTTGTCACGAGAGCCGAAGTGGCAAGAGAGCGGGACCTTGCAGGTGCTCGGGTCCTGTTTTCCGTTTCATTGATTTTATCACCGCGGATGGGCAAATGAGCTCCTGCAACGTTAGATCACATAAACTACTTTCTTTGAAAATGAACCATGCAATTAACTTACCGCAAGCTCAAGAGGAGGGATTCCATAGAATGGGAGGCCGCAAGCAAAGAGAGGCTTTCCATCAGAGTCAGTGCAGTTGATGGATGCAGCAGTGGCAAGAGCACCACCCTATTTTACCAAAACAAATAATCAAAAACACCGTGAAAACGAGAGTGTTAGCTCAAGATCCGCACATATTCTTACATGGAAATCATGCACCCAAACAATATGAACAACATACCATGCAGAAGCCCATAACTCCAACGTTCTCGCAGCTCTCTTCGTCCTTAAGGTACTGAGCGACAATACCAATCTCCTTGACGGCCTGGGGAACTACGAAATCAAAATTTGTCAAATTGTTTTTACAAAAAAAAAAAAAAAAAACAATGGTTAGCAACTTTGTCACGTTCAATCTTGCACGAAAAAAGACACTTGAGGACACTATAATCCAGTAAAGCTCTAAAACTTACAGTCAAGGTTGCTCATCTTGTGGTGAGCCTCCTCAGCATCAAGAGTGGATTCACCCTTGTAAAGGTCCGGGAGGAGGACGGTGCAACCACGGTGGGCTACAACATGCTGGGCCTGGAGCTTGAGCTCCTCAGTGATACCCCACCATTCCTGTCAATATCACTCATCAGTAAGTCTTTCTGCCTCGATCAAATAGTCAAGCATAGTCTGCATTAGGCCAAAGAATGAACGCATCGCCAGCAGCAAAAGACGTGTAAAGTTATTATTAACTTACCTGGAGAAGCACAAGAGCACCCTTGGAGCTGGTGCCCTTGTAGATGTGCACCGGGATGCCAGACACGGTCTTCTCAATAGCCTGCATGGTTGCCATTTGCGTAGAGTAACTGTTGTGAGGAGTTTAATTTAGGTTTGTTAACCGTAAAAGTGATAGACCATCATGGTTGTTAGTCCTCAGAGTCCAATCAGACAGAATAGTCACCCTTAAACGTTGGTTCCTGTGATTTAGCTTATTAGCATATTTTGATGAATCGGTTCGTGCGTTGATATTCCCGATCAAGTGTTTTCAAGTACAATAGGATTTTCTGCATGGTAGGAGCTCTACCCATGCTAGTCCAATACCTGCATGCAATCGCACCCCATATTAGAGGAGAGAAGGACACATCATACTGGATATCCAATTCTCATTCTCCTATGTCCAAGCTCAAGCATGAGGCGCAGACCGTCCTTTCAATCGCCTCGATTTTCGCGGCCATCGTTCCTCCACTTAGACTGCTCCTGGCGGCGGTTCGTACGTGAGAATAAAAGTCTGCTGCAAGGGTCGTCGAACTTACCTGAGTTTTCGTGAGCGTTTTCGCTTGAGCAATCTCGAAGTTCTGGGACTGGTGCTACCTTGTCATACAATCTATCCTCTATTCTGCTTGCATGATAATACTGCGTGATAATCTTTATCTATATCTATCTTTATCCTTTTTTTCAAATTAAAGAAAGTAGATACAACCTTAGTAGGTACCACTATACTTCTAAGTATTTGCAGCAAGCCTATAGTAAATAGTAGTCAAATGTGCTACGTCTATGTGTATTTAGCAGGTATTACCCGCCTACTTACTACCTACTGGTAATCGATCTGAGTCTTATACTGCACAACGGATCAATGCGATTTAGCATTGGATGCGCATGGAGCCTGAAGGCATGTATTTGCGCGTAAAGCAAGTTAATTTTTACTTTGAGAACGCTCAATGATAAGTGACAGGTAGTAGCAGTGCGACCTTCGCTTGCTGCGGAGAAGAACTTTGTTCGACGTGGACCTTGAAAGGGGCGCGACGATCAGGTTAGAAACGAAATGGAGATTCCTGCTTATTCCATCCCTGTATGCCCACGCAAGAAATCGAAAGAGGCAAATGTGCTTGCAAGTGATTCAAATATTGCAAAAACTCTTCGAGTATTGAGAAAACAAAAACTTGCACTTCTTGTGAAACGAAGGCCAGACGAATTCCAAGCTCAAGGAGAACTTGGAGTTTTACTTACTGCAGATGGTCAGTATGATGTTGCAGTCCAACTACTTGAGCATGTGCTACACGAAAACAATTCATCAGTTCATTTATGGTCAACATTAGGTCTTGCACAATATATGCTTGGCAGTTTTGCGAAGGCATATTTCTCTTTGCAGAAGGCGGTGAGCTTGGCCCTTGCGCAAGGTGAACAGGCTGCTTCAGACTGCTATGCGCGGCTAGTTCGAGCAGCTATTTTGACAGGAGACTTTGAGGCCGCTCTTTATCAAGCGGAAGGTTACTTAGAAAATGTGAGGCCAAGCTATTACTCTCTCAGCAAAAACAACCAGCAAACTTCATCTGGAAAGGCTAAGAAGAGGTCCAAACAGAATGTAAGCTCATCAGTGTATGGTGACGTTGCAGACCTGCATATGATTTGTGTAAGTGTCCTTTTGAGTACTTTCGAGGCTATGCGAGCACTAAATCATTTAGAACGTATTTTTGATCTAATTCGGAAGGGGAAATGTGTCCAATATTCGCATGAAAACCTCTGGGTACTTGTGTCACGAGCATATTCAGTGATGGGTCGTGCGACTCTTTCAAGAAAAGCATTGGACATCGCGTGCTGTCAGAGAGACCCTGTAATTATATGGCAAGATTTAGCAGATTTACTACTAAGCCAAGAGAACTATTTAGGAGCTTTATTAGCGGCTGATCAAGGCTTGATTGTTTGCCCTATTTCTGGTTTCTTACTCAAAATTAAACAACAGTGCTTGGAAGCATTACAGCAAGCCCGGCTAAGTGAATTCAGTGAAGAGCTTGTGGAAACAAGAGCACTTCTAAAGAATGTTACTGAGCTTGAGGGCTTGCCAGATAGCGCCCGCAGTTCACTTTCAAAACGAGCAAACTTTGGGACAGCAACGGTATACTATATTCGAGCTGAGTTTGAGCTAAATGTTAAGAGCTCAGGACTCGGAGCTAATGATCATGAATCAAGGATAGGTAGCGCCAAAAGCCACTCTGATGCGGATACCGATAATGAGGATAATAGAAGTGAAAATGGAGAAAGCGAGAGCAATGAAGCTACATTAATCACCAACGACCAGAATCATTCTTCAACATCTTTACTGAATTCTACCATGCCAGAAAGTGAAGCCACCATGAGCTTCTTGGACATTCCGAAAAAGTCATTCTCTAGACGCATGACACGAAGTGAACAACAACGTTCAGTATTACGTCTTTATTCTTCACGAAAGTCTGTTGCACCAATTCAGAACGATATAGGTGATCAAGCATCTATTTATGATAATTTGGATAGAAGCGCAAGGTTACAAAGAGCGCGCTCTCAACGAAGAGCCATGAAACGACTTTCCACTGTCAAAACAAATTCTCTTTCTGATGTTCAGCAGCAGCAGCAACAACAACCCTTTCAACGAATGAGCTGGACAAACACTTTGACAGGTAGATCATCATTGCATGAAATCCGCGCCACAATCTCTCGTACCTCCAATGCACCTTTTGTAAAACAGCCCCTCGTGCATCAGCAATCCTGGCCTCGCAAGCTTGGTGAAACAGACAGTACTTCAGATGGGTCCCATGCTCATCTTCACACTCATCATAATAGTATAGGGGCAAATGAATCTCAATTATCAATGTTGTTGACAAATAATGAGCCATCTCTTCGGCACCAAACAACAAGTTTAACTGCAGATACTTCTATTTCAAGTGTTCACTTTAATAATACCGACAGACACTTGCTTTCACCAGGAAATCCAAATGACTTTGTTACAGGTGCACCAATGCCTGGTTTGCCCTTTCCGAAATCTACTGTTGAAGTGGATCACACGATTCTCGAAGAAGAAATATCGGAGCCAAGCTCTGAGGAAATATCTGATCATGCTCTGCCTAAGAATTCAAACTTTACGCCAAAAGATCTATTGGAGAACAAATCAGTATCTCTGAATAGCGGGAGTTCGAGTATCGGTAATTCAAACTTATCAAATGATGTGGAACTCAAAAGCGCTAGTATGATAGAATCTGCTAACGTCAATACGGACGGCCTCAAAGTGAATGAAGAAAGAGAATCTCACTCTGAGGAAGGTGGCGAAGGCGAACAAGGATTTGACGCCTTGCTAAGCTCTTCGCGGGGTTCTTCTCAAGGCTCAATGATAGCGCCACTGGATTTTTCTAGATTGGTACTCAATTCCCCTCCCCCAAATATAGAAGTATCTCCAGGTGAGTTATATAGTGGAGATGTTTCTCCATATGCAGACGATTTCGCTTCAACGGAAGAACTTCCTAAGTTACTCGATCATGGGAAACCCAGCACCAGTCTAGGGGAGGCGCAAGCATTGTCTGACGTTGAGTCAGCTGCAGACGAAGTTGCCTTTGGGCGATCTACCGATGGCCAAACGCATGTTAAAAAACCTGCATCTTCGGTGTCAATGGAATCTAGCAAAGACTCTGAGATTATAGAGGAACTGAGTGATCCCAGCAGTGATCATTCAGTAGACCAGCAAATTGAAGATGAAACTTCCGAAACTACAAGTATCTCAAGCGGCTCTGGCGATGCTAGCCCTCAGATGGGAGATAAGGGCTCGATTGATGAGATCATTGATCGCAACCGTTTGACCCAAGATGTAGACACAATACCTATTGGAGATCCAAATGCAAGGATTAGTTCAAATCAAAGTTCAACCTTTGACTATGTCGGTAGTCCGAACGTTTCCACAGCACATACAGAAAATATCAAGCTAAATGGTTCTGAGCATTCGTCTGTGATCCCTAAAGTCGTCTCATCAATGGGATTATCATCAATCGCTGAGAACCGACATCACAATGTCAAGAACGATTTAGAGCCAGAAGATGCATTGCCAGGAACAAAGAGTCATTTGCAAGGAGCAGCAGAATCAAAACAAAAGTATGACTCTCTATATAGAAAGTCAGACCCTATCGAGTCAGTGCGTGCTTTGATGGAATTTATCAATGCTGAGGATGATTTGGAGCGCGAGAGCAAACAAAGCATCCTGACTAATTATACGCAAAGACCTCGATCACCAGAAGTACAAAATTCACAAGCATTGGCCACTTTCAATAGTTCAAGTTCACGGGTTGTTGGGATCCAAGCTAGCTCAAAATCAGTGACTCCGATGGATTCGAGTGGCTTGGTAGCAAAGGGACGGGATACTATGCAGCACAATACAGATACTTCTAACGAAAAGAGATCTGATGTGCTCATCAAGACAGAGGTTTCTTCCGTAGGTAGTCATGGGTTGCTCAACCTCACTCATGAAGAAGTAGAAAAGAAACCCCAAAACACCGTTGAAGCGGCCGAAGCGTTACTCAACTTGCTTGCTAATGATTCCATGTCTGATGAAAGTTTAGATGAGCTATCTAGTACGGATTCTGCTTAATCTCAGAAACAAGTGTAGACACTGATTTGGATAGATTAGATCTTCGAGAAATATAGTTTCTTTATAGTTGCTCAAAATTTAAGAAATAGAGATGCTTTGAAGAAGCCATCAGAACATTCTACCAAAGATTAAAAGAGTATTTCCTGTTTCTGTGTGGAATTTGCGCACACATTTATTGAATTGAAATTATTTACCCGACATCTCTTTTTCTGGCTTGATTAAGGGATGAGCTATCTAAAGGCATTCTTCTTCTTTTCAAATGCGAACAAATAAGGAGTAAATGTTCAAACTTGTAACTTTGCATCGCTTTCAAGCATAACACATAACATGACTGATTCAAAAGCCTAGTATTTCATACAAGTTGTTTTGGTTGTGTTAGAAGACTGGCTCAATTTGGTAAAACTGTTATTGACCAAAAGATTCATAGGACATGCATTTTGGCTCAGAATCCCAGAATAAACTAGATGATAGTCTGAAGTTTTTGTATAGCTTTTATTCATACTGGCTTAAGAGAGAAGAATAGCTTAACAAAAGCAATTTTGCTCCTCAGCTTAACTCTTATAAATTAATTTCCTTGAATGAATGGTTGTTTGCTTTCGTTCCACCCTAGATAGCAGCAAACCCACGGTAACACAGCTAGTCAGGGGCAACTTTTAGTTCTAAGTTTGCATCGCCATCGCAAATATTAGCACTAGCACTATTTTGTTTGGAAACATCTAGCTTTTGTTTAGAATGGACCATCTTGAGTCAAGCCATGAGGTGATTTTCAAGAAAAACATGAGTTCAGGAATCGTGATTCCTTCAAAACTTGCGCGCATAAACAAGTGCTTTAATTCTTATTTTCAGTGTCTATCTCCAGAACAATCTCGCAATGACCCGGCCCAACAGAACTCAAATTATGCTGTGGAAAATGGACTTCCAGGTATGGCTCCTGAGACTAACATTATAAAACCTCACTCTTAGTATGTAGGTACCCTACTATGAATCATGGATATAAAAGCAGCTTGGACTGCCTTTTAGCTCACTTCTTCATAGATTCACACACTCTTTCAACTTTCTCGACCCTGCAACATAATATTCTGTACATTGTTACTTCTGTCAAATCCGAAATTTTAAGATCATCATAATGATTATGATAAAAAGTTGAAGGTTTACTTTAAGTACAGTGAAGCTGACAATGCACATAAAAAGTTTCTCTCCTATCAATACTGAGGTATGGAATGATGAATTTTCCTCAGTAATAAGATCCAGAGGTAAGAATTGAGGTGGGAATCGATAAATATTATAACTAGTGAAATTCGATAAGATATCCAGTTCTTATTAATTGCATACACACCGAACAGTTCAGGCAATCGCCTTTCCCTACTTTTTACGAGCCTCGACTTTCTGCTTTGCTCGAGCAAACACTATACTAGGGCTTGATCATTTCGTGCGAAAAACATATTATAATTTGATTTCACACGGCATGATTATGCAGGGTTTTCAATCCTAGGTCAAACCTCAAATGGAGAACCGAATACTTTGTCAATAATTTTTTGCCTTCAAAATTAATATTTTAAATTAAATGTATATATATATATATATGATATAGGCTATACCTATTTAAGAGAGATTCAAAATGCCGTTTCCTCGAAATGGAAACAATGAGACAAATTGCTCACTTCGGGTCGTCCCCGGCAAGCTGGCCTTAGCCTTTAACTGGCAGAATGGTGAAAGCTTGAAGATCACAATTTGAAAGGCTCAACCACCGTAGTCAGTTAGTTGGCAGCTTGGCCTGGGATAGAACAGAACGTGCGTGCCACCTCATTGGGTCGTCAACTTTCCATTAAGATCGTTCAGATAGAAACGAGTGTGGCGTCTCTTCATGCCCAAATCGTTGCACACAAGAGCAGCCTAACTAAAAACCCGAGCCCTACCTTGGCATCCAAAAGTCATGGGACCAGGAACTTAACTTGCAGCACACTCCTCGTTACAGGCTATACTATCGCTTCAGTAGTCAGTGTTGTACCTCAGCCCACTCTCAAATCATTTGATTAAACTTGACAATCAAAAGCAACTTCAAACTTCGTGTAATCGTAGGTACTGATAATAGACATTTATATTCACCTGTACATACACACCTTAGGAGTCCCTCTTTCTCTCTCTCCCTCTGTAAACGTGGCGTGCGCCAAGACCTAATACACTTGTTCTGGTAAGAAATTGGCTTTCCGTATCCTTGCAAAGTCTCATGTACAGCACTTGCATATTCCCGCCTATCCCTCGTTCATAGTTAACGGACAAAGGGAGGTGTGCACGTGCTGCGCTGAAGTGTGAGTCTCCGAGTATGTCTGTCTCTGCGTCTGTCTGCTTACCACTTTATAGAAGTTCAGGGTTCACTGCCGCCTGTATTCTTGAAGGCGATGAAGTTCACCTTTTGCCTTGGTCTGTCGTTGAGGACTCGTATTTGGATGTGCTCAGGCACAGCGAGGAGCTTGCTTGCTTGCTTGCTCGCTCTGCAACGAGGCGCGGTGGGGTCTCGCCTTTACAAACCGACTGAATCGGGCTCGTGGTCCTTCGACTTGTTATATTCTTTGCTCGGGTTGTTCTCTGCTCTTGCTACTACCACTTGTGCTGTTCACTGGGTGCAGCAATGGTTGGTATGCTTCAAATCACTGCCAGTGCTGCCACAGCTTGGCGCTACTGCTTACTACCCAGTGCTGTCGCGGCGCCTGATTCTGCAACGGGGTCCGTCATATTTCAGATGGTTGGTTGCCTTGCCATGTCCACTCTAAACCGGACCTCAGGCCCATTCATTGCCAAGCCATTGCCAGGTGCAGATTCCCATGTTCACGCTCGTGCAAGCAGCTCTAAAATCGAACAGCAGCAACTACTTTCCCACCGGTAGCACGTAACTAACTACCGAGCAGCTCAAAGCTTCGAGCACCACGGAAGGTGGTGATTCATAAAAGTTGACCTCGATCGCGACTCCTGGATGCAGAAGTTCTTGTGCCGGTGATGTCCACGCCTCGACGCTGATCATCGTTGGAGAATTGTGTAAATGCTTGTTCACGAGTATGGCGAGCGGGCTCCGTCGTGGTCCAGCGGAGGAAGCGAGCGAGAAGAGGCCTCGCTCGCATCTCCGGGCATCCACCTCTGCCGCCAGGCCCCCTGTTATGGCCTGCCTGAGTTATTCCTCCTTATCATCATCACTTTTCGCTGCTGAGCTGATTGGACTCACTCCGAGTCGTTCTTTTGCCATCCATCACCGTCCACAAACTCAAGATGGCTACACTTGAACAAGTCGAGTAAGTAAATAAGTGAGTGGATTGATGGATGTTTGTTTGTATGTATGTATGGATGCGTACCTATGGTACCTACCTATTATGGCAGAGCTCAGCTCGGTGGCTGCGAGTCTGATTGGGGATGGCCTTCGCTTTTCTGCACTGCTAGAGTTGCGATTCTCCATTGGGAAGCGATCGAAGTCTTGAAGGTTGCTCGCCTCATGTGCAGAGGCTTATCTTCAAGTCGTTCCTGTTCTCTTGTTGCTTGCTAATTCAACTGTTTGGTTTATTGACTGACTGATTATTTCAATTTGTTTGTTTTATTTATTTGTTTGTTTGTTTGTTTGTTTGTTTGTTTGTTTGTTTGTTTGTTTGTTTGTTTGTTTGTTTGTTTGTTTGTTTGTTTGTTTGTTTGTTTGTTTGTTTTCGTAAGTTGTGGACTTCTATGATGGATCCCTCTTTCGTCCGAGCCGGTCCCTCGCTGGCTGAATGATAATCCCATAATACACCCCACCTGTCCCTCGCTGGCTGCATGCACAAGAGCATGAATGGGGGCATGGGGTGACTCTTTGTGAAACACCCAGGAAAGCACCTTATGTGCACAGAAAGTAGTGTGCAGATATAAGTAAATGTAGGGAAGATAGCTGAGGCCACCAGGGCATTAAGGTGCAACTGTGCACGCGCGCCACCTCGTGGGAAGGGGCAAGGGTTTTGTTGCTGATTATGCGATAAAATGGGAAATCGTTCTTCACAAACAATCGGAGTACATACATAACACATTAGACCCCATCCACCGCTCCCTGCCCGCGCGAGTAGACGCGAGCGAGCGTCGAGCGGAGCGCTCTTGTACACAGAGGCCTTTGAGGTTCTTCTGTGGAAACTATATATCAGACTTGAGTGACCACAAGTGAGTTGACTCGTACCCTTTGCTTGATCGCTCGATCACCGATTGAGCTGGTTAATCACTCCTTCAACTCCACTCCAAATATTCTTTGGTTTGCTCCTGTTCGAGTTCTTATAACTTCACGCAACGACGCTCAACCCATAACAGCTGCGGTCTACTGTGCTAGATCACATCCCACTCCATTCATCCCAAACCTTGAAGAGTGGAAGTACTCGAAGTAGCTGTACCTCATCTTGGCTGCTACATCCACTTTCTGACTGATTCATTTTCTCCTTTTTATCATTAACTTGAAACGAGGAACTCACACAAAACAACAACTTCATCATGGCGCGAGATAGCGTCGCAAGGTCAAGTGCAAGGCGCAGTGCAACTCGTGTGAGCAGACGTGGTCGACCTGGAGCTGCTGGTGCTAAAGTCCTCGAGGATACTGGTGCCGATGTTTTTCGTAGTGATGAAATGCGTGTGGACGAGGATGAAGATGTTTCTGTTAAGAGGCGGGCTTCGTCAGCATCCCCGGTGATTCCAGTTTCTTTGAGCTCGCAAGGTTTACTAGAGGGTGTAATGGAGAGGCATGATCTTTTGCTATTTAATGATGTGTATCAGCCATTCAGACTGCGTGGCCATCGTATGGGTGTTGCCCCGGAGGATATGGCAAGGCTGACCAGAACACGTGCAAGCACAAAGCGACAAACTGAGGTAGATCGTATGCCGCTTTACACCTGTGCAGACCTTCTCGGCAGAGATAAGATTCTCAAGAGGCTGGCAAAACTTGTTTTTGAGCGCAACGAGTCACAGATTAAATTATACGGCCCGGAAGGATCTGGCAAAACATCGGTTGCCGTGGAATTTGTGGACCAGTACAAGGAGGAGTTCCCGGGTGGAATGGTATGGCTTAATGGAAGCTTTATGGTTTGGGATGTTCACCGGTTTTTGGTTGAGGACCTTCACCAACACGAACTTACTGACCAGCTTGCCCTGGATGATTTGCGTGAAAACCTTTGGCGCTATCTTTTTGAAAACGAAGAGCGATGGCTTTTGGTCATTGATGATGCCACTGAAGATGCCCTTGAATGGGTGCCACCTCCGCGTCTCTCAAATGGCAAAGGTGTCGTGCTCATCACCAGCAAAGCAAAGTCTGGTCGGGACGAAGCTTTGCGGGTAGAACTCCCACTGCTCAGTGCCAAATCTACAGAGGACCTCATGCGGCGTGCTGCAGGGAAGCGCACGCGTAATAGCATTGCTCGCACAGAAGGGATCCGCCGGGAGGACCGTGCTCTACTACAACTCAGTGACCAGGCCCACTTGTGCCGCAGTGTGTTAAGCATGCGGGTTGCTGGTTATCTTGTTCGCACATACGATATTACTTTTGAGGAGCTTTTGGAACGTTATGATACACTTGTCTCACAAACCATTATGCCTGACCTGAATGCTATCCTGAATCGATACAAGTTGAAAGGCCACCACACTGCCTTGCGAAACATTGGTGTGATTGACACGGCGGATTTTCTACGTGGACGCCCTTGGACGGCGTTGAAGAACTTATCTACCAAAGAAACTTACCAATTTGAAAAGATCCAGGAAAACCTTTTCCGCTCTCGAAACCGTCTGTCACTTAAGCTCTTGTGTAAAATTTGGCGCGACCTCCTGAAGGATCCCGAGGAGTCCCGTGGACGCCACTTTTGGGAAATGCTGCGCGTTTGCTCGTTTTTTAACGCAATGTACATTCCCGCTGAGCTTATCGTGGCTGAGATGGCCGCTCATGGATTCACCGAGACTCTCATGCCGCAATCTAGTATTGAGGATCTCATGTACCGCGCAAACGATGGAACAATTTGTGTCCATCCGACCTTGCTTGAAGCTGTACGGAGTATTCATGAGAAGAGCACGGAGTCAAATCGTTCTTGTGCTCGCCGTGTGTTAACATCTCTGCACGCATATTGTATGGAGAATGTTTTCCCTCTCCACCGTGGTGTCGCTGCAGCGGACCCCAATATGCTCCAAGCAGTCATGGCTATGCTCCCGCATTTGTTTATGGCGGTTGGCATGTGCCGTGAACTACTTGAAAACCAACTCAAAGAAGAAGTTTCTGGTGGTCTTCACGGGCCATCAGCGGAGGCTTCTCAGAGTCGTTGGAACCGTGTACGCTCATCTCGACGTGGACTGAGCCTATCTACCTCCAATGCTCGTTTCTCACGCCAGGGAGGCAGTATGGTTGAGGAAGCTGAGAACGACAACGATGAAGAAGAGGAGGAGCTCCCTGAAGACGATGCTATTCTTGAGCGCTCACAAAGTCGTGTAGGATCATCTCGTTCGAGCCAAAGCTCCACGCAGGACGACTTTCAGCTCATGCGCCTTTACCGTCGTCATTCTCTTTTCTCTGTTGCCTCTGGAGCGTCTTCTGTTGCAGCTCGTTCTCCTCGCAGTTCTCTGAGCGCCGGTAGTGTATCCGGATCAGGTAGCGACATGGCCAATGCTCCTGGCGACCTACCTTCTCCCAAGTCTCTTAGTGGCGCTTTTGCTCCTGGCGGCGCCGCGTCTCTGACTTCTCCAAAGCCGATCCTTCGCTCACTGACTCGTCGCTTCACGCACAAGTCCAAGCGCCATAGTAACGCAAGTCTTCTTCTTGCTGATCTTACCGCAATGCAAGCCTTTATGCTACTTCTCATTCCTCTGGGTGATTTCCGTTTGAAGCGTGCTCAATCCTTTGCACAAGAAGCTCTCAACGTATACCAGGCACTGAATGAGCGCTCGAGCGAGAGTGCTATGCACTACATTCTTGGGCACGTTCACTTTAAGTGCGGTCGTTTGACACAGGCTTCTGATCAGTGGATGGAGGCTGATGTTCTCTCGGCTGATGTCACGGCCAAGTCTTACGCCAAGGGCGCTCTGGCTCTGTCTCTTGCTGAGCAGGGCAACTTCCACCCGGCAATGTCCCTGCTTGGTGACGCACTTGGGCTCCTCGATGGAAATGATCTAGTTTCAGCACGTACGCTTGCAATTTCGGGATACGTGAATGGGATTGCTGGTAACCTCGAAGAGAGTCGGGCCGCTTTTAAGCAATCGTCACAAGCTCTTGAAGATGTGAGCCCGATGAGTCTGGTCAGTGCGGAGACGCATGGCCTGGTTGCTGTAGCAGCGTTGCAAACAGGCGATTCGAATGATGCGCTTTTCCATGCCGAAGAGGCGCTTATGGTGTTTACGAACGCCCAGACGCAAGGAGAGCATCACGTTGCTCGTGTATACATGAACCTTGGTGCCATTTACGAGGCACAACAAGAGTTTGGCCAGGCTGCTCAGTCGATTCGCTACAGCGTAGAGCACTCGGACAAGTTGTTTGAAACACTCGTACCTTCAGAAGTGAACATTGCGCGTGAGCGCGCCCTTGCAGATGCGCTCGCACGTGCGGGAAGACGCGATGAGGCTTCAGATATTCTTAACCAGGTCCGCAAAATGACACGAAACATGCGGACATGGTCCAACATGTACAAACAGTACACTTCAAGGCGCAAGTCTTCGCGTATGTCCTCTTCCACCTCTTCTACCTCTTCATGAACATATATAGTTTGTTTTTCTTAAAAACTCGTTGTCTTTTCTCATTATTTGTTTTTTATTCATTATTTCCCTTTGAAGGGCAAGAGCTCACCTTTTCCGTAGCAAGTGATCAGCTACTGAACTGTGTATGTGCTGATCGTCTTATGAGACGACTCTGCCTGTTCATGTAATCTTTAAGAAAGGGATCAGAACACGACAAAACTTGAACACACTTTT
This sequence comes from Schizochytrium sp. TIO01, assembly GCA_004764695.1. Classification (NCBI taxonomy): domain Eukaryota; class Bigyra; order Thraustochytrida; family Thraustochytriidae; genus Schizochytrium; species Schizochytrium sp. TIO01. The sequence goes on along the minus strand of SMSO01000037.1, from coordinate 3,123,257 downwards.
CAATTTTTCCTTTTAGCAGGAACGCAATCCTCCGTCGATCCAACTCTAGAACCTTCAATAAACAAAATCTGCAAGTTTGTTTTCATTATCAAGAAGATTGCATGTTAAAAGTAAAGATAGGGTTGTAAAATTTGAAGTTTTCGTTGCTTGGTTACATACTACAGAAGAAATATAAGTCGTCAAGGTCCAGTGACGGAGGCCCAAAATCTGAAGAACCCAGGTTCGCGTGTGGCGCAGATTGCGCCCACGCCTATGCGATAAGCGGTGGGTGGGAGGGAATCTCAACCATTCTAAGTGAAGATATTTCCCAAGAACGCAGGGGCCTTATCTTGGCGGCCCTCCTTCTTCGCCTTGTACTCATCACGGGACTCCAACTGTTTAAAGGAGCGCTTGGCTTCGCGCTTAGGTTTCTTTGCCCGACGGTCATCACCACTATCACCAGCATCGTGGTCTTCTTCACCAGCCTTTGACTTATGTTGAATGTGTCTCTCAATCGCTACCTTTTCAACGTAGCGTTCGTTCTGGCGCTTAGCGTGCGCAAGCTCAGCCCGAAGGCGAGCCTTCTTAGTGCGCCGTTCGTAAGCTTGTTTTTCAGTCAGGTGAGACCACTCGAATCCAGGTAAGTACTTAAGCATCCAAAGGGTGTCGTGGTGAAAGTTGCGTCTGTGTCCTCCAACCGGGACGTTGTTGAGAGAGTTTGCGACAGCCTTGGCAATCTTGCGGTCAGCAAATTCGATCCATCCCTCTGTATATTTGATCTTGCTGCTACCTCCTCCACGCGTGCGGCGCTTGCGAGCTCCCACATCTTCGGGTACCAAGTACAAATTCGTCACCTCACCATACTGGCTCAAAAGGTGCCGCACTTTGACAGGTTTCATAAACGCAGGGGGGTGAGCAATGTACACGACGCCTCGACGCTGACGCTTCCGTTTTGAGCCATCTTCGCGAGCTTCGAGCGCTCTCAGAACAGCTTCAGTAGGCTTGATGATGGACTTGCGTTCGGTTTTTGCGCCATCTTCCTCGCCTTCCTCGCCACTGTCAACATTTTCATCTCCATCTTCGACGAGATCTTCGTCATCGTCTTCGTCCTCGTCTTCTTCCTCTCCATTCTCTTCGTCTTCCTTCAGGTCCTCCTCGCTGCTTTCAACTTCTTGATTCTCATCTTGCTGGTCGTCCTGGCCATCTTCAGAAGCGGAGTCGAGCACTTCTTCCTCGCGGACCTCCTTCTCAACCTCTTTGCTCTTGCGTGCCATCCTTGCTGCACCGCCAATCGATGCTGCCGGCCACAACGAGCAAGCGAATCTCTGCCAGCCAAGGCCGCTTCTTGGTTTTGCCGCTCTTGTATATTCTTCTCTCACTCACTCACTCACTCACTCACTCACTCACTCACTCTCTTCATTTCCCATTTCTTCTCCACAATTCCAGAGTCCCAGCGCCAATCATCGCCAGGTCCTCCCGCGCACCCCGTGTGTACCCGCGCACCCCTTTCTCCCAGTGTGTACCCACTTGTGCGCCAAGCGCCTTCTCTCGAAGGAGGTCTCGGCGAGCGTGGCGGTGGGCGACTTGGAGATCGGCAACGTGCAGAGCGAGGCCTTGCTCGTGACAGGGTCGCTCCCCGGGGTAGCCAGGAGCCGCGCCTCTACGCCCTCGTCGCCGATTTGGACGTAGAGCGAGGGAGGTAGCGGATGGCGGTGACATGGGCGGGCGCTGACGCGATCCCGAGGAGCTGCCGCCGACAATCGTCCGAGTCGGTGCGAAGGCGGCAAAATATCAGATGATCAAACAAACAGCAAACAAACAAAGAGACAGACAAATGAATGAATGATTCAATCAATGATTCAATGAATCAATCAATGTCAATGATTCAATCTATGATTCAATGAATCAATCAATCAATCAATGATTCAATCTATGATTCAATGAATCAATCAATCAATCAATGTCAATGAATGAATGAATGAAGGAAGGAATGAATGGAGACATGATTGATTGAGCAGAGCTCGGATAGTTGATGAGATGATGGCGATGGAGATGGGATTTGTTTGAGGTGTTCATATTTCAAGAGAGTGAGTGAGTGAGTGAGTGAGGAAGCATTGTCGTCGCATCATCATTTATTGTAAGAAACTTGACTTGCTTGCTTTGATTGACTGATTGATTGATTGATTGAAGGCCGAACTGATGTGTCGATGGTTGAATAAAAGGAGGCCATGAGAAGCTTGATTGATGGTGATTCGACGATGATGATGTGCACTTCAGATTCTACTCAGGTGCTTGGTTGAGGTTTGCATATGAAGTTATAGTTGTTTGTTTATTTGATTATAAACCAGCGTCGAGTTGGAATGCGGACTCGCCACGATGGATGACGAGTCGAGCTTTTGTAAATAGAGGAACAGAAGGTAATTGCTGTCAACAAGGCAAGGGGAAGGGAAGGACTTAATGAAAGAATACTATGTTTTAACAAAATAAAAATAAAAATATTTAGTTTAAACAACAACAAAAACACGATGAAGAAACAAGAGGAACTTGCATAGAAGTGGAGAATCGAAAAGAAATGAAGTGCCAAAAGACTATTGAAAAGTCGATCTGGTGCTTACGCTGTCAGATTGAAATCTTTGGGGAGGAGGCCACATTATGATGCTGCTATAGGCAAGAGAGGTTTTCAAGTTCGGACAACGACAAAACGCTACTGCATATAAGGCACATCTTATACATCTTGTTGAAAAGAAAAAACCAGAACCTATAACCTTCGTCATAGACATTTGTTTGGATAGCTGTAGTACTTCATGACTTATAAAAATGAAAAGTAATGGAGTAAAAAGGAAAGAAAATGAGAAAGATGGAGATAAAAAATAATTTGTATATGTGGCATAAGAAAGTGATTACAAAATAGCGAATGCTGGATTTAAAGGTTCTCAAAGGTTAGGGATGGCAGAACATAAGCAGGTATAAGTTGCATGTTGAGAAGTAAAAACGTATCGACGCCTACGTGTTCATGACGAAGGCCTTCTTCCACGTATTCAGATATGATCTAAATACTGTTGCCATTGTTCCAAGCTTAGGTTCTTACACATGTGTAGAATAATCACCAGCGGAATCCTCAATCTGCCATCCATATTCATTAAGAAAATATCTTTCGAGAGAACGGTTCTCTCTCCAATTACCAAGTGATTGCGCTATCGATGGTCTCCCAAGTTAACTTTGTAATACGGCGCACTAGTAGAAGATCATACGTCCCGCTTACATACCAGCATCTTAGCCGTTTGCTCTTTCGCGTGTTAGGACTCGTTTTCCAAGTTGCGTATCCCGTCGTTGTGAAGAAGAAGGCGTGCCACGCTGTCAACACTTGCCGCAGGATCTTTATGAATCAAAGCTAAACTTGTCATCTCGACCAGTTCTCCCCAAGTCTCCTCGACGCTTACAAAATGCTTTATCTATTAATTTAGAAACTAAACAAAAGAAAACAAAAGAAAACAAAAGAAAACAAAAGAAAACAAAAGAAAACAAAAGAAATCATTCCTCTTTAAAACTTTAACTTTAACAATTACATTCACAACTTGTTCTATACTTTCAATAAGCGGTGCTTTTAATAGATACAATTATTATAATAAATAAATAGATAGATAGATAGATATCAATAAGAAAGAAAGAGAAAGAAAGAAGAAAGAACGAATGAGCGAACGAACGAACGAACGAAAGAAAGAAAGAAAGAAATGAATGAATGAATGAACAAATGCGGTGCTGTTGGATCGTTGGCGGGGTTCACTCGGACCTGCTCGGGCCTCGCTTTGTTCTGCTTCCTGAGCTGGATAAGTCCGACATTGACATCGCCATCACCGCCACGTTCACCTCCAACTACGCGCAGTGCTTGCTTGCCTTGCAAGTCCTGGACGCAGGCAGCAGCAGACGGGATGGGGTGCCTCTTCGAGGTGCTTTCGCAAGTCTCATCGCCATCTATATGTCCTGTCTTGGGGACCGAAGGCACTCCAGAGCTCGCAGCCGAGCTGTTCGTTTCAAGCTGTTCGCGTGCTCGTCTGCTTTTAGACTGCCAGAGGAGGCCTCGTCGTGCACTAGTCGGGATCAGTGCGCGGTTAGTTGAAGGTTTCCACCTTGGTGAAGGTTTTGATTGCTTCATCAACTTCTTTCACTTTCGAGCGATTTGGAGACGCATTCGTTGCTTCACCTAACAGAGCGACGACTCATTGTTTCGCAGCATTCTGCAAAAGTCGCCCTGATGATACCCTGTGCTCCAATGATTCCGTCTTCGCTCGTCGCCAATTGAGGATATCGCGAGACTTTCGAAACGCCTCTGATCATTCACGAAAGGCGCTCTGGACTTCTATTCCCGATCTTGAACCGAGCAGCATTATTCATTGATTGTATCATTTATTGATTTGTTGATTCGTTGATTTATTGATTCCGCAATAAGAAAGAAGGCCCACTTTTTATTTTAAACTAAAAACAAAAACAAGAATCGCCATTCTCCTTAAAGATTCCTTCTTTTCAAATCGAATCGACCTCTAGGGGCCACTACATAAACCGGTAACATCAGTACCCTCAGACAAAGCGTTTTAATTTAGATTAGATTAAAAAAAAAATAAAGTTCTTAACTTTAATTGATATTTTTTTTTGTTTGAAAGAAAGAAAGTGAATTAAAATCTAAAAGTAACAAATTCTTTTGAAAAGGGGAGAAAGAGACCGGGCGAGAAAAACCTCCGCGGAACTCACTTTAAATGAGAGAGGTTACTTTTGATTTACAGCGGCTACTAGGAGTCCGATAGGGCCAGTGGTAGGACTAGAGGGGTGAGAGGAAAACACAGGCAAGTGCGTTCTCTGGTTCCCGCCAGAGCTCCGAACTGTTCTTCGCTGACTCGAAGGAGGTTGAAGGAGGTTGAAGAAAGAAGTCAAAGCGGCTGGGTTGGTGGAGCGTGGATAGATTGAAGTAGAAGCGCGAGTAGAGTAGACTGACTGCGCCAGAGGCAAGTGAGAAACGTGAGCAAAGCTGACTTTATTGAGATGGGAAGGGCGTCCATCGACGCGACACCGACTATCACCTCAGAAGAAACTTATTGGTGGTGAGCGTGAAAGGTGAAGCATTCTGGTGCTGGGGGAAAGGGGAATCGAAGAGCTTTGCGCGGGGTTTCGGCGGAGACCACCGATCTGGGATACTGTTGGTTCTAGTTGATAGGTACAGTGCAATTGAAATGCCGAGACTTGAGGCTGACTTGATCTTTGGAGATAGATGCTGTCGCGATCTGCGACCTCGGCATGACTCGCGAGAGACATGTAGAGATCTTAATTATCTGTGATGTTCAATTATCGAAATGGCTGTGCCAATATATTCTCGACAGCGATAATACATATTCGGGGCTTCGAATCACATCATTTGACAAAATCTGCATCCTAGGATGGGACAGACGAGCAGCGATGAGAAGAAAACACAATGATGTCGTTGTAGTTCTTTGGAAAGATTTCAAATCTTGTTTCGCAGTTTTGAATAATGACAATAGAAACGCCCATGTCTTGATGTACACAATCCGCATTCAGGTTTACTGCTAAAGGGTAACTAGTGGCGTTTTCGCTTCTTCAGTAACCCTGCTTTGTAGGTCACGTCTGGTTCCCATGCGAAGGTGTTTAAAGAGCGTCATTTCGCATATACTGCAGATCCAATTTTCATTCTGTCTTTGACAGATATGGTCCTAAACAGTGATATATAATCATGATGTTGCAAAACTGAATTCTATAGCTCGTTTTTAGACCTTGATTCACACAAACGATTTTTCTGTCTGCGGGGACTCTCACAAGGGCCTAGAAAACAGATTCTCAATACGATTCACATGAGAACGCCTTTGGTTTCCCTGGGAACTCGTATAACCTAGAATGGGTCCCCATATTCTTTTTAGAATTTTATATTATATACATAGTCTCACACAGATTTCTTGTTTGTGAAGTCCCTCACAGCTGAAAAGGACAAATTGCATTCTTTGATTATAAAAGAGATAATCTAATTAAAAAATCTGTAGCATTAGTTTCCTAACATATACCTCTAGGATATTTTTTCTTACGAGGAAGCTGTTTTTCAAATTTGTGAAAGAATCCTGACTTACAGTGGGCTGCACTTCAGTGGAGACACACGAGGCCGGGCTTGGCACGCTATTCCTGCTACGAACGTCAAGATGGGGACATATTCTCTCAGTCCAAAGCAAGTTAAACCATTGTTTTATCATAGAGACAGCTGCGCCCCGCCACGAATAAAACAAAATCTTTGAAGAGTGATTGTGTTGATTGCGTACGTGGCATTCTTATAAACTAATGCTTCACTAGCATCCGCATCTCCATCAGTTATTGAAGGCGCAAAGGTGGCAAGAGTCCCATAGTTAGTTTTGGCTCTACGCAATATCGTGTGTGTGGGGGGGGGGTGATGCTTTCATAATAATACGGCCCTTGGCAACTAAGCAGTGCCGCTGGTGACGACTGGACCTTTAGGCAGGAACTCGTTGCATGCCTTTGAACGGTCTTTAAAAGTAAGTGCTATCCGCTTATCCGATAATGCGCGATCATAATTCTATTCATATATTGACGTTTAACTTTTACCTCCCCCGAATCCCTGAGTTGTATCGAAAGGGCTTGTACATGGGCTTGAACCAACTTGCGATCTACATAGCAGCGGCGCCAATTCAAAACATTCCTCGCCTCTAAAGTCGCTCAGAGGGGCCACAACTGATTAATCCGCTTCGTTATCTTGTCTAGGTCCTCGCGCTGACGATTCAATTAAAAACAAACTAAATCCTTTTCTTTAATGTATATGCATAAATAAAGAAATAAACTTGGGTCAAGCTAGAATAAGTAAAAAGGTACATCATCATAGCTAGCTAGTAGGTACCTTCCCACAAGAACTTTTAAATTGATTCACAGGCATCAATCGTAACGCTCCCACAAAAGCCCTGCGTCATCCTCAGTTGATTCTATCTAGAAGTAGGTTGCGCTATCTCATTTTCAAGAATTTATCAAAACCCTGTTGTTCCCTTGCTGGTTGCTACTCTCTACTGTGACAAATACATCAGCTAGGTCATCATCAAAAATCCAATCCGCAACCAACTTCGGCAGTAAGTGCAACGACGACGTCGGCATCTGCGACGGCCTTTGAGGGATCTTCGAGTGTCTTTTGGGTCTCTCGCTCACTCGACTCCTGCAATGCCCCGACCACAGAAAATTGGTGCCGCTCGCACAGAACGTTCTGTTCTTCTATCTCCCAGATCAATCTCGATGAACTCGTCGTGCAACCTGTACCCATTATTGATCGCAAGCAGCCCTGAAGCCGCTGGAGCAGCTCGAGGACCTGCATATATACGTCGATTTTCTTTAGCGGCTAAACGTCCCATCGCGCTTTATACAATCGTGGCATTGGCTGACCAAAGCCACGTAGAGATAAGATAAAATTATCGAGCGGAAAGAAGCCTTCTCTGCAGAGCGTTCTTAGCGTTCTCACTCTGCATACACTTTCTTCTTTTCAGCTAGTATTAATTATAATTAGTCCCAGAGCTGTGAATAACGCACACTACTAAAGTAAGAGAAGGGTCGAATGAGAATGAGATGCTCAGGGGCATAACATAATTGTCTTTGCGGTTTACTACAAGTTTACTCTGTCGGGGCGCCCGCCAAAGATTTGCCCGTTTTTGCCCCTTTCCGTGCGTTGCTATTTCGATTGATTGTTAATTTTTTTTCTTTGGATGAGTGTGCGACTGCTTCACATCTTTCGCCATTTGCCGGGTCGAGTGCACATGGGGCGTGAGGGCTAAAGAGCAAAGGCATACGCAGACAGCCGAGGCTTGACGTTGAACTCCATTCTTAAGACTCTCCAGCTTTAGCGAGCGAGTTTCACGGGCCTTGAGTGCCTGGAATCCGCAGGATTCTATCAAGATCACATCGATTCTTCGACGCAAATAATCCCATTCAAGTTATTTATGTATGTGTATATGCACATATTTTAATATTTTTATTTATTTACTTTATTTTAAAAATAAAATTAAATAAGATGATAAAATAGTAAGGGTTTCTCAAAGTGCACATTAACTTTTAATTATAACTATTTACTTTAATTTACCAAGAAGAATGAATTTCTCTCTCTCTCTATATCTGTATATGTACAGTTAACGAATATCTATCTGCGTTATCTCTCCGAGTCCTGGCAAAGATAACCAGGCCTCGACTTGAATTGAGACTCGCTGCCCGCCTAGCCAGCCGCTCTCTGCTCCGCCCTGCATCAGCGCCGGCCTGCCTGCCTTCCTCCGCGCCCTTTGCCGGTCTCGCGTGGCCTCCCTTCCCTCCGGAGCTCTCGAAGGGCGGCGTTGATGAGCTCATCTTCTTCGTCGCAGAATCCAGCGCTTGGCAAACCAATAGGCACCTTCTGTCTATCAGTCTATCATTCTAGCTAGCTAGCTAGCTAGCTAGCTGCGCGTCTCTTGGCGCTCCTTCGCTAGGCAGCGCGGCTGCGTCGGCGCTGAGGCCTCGAGGCCGCGCGAGAGCAGGCCGCAGAGGAGATCGTGGACCATCTCATCATTGCTGCTCCCGCAAACAAGTTCTTTCTTCGTGGCCTCTGGAGCTGTCCCAAAAGACTCCGCGACTGCCCCCTCGACACAGAGAGTGTGTCCCATCGGGCGTGGGCGCGTCACATGAATGAGAAGCAGCGACGCAGAGAGAGAGGGCACAAAAGAGGCGAGGAGGAGGCACAAAGAGAGAATGAGCGAAGGCTGTGATGTTGTTAATTGTTTGTTAAGAGGTGTCGAATAATTAAAGTGTTGGCGCTTTTATTTTACTGTTTATCAATGAAAACAAACGATGTTTAAAGGTTAATGGTTTTGTTGTTGTTGTTGTTGTTGTTGTTGTTGTTGTTGTTTTTCAATGTTAGTTTTCATTGAGAGGATGATTTTAGTTTATCGAACATGCCCAATGAAGCGATGTTGACCAATCGCTGTGTCTGTGAAATGTATAGAAGTTACGTGCTGTTACGTGGAAGGAAACGTAATGAAGGGAAGAGAGAAAGAAAGAAAGAAAGAAAGAAGAGCAAGCTTTGACGGGCTTTTTAGGACCTTCACAGTCACAACGATAAATGGAAAGAACATTTTATTTTTAGAAATAAGTTAAAATATTTAAAGAAGTCTTTCGAAGTGGTAAATAAGGTAGACGATAAATAAATAGTATAAATAGTTGGGAAAGCGTTGTTTATTAGAGTGAGATTGCTGCTTTAAAAAAGAGGGGTGAACTTTGAGAAGTAAATCGAACAGAGTTGATTGAGACTGGGACTTCTGAGCTTTCTGCGATTAGGAGAGCTTTTGAGCTGTCTACTTTAGGCTGAGCATGACTGGAAGAGGAGCGCTCCAAAAGGGCGCTTGGCGAGCTAATGTAATGACCGGTCCCGATTGGTTCTCGAAGCGCGTGGGTTTGAAGAATAATAGACGGCTTCGCCGGTTCTTCTCAGTTTTCTTTTGGCATCGCAGAAAGCCAATCTTGAAAGTTTCATTTTACGATTAAGGAAAGAAGGCCTTCAAACTTAAGTTTGTTTGTTTGTTTGTTTGTTTGTTTGTTTGTTTATTTTTTCATTTACTCTATCTAGAGTAAATTAAAAAAAAAAATGGTATAAATGTGTACACCCAAAGCAAGATCATTTGGTCACCGTCGCATTCCCTCGCCTCGTGAACAAGCAAATAAACCCGAGTCAGGCATTTTCAAAGAAGTTTGACCTATGGTCGAGAACTCCAAGCCCTGGGATTTCCGCTCCGATGCTTTGGCTAAATATTTTCGGCGGTGCGGCTCCGCATTGTAGGGCATTTTCGTGCCTTATTCTGACCTGCCATTCACAAGAATGCAAATGGGCAAATCGCACAGTGTTGCAGAGAGCCTATGCACTGCCTAGTGAAAAGTGTAAGGGTCCTCATTTCTTATTCAAAGCAATCGCTCGATTTTAAAAGTTTTGTCTATGATTGATATTATTATTATTTATTTATTTTTAAATATAAATATAAATTGCTTTAAAAAGAAACGTTTGAGTAATCATACTATCGAAAGTATCACTAGAAGCCAGTTTATTAGCTTAGCAGTATTTTTTTTTTTTTTTTAAATTAAGTTTTTATTATTGTTATTGTTATGGTTTTTGTTTTTCAAAGTTGTAAGTTTCTCACGAAAACTAAAACTAAAACTAAAAATTGTTGATTCATACATCGTCGTCGACGGAGCTGATCGATCCATCGCTCGCTCGTCAACTGCGGCAGAACCCAAACGCCAAACTCAGCTCAGCACTCTGCTCCCGCGAGTGCCGCAGCCCCCCCTCCTTGCTTTATCAGCAAACGACTAGCAGCAGCAGCAGCCGCCGCTAACTCTTCACTCTTCCTTCTTCGTTCGTGGACTCTTGAAGCTAAGTATCTTCTTCACCCCTCTAGCAAGATGATGAGCGACGCCTCGCACACGCTCCGCAACAGCGGCATCTCTCTCGAGTCGATCCTGACTCCCGCCACCGGCGAGCGCAAGACTAAGATCGTGTGCACGATCGGACCCTCCAGTTGGGACAAGGACATGCTCGTCAAGATGATTGACGCCGGCATGAACGTCTGCCGCCTCAACTTCTCCCACGGAGACCACGCCACGCACGCTAACACCCTCGCCAACATCCGCGCTGCCGCCGCTGAGCGCCCCGACCGCCAGGTCGCCGTGCTCCTCGACACCAAGGGCCCCGAGGTCCGCACGGGTTTCCTTGCCAACGGAGACCACGTTATGCTTCAGAAGGGTGCCCATGTCGAGATCACCACCGACTACGAGTTCAAGGGTGACGAGAAGAAGTTCGCATGCTCATACAAGGGCCTCTGCAAATCCGTCAAGGTCGGCGGCACCATCCTTGCTGCTGATGGATCCTTGACCATGAAGGTTGTCGAGGTTCTCGAGGACTCCATCATTGTCGAGATGCTCAACTCCGGCAAGCTCTCTGAGCGCAAGAACATGAACCTTCCCGGCGTGGAAGTCGACCTCCCCACTATTGGTGAGAAGGACGAGAACGATCTTGTGAACTTCGGCGTCGTGCACAACGTTGACTTTGTTGCGGCTTCCTTTGTTCAGCGTGCCTCTGACGTGCACAAGATCCGCGAGGTGCTCGGAGCTCGCGGACGTCACATTAAGATCATTTCCAAGATCGAGAACGAGGCTGGTCTCCAGAACTTTGACGAGATTCTTGAGGCATCCGACGGTATCATGGTTGCCCGCGGAGATCTCGGCATGGAGATTCGCTCCCAGGCCGTCTTCCTCGCCCAGAAGTACATGATCCGCCGCTGCAACGTCGTCGGTAAGCCCGTCATCACTGCCACACAGATGCTCGAGTCCATGATCAACGCACCGCGTCCCACTCGCGCTGAGTGCACTGATGTCGCCAACGCCGTCCTCGATGGCTCCGACGCTGTCATGCTCAGTGGTGAGTCTGCCGGTGGTGCCTACCCTCTTGAGGCTGTGACCATGATGGCCTCTATCTGCCGCGAGGCCGAGTCCGCTGTCAACCACTCCAAGCTCTACGATGCCACTCGCACTACAATTAGCCTCCTCCGCAACGGATGCCCGCTCGACACCCCCGAGGCTGTCGCGAGTTCTGCCGTGAAGACTGCCGTGGATATGTCCGCCAAGGTCATCGTTGTGCTCACTGAGACCGGTACCACCGCTCGTCTTGTTGCCAAGTACCGCCCCGTTGTGCCTATCCTTGTGCTCACTGCCGACCCCGAGGCGGCCCGCCAGTGTGAGGGACTTCTCCGTGGATGCCGCGCTCGCGTCATGGGCTCCATGATTGGAACGCACTCAATTCTTCTTCGCGCAGCTGAGATCTCGCACGAGTTCGGTTGGCTTCAGCCTGGCGAGCAGCTTGTTGCCGTGCACGGTATGCGCGATGCTGTGTCTGGACAGTCCAACATGATCAAGGTTCTCACCTTTGAGAAGCGCGAGGGAGATGCTGAGGACGACGAGGACCTCAAGGACCTCATCGAGTAAGCCGATTCTTTCTTGATAGGCAGATTTCTTTCGTAGAAATCTACTAACTTCTTGTCCTTCTCTTTCTACACACTGCTTTTGATTCTCAAATCCCCATCCAGGTTGGTCGAATCTTTCTACGAATCGGGCTGATGGTCTGGGAACTAAAACAACAAAACTCGAATCACATCGTGACATCTTTCTCACATCGGAAAGATCAATCACAATAGTAGAGATGAAGAATTCTTCATCTTCTAACATACACTCCGGGTATAATGTCGGTGGCATTGTAGCTGCTATATCTGGCTGTTGAAAAGAATGGGGTTGTTTATCACATCAGCATTCTACGACCCCAGTTATTGTAGCAGCCAGCTATCGCGGTGCCCTGTGCAGCTTGATGTTGTGTCTTCTGTTGCATTCTCTTTAGGAAACAGGAGGCATCTAATATGATAGTGCGAGGTTCCCAAAGAAGACTTCGAGCTTTGGCGGATTGTAAATTCAATTGACTTTGGTCCATTGTTCTTGCTCTTGTACCTTTCACGATCACCAAAACACTTTTTCAATAAATATCATAACGTAACGTATACACATCCTGATGATCCTTTATTATATTCTTTCAATTTACAATGCACTCTGTCCTGCTATCTAGCTCTTGTACTGGTGTTTGCTTCTTCTCGTGTAAGCTCGTACCTTCTTGTTCTATTCCTTCTGAGAAATGAAATGCACTTTCTTATACCTGCTTTGTGAAGACTCCATGCATTCCTCTAAAGAGCGTGTTTTATTTCTGATCCCTGTCCTGAATTGAAAATTGGGTCAAGCACAACACGAAACCAATATCTTCCGCAAAGACAGGAACGACGCTCTATCTATACTTTAAAACCAAGCAGGGAGACCTACCTTCTATGCAAAGGAGTATAAACGATCAATGATGCTTTGAGAAGACTAAGATCGTAATGCATCTAAATGCTTGTACTGTACAACTGCGGCATGAATGTAACATCCTTTCAATTTTTTAAAAATAATATTTTATATGCATTCAGGGACTTGGGTCATTTGTTCGAAAAACCGAATGTAATTAGGGTAACGATGAGCTTTTTGCATGCATACTCTACAGCAGAAACTCATTTTACTCATCCCTGTGGAAAAACTTATTCCTTCACGTAGCGGTCGCAATCGGCGAGCCATCACAGAGGCATTCTCAGTTGCCATGGGAGACACACAGCAATAGCAGAGTAGGGGTTTGTGAGTGCCGACGAATTCGCAGACAGAACCGACTTCAGTTCTTAAAGTAGAAGTATACACTGGGTCATACTTGTTCACCAAAACTACGGCCACCTTTTTAGCATCTTTGGTAGGGAAGCCATCGCGCATAGCAATTTCTTTGATTCCAGCAGGAGCAAATGCAATAGCACGATAGGTGTTAGAGGAGTTTGAGCTTGCAGTTCCATGAAATGAAAGGGCCATGAGCTGAGCCAGGGACGCACCAAGGCTATGTCCAGTAAATACCACGTCAAAGCCATCTTCCGCATCTCCTGCAGCAGCTAGCGCCTCCTCCGCAAACTCGTGAGCCCGTGCAACGTAGTCAAGCGTGTCCTTGGAAAAGGCCTCACATTCATCAGGAAGAGGATCATTCGGGGTAAACAGCAGAACATCAGCACACTCATCAGAAATTGACCTCGTGCCGCGATATGCCACGATGACACGCGAAGCAGATCCACGGTACGCCAGAGCATTCATTCCATCTGCAGGCGTGTGGTTGGCAATCAAAGCAAAGCCCTGGCCAATCGGATCTGCAAGGTCTCCGGAATATGCATTCTTAGTAGCATTGATCAAAGGTGCAATTGAATCATGAAGGTCCTCAATATCAGACTCGCCAGACGTGAGTGCCTCGCTCACAATCCTCCACGATGGTACGTATTCAAAAGCGTCAAAATCTCCCTCATTAACGGCATCCGCCGAACAGACGATGCTCAGAAGACCCAGGCTCCAGAGAATTGATGCCACGAAAACCCTCATCTTCAAGCAGCAGCAGGAGTAACCAGAGCGCCTCGACTTCTTCGCGCAGTGAGAACCTTATGAACTGTTGAAAGCAAACTGCAAAAAATAAAGTTCGAGTTCTGCTCCGCCAAATTCTTTTTAGTCTTGGGCAAAGATACATCGTGACGAATTCCTTTATCTTGATCACTAAGATAGCAACTCCTGGAAGGAATATTTTCTATTTGATAATTTCAAGTGGTTTTGGAGATATTTTCGTTGGAAAAATAAAATCCAACGAATTTGCAAGAGCGGTAATCGACTGATTAAAATCAAAAACCAAAGTGCTCGAACAGAAATTGTCAGTCAGCACTCTGGCGAGGCAGCCATGAGCGCCAAACGCGAGGATCCTGAAAGCAGTGATGACGATGAAGGACCCCTCCCGCTCCCACCCCCCACCAAACCTCCTCCTGTAGGATCGAACGGTAGTGCAGACGATGGAGATGGAGAGGACGAGGGCCCGCAACCAAAGCTGCCTGCAGAAAGCAATTCTGGGGAGAAGCAGAGCTCTTCGCAACAGGGAGAGAAACGATCGTTGCAAGGAACACAGTTGCCTGCTGGAAATTCAGATAACATCGAAGAGGTGCAGCTCAGTAGAAGTGCTGATGTTGATAACAAGAATGCTGGTGGTTCTCTTCGAGGCAAAAAGCGACGACGTGTTGCCAAAAACGTAGACCCAGCGCTAGAAAAGCTGTACTTAGATAGGCTTCCTTGTGCAGAGCTATACGAGAAAAGCTACATGCACAAAACGCAGGTCACGCATACTGCAGTCTCAATGTCATGCGCATTTATTATGACTGGTAGCGCAGACGGCCAAGTACGATTCTGGAAGATCATGCCAGGTAAGGTTGAGTTTGTGAAGACGTACCAAGCTCATGCGGCACCACTTACAGCTCTTTGTACCAGCCCTGATGGAAAAAGACTATGTAGCGCTGGTCTGGATAGGAATATAAAAGTGTTTGATGTGGAGGGTTTTGACATGATCAACATCATCACCCTTGATTTCGTCCCTGGACCTGCCGTGTGGCTTCGGAGTCATCCTCAAACGACAGGCTCAAGCCGCCAATTGATCGCGGCTGGTCACAAGGATTCAGGCGAAATCTCAATCTTTGATAACGAGGCTGCGGAAGGCGCGAAACCACTTGCTCAGATTAAACAGCATTTTGCACCCGTAACATGCATGTGTTATTTTCCTGAGCGCCACTGCGTCGTGAGCGTAGACGAAAAGGGGATGATTGAGTATTGGACGAACGGATCATCTGGAGATGTATCCGAATTTCGTTTTCCTGAGAAATCATCTTCAATTGCCCCTGGAACTGTGAAATTTTCACGAAAGATTGAAACTGATTTATTTCAGCTTTGCAAAAGCAAGACCTACGCTCTTGGTATTCACGCAGACCCACAAGGAAAATATTTTGTCTTGAGCTGTGCAAATGGGGAGGTTTCAGTGATACGGTTTGCCTCAGGAAAGCTAAAGCTGGTGTTACCTGATGCATTTTCCAAGGCCAGCCCTGATGCGGAGGGCATTGACCCTGTCGATATGGGTCGACGTCTTGCTATGGAGAAAAAGTACATTGATCAAGTGAGGGCAAAAGAAGCTCCGCCTTCTGTTGCCGTCTTTGATGAGTCAGGCCTCTTCATTGTTCTGCCAACGTTGGAGGGTATTAAGATCATCAATGTGGAGACAGGTGTGACAACGCGAGTTCTAGGGCGCCTCGAAAGCTCTGAGCGCTTCACTGCGCTTGCACTGTATCAAGGTTCTCCAGAACGTGATTATCAGATGCAACATGCCTTGCATGGTGCTGACAAATCCGCTCTGCAAAACAGAAGCCGTGTTCTTTCTGTAGAACCTGTTATTGTGTGTGCTGCGTTCAACAAGCAACGATTTTATCTATTCACTCGACGTGAGCCTGAAGGAGATGACGACGCGATCACAACTCACTCAAGCTCAGGACGCGATATATTCAACGAGAAACCCACAAACCTGTCGGGAGACGCGAACGTTCTAGAAAATATGGCAGGTGAGCAAAACCTTGTTACTCAGATTCTCCCTCGAGCTGCTACTCTTCACACCTCAATGGGTGATGTTGTGATTGAACTGTTTCCGGATGATGCACCTTTGACAGTCGAAAACTTTTCAACTCATGCTAAGCGTGGATACTATGACAACCTTACATTTCACCGTGTTATTCGCGACTTTATGATACAAGGTGGAGATCCCAAGGGCAACGGGACTGGTGGCGAGTCTATTTGGGGTGGAACCTTTTCAGACGAGATCAATACCAAAAGGCTTCGTCACGATCGTCCATTTACCCTATCTATGGCAAATGCAGGACCAAACACCAACGGTAGTCAATTCTTCATCACAACGAAGGAGACGCCATGGCTCGATGGAAAGCATACTATTTTTGGCCGTGTTGTGAGAGGTATGGAGGCTGTCAAACAGATTGAGCAGGTGAAGGTCGATGCCCATGATAAGCCTCTCATTCCGGTGAAAATTCAATCAATCTCAATCTCGCTTGCTCCTCCCTAAGAATTGTTCTAATTTTTCTTTTTTCCATTATTCGGATCTTTGTCCCAAAAATTACATGCTCTACGAAATTAACGCGTGAAGCAAAGAAAACTATAATGTACCTACGTCAAGCTTGATTCAAGAAGAATAGGCTCTTCTAAAGAAGAGTACATTTGGGCATTATTTAAATACAACAAATAAGAAGAAAAAGAAAAGCATGCACAAAGAAAAAGAGTAAATGCAGATAGTAAAATCATGTTCTTGGAGCTGTGAAGTGTTTGACTACCAAATTATCTTACTTTGCTGAAACAGAAAAGCTTACACCAGAGAAGTACTGAACTTCAGAACCACAAGCCGTCGATTTATACTCATCTTTGGACGGAATTATTCTATTATACGATAAGTCGTCTTTGTGAGTGCTGGCTATTAATACACGCGAATAAAAGCCAATTGAAGCCCTATACAAGTCAAGTCTAGCCACATGAATGTGCTCCCCTCCTTTCGGATGAATAAAACGCAAACTATGTTCTTTCTTGATTATTTATTAAATATTCCCTCTCTGAGTTGTCCAAGTGGATTGAAGTTAAATCAATGTGCGAACAAACTAATACATGATGCTTAATTCTGGTATTTGTGATGAGGCTTTGGCACTTGTCATTTGCCTGAGTAGTGCTTGCATACCTCTCGCAATTTAACCTTATCTGTCTTCTTTCTTGTTTGATCATGATCTGATTTCAGTAGGATTGCTTCATTTAAGAGTTTACTCTGTTGGGAAATCGTGTGGTGGAATGCAAATACAGCACAAAGGCTCAAAGCTTGGGGCTGAGATTTATAAATACATCTCTTGTTACTCTCACCAGTTAGGCAGTGTCTATTATTAACAGTCGTTACACTTTGAAAAACAACAGTAATTATAAACTTAAGAAAAACCAAAAGCTGCAAAATGTCGATGAAGATAGACTGATAGTGAAAAGAAACAATTATAATTGCTAGATTGATTTTGATTTATTAAAACACAACACGATGACATGGATAACAGGAACACGATATTCTATGGACGAGCAAATTTGCTTAGGCGGAGAGAAATCTTAGACTCACAGAGACCTATTCTATGGCGACTTCTGTTTCGGGCTCGCGAGTCTCGACTCAGACCTAATCACGTGCTTCTGCAAGATGTTCCAGATGATTCGCTTAGGGGAAGTTCCAGTGCGCGCTTTGGAGGAGTTCGAAATGATCTTGTTTTTATTGTTGGTGTTGGTTGAAGTATCGACGCGAAGCCCTGCTGGTGGCTTCGGGCCACGGTAGGAGTCTTCTGAAGAAGTTGATTTAGACTCTACGGATACATCGTCAAGACTACTGTATTGGCGAGGAAGATCGTTAACGTTCACCCAGTATTTGCTAGGGTTAACAGGACCTTGCATTTCAGGTGCCGTGGCTACAGGGCAATCAGAGCATACTTGGCTGTGGACCTCGGAAGGCATGACAAACCAGCGGAGGGGAGCAGACGGGCCCTGAAAGATCTGGGTCTGATCACTAAGTTGCTCTGCCTTTGCTTCTTCAGCAGCAGCATGAATTTGGGCAATGCTTTGTTCCAGCAGCTTGCTAAAGTCAGGCTTAGGGTATACATTGGAGGCAGATTTCTCGGTGTTGACTCCGGCGAATTTGTCTTTGTTATCACCACTTAGCAGGTTAGAATCTCTCAACCAGAGACGGGTGGGGTTTTCGGCAAAGCGGGTCTTGTGCTTCCACTCTCCAGTGCGTGTGTTATATCTGTACAAAGGCAGAAGCTTCCAGGCGTGGTCAGCGACTGCACGGACGGCATCGAGAATGTAGTTGACCTCGTCTTCAGTGGCGAAGTATGAGAGGCTCAGACGGGTAAAGCCGGGCTTGATAAATTCAGCAAGCTCACGGTTATCAACCATCTCAGTCTCGATAGCGTTCAGTGAGGAGTACGAGACGCCAAGTAGACGGCGAGTATAGATGCCAGCACACATGCAGCCGCCACGCGTTTGGATACCGAAAACATCATTCATGACAGCTGACACAAAGTTGTAGTGCAAGAGGCGGGATCCGTGGCGAATGACAAAAGCTACAATTGGAAGCCGCGCCTCATAACGCCACTCGGGGCCAAGCAGCATGATCTTTGGGTGTGAGCTAAGCTTGGCGGCGACAAGCGCACCAAGTTCACAATCCCGTTTCTTAATGGTATCGCATCCTACAGTTTGCTTAAGTTGAAAAGTGAGTCCTGCTCGAATGGCACCGACAACATCAGGAGTACCACCTTCCTCACGCTCGACAAGGTTCGAGAGGTAGCGATGGCCATCCTCGCGCACGAAAAAGACAGTTCCACCTCCAATGCTGCCAGCTCCAGGCATTGCGCATGCCAAAAGCTTCTGCTTGACGATGAGTACGCCAGGGGTGCTGATACCACCAACAAATTTGTGGACAGAGAGAAAGACTGCATCCTTGTAGGCCAGACCATGGTTGGGGTCATCCTTGGGAAGGTTCCGGGTTCATGTCAATCTGGGCATATGGGCCTGCAGCCGCGTAGTCCCAACATGCGAGGGCTCCGTGACGGTGAAGTACAGCAGAGACTCCATTGACGTCCTCAAGGATTCCAGTAACGTTTGATCCTGCAGAGAACGACCCAATAAGCAAGGGGCGGTCCTGGTACAGCTTGAGAAGCTGCGCAAGAGCATTCTGATCAACTCCACGTCCATCTTTACGCTCAGGGACATTGACAACCTCGGCGTTGGACTCGCGCCAGGGCAAGATGTTACTATGGTGCTCGAAAGGGCCAACAAAAACGACTGGGCGAGAAACCTCGATGCCGTCACTACTAGAGTTAAACTCAAGGCCCAGCAGAGTGGCAAACTTGTTTACTGCACCAGTGGCACCAGTACCTGTGAAGATGACAAGGTCAGTGTCTTTTTTGGCGTTGACTGCGTCTTGGATAATCTGACGACCTTCCTCACGGAAGAGTGTGCTTTGCAGTCCTGTAAGAGAGGATGTAGTGTGAGTGTTGGCGTAGAAAGGCACGACCTTGTTGCTCACGAATTCTTCAAGGGGTGCAAACCCGCGACCACTTGCAGTCCAGTCTGCGTAAACGACAGGTTTCTCTCCGAAAGGGGTCTGAGCAGGGAAGAAAGCGCCAACGACGCCCTCACGCAGGCGACGAAGAGCATCATTTTCCGGCTTGCTGATTTCTTCTGACTCGAAGGCGGGATCTACTTCCTCAAGAAGGACCTCGAGGTGGTCGTCATCCTCAATGTCATCAACAATGGTTGCCGCATCCTCTTCATGCTGAGCATCCTCTTTTTCCTCAAAGGCTGCCGAGAACTTCTCCAAGGCAAAATCTTCAAAGACAGGGCTCATCATGATGGCCTACTTACTTAAGATTCTATTCCGTTGCAAGCAGGAATTCAATTATACAAGTCAAAAAGAAGAGAACCAGGCCAGCCAGACCTTACGATCCAGTTACTTGCTTGTACGAGTCTTTTCCCCTCTCGTCTACCGACTCGAAGTAGACAAGTAGAAGTAGGAAAAGAGTTCTGTCTCGTGCACCCAATTCGGGTTTGCTTTCGCTCAGTCGCTCCTGGAGCTTGCAGTTTGCAAACGGAAGCAGTACCTCTTTTTGTTGTTGCTGTTGGGCTTGTTTTGCCAAAGAGCGCGCGTGCCGCAGACCAGGGAGGGGCACGTGGTTCCTACTTGGAGAACCTCTCTTACCCAATCCTTAGTTGAGTCTTACTCCCCCAGATGGAAGTGGTCCTGGGGATCTGTGCTTTGGCGCTTTTCAATAATGGAGAGCGTCGATGTCGAAGCCCTTACTCAAAAGAGAGCCCGCGAGATGCCAAGCTTGAGATTGCAAGCAGAGAGAGATGCCTCTTTTGCAGCCAGCTGGACCTGTCTACTAACGAGTGCGCTGCTAGCGGCGGCTGAACAAGCGAGCGAGTGAAGCCTCGAGGTTTGCTGCTCTTGGCGCCCTTACTGGCACTGCTACTGATACGCCTAGCGAGCGCCCGATTTGAAATCCGAGATCGATGAATCGATGTGCAGATTGTGCAAGCAAACGCAACAACAACAAGCTCAAGGTAGGTACGTACAGGCAGGCGAAGGGAATCCACGACAACGAGAGACTGCCGCGAGCTTCGAGTGCGCTGCTTCCTTGGAGGTATGGCGAGCTCAGTTGCTGGCTGGCTTGCTTGGCTGATTCCAGTTCGGGGTTTGCTCGCTCGGATCTCGAGGTGCTCCAGACCTGTTTAATTAAGTTTTGTGGTTCGTTTGAATTCTTTTCATTTTTCTTTTCTTCAAGTTCAAATGATTGAAGTTGAAAAGTATTGAAATTCAAAAGTATTGAATTTCGAAATTCAAAATTTAGTTGGAGCTTCTTATGGACGACTTCCTTTAATTTAACAAAAGTTTAAATTAAAAAGAAAAAGGGGGAATTCAGAAGCGTTTTTGGACCTTTCGCGTGAGGCCCGGGCGGTAGGAGTCCCTTAAGCGCACCTAATCCACAGCGATGCGAAGGAGAGACTGACTGAGAGAGAAAGATCGATTAATGTTCAGGAAAGGTTGTTTCCGAAGATGAAATTGAGTTTGGAACGAGCGACGAAGAAATGAATCGACGAATGGTCGATGGGATCTCAGTCTGATCTGCACAACCTGAGTTGTCTTCGTCTCGCCACTCAGAGCAAGTGAGTATGTGGCGGTTTGCGCTTTGGCTCTTTGGCCGACGACAGTGAAATTGAGTTTGTAAGTAAGTTCGTGGCCAGTTTCCAAGTTCATCTTGAGAGATTATTGGTTCGCCCCTTTTGCTCCTTCTGAATGAGCCTTCTTTCTTTCTTTCTTTCTTTCTTTCTTTCTTTCTTTCTTTCTTTCTTTCTTTCTTTCTTTCTTTCTTTCTTTCTTTCTTTCTTTTTGAAAGAGAAAACCTCTCTTAATCAGTTTTTAAATAAAGAAAAGAAAAGAAAAAGTTGTTTGTCTGAATGTTTGTTAGTTATCGCGAGCACGTGTGGAAAATTGAGCTCTTGGTTTGTCACATCTTATTCGTCTTCCCAGAGCTTGAAGCTGCTCGAGCTTGACACGAGCCTGAGCTCATCTCCTCAAGTCCCTTCGGCCTCAGCGCATTCCGTCGCTCGATATTATGCAACTTCAGCCCTGAGTGCCAACAGTAAGGCCCATCTTTAGGAGCGAATCCCATCCATCAACATCGTCCATCTTGCCTTGAAATGCAGTAGGTACCTACTAATTAGTACTACGTATGCTACTACCCCTTGCGAATGAGTGAACGAATGAATTGCACATCTTAGATTGAAGACAAACGAATGGATGAGTGAACCACTCCGAATAAACCAATTAAGCAACAGACGATGTAAGTGCTCTTTAAAAACACGCGTGCTTTCATGCAGAAGCTCCAGATTTCAAGAAAGTGGAACTCGCCGTGTGTACATACAGAATATTGCAATGCAGAATATTGCAATGCAGACTACCGCAATGCACAACAACATAATGCACAACAATGCAGTGCACAACAGTGCAACGCTTGAACGTCTCGCGATGGCAGCTTCTCTGCTGCAGCATGAGCAGCGTACAATTAGTGTGGTCCTGAAGAGTCCCTCGCTCGCCGGGATCGTGCCAATCTCTCAAGTCTCAAGTCTATGCATTTCGAGGGCAAGAAATCAGACTTCGGACACGTGCTGTGACTCAACTCACAGAGGCCCATTTATTTCAAGGTTGATAGATCAAAGTTGATAGACCAAAGTTGATAGACCAAAGTGACTTCTTCTTTTTACTTTGAAGATGTTTCCACAGTAAGTTTCCAAAGACCTCCGAATAGATAGATCAATGAAATGAATTGAATAATCGATTCACTGAAAGATCGACCCCCAAAAGGACACTTTTCTCGAGAACAGGTAGTCCTCCTCGGTTATAGTATACACTAGCGAGGCCCTACCACCTCCCTTCATCTATCCCAAATTTGCCAAAGAATGCTCAAACTAAGTGAAGAACAGTTGAAAGCCCAATCAATGCATAGCCAGCGACGCACGCGACCTCTTCCCAGCTCGCTATTTGGTATCGAAGATGAACCTGAGGGCCTCTTTGAGCCGTCCATTGCGGAGATCGTCGTGCCGTTTTCATTATGGGCGGCCTGATTGCTCCACACCCATTCGCAAGAAAGAACCTGAAGGCTTCTGAGAAATCCATCGAACCAAGCGATTACGGAATCGACTGCGATTATGGAATCGACTGCGATGAAGACTCACTCACTCGTTTGTCTGCCCGGAACTTCCTCTTCTTTACTCACTTGCTGGAGCTCTAAAGTATCGCGAGCTTAAGCGTGGAGACTAAACAAAGCCAACCTCAGTTTGGCCAATCTCTCTGTCATGACGACGAATGAACAGTAAACGATCTCATTTGACGTTGTCGCATTTTTAACTTTTCACTCTAATGGGAAATAATAAATAAGTTAAAATAATATTCAAAATACTAAAGTGGCGATGATGGTTAGTTTTGCAAAGAGCAACAGCTGCAAAACAAGTCCTGGGTAGCCTCATCAATAGGCCATTCCATACCCACAGCATAGCCTAGCTTCATAGTCACAACCGATTCAACTGTTAAGAAGTACCTATTTATAAACTAAAAATCAATTCTCTATTTTATTTTTAGGTTTATTATTTTTTTGTATTCCAACTCGATTGATACGTACATACGTTGGAAAGTAGTTCTGTGGTTTGAAGACATCGAAGCTCCAAACTTCGTCTCTAATCGATTGATTGATTAGTTGATGGAGGGATGAGCTGATAATGGTTGTAGCTGCTGGCGTGTCTGTCAAAGTGCTTTAGTAAGTTGCAGTGCGCTATGTTCTTGAGGCGTCCCGGTTGTGCTTTTTAGGATTCGATGGCTTTTCTAAAGTGAGAGGTGAAGAGGGACCTTCGCAAAGCGGTTCTTAAGCAGATCAAACTATATATATATAAATGGTTACTCTTACCCAGAACCTAAAGACTACTACTATAGATAGCTGGGTAGTAGTACCAGTTGAAGTGTGTCCTAAGTACCTTCTAGCTACTGCTAGCTTACCTGCTGCGTTGATGAGGAGCTCCGGCACTTATAGAATCTTGAAAAGCAATGCGTGCGTTCTCTCTCTCTTCATGCAAACTCGCGCTTTCGAAGGATTAGGGTCCTGAAGAGTTAGGTCTTAGTTGATTGTTTACGCCGTCTCGCTGGGAGAAATGATGGCTCTCAGGCCAAAGTCTTTGTGCATGGCAGGAACAGAGAGCATAAATGAATAGAAAGGCGGCTTTCCCATCCACCTTCTTTCTGCTTTCTTCTTTCTTCTTTCTTCTTTCTTCTTTCTTCTTTCTTCTTTCTGCTTATATAGGTGGATAGCTAGTTAGTTGCTAGCACATTGTAGTCGATGAGTGAGCGAATAGGAGGTCGAAGGGACTTGACTTCCTGATTTCACCACTTTTGGCCTCCACGTTGAGTGCAAAAGTGGTTTTGCGGAGGGCTTTAAAGTGAGGCGACTGCTGAGCACCTGAATATGGAGTGGTGCGTTGACGCTTTTCTATGAAGAGCGATACCGCGGAAGGTTTCAAGAAGGTACGTTCCTTCTTTCCTCGATTCTTTGTCCTCAAGTGTTTTCTAGTTTCTTATTTTTATTCTTTCATTTATTTAGCTATTTAGTTATTTAGTTATTTCCTTACTAGTACTTAAAATTGGTAAATTAGAAAAAAAAGAAAAGAAAAAAAAATTCACCAAAACAGAAGAAAAAGAAAATAGAAGTAACAGTAAACAGCGAATTCTATTACTTGAGGGACTTGATTAACAGGTCCTCGCTGTTAAGTTCAACCCCTCTAGAAGTGGCATAGGCCTAGCTAGCGACTGCACGCTCTTAGTTTCCCCCATTGCATCGTTCAATCAATGGCACGCGAACATGTTTAGCAGTCTGTTTATCTTTATTGTTTGTTTGTTCTTATTGTTTGTTCATCTGCTTGGCAGCTAGCTCCTGAGTCATCCCAGGTTTCGCTTTGGCAGGAGCTCAAGTGCCTCTGCGAAATCATTCACTCCAAGCGCATCGACGATTCGTCATAAAGCTCGACGATCAAGAGATCTTGGCAGTTGAAGAGCTCAAGTTTGCTGCTCCGGGTCATTCGGGTACAATTTGGTCTGCGAGAACTACGTTGTTGTTGTTGATTCCAGCCATCCACGCGTAAGTAAGCAAGCACTGCTGAGACTTGGAGGGATCGAAGTGGCTGTGCCGTGCGAAATGGAAAGCACTGCGATGGAGTTTAACGGCACCTCGAAAATGGACTTGATGGAGGGAGGCAGCGGAGACTACAAAAGAAAGAGCTCGGCTGGCGGAACTTGCAGCAGTTATAGTCAGTAGAGGAGCAGAGCGTTGAAGAGGCGAAGATTTGAGGCGATCAAAGCCAGGAATCTAAAGATCGCTCAGATTTACCGACGTTGCTACGAGTTTTAATTGCGCGATTTAGGTGCGTTGGTCGCTGCAGTCGATCTCGCTCGTCATCATCGGACAACGAATTCCGTTCAACCGCATGCTAATAAATGATTGATTCATTGATTCATTGATTCATTCATTGATTGATTGTTTGATTGTTTGATTGTTTGATTGATTGATTGAATGAATGAATGGATGAGTGAATGAGTGAATGATGCCGGATATGGATCACAATTAGGCTGCCAATAGTTATGGGCACGCGCAGGAACTGCCACGAGGCGTGTATCGCGGTTAACCATGATATGCATGCGACTGTTACGAAGCCACAATCTTGTCTACAGTTTAGACCATCGAAAGGAGTTAGCGATGTTTTGGAGATAGCTGTTCAGCTCTGCGGAAGCCACGACTTCTTTTGGATTTTTGGCCAACGCACATGACGCTCTAAACCTATCAAAGTCACGGCCATCCACCCACTTGCCAGCAAGCGGCAGGTTTTCACAGGGAATGAGCGACCAGGTACCATGATTTGTTCATTCCTCGTCGCTCAATTCATTCCTCTATTTAGTTTTATGTAGTTTCGCTTAGTTTTATTTCGTTGGTACTACTTTCGTTGCGCACATCATCGGTATATAGATAGAGAGGTAGGTAGGTTGTAGGAAGGTAGTCGCCACAGCAGCCCCTGATCCGTAGAGTTAACAATAGGTAGCCAAAAGCTTCCCTCTTCAAAGTTCCTCTTTGTGTTTCAAGTTTTACTTTCACTCACTCACTTTTTATCCCTCTCACTTTCCACTTTCCCGCAGTCTTCTGGAACTTCATTCACTCTTACTAGTAAGCGCTATGAAGCACGAGGAGGTGTCGCTCTTCAATCTCTCCCCTCTCACTTTCTTTCTCAGTATTCTCAGTTGGGAAAAGCACGAGATGGATAGATAGATAGATAGACACTGGAAAAGAGCTTATTCTAAAAAAGGAAAGAATGTAATTAAAAAATAAAAATTAAACCATAAAAAAAGAAGTATACCGTGGCCCTGAGCTCTCTTCTTCTTCTTCTTCTCTTTTATCTGCCACGAAGTTTGCCGCCTCATCTACGAAGGCATTCTGAATATAAGTTCATTCACTCCATTCTCTTTGCGAATGGATATTAACCAACCAACCAACCAACCAACCAACAGACCAACAGACCAACCGATCGACCCTTTCAAGAGCAAACAAACGACATCCGAAATGCGATGTTCTCTCGTTGGCTCAATCGAAGTAAGTATGGCTCCATCGTTCTTCGCCGTCGCCAACCGTTGAGAGATCCCGCCTTCTTTCGAGTGCTGACAGGAGGTCTGAAGAAAGCGCGGCCAGAGCAGTTAGGCCTTTTCGGATGCTCGGCACTCGAAATTGGGCCTATTAGGGCACTCTGAACAGACGCAGCAACGAACAAATGAACGATGACTATTTTGTATTGCAGAACGAAGTCCAACTTGGACGATCTCCTTTCATCAAGCCATCACATCGCTGCACATATGAGGACTGTTACGAAGATTGTAAATATTCCCGGCCATTAACGGAGCAGTTGGACGAAGAGAGAGCACGCGTCGCAGTAATTTAGATCATTCCAGGATGGAGAAGAAGACAAACAAACCTATCGAACGGTCTGCTTGAAGCTGCAGCACGCGCCATAAACCTTCTTTCTTTCTAACGTGCTTACTTGCTTACTTTCTTGAAGCTAAGCAAAGAAAACCAAAGCAAAGGACTCTCGTGGATTAATGCATGTCTTTGGCCGCGTCGTGCGAGTCTGTCTTGAAAAGAGCTAAAAAGCCCATCTCTCGATTTTATTCATTGAGAGCATAAGAAATGAAGTCGAGACGAACTCGCAGCAGGACTTTTAGAAAACAGAGATATCCTGCCATGGCATTATTCGTCATTGCCATTCGTTGGCCACGCAAGCGTACTGCTATCATCAGCTAAAATGGCCAGAGATAATTAAATAGATAAATAGACAAATAAATGGCGGCCGAAGGTGCGCTGTCAAAGTGCGGCAAGAAGGAAATAAGAAAACTAAAGTGATCATCGATGAACTCCAACGATCGCCTGCATACATACATATAAACATACATACATACATATATACACATACATATATACACATACATATATATATATGTATATATGTAATAGATAGACAGCTCAGCTAGTTAGCTGGATGGGTGTGCACGTGCCCTCTATCATTCAATCACTTTCGTGCGCCTGCGAAGTCCTCCAAGGGCCGTTCGATCAGCCTCTCCGGTGGCAGGCGCCGAGTTCCTCTGCCAGCAAGCTTGCCAAGCAGAGCATAACGTTCGTTCGTTTCCCAAGCAAACGCGGCGGCGCTCCGTGTCTTGCTGGATCCGTACGTCTGCGAGTCTGGTCGCTCGTTTTCTATAAACCTGGCACGTGAAATCGTGACGACGGAGATGGATAGATAGATAACTTAAAGCAACTAGAGACAGCTTCGAAGCTCCTTCCATGAGTACAGCAGTATGAAATCAATCAGAATCTCTCGACTTTAACTTTAACTTTAACTTTAACTTTGAAGACGAGGACTTGGAGTTGAGCTGGAGCTTGAACTTCAGGTTGAAGATGCAAGTGAAGACTTCAAGTTGGAGTTTAAGTTTAACTTTTAATTAAGTTTCAAAGTGAGAGCGGCAGTAAGAGTATGGCTCGGCGGCCAACCCCTCAGAACCACGGTGGTTATGGATGATGCTGCAGCTACTTGTTCTGCGACAGGCTTGCAATAGCGACATCACAAACAGACAGACAGACAGACAGAAAGGCAGGAAGGCAGGAAGGCAGGAAGGCAGAGCAAACAGACGGAAAAGACTTCGGTGAAAGGGCCGTCGGAGTTTTCACGGCGCGGGTTCTCTTTCAGGAAGGAGATGCGGGGTTTGCTGCGGGCGAGAGGGGGGACCCGTGGGTCAAAGACTTGAGCGATCGAGTTTGACAAGCTGGAAAGAAAGGAAGAAGAACGAAGGTAACTTTGGAAATAGGACAAATGAGTTCAAGTTGAACTCTTGAAAGATCGAGCGCAGCAGCAGAAATGATTGAGGAAATATTGGATGGTGGGTGGGAAAGAATGCCTGTCAAGATGCATACCACATCACAGAAACATAGTGCGAGAAGGCCCGGCCTCAAACCGCGATTCGCAGGCAGCGAACCTGGGACACGACATAGAGTTCGATGGAGGATGAAGAGGATTTCTAGTCCTAGTGATCTTTGAAATGCACGCTTAGAGGCCAGCTACGGGGAGCAGTAGCACTGCGGGTACCCTGAATCGTAGATGATATCAAGTTTCTTTTTAAAAGTTTTTTTTTTCATAAAATATTAAACAAAATCGAATTGTAAAATACAAACAAAATAAACGAGATCAGAATGACTGGGCAACATCGCGAATCTCGGGAGATGTAGATTAAAATGTGATGAGCAGGCTTGAGCTAACAAATTAATTACGTGCTCAGCGCACGCGGTGTACTCGAAGATCACACAGATCGTGCACCTTGGGGCCTCTCTGATCTGCCATGACTTCTAAACACGACACAGTGTTCCCTTAAACCAGTAGGTATAGAGGCCTACTTGACATTCTTCCTTTTCCCCCTTTTTTTTGTTTGGTTGTCTCTTTTCTTTCAGGAAATTACTATGATCCTTCCGATGATTTTTTTAAAATTCTTAGTTACAAAAATAAATTATTAAAAAATAAAAACCAGAGACGGGCGACCCAAGTTTTCCAAACTCTGATTCCATGAACTCAATAGCTTAGATTGAGAACGTCGATGGAGCCTTTCGGTAGATGGATGGCGGGCCTCCGTAATCCCTGGCTGAACGACTCTGCGTTTGTCGAAGAAGGGCAGGCTCTAGAATTGCTCTGCCTACCTACCAATGAAAACAAGAGTCAAGGGGCTGTTCCACGCGCGCGCATGCTGTCCCACGCCAGGTATTGCGCGCGCAAAAGTTTTTTTTTTCTTTTCTTTTTTCTGCTTACTCCTAATAGATATCAGTGGGTAGCTAGGACTTAGCGAGAGCAAAAAAGGATCGGCACGTGAAAATGACCAACTTGTTTGCGGTTCTTAATTCTATATTCTATCTGCTGGCTGGTGAAGGTACGTAGTGCAGCAATATGAAGCATGCATGAAGCATGAATCAATGCTGTCATCAATCGGTGCTTCAACAAGCTGCAATTCTTCGCATCGACCGTGCTTGGCTACTGAAAATGCCAGGGTTTACACCTCGGCGGGCTGAGCGTACACTTAGCTTTGCACTGCTTGGGTTGGAAAAGCAACACAGGCCATGGAAACCTGGCACCTGGGCACTTAAAGCTGCTCTGACTTCGGTGCAATTGCCTGGTGCTTGCGTACAACTATATGTGGCCATTGCTTTCTGCAGCTCTGTAGAGCTAACCTACCAGGACTGGATCAGCTCTGATTTGCATGATGAAGTAGCGGAATCTGCGAATCCGCGGACCCCTTCTAGCTATATAATGTAAATTGTCACCATAAGAATTGCCACAAATAAGGTTTGAGGTGTGGAGGCTGAGATCAGGAGCTTCCAGGTGTGCACAGGAGAGGACGCCATCATATAGAGGCGGAATAGCAGCGCTGTAAAGCAGAATTCACAATCCTGTAAGAATTAGAAAACGCCATGTTTTTCTTCAAACGAAATAGAAAACTTTGCGTACAAATATGATGGCGTAAAGCCAACCTCCCGTGCCAGCCGATGTAGTAGTTCATGCAGGTAGCGGAGAGAAGAACGCATTGTGGGTACATATATTTGCATAAACTGAGCAACAACAGCAATCGGCACGTGCTTGGATTTTAGCAAGTTGCTTCCGAATTATGCATTCAAGGTCTCAGCTGCGCATGCTTCAGTGTACCTACCTACATGCCCGAGAGAAGCGACTAAAATCTGCAAATGAGCCAACCACACACAATGGGTTGTGAAGCGAGCGAGACAAACCACAAGACTTAAGAAAGCATATTTCAAAGAATGCAGTGTCTGATATATCTGGCTTTGCAACTTGTTTGACAATTCAAAGCACTCGCCTCTCCGTTGACGATACCTTTCATAATGACGATGTTATTTCTGGTACGACAAGCATTTAAGCATTTCGAAGTATTGTTGCTACATGGAAGGGCAAATCTGACTTCATGAAGGTGCGGGAATGAGGGAAAGTAACTTCTACATAATTATTCATCCGAAATGAAGAAGCAGGACTGCCATGAATGTCGTCGCAACTTGTATGACCGCACCCTCCATAAGTGCCAAACTGTTTTCTCCTTTTGTTCGCAGAACGGAGATGAATGACCTTCCCAAAGGACTATCTATGTATGCGGCACATGAATATCGCTTCGAGCGTGATTGCATTCCCAATGATGGCGAACTTTTACGCATAGATGCGACTCGCGCAATCCTCGATTGCTCTGAGGTATGACAGACACAACATTTGCGACTAAGTAGTTCTATGCTCTTTCTCTTAGCAGCTATATCGCCTAATTGTTGTAGTTCTCCTTTGATGAACCAGCATACGCGAGCCTGTCACTCTTGAGCCTCTACTCCGAAAGTAAAATGCCGAAGTTTCTCTGTTTTTTTTTTTTTTTTTTTTTTAATTTTATGACGGTGCTTAAAAACACAAAGCCATTCAATTCAATTCAATTCAATTCAATTCAATTCAATTCAATTCAATTCAATTCAATTCAATTCAATTCAATTCAATTCAATTCAATTCAATTCAATTCAATTCAATTCAATTCAATTCAATTCAATTCAATTCAATTCAATTCAATTTAATTCAATTCTGGCGTAGGTGCTGTCTGAGACTGTTGTTAGAAGTGTCAAACTAACTGCATTGAAAACTTGGGTCGCGTGGATAATGTGTACAACTGAGAAATCTGCAGCGATAGAACAGGCTAACATCATCTCATTTTGCTTTTTTGATTGCTTTCATCATGCTCATCATCATAATAATTAACTTTAAAAAAAAACAATCGAACACCGGTGCAACTTGTTTTCCCATCATAAATTGGGGTTCAAGAATGCGGTCTCTGGAAATCTGAGATAGAAATATGTTTAAGCATGCTCTGTTTCTAGAGCTGCGCCTTTATCTATTTGCTGCGAAGCGAGGTATGTGCCGAATATACTTAGGCATACGTTTGCAAGTATCAAGTCGGGATCTTATTAAGTACCTACTAACTGGCAATCATGGTGTTGAAGGTTAAAAAAATATAAATTAAAAAACATAATTTCTTTCCTTCTAAAGAGAATAGAAAATTAAGTGAAAACCCTTTCAGTTTCTGCGAACATAGCATTGCATCGGCAATCTTCCAACGTTCATCGACGCGACGCGATCAAATACAATTGAAGACCGCGGCTCCGACGCGTTTTTACTTGCAACTTTGAGCCTAAAGTATTGCCATGGTTAACAACGATGCACGATCCTGTCCTTTTGTTAGCTCTTAGCAAGAATACTTTCCATATACGTTACTTGAAGATTATTGTGAAAGAAAGCTTTATATTATCTAATGTGTGATGATGATCTACAAATAATTCATGGTTAGAGACAGACAGCAGACTAACCTTGGTGCTACAAAAGCACAGGTGACCCGGCCCATAGAGACACTCAAATGGGTTTCTAACTTTACCAAGTGAATGCATAATCTGAGTTTTATAAGCGGCTTCCATTGTGCATCGTTTAGCTCAAGTTTGTTGGCCTCAATTCGCATCAAAAGCTCAATAAAAACTTGAGTTCAAGCGCTGACAACGCCAGCAATCCAAGACCAAAATGTGATCAGATTCTGATAAAAGCCGCAATCTGAAAAGCCACACTCGACCAGGTATCTTCAGGCCAACTAAGGCTTTGAAGATTTCGGGAAAAAGTTGATACTTTGGATGGATTTGTGCTTCGCTTTTTTTTTTTTAAAAGTAAAAAAGAAGGCAAAACCAAACAGATTCATTCGCTTTCTTCGAAGGATCGATCGATCCTGTTTCCGGGAAAGGAAGAGTTGTCAGGGACCTTTGAGCATCGCTCGTTCCCACACGAAAGAGCAGATCCAAGGGAGGCTCCGGATGGTGGAACTCTCTGAAAGGGAGTCTCCTCTTGAAAGGTCCCATTCGCTCTGAACGGCAGTAAGTAAGTAATGTGAAAGAACTGACTGGATATCTTTAGGTACCTTCTGCAAAGAGAAACGGGCTCTTTTGGCTCTCTTTCTTTACTTAAGGTTTTCGAGGTTTTGCTTTTTCAGGAATAATAATCACATCTCAAGTTTACTTCGCAACTCCGAAAGGCGCACGCACTTCGATTGACGACTAGAACGCGGTAGCGACCTCGAAGTTCTATTTTCTATTTTCTTTCTATGGTGCACAAAGTTATTGATTGTTAAAACGGAAGCAAAGGGTGAAAGTTTTCTTCAATGCAATGGCGAATTGGCTTCGGATATTTGCACTTGGGACAACAACGGCGTCATTCGCAGCCATAAAGAAAGGCGACCTGTGACAGAGTCGGTCAGACGCAGCGTAAATTGTTTCGCTTGGAGAAGTGAGCATAGTAATGCCATCATGGCTCGAAAAGGGGCTCAGCGCGGCTGTTATTAGAGTGGCGCCTGTAACGCGTTGTAATTCGTAAGCCAACCAACCTACAGTCCCAAGAGCACACGTGAGGAGGAGAAGAAAGCCCATTCGTAGCAACGCCGGGATCAGGCGCCGGTTATCTGGGCTAATTTAGATTGCTAATTCAGACAGAGACGAATGAAAGCAGCCGCGCTGGATTTGCGAAATTCATGCGGAGTTGCGTCGATTTGGTGGTCACACGAGAAGGGAAGTTTTGAAGCAGAAGTGACAACGGAGAGAATCGAAAAGTCTTTCTGTTATGAAATCGATGCTTGAATGAATAGCCAGGGGAGTAAGTAACGCCATAAGGCGTTGGCATAAATCCCATAGAATTGGGGAGATCTCTTGAATTCAGAAGCCTAAGAGCGTCATATGGAGAATCGTTTTAAATTGAGGAATCCGATTTTACCTTGGTGTCGAATTTTACAACTTGTGGATACGTTGAGCCTCATCAAGACTTGTGAATAGGCAAATACTTGTCGATATCTTAACGTATGCTTGCAAAATAAAGTTATGGAAATGAGTCCTTAAAGAATGATCTTGAATATGACCCTTGAGTATGAATTTAATTCTCTAAAAAGATGTATAATTTAGTACTACTTACGCATGCTTTGGTTTTGTCAACTCTGCACTGTTTAAATTGTACATATGATGAATCCAATGCAGTCCTTCTTCATCTTTAAAGGTGATCATCTCTACACTAGTTAAAGTGCAGAGGTAATGGACGCAATACAACGCTTATGCATCTACAAAGAAAGTCACCTCTGCACTATTAAAATTGCACATATAATACAATCTAAGACTGCTTCATCTATTAAAACAGCGAAAATCATAGGACCATATGATCGAAACTATTTTTCCGGAACTGAAAAATGTAGACTTATGAATGATGATTATTTCTTATGTAAATTATGTCATGCAGAGTGCGGCACTGCTCTTTATACATTTTGGAGTGTGTCAAGTGTCCTTAAGCTCTGACTTGAATCGCAAGCTGAGTTTCACGCTTACGGAGTTGAGTAAGCCATCCAAAGAATCTGCTTCCGGAGGATTTCTTCTTTGAAATGGTTTTCTTCTTCAGCTCATCTGCGGCCGGTTTGTGAAAACCGTCGGATGACAGATTGCGCATGTTGGGGCTATCAGAGCTGATATCCGACGAAACCGACATAGATTCCACAGAGATAGTCTCGATGTCTTGCTGATACTGGTGAGGCATTTCGGTGGCTCTGAGTAATTCATAGCGCGAGGGGTCGATTGGACCAAATGTCTCCGAAGTCAAAGCTGCCTCACGGTCTTCGCAAATCTGAGAATACACTTCCGAGGGCAAGACAAACCAGCGCATATTGTTGGTTTCATGAGTAAATGATTTGGTTTGGTCTTCAAGTACCTCAACCTTGGACGATTCTGCAGCTTTGACCATGTCCTCGATTCCTTGGGCCAATAGGTGATCAAAGTCCGGCGTCGGACCTCTCTGAAGCAAATCCACAGTATCCAAAGGCTGCTTTTGGCCTTGTGCATCAAAGAGCTCTGCGTCCTTGAGCCAAAGTTGGTCCAAGGTCTCATTACTCAGAGATTTGTGTTTCCACTCACCAGTGTGAGTGTTATACCTGTACAAGGGAAGGAGCTTCCAGGCATGATCAGCCACGGCAAGAACAGCGTCAAGGATGAAGTTCACCTCTTCTTCGCTGGCAAAGTACGACAGGCTGAATCGAGTGAAACCAAACTTAATGAAGCTTGCAATCTCAGGTTGCTTGAGCATTTCTGTCTCCATGGCAAGCAGCGATTTGTAATCAATGCCCAGCACACGCCGTGCGTAGATACCAGCGCACATGCACCCACCACGTGTTTGAATGCCGAAAATGTCATTTAACACAGCTGAGACAAAGTTATGATGCAGAAATCTATTGCCGTGGCGAATAACAAAGGTCACAATCGACAGGCGAGGGCCTTGGCCCCATTTCGGCCCAAGCAGAGAAATTTTGGGATGTGCACCCAGCTTGGAGTTCACCAGATGACCCAGCTCCACTTCTCGTTTTTCAATGTTCTCCCAACCAACTGATTCCTTGAGTTTAAAGGTTAGACCTGCGCGAATCGCGCCGACAATGTCCGGAGTACCACCTTCTTCGCGTTCAATGGCATTATGAAGATAAAGTTGGCCGTCTTCACGAACGTAGGCCACAGTGCCACCACCAATGTTTCCAGCGTGAGGAACAACAGTAGTGCAATGCTTCTTCTTGACTACCAAAACACCTGGAGTGCCGAGGCCGCCAACAAATTTATGTACAGAAATGAAAGCTGCATCCTTGTAGGCCAGTCCATAGTTCGGGTCATTCTTCGGAAGCTCCGGGTTCATGTCGATATGAGCATACGGGCCAGCAGCAGCGTAATCCCAGCAAGCGAGTGCACCATAGCGATGGAGGAGGCTAGAGACGCCGTTGACATCCTCAAGAACACCCGTGACATTTGAGCCAGCTGAGAAGGAGCCAACAATCAGAGGGCGGTTCTTGTACTGCTTCAAGAGTTGTTCAAGAACTTCTTGATCAGCACCTGGCCCGTTCTTGCGCTCGGGAACATTGATAACCTCTGCGTTGGATTCACGCCACGGAAGAAGGTTACTATGATGCTCAAAGGGTCCAACCAGGACAACTGGGCGTGCGCTTTCGCGGATATCCAGACGTCCACTAAAGTCAAGTCCAAGGAGGGTAACCAATTTGTTCACAGCTCCCGTCGCACCAGTGCCAGTGAAGATGACGAGATCATCACTCGTCGCGTGGACAGAGTCTCCAATAATCTTGCGAGCCTCTTCACGAAAGAGAGTACTCTGGAAGACCCGTCAGAGAAGATGTCGTATGTGTGTTAGCATAAAACGGTACAACCTTATTACGGATGTAGTCTTCCAATGGACCGTATCCACGACCACTGGCAGTCCAATCGGCATAGACCACAGGCTTGAGACCAAATGGGGTCTGGGCCGGCTTAAAAGCGCCAATAACGCCGTCACGCAGACCTTGCATTGCCATCTCCACGTCTTCAGGCTTCTTGCCCGAAGAGGGGTGAATCTCCTTGGAGTTAGCCATGATCTTGATTGAGTTTTGTTGTAGCTTCTTTGCCTTCAAATTTAGCTCGTTAGCTCCAAAAGTTGTAATCTTTCTACCTACTGCGTCCTTGCAATGAGTCTGCTTATCCCCACAAATAATCGTATGACATAGAAATCTTGCTCGTTAGTTTTCAGTTTCTGACAGACTCAAAATGAAGCAAGGTAATCAATATTCCAAAGCATGTGCGAGTGTCACGATGAATTTGGCCTTTTTATGTTGAATGTAAATGTGGCCAGTACTTGTCTTGCTTCCCCCTCAAAGTGCTGCATAACACTTCAAGTCTTTGCACTAATAGTATTACCTAGCACTCCTTCAGCGCTTTTACCCGCTAAAATACACCGAGTCTTTGAGGATGGTGTGTTTAGTGATCTCAAACCGCGAAGGGGCACAAAGAATACTGAGAACACGTTTGTATAGGCGTCTCAGATTATTTGAGCTCAAAGGAGTCTGTGAGGTGAGTTGAGGCGTGCGTAAAGACGTGGTATCAGTGTAACCCCGATACTCTCAGAAGATAACAGACATCTCGAGTAAAGGAAGCTATTATGCAGTTCCTTCTACTATAGAGACGGCTTGATGATACTTGTACTGTAACTCTCTATGAAAGTTCCCTTGGAGTATGATCACGCATACTCGAGACTTAGCTCTGTTTGATACTTACGAGTTCTTTGTTTCTTACAATCCGTACGGATTCTAGCTTCGGTGACCAGTTTAGAACTGAAGAATGTTCTGCTAGGACCTGATCTCCTCAAGATTTGTTTTAATGCCTTGCTTTGCTACGAGACTCAAGTTTCGGGTTTGCTTCCCTCGCCTGTGCGAAAATCAGAAAGCATAACTTTGTAGTATGGCATGTGGCTGTTAAGGTGAGCTTTTCTCTCTTTCTTTTTTACTTTCCTGTACTTACTGTACTTACTGGTGGTATTAGTAGTAATAGTAGTAGCATAGGTTGTTATATAATTAAAAATGTTTTTCAATATTATTGTAACTTTTATACACGGTGGAAATGAAGAGAAAGCATCAATCAATAACTTGAAACAAGAACTTGAAACTCCTGTCCCAAGTCAGAAAATTGTGCTGCTGGGGATGTCAAAGAACATTCTGAAACCTGTAAAAGTTCCTGTGTGCGAGCCCAAGACTTGAAGAGTTGGCCGATAGCTCCTGAAGTACAGGCCGACCACCGTCGTAACATAGCGGCCGAAAGGCTTTCAGCGCTTCTACCAGTCCCTGTTCTAAGATAGACTCTGAAAGAAGTTCCAGCTGCTGGGTACTACGAACAACAACAAAGCGTGTTGGAATCAAGCTTGGACTATCTATCTATTGAAATTAAAATAACTCATGCAGCCTGCATAATTAGACAACCGCTGTCGCGTCCCTCGCCTGGTCTCCAGCTCCAGCTTTTCGCCTTCTGCACTCAAGGATATCGTCGATCGACTTCCGTGCAGCCATTAGCTTGGGTATGTACAGCGTGAATAGGAAACTTTTAATTAATTAGTTAAAGTTTTTGTAAATTATAATTAATTATAATTTGTGTTACACTTTATAAGATAGCATACTAATAAAAGAAGTACGAATAAATTATATGCTGTTTCTAAACCAAGTCTGATTCATCTTCCGTAAGCATCTGGTCGCATCGTACTCACTACCAGCTATGAAGCTGCTTGCTTCCGGTCTCTGCCCCAGTCTGTCTGTCTGTGAGGAACGTCCGCAGCTTATGCACCCAAAGCCTTTGATCTCTGAAGCGACTCAATATGGTAAAAATGGTGTTTGCTTGCTTTAAAGTAATAAAAAAGCTTTCTGTAAAATGTCTTTCACACTTGCCGAGATCACACATGAACAACGCACAAACAAATAAAACAAACAAGCAAACAAACAAACAAACAAACAAACAAACAAACAAACAAACAAACAAACAAACAAACAAACAAACAAACAAACAAACAAACAAACAAACAAACAAACAAACAAACAAACAAACACTTCAGCTTAACTCGCATTGCTTCAAGAGCTCTGCCAGGCAGGTACGCGCAGGCAGCGGCGTCGGCAGCGGCTTGAAGTTTTACAAATCGGTCGGAGTGGTGCGTGAAGGTAACGAAGTTCGATGTCACGAGACAGGAGCTGGTTGGCGTACTTGCCGCAACTGCCGGTTATGTTATGCTGAGAGTATCAAATAATAGCCAAGGAGCATTACTACAGAAAAGGCAGCGATGTCTTTCTTTCTATCTATCTATCAATCAAAAGTCCAATTGCATGAATCAACTAATTAAAGTGAATGAGCTAGATATGACTGTTGTAGGTGGCGGTGTTCACTAAGAGAAGCACGCCCATGGAATCCACTCAGGCAGACAGAGCGTGGCCTCCCCGGACTTGGTCGGGGACCAGTGTAGCAGGAAGTGGATTATTGCAATCATGCTGATTTGGGACTTTTGAAAACGAGGAAATCATGAAAGACACACCCCCGAGTCACCTGCAGTCTTCTATGACTCTCTCTCTCTTTCTCTTCTCTTCTTTCTTTCTTTCTTTCTCATAATGCTAACTCACTCCACTTCTTGAAATACATATACCTGTTTAGAAACTTGAGCCTCTAACTTTCCTACGGAGTCTCCCGGCAGGGTTCGAGCCAGCGGATCCCCCTCGAGAAGTTATGGTTTTCAGCCGTTTTGGTCCTCGAGACCTGGTTGAGTTGACGGCCATTGGTTGTTCATTTGATCCTTCATTCGATGACTGGGCAGAATATGGCGAAATTAGCCGTAAGTTGTCGAAGAACTCGTTTTGGATGTCTGGCTGCGGATTGGAGTTGAAGAAGGGGGGTCTCTGCTTCTACAGGTGACGCCGACCTCAGAAGGCTCTGAGTTGCATCGCGTACTCCCGTCTGAGCATGTCTGAGGACGGCTTCGGTCTCAGGCCGCATCGACAGCTTGCTAGCTACAGATGAGTTGCAAACGAGGACCTGAGCTCTTCTACTATCGCAGCAACGAGGAACTCTGTCACTTAAAAGAGCGAAAAAGAGCGAAAAAGAGCGAAACTCTCTGTCTTTCTTTTCTTTCTTTCCTTCTTTCTCTCTTTCTTTCTTTCTTTCTTCGCCGTTGCACTGGATCGGGACTAGGGTCTCCTATCGCATGGCTATTGATTGAAAAGGGGAATCATCAGCATGGTCTCTTTCTTTCAACCTGGCTTTCCATCGGCTATTTCCATCTATTATAAAAAATTAAAAAGTTATAATGTTGTAAGTTGATGAGGAACTATTCGGCAAAAAGGGCCCGTGAACCAGGGAGACGAAATCGAAATCGAAATAATACAGGTGAAGAGATGGAGAACCTGAGGCTGGTTCGGGTCCCCATCGCTTCAGAGGTGTCCGCAGGACGGTGGGAGAGCGTGTCTCCGCCGAAGAAATACCAGGTTTCATGGTGTGTATCACACTGTATGTATGTATGTATGTATGTATGTATGTATGTATGTATGTATGTATGTATGTATGTATGTATGTATGTATGTATGTATGTATGTATGTATGTATGTATGTATGTATGTATGTATGTATGTATGTATGTATGTATGTATGTATGTATGTATGTATGTATGTATGTATGTATGTATGTATGTATGTATGTATGTATGTATGTATGTATGTATGTATGTATGTATGTATGTATGTATGTATGTATGTATGTATGTATGTATGTATGTATGTATGTATGTATGTATGTATGTATGTATGTATGTATGTATGTATGTATGTATGTATGTATGTATGTATGTATGTATGTATGTATGTATGTAATGTATGTATTGTATGTATGTATGTATGTATGTATGCGCTCAAAGCCAGCTCAGGGTGTGTACTGTAATAGTAAGTTCGAGATTAAAAGAAGAGAAAGAAGGGGAAAAGGCACCGGAGAATTAGAATTCATTGGGGTTGGTACTCGGGGACCAGGCCCCAAGACAGCAAGTTGATTTGGGTTGGATGGTTGGTTGGCTGAGGCATGGATGACTCTGCTCGAGAGCTTGCGATGCTCCCGGAAAAGCCTTCAGGTCCATTGCGATCTTTGCGATGGGCGGCGATGACTCGTTTGCGAGATGACGCTTGGTTCTCCAGGTTTTCGATGGGAGAGAGAAGTGAGCGCCACGGCTAATTAATTATTTTAACTATTTATCTGTTTATTTGTGTTTTGCTCTCATGAGTGAGTGCGTCAGTGTCTGTTATGATGCCTCCAATTCGGATTGACTTGTGACAGAAACCATATCTTCAGATTGACTGACGATGGCGTTTGATGGCGGAAGCAGAAGGATACGTCCGCGCAGAAGGGTCCTCGAATGGCTGAGCGCTCAGTGGAATCCGAAAGTGGTGTAATGACATGGCTCCAAGACGATAAAGAGGCCTTTCTCTGCCAAGGTGGAGGCTCCGACTTTCGGAACGATTAGTGGTGTTGGGAACGCGAAGAGCGATTCGGGGTGGGTTGAAAACTTACTTGGGATGGCTGTTGCTCCGTGGTTTACGGCATGCGAAGGGTACGCGATGATTAGGAAGTTTTCGGGGTCCTTATGGAGCATCTTTTGGAGCAGCTCAAACCCGAAAGCGATTCTAACCGCGTACGTCAACTGCCGTGCTCCTGAGCCAGAAATAGTCCCTAAGCGCCTACTAAGCAGCCGTACCCACAGTGGGCCACGGAAAGACTGTTAACACACAGGACTTCTTTCTTCTGCCTAGCTAGCTAGTATTAGTAGCAGCGGTATGGGGTAGGTAGCATGGCGGAGCACAAATGATGTTTCCAATTACATAGGCATTTGGAAGAGCTGAATGCTAACCTTGGATACCTGATTTGTCGACGCTTATTAAGCTTGGAAACTCAAAAGCACGGGTACCCACGCCGAGTTGCTCACAGTAACGAACCGTGTTCAACTCTTCTTATGTAGGAGCTACTTCTTCTTCTTCTTCATAGACAGGCCTGGGATCCTCTTCTTCTTTTATTCTTCTTCTTCTTCTTCTTTTGCTTTCATACTCCTCAGCGAACCGAGGCAAAACAAGGCACACCAAAAACAGATAAGGTATCTCATTACACTAGCAATCCAAAGGAAAGGAGGTGAGACCGCTATTCTTCGATTCGAGACAGACTTGGTTTTCATTAAAAAAGAAGTAAATGATGGGAGACAACTTCATCCTACTACAAACAAACAAAATTGAAGATGTAATTATTCAAGAGGCCAGCAGGTGTTGAAACCAATAGTATCTATCACATACTCACTCCACATGACACATGCCTCATGATAATGGCCACGGGGGTAGTCCAATGTCTCATTCCCTTGAGTGATCACTAAAGGCCCAGCATATAGTGCACAATAGAGCCTTGGTAGAGGAGCTGGCAGGCTGGCGCAGAGTCGGATAATCTTGGACCACGAGCTCCGCATTTCACATACTTGGGAAAGCAACGAATAATGTCTTAGCTTTAGAATATTTTTTATTATATTTCTAAATCGTATAGGCCTATATATATTAAAATATAATATTTTATTTATTCCTTTTTAATATTTAAACAAAAAATGTTACTAAGGACCATAGTTGAAATGTTGCTACGAGGCGGTGAATGGTCCCATCGATGAGACAATTTTGCACAAGAAAGTAGCATAGCAGTAACAGGATCAAAGTGATCATCTTTGCCAGGAACGGTGAAAACGGTGCCGACAAAGCTTGCACTTAGTAGCTTCTTCCCCATATGCAAAGACTGCCCAGAAAAGAGACTCACACTCGAAAAACCCAGACTCCCCCCCGTAAATATTGTCCAAGTAGTGTCAACTGTCATACTGGATTCTCGACAACAAGTTATACGCCCTAGCAAAGGAGCCTTTGTGTGGACTTCCTCTCGTGTGGGTGCCGCACGTACACCTCCTTAGCGGTCAGCAGGTTGTCTACACCTGTACAATGTCCGGTTACGTTAGTTCATAGAACAAGGAAGTATCAACGGGGAGTCGGCGTCCATTCTCAACGGAGAGGAACGGAGCCTCGGGTCTTTGAGATTTTTGTGTGCAATATGTAAACCCGTAGCAAGCTAGGTTGGCAGAAACAATTGCGATGCGCAATGTGGGGAAAAGACAAAGCAAAGGAGCAGCTGGTTTTAATGGCCGCTTTTGATAGTTCGCTATCCGTCCAGAGTTTGCACAAATCCTGGGACAAATTAACATTGGCATGCGCGAGACACAGTCCATGGCCCCAAAAACTGAATTGTTGCAGTAAATTGTCCATCTAGCTTGGACTGTAGGTACGTGGCGAGGGAACCATATGGAATTTGTGAAAGAGGAACTGCTGATAATGAGAAGAGAAGTTCAGTATTTATTTGCAGATTTAGAGATGGAAAAGGTTCAACCATTGAAAGAAAAGACGAATCTAGTCGACAAGAACTTGTCATATATCCACTGTGTCCAGTTGCCTTGCTTTCCAAACTTCCCTGCTCTTGAAATGAAGCAACACATTGGAAATTTCATTGACATCTGTCTGCCCAAGGTTTGATCAACTTTGAACGGCTATTAGGCAGCTCTTTGAAAATCTCTCATGCAAATCGAATATTTGTCTCATTTTTTATATTCAAGTCAAAAGTTTTACTTAATATGTTGAGATGATATCTCTAAAAACCTGGAAAATTAATAGTGAATTAAACAAGCAAATGATTGTCCTATAGTTGAATTTCTGATTATCAAGAGTAGTGCAAGTAAAGTTCTTCAGAACATATGGAAACTGACTTGTTTCTAATCCCCACGCAATCTTAGATGATAGTCAACTGTAAATTTGAAGTTCATGTAAACTAGCGCTTATTTCACTCTTTAATTATTTGGTGTTATTACATGTGCAATATTATGTGTCCTAGCCCTTTTCATGATTCTTCGGGCGGTGTGTCCTGCTTTACCTTTTGATCTTTATGTACTGCTGAACGGATACGGCGCTGTTGAATACTGGACAGTTGCTGGCGCTCCTTTGTGACCTCAGCCATCTTCTCCAGGAGATCAGCATCCATAAGAGGCACAAGGGCTCTACGCAAGCTGTTAAAGAGAGCTGGGCAAGTAGCCTCTTCCTTAGCCAGCAAACGTTTCACACGCTGGCGCTCCTGCGGAGCCTCGAAGCAAGCGGGGCAGTTCTCGTTGATTACAGGAAGCTTGGCAGCATACGAAAAGTCCTTGGTTTCATGTTCACGAACGTAGGCCAAAGGGCGAATCACACGAACATCTCCCTTCTTTTCCTCGTAGTTGGCCATCATAGACCGTGCCACACCATTGTGGAAGAGACCCATCATCAAGGTCTCTGCCAGATCATCCAAGTGCTGAGCAAGAACAAGCTTGTTGTAGCCATGCTCGCGGGCGCATGTATAGAGAGCACCGCGCTTCATCCGAGCACAGAAACTGCAGATTGAAGTACCGCGAAGGGAGCCAGATTTTGCTTTGTCAAAAATAGGTTCCTTCATGTAATGATACTTGACACCCAAAGACTCCATATAGGGAATGAGAGGACTTGGGTCAAATGCCTCAGTCATTGGGTCAATCGTACAAGCGGCGAGCTCAAATTTGACCGGTGCCTTGGCTTGGACATGGAGCAAAACATGAAGCAGAGCTAGAGAGTCCTTACCGCCAGAAAGTCCGAGAAGCAGACGGTCGCCATCCTGGATCATGTCCCACTGTGCTAAAGCCTTGCCAACGTTCTTCAAGATACCCTTGGGGATCTTGGGTCGCAAAATCTTTTGCGGAGCAGCCTGCACAATTGCTTCATCAACGACCTTGATAGTCTCACCAGGGTTTTGCTCCATCAGCTGCGCTTGACCGCTGCGAATAACCTCCGTTGTGCGCAAGGGATACTTGTCACTTTTACGAATTCGAAAGCACGAGTTGTCTTCACAGATAAAGTCTTTCTTGCCAGTCTTGGCACGCTTGGCCGGCTCTTGTTCCATTTCGGGAGCACGCTTGCGCGCACGTTCCGCATCTGTTAAGCCGTCATCGCTCTTGCTTGTTGACGCTGGCTGCACAGGGAGACCCTCCCGGATCTGCGCCCAGTATTTGTACGGGTCAATAGGACCGACCACAGATTCTTGCGCGGGGGAAGAGGTATCTTTTGCAGAAGGCATTAAGCTACCAGTAGCTGCTGATTCTCCGTTGGCAGAAGCTTCTTGATTGAGTTCCTTGTGCACCTCGGAAGGCATGACAAACCAACGAAGCACCGCTGCCTCAGGGGTGAAAAGCTTTGTTTGATCTGCAACTGTCTCTTTCTCAGCCTCAGCAACAGCAGCGTGCATTTGCTCAACACACTCGCTAAAGAGTTTGGTGAAGTCAGGTGCGCTAGCTTGGCCTTCTGAAGGAATATTCTCTTCAGAAGAGGTCTCGCCCAATAAATTAGCATCGTCCAGCCAAAGACGACCAGGGAATTTGGTGAAGCGAGTGCGGTGCTTCCATTCGCCAGTTCGGGTGTTGAAACGGTACAGTGGAAGAAGCTTCCAGGCATGATCAGCTACGGCGCAAACAGCATCAAGAATGTAGTCTACCTCTGCATCGCTAGCAAAATATGATAGGCTGAAGCGGGTGAATCCTGGACGAAGATATTCAGAATGCTTTGGGTTGAGGAGGAGTTCCTCCTCCACAGCCTCAACGGAAGCCTGCGACATTCCAAGGAGGCGCTGTGCATACGGGCCAGCACACATGCAGCCACCACGGGTTTGGATGCCAAAGACGTCGTTCAATACAGCAGATACAAAGTTGTAGTGCAAGAACCGAGACTCATGGCGAACCAAGAAAGACACGATTGGCAAACGGGCTTCTTCTTGCCACTCAGGACCGAGCAAAGCAAGGTTTGAATGGGATCCGAGCTTCGATCCAATACGCTTGCCAAGCTCACAATCACGTTTCTCAATGTTCTCCCAACCAACATTCTGCTTGAGCTGGAAGGTAAGGCCCGCACGAATCGCACCAACAACGTCCGGAGTACCACCTTCCTCGCGCTCAACACGGTTCGACATATAGCGGTGTCCATCCTCGCGCACAAAGTAGACAGTGCCACCTCCGACGTTCCCTGCGCCAGGCACCGCATTACCGAAAAGCTTCTTTTTAGCGACAAGAACACCAGGTGTGTTCAGGCCACCCACAAATTTGTGTGTAGATAGAAACACAGCATCCTTATAGGCAAATGGCCGATC
Organism: Schizochytrium sp. TIO01; assembly: GCA_004764695.1. Taxonomy (NCBI): domain Eukaryota; class Bigyra; order Thraustochytrida; family Thraustochytriidae; genus Schizochytrium; species Schizochytrium sp. TIO01. The sequence continues at coordinate 3,078,389 of SMSO01000037.1, read as the reverse complement.
GGGGTCTTCTCCAGCAAGAACAGGGTTCATGTCAATACGAGCGTACGGGCCGGCAGCAGCATAATCCCAGCATGCTAAAGCTCCGTGGCGGTGCAGGATCGCTGAGATACGGTCGACGTCCTCGAGAACTCCAGTGACATTCGAACCAGCTGAGAAAGCTCCCACCAAGAGAGGTCGATCTACGTACGTCTTTAAGAGTTTCTCGAGAGCAACCCGATCAATTCCACAGCCATCCTCACGCTCTGGAACAGTGACAACCTCCGCATTGGACTCGCGCCACGGAAGGAGGTTGCTGTGATGCTCAAAAGGCCCGACAAAGACTACAGGACGAGCTTGCGTCGGCTGATCCATACGAAGAGGGACATCGAGGCCCAATACCGAGACCAGCTTGTTCACAGCTCCTGTAGCGCCAGTGCCAGTGAAAAGCACCACATCTTTGCGGGTGTTGGCATTAACGGCTTGCTGAATAATCTGGCGAGACTCAGTTCGAAAGCATGTGCTTTGCAGTCCAGTAATACTTGTAGAAGTGTGGGTATTAGCATAGAAGGGGTACACTTTGTCGCGAATGTAGGTTTCTAGTGGGGCGAAGGCTCTACCGCTGGCGGTCCAGTCGGCATAAATGAGAGGTTTCTCGCCAAAAGGGGTTTCCACAGGGCTAAAAGCACCTACAACGTTTTCGCGAAGTCGCTGGAAGGTCTGTCCTGCAGAGAGAGCATTTTTAGAGGCATTGCTTTCGTGAACATTGTCTACGTCTACGAATTGGCGAAAGGCGTCGCCATCCTCTTCGTCCATCATGTCCTCGGGATCAGCAGTGTCAGACGCACGGGGAAGCTTGCTATCCTCAGCAATCTTAGTGTCTACATCAGACTCTGGTTTGGGAAGGTTTTCTACGTCGCTCATGATTTCTGTTCTGTTCGGATATCAGGAGCTCCCCACGATGAGCTAAACCACGGCAGCCCCGTCCAGTAAAATGTCTGGAGGAGCGACTTCAGCACTGGAGACAGAAGACAACGGCACCGAGAATGTGCCCGAGATAGAGCACAACGACCGTCCGAAACGACCTTAGCCGCGTCGCAGATCAAAGAACAGCAACTCGGACCTCGTCGCGAGTGCAGTTCGAGGTATGACGTGCCTGACCAGCGATTCTCAATTCCACATATTTTCATTCAATCATTCAATATAAATTTGTATAATAGAGTACTTACTACTGCTGTTGCCGCTTGAAGACAAAACAAAACAAAGCTGAAGCTTAAAGCGAAAGCTGGGTGGGTGGTAAGCAATTTTGCTCAGTCTTCATCAGAGCTAGAAGCTTTCTGGCTTACAAGACCGCTGGCTACGAAGTATGTCGCGAGCACCATTATTAAATGCCGACATTCTACTTTCAAGCTATTCCACTCCCCAGATTCGTTATAAAAACTACCTTATAGACGTTAAACTCGAAAAGGTTTCACAAGTTTCATGTAACGATCTTGAGATTGTATTTGTAATATTAAAAATAAGAAAAGTTACATTATCGATGGTTTCAAGCTGAAGCGCAGCATTGATCGAAAGTAAGAAACAAGTTTCCCTGTTTTTCTTTCAATTAAAAGAAATAAGGAATCCCTCTCTATTCGCCAGTAACTTTAATAATTGAAATTATGATTATAAAGTCGCAAATCGTAAAGTCTCCAAGCTGAGCCCAAATCCTGGTTGGGAGATTTCAGAGGCTCACTGAGCTTCTCGAGATCGGTGAACCCCGCTCGCAGTACCCCATCACTCTCGTAGCGAAGGTTGTTCGCAGAAGCTCGCTGCTTCTTTGTTGAGTGAAACCTGAGCTGCTGGCTGGTTGGCTATCTCGAACTTTGGGCCACTCGACGGCTCGTTCTTGCTTCAATCCATCTTGTTGGTTTCTGGAGGACAAAAGCTAAATATCTTGACCTGCTCTCTTCACCAAGCGAAAGACATCAAGGTTGCTTGAGTGCGGAATACGCAGTTTCGCAAGATGATTACAGCTCAGAGACTTGTATACGCCACAGGTGCACAAAACAGGATGCAAGTGCGGATGTTTTCGCAGCAGGCTCGCAAGTTCGCGGGTCCGGCGACTTGGTCGAGTCTCGCAAACCACGCTTCAGAACGCTCTTTCATGGGCTACATGAACAGTCAGAGCCTGGCAGCTCTTGGAGGGGATAACAGAAGAAATGAGAAGCAAACTGCCCGCGGAAATTTGCCGATGCTGGCAGCGTGGTCACCTGAACTGCAGATGAAAGGCCTTCCAATGCAAGCTCTGCAAACCCGTGCTTTTAGCTCTGGAGCTCCGCCCTCTGGTCAACCACCTCGTCGTGATGATGATGAGTACTACCGTGAGGAGGAACCACCTAAGAGAACTGGCCTTTTGTCGCGAGGCATTGGAGCCGTGGCGACGGGAGCTGTCATCCTTGGCGCCAAGATGAAATGGGTCATTGGAGCTCTCAAGTTTACCAAGCTCATGCCTGCCCTTTCAATGCTGGCTTCCACAGGAGCTTACGCAATCTTTTATGGATGGCCTTTTGCAGCTGGCATGGTTGGTCTTATTGGAATTCATGAGTATGGACATCTTCGTGTGATGCAGTCCCTTGGCATTCCTGCTGGCCCAGCCATTTTCATTCCATTCATGGGAGCTTTTGTAGAGATGAAGGACCGCCCCAAGGATGTGCGTGAAGAGGCCCTTGTTGCGTTTGGTGGACCAGTGCTTGGTGGAGCAGCAGCTGTGGCAACCAGCGTTGTTGGTGTACAAATGGACTCACAGATGCTCATCTCCCTGGCAGATTTTGGCATCATGATTAACTTGTTCAATCTGCTTCCGATTGGTCAACTTGATGGTGGCCGTATCGGAGGTGCAATCTCTCCGTGGTTTCTTGTAGCTGGCCTTGGAGCAGGTGGTGCAATGGCATATCAAGGTATGATTCACAATCCGATTTTTTTCCTGATCATGCTCTCCGGCGCGTTTAGCACGTATGATCGCTTCTTCGGCACAGGTACCCATCCGACGTACTATTTGATCCCTCCTGGCCAGAAGTTCATTCTTTCAGGCGCATACGTTGCTCTGATTGTGTTTTTGCTTGCAGCAATGGCATGGAACCAGCAGTATCGTAAATCTCTGCGCCAGCTTCGCGCTGAGGACCCGACGCGTGGTCACTCTGAGTTGAGTCGTCAATTGGAGGGATTTGCGGACGAGTGGGCCGATGAACCACACGGCCCGTCTGATGCTGAAAAGGAGTTCATGGAACGCTATTTCCGCGATGAATAAATGTGATTTAACTAGCCCGCTTTGTGTCGAGGCGTCGTTGTCAACATCTAGTGAATGTTCTTCAAAATTGGAATCAAGTACTCATGATGTTTGTGGTTTTTGAAATCAAGTTGAGCTAGCTGCAAAGCACTGAATACCCCAGGTGGTTGTAGTGGCCCTATCATTCACATACTAATAACCTACAATTAAAATAATAATAGCATCATTTTTCTTGTCCTCGCCAGAAAGTCCTTCAGCTGGGGTGAGGGAGAGGGGGGGGGGTACTGAAGTAATTGATATTAAATTCTATATCGATATAACACTCAGTATAACACATGGAAAGATAACGTTTAAGAGAGAGAGAAAGAGATCATATTTGTAAACCAAATCGCAATTCGAACTTGCCAATCTGTACTTTGTCGGAAAGTTTGAGCCCGGCAACTTCTACACGATGCCCATTTAGCAAAATTCCACCTCGAGTTCCAAGATCAAAGATTTGAATTACATCATCTTGTCCAACAAGCAAACTGCAATGGTAGCGTGAAACCTTGGGTCCGGCGAGCACAATATCGCAGCTTTCATCACGACCTAACATAAAAGATCCATATTCAAGAGGAACCTGATATGAAATTTTCTTTCCCTTTCCTGAAGTAGACTGGATAAAAAGCGCTTTGTCACCAAAAATAACCTCCCCGCGCTTCTTGCTATTACCCTCAATAGTATCTTTAAGGTTCATGAAAACACGGCTGTGGAAAAAGTGAGGCACTATTTTGGTTTCGACGTGTTCCCTGAGAAGCTCTGCAGCTTGTTGAAGAACTTCCTGAGAATTACCTTGATCAATTAGGCTTTGCCATTCTTCGTAGTGGTTATTAAATAATGGTAAAAACCCCGGTGCCTCCGGTTGAGAACACGCTTCAGCAAGATTATCAGATTCGTTTACATCAGAGTCATCGGAAGGCGGAGTTTTTAACACTGCTGAAAACTGCTTGAACAATTCGAGCTCTTCTTCTACGCCTTCATCTTGAATGTACTGCTTGAAAACAGCAGAAGCTTCATGATGGTTTTCGATATCCTCAAGTTCGCAAATACGATTTAAGGCTTCTTGTTGAGCACTTCTTAATTCTGCAAGAGCATGATTCCCTTGAGCACCATTGTCAACAAGAAATTTAAGCCATTGTTGCATGGATGTACCATGTTTTGCACGAAGTCTCCAAGTACGAATAGGTGAAGAGACTGTCCAAACGTAAGTGCCCCTCTCGACCAAACCTGAGTCCACAGTGATCGTCACTTGGGAGAGTGGTAGCGCCTCTTCTGGTGTCCCGTTAGGATCTCGAATGAAACGGAAGAGATGATTTGATGAGATCGCAAAGTAACCTTGGACTGGCGCATGATCTTCATGACCAGAAGGCAAGATTGTGAGGCGGCCTTGGAATTGGGTCCCAGGGGCTGCTAGAGGACAGAGCGAGAGGATATTGCCAGGTTCTGATCGGGCCATGTCCAATGATTCGCTCGTGTTCTGCCAGTCCTTAAATTCCTGAACCAACTCTTGTTCTCTTGCATGGTCTGGTGCGTGTGCTCCAAGGCTTTTGAGGAAAACCAGCAGGTCTTCTGGAGTTTGACCCTTGGCGATGACGACTCTGCCACAATCTAAAATAAGAAAAATAAACTCTTCCTCTACATCAAGCCAAGCTTCACTCACCAACACATTTCCTTGAGGAACGTTATCTGCAAGATGGACATTCTCTAAGATTGAAACACTGCATGCGCCCGCACCATCTGTCACAACTTTTGATCGTACCCACGCTCGCTTTGCCTCTACGTCGAGTCTCCAAGATAGAAGGTGGCACTGCAGCGTTGACATTGTCGATGTTTCTGTTTCTCGCGGAGGTGGCGAGAATCTGTCACGGTACCTTCTTAAGCGTTGTGCAAGTTCTTCGTCTGCAAGCTTGTTCAAGCGTGCTCGTGAACACACTAATTCAATAGGTTGTCTCTGTACAACTAATTTACAATGGGCAGAATTTTAATACCGCACAATGTACTAGGTACTTTTTTCATTCTAACGGATACTATGACTCCTTTCTTATTATTATTTTTTTCCTTTCTTTTCTTTCAATCTTTTCTATAAAAAGATTGTGGGACGAGTCACCAAGACTATACATGCTTCCTTATGGATTCATGCTACCCGGGATTCTATTACACACACGATGAGTTGTATGTTTAAGTTGTGTATCGATTTGTGAAATAAAGGAGTCGTCCTGGTCCAATTCTAATGATAGGAATTTTTCAAGTTTTTCTAAATGAGTCTTAATATTGCCAATAACTAAGTAAGAACCTGGACAAATGCATTGTCTTATTTTTTGTGAATATTTATACTTCTCTTATATTTCATCTACCTTCTTCAAGTGCAGACTCTCAACTATACCGTATTGAAAGAAAAAGTACCTTGAGAAAACATCCTCTACTGTCGACTTCAACAAGGCAAAGGCTATATTTTGTTACTTTGTCTATCATTACATTTTGTATAGTCTCTGGAGTCCGTGTTTGTACCTCCGACTACTTTCCTTCTTAGTCGCACAGAGAACAGATCCCTTATCTATATATAATACTCATCAGGTTCCCTACGTTATTATTGTATTCCCCTTGTTATCAGGGAGTTTTTTTTTTGCATTGAGCGTCAATTTAAATACACAACACCAAAGTCACAATGGAAACTTTGCACTTTGCATTTTAAAGCTAGATCAACGTCGAGCACCAGTAGTAGCTGTGTTCTTCTGTTTCCTACTTGGGCGAACTTCATTGGCTTCAAGGTGCTGTCAATATCTGACCCGTTGAGTACTCAACCAGAACAGTTTCTTTTGCTAGCATCTGCATTTGTTCTGATGTAGAGTGCTCATGTAAAGTAAGTTTGGCCAAGCTAAGTTGTTCCATTTTCACGATTTTATTTTAGTAACCACGCGATAGACCCTTTCAATAAATTTTTATTTGAGTTGACGAGTTGTTTTTCTCCCCTTAACAATGTAGGAATGCATACGTTCTCATTCATCAACCTTTAGGTCACAACAAAATCAAATATAGTATTCAACGATGACCAGAGCTCAAACTTTATTCTCAGCCTTTAGAAGTATCCTGCTAGGAGGCAATAAAGAGCAACCAAGGCCTATGATACTCCAGAACTCAACTGAGCTTCCCCCATTAGATCAACAAGCGACATTTTACAGAGTCAATTTATAGATTGCATGTATATGTGCCAAACAGGTTTGTCTTCAACTTTTACAGCACTGGAGTTGATAGTGCATTAAGTGCCTTCTTCAGGAATGCACCACAGGGTAGAATAGTATGATCAGGCATGCAGTCTCTAGTACGCCACAGCGAGTATATGCGTAGCCATACATGAACTCAAGAGCGATTGCTCAATTTAAAAGGTTTTCAACGACCAGAGACCATAATGATATCCAAGTACTAATTCATAAACAAATAAATAAAGACATTATCGTAAGGAAAGACTCGCAGGGCGGAAAACCAGCACGAAGGAAACCTCATCAAGGAGCATGCAGGCAATCCATCGCCTGCTTTGGCAAAGTCCATTCTCGCAGGTACCGCTGTCTTGAGGTGCAACCCATTTTTTATTCCCAAGTTCTCATTACGCTGCCTGAAGCTCATAAAAGGAAAAGGACGCTATGTCATGAAGAAGACCAAGAAACATAAAGAAGCAGCTTAGTTGATCCCTTTAGGTTTGGTTAGTCTTATTTCTTTTCTTCTTCATTTCTCTTTAGATAAATCACCACTATTCAGACCTCTCTATATATCGTTGTTGTTTTTCGTTTGAGAAAGCATAATAAATAATGCTAAAGTACGTAGAGAGTCAAACCAAAAGTTTTTAAAATGATTGATTGATAGTATACATCTAAGTAGTCCTATAGTGAATACTTAGATTGATGGGATGATTGAATGAATGATAGATGGATAGTATAGGAAGATAGTCAAGTCAATATATGGATAGATAGATAGATAAATAGAGCGAAGAAACAGACTCGGCACTCAAACCCTCCATCGATCAAAGCACGTTTTAGCGGCGTGCGCAGAGCAGCTGCGGTTGTGGACGTCTGCGGAGACAGTCGTCGACGTGAGGACAGACGTATAACGGCTGTAGGGCCTGCGCAGCGGAGGTGGACTTGCTAGTACGCTCGTCTCAGAGACGTCTTTAGATTGACAAGATGGGCTACGGGTCGACCACGAACAATGGCAACGGCGGCAATGGCCTGCAGCGGGACATGAACAAGGCGCGCCAGGCGTACGATAACAATAATGTGTCTGCATCAATCGAAGCACATAAAGCACACGCTGCTGAGGAGGGCCACCGCACCATGGGTGACTCAATTAAGTCCATCGTGTACGGTGGTCTCGATGGCGTGTTGACTTGCTTTGCCATCATTGGTGGCGCTGCTGGAGGATCTCTTGGACCTTCAACTGTTCTTATTCTTGGTGTATCTAACATCGTCGCTGATGCTTTCTCCATGGGAGTTGGAGACACCGTTAGTACCATTGCCTACCATGACCACGTAATGCAGGAGCGCAAGCGTGAGGTCTGGGAGTTTGACAACTACGAGGACGGCGAGATTCAGGAGATGGTTGAGCTGTACGAGCAGCGAGGCCTTCCCCACGATAAGGCCGAGCTGGTTGTGAAGACTATGGCCAAGTACAAGGAGTTTTTCATTGACATTATGATGTGCGAGGAGCTTCAACTCAAGGTGCCTGGCGATGACGAGAACCCATACATGGATGGTCTCATCACATTTCTTTCCTTTTTGATTTTTGGCACTATGCCCTTGCTCGGGTACCTGCTTGTGCCGCTTGTGTATCCTGAGGCCTCGAACGACTTTCTTTTTGGTACCGCCGTCGTTGTTACTATGGTTGTGCTCTTTATTTTGGGCAGCTTCAAATCCGCCTTTTCAGCCTCTTCCTGGTACTCCAGTGGCGCCGAGTTTCTTTTTCTCGGTTCCTGCGTGGCCTTTACTGCGTACGGTATCGCCATGATTGTCGAGGAGCTCGCCCATGATTTCTTTGCCGCTAAATAAAATCTACAATGGCTGTGCTGCGCCTAGAATTTATCTCTCTACATCATTCATACATTTCTTTTTTAATAAAAAACGATTAATGCTCAACTAGTACTACGTTTACTATTTTCTATTATGATTGACCTATGCATGAAGTTTTTCTTTGGAATGCTCATGAAGCGAGCTACTCCGAGTACTCCGTGCTCGCGGCATATACTTGAGCAGTCATCAAGCAAGCTATCTCCTGGCGAGGCTCTGATATTTTTTTTTCTCCTAAAATTTGCCAAAATATCAGTAACGACTGAGTTTGGAGTAGGTTGGTACTAGTAGTTCCAGGGTATCTCTATCTCGCTCTAGAGATTGAATGGTACTGCCACCCTCCCGCAGACCTTTCGCTCTCTCTCGCTACGTGCAGTCTTGGTGGTCCAAAGCACAGCAGCCCTGATCGGTGGGCTATTCATTCTCTCTCGTCTGAACGAGTAGGTGAGGCCAAGTGCTTTTCTGCGTGTATTCACCATTGTTCCGTGAACAATACTACCTCAACCCACTCTCATTATTCTCTATAAACAGCATGAAAGCAGAAACATTTCCTGCTGACTGTGCTGAGCTGCCTTCTTCAAGGCACAATTGACCTTGGACTCAGGTCTACAATCTATAAATAATCCCAACTCAACGCTCACTTGGCAGGACGCCCTGGGTCCTCACATTGTGACTTCTAGCAAAGCTGTGCAAATGCCAATGCTCTCTTCGAAGTCGATGCTGATGTCGATGCCGATGATGATGATAATGGTGGTGGTGGTGTGGTGGTGGTGGTGGTGGTGGTGATGGATCCAGTGACATTGCAGTTGAAGTTGGACATTAGCCCGACTGGAACTGGCGGGAAGGAAGGAGTCACTTGAACAACTTCTGTACAAAATAACAAATTCCAAGTCCACGCAGGACCTGCCCTGGTGCAATGTGCCGCGTCTCCCTCGAACGCAGCGAGAACAGCGATCTCGTCAATCGAAGGTAATTCAGGAGGTGGAATGTGTGGCTCCTGCCAGTCATTCGTCCTTTATACCAAGTGGCGTCCAGCTTTTAATAACCTGTCAGTGCCATCTTTCCATGAAACAACCCACCCATCCAGGCAATATTGGCTTGTTTTTTGACAACAGCGCTGTGCAAATGCAGCTGTGTCCAGGTCCATCGCAGAGCGAGCGAGCTCCACGGTGCTTTGCGCTCCATGGAGCTGATTGAAAACGAGGTTAGGTGTTCGGAGTAGGATTTATGCAGTTGCGGAGTCCATCATCTACGAAAAGCAAAGGATATGAAGTGAATGAAATGCACACACTCGCACGAACTGCAGTCTTTTATGTCTGTCTCATCTGCGAAGAACCGGAATCGCCATAAACATAATAAGCGCGCTGTGGACAGGAAACAGCGCCTTTCGCAGTAGGGGGCATATAGGGATGTCTAGGAGTGCGGTAATGAGAAGGAAGTCAATGGTGCTGCGGATTCCTCAGAACCCGCGTTTGGATCAGGAATGGAGCCCTCGTCAGTCATCGATCGAGCTGCTATTGCCAGGCTCGGCTTGCACAAGGAAGCGAGCGAGCCACAGAAGATACTTCGCATGCCGCGATGCGAGGAGCGCTGCGGACAGATGTGATGGATGACATGGGTGAAGCAGCACCATAGGTACATACATACTGTAGGGTAGATATTGATTGCATTACATTTTCTTACTCGTGGTCTGTTATCAAATGGGGTTGAGTGGGATAGGTTGTTAGTATATTAAAGGGGATGTGGTTTTAGTATGGACTAGGGGATATTATGTTGAAGTGAAGATTGGTACACTGGTGGCTCAGACAAACAGACGGAGGACAAGGCAAGGCGAAAGAAAGCAAAGCAAAGCAAATCCGCCTCGCTTCGCAGCGCGGCTTGCGAGTGAGAGCACTCACCTCGCCAGTGCAGCAGCAGCAGAAGCAGCAGGCAGGCAGGCATTCACGCCTTCATTCCTTTAGATAGTAGGACTTCGTTGGCGATCTCCTTCAAGTCAAACCACCATGGCCAACCGCATCGACGGCGTGGCTCGCACCGTAGGCGTGCTGGGCGGCGGCCAGCTTGGACGCATGATGGCCCTTGATGGTGCACGCCTTGGTTTGGACCTCGTGTGCCTGGACCCCTCTGGCGCTGAGGCCTCTGCTGCCCCGGTTTGCCGCGTGGTGAAGGGTAGCTTTATGGACCGCGACGCCGTGGTCGCCCTTTCTGGAGATGTCCTCACCGTCGAGATTGAGCACGTGAACGTTGACGCTCTCGAGGAGCTCGAGCGTCAGGGACGCCCCGTGCACCCGTCGCCGTCTGCTCTGCGCATTATTGCTGACAAGGCAGTTCAAAAGGACGTCATGGGCGCCTCTGGTGTCCCCATCATCGACTACGAGAAGGTGGACGCCACTGTTGACGCTGTGCGTGACGCAGCTGAGAACAGACTCGGCGGATACCCTGTGATGCTCAAGAGCCGATGCATGGCATATGACGGCCGCGGAAATGCTGTGGTCAAGAACGCTGAAGGTATCGAGGAGGCCTTGCGCAGCCTCGGCAAGGCTGTGGAAGTTGGCGGCGTGTACCTCGAGAAGTGGGCTCCCTTTGAGGCTGAGCTTGCTTGCATCGTGGCTCGCGATCGCGAGGGAAACACTGTCTGCTACGATGTTGTGGAGACCCGTCAGGCCGACAACATTTGCCGCGTGGTTGTGGTGCCGCCTTCCATCAACCTGCCGGAGGCTGCTCGCGTCGAGGCCCAGCGTGTAGCAGAGCTTGCCGTGAGCGCTATTCAGGGTGCTGGCGTCTTTGCTGTGGAGATGTTCTGGATGGGTGGCGACCGCGTCGTCTACAACGAGATCGCCCCACGCCCGCACAACTCGGGCCACCTCACCATTGAGGCATGTGTGACCTCTCAGTTTGAGCAGCACCTTCGCGCTGTCTCTGGCCTCCCGCTTGGTGACACTAGCCTCCGCGTCGGTGCTGCCGCCATGATCAACATTCTTGGTGCTGCCACTGAAGAGGAGACCATTGCTTCCTTCAAGCCTGCGCTTTCTGTGCCTGGCGCCAAGATCCACTGGTACGGTAAGGACTCTAGGCCCGGCCGTAAGCTCGGTCACATTACTGTCACCGCCCCCGACATGCCCGAGCTCCGCCGTCGCCTTGTGCTCCTCAACGAGCCGCTTGACCCCTCTGATGTCATCAACTTTGGCCCCTCCAAGTCCTCGAGCTCTGAGGCCCCCGTCGTGGGCATTATCATGGGCAGTGACTCGGATCTGCCGACGATGCGCGCTGCCGCCGACGTGCTCACCGAGTTCGGAGTTCCCTTCGAGCTGTCCGTTGTCTCTGCTCACCGCACCCCAGACCGCATGTACGAGTACGCCAAGGCGGCTCAGGCTCGTGGCATCAAGACCATCATTGCTGGAGCAGGTGGAGCCGCCCACCTTCCGGGTATGGTTGCCGCGCTCACACCGCTCCCTGTGATTGGAGTGCCTGTGAAAACCTCAACTTTGAGTGGAAACGACTCCCTTCTTTCCATTGTGCAGATGCCGAGGGGTGTGCCAGTGGCGACAGTCGCTATTGGAAACTCGATGAACGCCGGACTCTTGGCCATCAGAATGCTCGCAGCAGCTCAAGGAAGCCTTGCAGCTCGACTCCGTGTGCAGCTCGATGCGTACCACGCGGACCAGCGCGATGCTGTCTATGAGAAGGCGGCTCACCTTGAGAACGTCAAGTACGAGCAGTACCTGAAGGAGTACACCAACAAGGACAAGACTTACGCATACCTTCCCAGAATCTATGCCTCAATTGGACACACTGTTGACGCCACTGACCTCCACCTTACCCCTAAGAATGGTCAGACTGAGGTTGCCAAGTACGTTGGTAAGGTTCGCGACCGCTACGACGATGGAAGCAACGTGGTGCTCGTGACTACGGACCGCTTGACTGCCTTCGACAGGCCGCTTGCCAAGATTCCTTTCAAGGGAGCTGTGCTCAACCTTGTCTCCCTCTGGTGGTTCAGCAAGACTGAGCACATCATCAAGAACCAGCTTCACCCGTCCAACTCCAAGGCCAATCCGGTGCACCCGAACCTTACTCTCGCTCGCCGTTGCAAGACCTTCCCGATTGAGTTCGTCATGCGTGGATACATTGCCGGAAGCTCTGGCACCTCCATGTGGACTCACTACAACAAGGGTGTGCGTGAGTACTGTGGCTACAAGCTCCCCGATGGACTTAAGAAGAACCAGAAGCTTGAGAAGAACTTGTGTACACCAACCACCAAGAGTGACGAGCACGATGAGCTCATCGATGCCGAGACCATTGTGCGTGATGGATGGATGAACAAGGAGGACTGGGATTTCTGTCACGCCAAGGCCCAGGAGCTCTTTGCGTTTGGCCAGAAGACCGCTGCTGAGCACGGACTGATCCTCGTGGACACCAAGTACGAGTTCGGCCGTGACCTCGAGACCGGCGAGATCCTTCTCATTGACGAGATCCACACCCCCGACTGCTCTCGCTACTGGGTGGGTGACGATAAAACCCATGCCGCCAACGTTGAGGCTGGACGCAGCCCTCAGCACGTTGACAAGGAGTTCGTGCGTCTCTGGTACGCGGAGCGTTGCGACCCGTACAAGGACGAGGTGCTTCCTGAGGCCCCTGCCGACCTTGTCGCTGAGCTCTCCCGCCGCTACATCATGCTCTACGAGAAGATCACCGGTGAGTCCTTCCCGTTCCCTGCCCGCGAGGATGGCGATGTTAACGCCTCCATGCAGCGCTCTCTGGACAAGGCCATCCGCCAATAAATGTACGTGACCAATTTTCCCAATTCTTACACAATTCTGCAAACAAACAAAAACATAGAACAGATTTCAATCGTTTCTCTCTTCTTTTTGTACTTCTTCTGATGTTTGTTCCCGCAAACCAAGCAATTTGCTGACAATTGATATTGTATATGGGTATACTTAGGCAATTTGCGTAGCCCATATTCTAATCTTGAAGATACCACAAATTAATCAAACCTTTTTCGATTCTAATTCTGCTCTACCTTCAGCTGATTTCAACTTCTACGGTCGTACCTCCTACCGAATAATTTTAAATCTGGTGCAACGACAAACTCACGTATTGAAGACTTTGGACATCAGTTTTCCTTGATCAGTTTCCGTGTTGATATTAAAGTAGTAAGAAACTGTCTACAGAGTTTTTGCAATCATACTCCTCGAAATAAGGAAGATGAGATCATAGTGTTGCAGATTAGCATTGCTGAGCATATTTACGGCTCCTCTTATTAAAATCTAGAGGACTTTGCGTTGATATGGTTCCCTTCTTGAAACTCAACTTAGTGTTTTATATAACCGTTTAATTTTGCACGATCAAGTGCCTTTTCCCTCTTTTATGATGGAGGCCAACATTCAACAGATAAATACACGGATTTTCCTTCGTGTGCATTAAGCAACAAAATTCAAACGAGGAATTTGCTTGAAATAGTTCTGTTCCGGCAGGGTACAAGAAAAAACAGATCCAGGATCTAACAAACCAACGAATAATAAAAGATAAAGAGTAAACGTTTGGTCAGAAAATAGACAGATCAAATGGTTTATGTTAGATTAATCATTGTGAACAAAGTGAAGAACTATATAATACATACACAGGCTAGATTCGTCATTTTGTCAGGTTGGAGCGAAAATAAAAAGTGCTCCTCTTTTGGAGGGTTTTACATAATAGAACAAGAGTCAGCTGGAACACATCTTGCGTGGTGGTTCGCGCCATTGCGAGCAAGAGGGTGATCTTGAGTCACCTCTGCATCGGGGTCTTTTTTAAGATTATCTTTTGTCAACAAGGTAGCATCTCCTAAAGAGCTTGTTGTCTTGCGAGAGGAAGACCATCGGGATTTGGGAGTCGAAGAAGAGGATCGGGAAGAAGGCGAAGAAGAAGAGGACGATGACGAAGATGCATCGCATGCCTTCGCCTTTGAGGATCTGCTCGATCCGTCAGTAATCATAAGCTCGTCACAATCCCATTCAAAGTCATTGGAGTTCAACGAGACCGTATCGTCAACACTTGAGACAACGTCATCACCCATTTTGGTCCATTTACTGGTGTTTGCAATGCCCTTCGGTGTCTCGAATAGCTGGTAGTTGTGGACCTTGTGTTTTGGCAGAGGCATCATGTCATCAGGAGGCCAAGATGATGACATTTGATAGGATTTAGCAGACTTGCCGCGGAATGTGGCCATGAGTCTTTTGAATAGTATACTACTTTCAGAGGCGTCGCCCGAAGATGGGTCTTGTACATCAAACTGGATCGCGCACATACCATCATAGCGTGCCTGGAGAACATTCATTTCAGTGTCGTCAATAAGGAGAACTTGCTCTGGTTTCACCTCGACGTCTGAATCGTTATAAATCTTAGTTACGACATGGAGAATATGGTCAGTCTTGCCACGCCTCGAGCATGAATGCCAGCTCTTGGGGGTGCATTGAGCTGGACTAGGCGTCCACGACCCGTCATAGCCACGAACAAGGATTTGGCGCGCGACAGTCTGCCCAAATGCCTCGCGAAGGGTCTGCTGGATGAGTCTTCGCTGGGAGGAAAATGTGACGATGCTGACAATAATGCCCTTCCTGAGCGCCGCAGGAATAAACTCCATGAAGAATGGCCGCACATTGTTAGCTAGCGCGGTCGGGCCGAGCTCCCATTTTGAATGTGTGTGGAGACTAAGCAGGGTATCATCAAAATCAATCGCCACTAACCTGATGTGAGACCTTTTCAGGCTCGCCGCCAGAAGCGACACATGCATGTGAAAGTCGCACATAGTGATCTCGCTGGTTCTTGACGCCTCGGGGTCTAGCGCTGGTGTTTGTTTGTTTGACTGAATGCAGATACTATACTATATATGTGCTGCAAGTACTAGGTGTTTTGTCGTTCTGCTGTCGCGAGCAGCAGAATCACCTCCACAAACCCAAGACCCACTCAAAGAGCGTGAGGCGGGGTTCTTTCCACACGAGAGAGGCGTCCTCGAGATTCTTGATCGAGTAGAGAATCGAGAAAGTATTAGAAGAGAGAGAGAGAGAAGAAAAAAAGAAAGGCTAAGGCGAAGCGAACTGTGGCTTCTCCTAGACCAAACTTGGAGCGCCTCGCGTGTCAATCGAGTTCTCCTCGATCGCCACCCGAGCAGTTCCCAGGCGCCAGGAGCTCGCAGCCCGAGCTGCCTTCTCGAGACGTAAGCTCCTCGCCACCACGAGCGGTCGAGGCTCCAGTTGCCTTCGAAGTCTGAGCGGTCGGCGGAGTGCCCAACGGGGTTTGCTGACAAGTAGGTCGCAAGAAACGAGAAGCGCTCAAGCACAGCTACTAGTAAGAACCGAATAGAAAAGGAAAGAAAGTATCACACAGAAAGCACGAAAACATTTTTTTAAAAACGCCTCTCTCTATATCAATCCAAATAAATAGTATGCAAAAATAAAATATATTGAAATAAAGTAAACCAAAATAAAATAAATTAAGAAAGAAAGAAAAGAAAGGAAAACCTTCTTCACGGCTTCTACGAAGCCCTTTCGTAGGGAGCGGGGGCCAATATGGCCAAGGCTGGCTACAGACGGTGGCGGACCAGGTAAGAGGACCTGCGCAGCACCTCGGGGACTATAAGCGGCCACGGCATCCGTTGGGAATGGCTACAGGGCAGGATTGGAAACGATCTCGAGGCACGACCTTGAGAGTCGTGCGGAAATTCTGCGCAAAGCACAGTAGACCTGAGCTCGAGTTTTTTCACCCGCTCTCACCTTTCCACTGCTGCGGTGCATTCTGCGGGGACAAAACAAAACTGTGGAGGCAAAGCCCTAGGGTCCACGCACACAGCTATGGAGCGGGGCCAAAATTATAATCAGCGCGCACAATCTTGCGCGCACTAGAGTGAGCTGTGGAAAAGCCACCAGCTTTATCTATAAGACACTGTGGGACTAGAAACTTCCATTCCCGCCGGAAAGTGTCTCTCCCATTTATATATCTATACTTTAGCAATTAAAATTTACTAATTTTTTTCAAAAAACTAAATTGAAGAAGAGTCAAACCAAGAAAGAAATTGAGGTGCTTCGCTCTTCTTCACCCTGCTGCCACGCATGCTCTTCCAGTGCGTGGTTTGCTTTGTTTAAGGGGGCTGTCATCGGTTTGCAGCGGTGGCCGATTCCGCAACACGCTCTGGCGCAGTGCAAAGGAGCGGAGGCGACCTCGATACGCTGTACGCTTGCTTTATCACCACCATCCATATCTCCTGGCTGCTTTCAATGCAGTAGCGCCTTCTTCTTTACTGGGCTCTTCACTTCAAGGGTACCTTCTACTGGAATGGGTAGCCAGCTGCTAGGAGCGGAAGCAAGCACCGCCAACTTCTTCTCCGTCTCTCCTTTTACGTGCCTCTGTATGGAGTGATCGAGATTGTTGAGATTATTGAGCTGCTCAGGCAGGTCTGTGAATCAGGTCGATGGAACAGCGGACTTATGGAGGTCTAAGGCTTGTAACTTCAGGGAGTACAGGTTATTAATTATCATCCAGCTGCTCCTTCATCTTTATCAAAACTTATTTATGCTGAGCAAAAGGTGTCTTCGCCCGCGTAGAAAAAGGCAGATCGATCAGCTTTGAGTTCCTCTTTCGTTAAGCCACTACAAACATAGCGCAACTATACATATATATAGAGAGATAGACTGATAGATTGAATGAATGAATGAATGATTGAGTGATTGATGGATTGATGGATTGATAGATAGCTGCTCCCATGATACCGCAGCAAAAGGGGTTCTTGGCAGATTTCAGAAGAAGTTTGGCGCACCTCGAGAGGAATCACTCCCTCCTTCCTTTCAGTGTTCTAAAAAAGCTACTGAAAACCAATGTTTTAAATACAGAACTGACAGTCGTATTGTTTGTGCTAGCCGGCTTCCTTCTACTTCCGTCGTAGGGAAGGAAGGAAGCAGCAGCTGTACATCCATTTTCTTTAAGTTTTATTTATAGTATATTTTTGTTAGCAATAGCGGCGTTCTAGCTAGAGTTTAGTTGAGCATAGTTCATAATTAAACTTTTTAGTTCAAAATAGAATAAAGCCAACCTAGCATTAGCATTACCTAATGTAACACCTAGCTAGTGGAATGTTATCAAGACTTTAAAATTAGAAAGAAATGAGAATTACAGAAAAATGCCAAACTCTATCTAGAATCAGATTGCTGATTGTTGACAACTCGTTGACCTGACACCTACGACCACGCAATCAGCCAGCGTGGGTGATAGAAGAAGCAGAAGTCTTCTCCTGAGCTCCTGCGCTCATAATCAATTCACGCGGCATGTCGCGAAGTCTTCGTCGGACTGCGCAGAGTAGTGAGCGCTGGCGATGAGACGCCTCCAGAGGGCCTAATGGCCTCCTATGCCAAATCGTAGGAGCGATAAGCAGGACGTCTGTCGGATTTATGAAAGGGTCGATTGAAGGCGAGAGCGCACCTTTAGAGCGAAACGAAGCCCAAGTCTTCGGAAAGAGAGACGAGTCAATGATCAATGCGACTGTTTCTGGACAGTGTTATT
The DNA here is from genome assembly GCA_004764695.1 of Schizochytrium sp. TIO01. Classification (NCBI taxonomy): domain Eukaryota; class Bigyra; order Thraustochytrida; family Thraustochytriidae; genus Schizochytrium; species Schizochytrium sp. TIO01. The sequence goes on along the minus strand of SMSO01000037.1, from coordinate 3,060,521 downwards.
TGAGGAAAGCGGGACCGAAGAGCTCTCAGATGCTGCTGATAGGTACGACAGAGAGCTCTCAGCAGATTGGTTTGTGGCGTCTGCGAAGCTTTGGAAAGACGGGAAAGATAGCGCTGATGCATGATGCACAGGCAGACCACTGTGAAGCTTGGCGGGTTCCCCTTCCATTCATATTCTTCACAGCGTTTTAATCAAAAGATAAAGATAAAATTTTAAGTTATAAGTTGAGAGTTAAAGCTGTCTCAAAAGCATTCTCTGCCTGTCTGTTGTGAACTCCCTCTAGTTTTCCTTGAAAGAAACAACGACGGGGAAGCAACGAAGACCAGGCCCTTCACGCGCACAACGTTTTCATCTCAGGCAAACTTATCGCATAGGAAATGAGCTCAGATGGGTCCGTTCATTAGGGGCCTCATCTACTTGCTACTGCTTCTTCTTTGTCTTCTTGCTGGCTACTTTTTTAGAATCGCTTTCGAGATCAAGTTAAGTTATGGCGGTTTTCTCTTTCTTCTTTCTTTTCCTTGTGCTTGTGGTAGGTGCATAATACATGGAAACAAAGACGACGCACCGAGGCACGGTACTCCTTCGATAGTGGTTCGTGATAATGAACTGCGTCACAAACCAGGGATTTGGTACATAGGAGGCCGCTAGTAGTCAAAGTAGAGGCTCGAGAAAACGCACGGCTCTAAGGACAAGAAAGGAAAAGAGAAGCATAAAATATCATAGAAGTTAGTTATTTGTTTATTGAATTAGCATTAATAATAATAAATTCAATCATATGTATATATCTGATATGAAAAATGAAAAAATGCCACCGCCACTGCTTAATCAAGAACACGCAGAGACAGAGATGACATTCTGCCTCGATGAATGGCTTAATTGATTCTGTATGAATGCCATCGTGTTATTAGCAAGCCAAACTCAGCTATTGCCTTTGAAATACAGTGGCAAGCAATGCAAGCACTTTAGATTAGCCTAAATCCATAATCACTGCAATACGATCAATATCGCATGGCATCTGGGACAAACAAAGCGAAGGCAGCAATTGCTTCCAGGATTTTTGGTAAGAGTAAATAATTCTTAAACATCGAAGAGGAGCCTACAAAATAAGGGTTGCGTTTAGGGTTTTAAAAACATAGTTGAATGCTACCTATATTTCCATGCAACAAACAAGTTTGCACTTGATGACTTGATACGCAGATATCCAGAAAAGGCAAAAGCAGCAAAAACAAGAATCTCAATAGCATTCTAGGCGGACAGTAGATGAGTAAAACTCGATCTACGTTTGTTTGAGATGATTTCTTGTAGTGTATGTCACATACTTTAGTGTACTTGCGAGGAAAAAGCTCTGCCGATCGCATTCCTCTATTCAGTGTTGGTTTTTTCTAATAATCAGCTTCATTTGCTGACGTAAAAATAGATTTGCGACTTTCTGGCCAACTCCCCTTCGCGTTTTAGTCGGTCAGAGAAGCAGAAGGCATACCTTCTTATGATCAGCTGCAATTGCCGCGCCCCGACTCCTTTTTGTTCGCCTGATTGTGTGCGTGCTTGTTTAATCGACACGCGAGTCGTTTTTGTTTATGTTTACTGGGAGGGATGTTGAGAGTGGCGCCCTTGCCGTCCCAGGAATAGTGATTGTTGCAGAATCTCGTAACATGTCTCAAGTCCTTGGAAGATTCCAAATTTGCAAAGCTCAACGCAGCTTTTTGAGCTCCCCTTTGGCTTAATATGGACATCATTTATACTTGAGTCGTCGAAAATTAGGTACCTGATTTCAAGCTGATGCCCAATTGTAGTTATAGGAGAGCTCATGCCAGGCAATCTATTTCAACAATCTGAACCAATGCAGAGAGATTTAATCTAGTGTTTTTTTTTATTTTTTTTTTTTTTATTTTTTATTTTTAAATAAAGAAATAAATAACTAATAATAAAAGAAAATATGGATTGAGTTTATTGATTCAAGAGTATAAAATAAAAGATAGCCTTTCCTAACCGTTGTTGTTATGCGAGAAAAATTTGAAGCAACCTTCTTTTTCAAAATTGACAAAACGAAGAAGGAGGACTCTCAAATGAGGTATATAGTGCTGAGATGGAACGATAAAACCTTTCAATCATAGACGAACGGAATAATAGCCAGGGCCGCTAACCAAACGTAAACATGGTATTTAGTATAAATCTCTGCGTATTGGTGATAACCGCGAGTAGAAAATTGTCACAAAGTTCTTGTTTAACTTGCGTGAATACATCATCAGTAGATATCTAACTTAAAGATTTCCAAACTAAAGTAAGGATCCTTTGATAAGATTCTAGTGGTGTTTTCTAAAATACATGATGTTGCCAATCAGGGTCGTTTGCGACATTTCTTATTTACTCAAATATGTGAAAACTATATCGGTGGACTTGGTTCGTGAGAAAATTTTCGGGAATATCTGATGATTTATCATTCAGGATACTCCTTTTAGGGTTTGAAGGATTAGAAAGGAATGAGGACAAGCAAGTCAACGATCGTGTCATTCTAAAGAGTCATTTCCCCTGCATTACAAATCAAACTTTCTCAATATGATATGTTTACCAATTCTGTTCATCTGGATGGCTGTTGAAACAAGGAACAACTATTTCAACGTGAGTTACACATTGTTAAAGTTTGACATATGGCTTCATATCTCTCCCTATTTAGAGCAATTAGAAAGGTTCTTCAAATTACTTAAGAAAACAAGTGTTAACAATCCTTTACCCTGTGCAAAGTCTTTCGGGGGGTTGTAGGTCATTGTATGCATTTGAGAGGGGCTATTATTCGTCATTTAATTTTGTATAAAATATCAAGCCCTGTTTCTCTAAGATAGCGTACTCTTCACATTTTCACAAGACTCATATATCTGCGCAAAGCATCGAATGGTGACAACTGACAGAACAGTAGCAATGAAACCTACTCAATTTATTTAATCTTTCGTAAACTGGTGAGTAGGCCTATCTATGTACCCACTAAGTTTTAATTTTGTTTTTTAATCTAAATGTTATGTTAATTTTTTATTTTTTTTAAATTAAAAACTCGACGCTACAGTATAATCATAAACATAGCAAACACAAATATTTTTATTAATTGTACAAATATGTTTAAACTTACAATTTCCAATATTAATTTTTAATCTTAGCAGAAGAAGGATTAGAAAGTGACAAAGTATGTCATGTCATGCGAGCACCAAAATTAAGTGCGTTCAGGAAATTTGAGCTGCTGTTTCTAATTGAGGTGCCGCGCATTCAGGTTTCCTCGACGAAACCTTGAACTTTGCTCGGCAATGCGGAGTCAAGTTGACTGCACAGCCAGTCACAACGGCCCTCCGCCGACAGTCCAATCGGCGGCGGCCTCCCCTTCCTAGGCTCTAGAGAAAGCTACCCTCGATAGCATCATCACATCTTTGACATCAATGACATCTTTGGCATCAATGACATCTTTGGCATCAATGGCATCAATGGCATCAATGGCATCAATGGCATCAATGGCATCAATGGCATCAATCCACGCCTGCGGCACTTCTTAGGCGCCTCGAGCAAGGCATGTCGGACTTCAATCGTCGCCATCGGGAACATGATTGAACGGTCCATCGCCGAACCGGTAGAGATTCCCACTCACTCCCAATCGTGCGAGCGTGAGCGTGGGCCCTTGCTTGATCCTGCTGCAGACTCAAGCCCAGGTTCGCCTCAGGAAGTGCGCGCAAATGGTTCCATCGCTCTCGTCTCCGCAACAGCGCCACGGCGCTCCTCTTGGGCGAGCACGTCTAAGGCGACTTCGAGCTTGTAATCCACAGATGTGTAGCTATATGGACTCCGGCAGGAAATCCATAGAGACGAATGAACTGAATGAGTTGAGTTGAGTTGAGTTGAGTTGAGTTGAGTTGAGTTGAGTTGAATCGAACGCGCTGACTCCACTTGCGGCGCCTTGTGTCAAAACCTACTCCAATTTGACTCGAAAGGAAAGGGATTGAAATGAAATGAAATGAAATGAAATGAAGGTGTTGAGAATGTTGGCGGCCAGTACGCACACACATGAATGCATGCATGGATCGATGAGGGCACAACTAGGTAGACGCCCTCCTCTTGCGCGAACTCCACTTCGACAGACCCTGCGGAGAGCTCTGCGGTGAAAACAACAACAAAGTGCGGGCGGTTTCTTCCGTAGTTCCACTGCCGCAGTTGACTTAGTTTTACAACAAAACTACAACAAAACCCGCAACTATCGCGTATTGGCCGCAGCAGCTTCTGCCCAAGCCGATGCTCATTTGCTCGTTTGCTCTTCTGCGCTGCGAGTCCTTCGGCGCTGAAGATGGATGGATGCATGAAATTAGATAGTTAGTTAGTCGTCAACTCGCTTACCTGTAAAAACCAGGACCTCGAAAGGTCAGGTGAAACTGATTCTTCCGAGGCTCGAGAAAGCTGCCCACTCCACTCCAAAACATGCGAGGAGGTGCGTTAGTAAAGGAGCACTCGCAAAGATCTTCGTCTGACACGCACGAAAGGCCTCTGGGCGCTCACAAGGGCCGCAATGTACGCATGGCTTTGTGAACTCTTGTCATTCGTGAGAGCGAGAGGTACAGGGACCTAGTAGAGGCGGAGGAGGATGAAGCTGGTCTGTCTGCATGTGATTGTAATGCTGCTGGCGCAGGTACCGATGCTGAGGTTTGATACGTGGAAGATGCGAGGATGGAGTAGTAGGAGAAATGGATGGCTTTGGGATTGCATGCATGATGGATCGTTGATTATCAGAGCCTTCTTCACGAGTTCGGCTCTGATTCGAGACAGGGTGAGATGTTGCAGAAATGCCAAACTTTCTGCAAAGAGCGGTTGCGCACCTGAACTTTCTTGGAATGGAATGAGTGGCACAATCTCTGGGAAAGCATTTTCCAAGGCATGTAATATGCTGCACGAGTTCTTGTTATTATTGTTTCCTTTTCTTGTCTTTTCTTTTGGTTGTAAACTCAAGTAAAATTGCACAGCAGCGATAGGGCTCCTGCGGTTCTACGTAATCAATTATTGTTTGTTGTTTTTTATTTCCAATGAATTTTAAGACGGACTGTTTATCCGAGCATGTGTGCCGCAGAACTTGTTATTACTGTTTCTTCCTCTTTTTTTTTTTTTTTTTTTTTTTTTTTTTTTTTTTTTTTTTTTTTTTTTTGTTGTTGTTGTTGTTGTTGTTGTTGTTGTAAACTCAGGTAACATCGTACAGCAGCGATAGGGCACCTGCGCTTCTGCGTAATCAATTATTGTTTGTTATTTTGTTTCCAATGAATCTTAAGACGGACTGTTTATCCGAGAAGGTAGTCAACATCTGTGGCACTGAACAAGGACGCAATGGTGAAAACGAAGGTGAACATATTGAACTACTATCTTTTTATTACCAAAGATTCTATCTGCCAAGCGGAGACAAGGAGTTGTGTTGAGTTTAGATTTTTTAGTTTATGTTTTTGGGCATCTTAGAGACAGGACACAAACGAGGAGGTGAAAATTTCATAAGCAGTATAGTTGGATAGCGCAAGGCTCTGGGCAGGAAAGTCTTTCGAAGAAGGGCGCATGGCACACGCCACCTCGAGAAAAGGTTTCTTTTTCAAAGTACGTGTGCCTTACTACAAACGGGAAAAGGAGCTCACTATTATCTATCACTGTATCAACCACTTATGCGAGAGAGAAAAACTATCGATGACTTTGCCGCGCTCTCTCAAGTGTTCATCTTACGACTTGCATTGTATTCTAGGAAAGAAAAGGAACGTATAAGCAGGTTAAATGCCCAGGGACTTTGACAATCCGAATCTATGTCGTGCTCCGCATTCTATAGATAAACAGGTCCGCATAATCACCGTGTATGTTGTGATTTGAGTAGCGCAATTGCAGCGAGCACCAAGACCAACGCTGACCAGGCCATTATCTACATAATGTAGGGACCCAGAGGCGTAAGCAGGCCATGTGGCCTACCTACACTAGCCTAAATGTGCACTCTTTTGGTACGCCAGTGAGGTGGTGGACAAATTTAGTAATCGTTAGGGGAGCCTCCACGACGAAGCGGTATGCGCGGGAGACCAATCGAAAGGCGCGCCAAGTTGAGTGTGTTCTTGCAGAGCATTGCAATAGTCATGGGACCAACGCCACCAGGTACAGGGGTGATGAGTCCAGCAATAGGCTGGACCTCATCGAATGCAACGTCTCCAACCAGGCGGTAACCAGCCTTCTTCTTCGGGTCCGGTTTCGAGTTGATACCCACGTCGATCACAACAGCACCCGGCTTGATCCACGAGCCTCGGATGAACTCCATGCGTCCAACTGCAGCAATGACAATCTGTAAATTGTTTTATCACATACAAGTCAATTTGACAGCAGCAAATACCACCACGAAAAGCCGTTCGTTTAATTGAGCAATTTTGAGGATATCAATTGGGATCCAGAATTATCCGAACCGAGGATAAGCGAAAGTAGTTTGAGTGCGTTACCAGCATACACACATGGTAGGAAAGTTGAGCGTTTGTGCAACCAAAGATTTTGTCGATTTTTCAGTTAGTCAGTCATTGTTTTATGCATGCATCAATTACCTCAAATCACCGCCATCTCGATTTTTCTTTATCATTAAATCCCCCGCTCGAATCGAATCGTGAAACAAATTTATTAGCACGATCCAAAGAGCTTGAACAACAATATGTATGAAAGGGATCCTTTCTGAATCCTTGAAGTGGTGGTGTGAATTTAGTAGCCAGGCATTTCCAGAAAACCATGCCACTGTCTTCCGTTGTACATTTTCACATCCACATCTTCTGCTCAAAAACGTTTTGTCCTTCACTCAAAATTATAGCATTTGAGCAAGTCGATTGGCCATAACTTTCGCCCTTTCTTCTTAGGAGAAGAACAATTCTTCTAACTTACATCACCCATGCGAACAATTTCCTCGATATTCTTAGTCTTGGAGTGAACCACGGTAACAGTAGCATCCATAGAGAGCAACAACTGAGCAGCTGGCATGCCAACAATGTTGCTGCGACCAACCACAACAGCATGCTTTCCTGAACACTCAACTCCAGAACGCTGCAGGAGCTCCACACAGCCAGCAGGAGTGCAGGGCAGCGCCAAGGGAGGGTCTCCGCCCCGGAGGCAAAGGTTGCCGATGTTCTGCGCCAGAAAGCCATCAACGTCCTTCTCAAGCTTGATGCGCTTCAGCACCGCATTCTCGTCCACATGAGCCGGAAGGGGAAGCTGCACAAGGATGCCATGAACGTCATCGCGAGCGTTGAGCTCGTCAATCTTGTCCTCAATCTCCTTCTGACTCACAGACTCTTCAAGCTCAATAGAGACCGACAAGAAGTTCACTTCAGCAGCAGCCTTTTTCTTCATACGTACGTATGTCGCAGAGTCGGGACGGTCGCCAACAACCACGACTGCAAGTCCGGGCTGCAATCCATGTTTCTCCATGAGCTCTTCCACGGCGATGCGCACCTCATTGCGGATCTCGGCACTGAGCTTCTTGCCATCGATAAGGTTAGTCATTTCGGACTTATCGACAGGCTTGGCGGCAGAAGCGGAAGTCTCTCCTTCGGGAGCCTTGACCGGGGTTTCCGCGACCTTGAGGCCATCGGCATTCTCGTCGTGAGATCCCATCTTGACGAATCAAGTCTTGCGAGGCTAGGTGAATACGCAAGCGAAGCCTAACAACGTTTCTACAAACTTTTCAGGGGTCAGAAAAAGAAGACAATTGCAGGCCCGAGACTTCAGCCTTGCCTGCTAAGGTCACAATGTGGTTTGCGCCCAGTTTCATTAAGTCCTCCAAACTTCTTCTTCCGCAACTTTAGCTTTTCGTCTCTTCGCAATTCTTCTCTTCTGATATAAGCACAAGGAGGTACTTGTACTCCTCTTATGATAACAATAGTCTTAGAGAAAAGAGAACGAAAGAAGAAGAAAAGAAAAGAAGAGAAAAGCTCAGTTATTATTGAGAGGGACATGTCATGAATCATTCACAATACTATAGTCGTATGTAAATAATAAATGCAAATCAAACACACAACTTCTCATGGTTTAATCCTATGGACAATATGAGTCTTCGTGAGTGCATCTCGGCACCGCTCAATTATAACAGTTGCAGAAATTTGCGCTGCAAATACCTCCATAGGTCATCAAGTTCTAAGCTGCAGCCACATGAAACCTTCATGCAAGCAAAGACCTCACTCTGACGATTCCTGTATGCATGACCACGGTTCTCGTTACTCTCCCTAAGGTGACCAAAGGCCAGGTAGGCTGAAGAATGTCGCGTTCTCACGAAAGCTGTGTGAGTGCTGGCGTATCCCGCCCTCGTCGCATCATTTTGTGCTGAAGGAGTGAAGTTGCGGCTACGTACTCGTGCTAGTAACCTCCTAGGTGGTTACTAACTTTTTAAAGGTGCGCACTCGCTGCAGTGCATCTAACACACGGCAAAGAACTGCACGAAACCGGAAGTTCAAGTGTTGAATTGTGCGGCTGCGATGCAACTCTCGATTCTCTTCTTCTTGACAAAATAGTTATATACTAGGCAGGTGGTACCTAGATACCTAGTACCAACACTGGTAGTTCGAGAGGATAATGGGTATGATCCTAGGGATGCGCATGGGCACTGTCGGGTTAGTTACCTTGAAAGTGGCCAATACGAAATTAGAAAGTTGAGGTAATCATGGAAAAATTCATCTCTGAGATTTGATGATATGTGACGGTGATTTCGATAATTAGTTGATGATGAATGGAAACTTAAACTTTAATATTTTTTATTTTTTTTGAGATAACGCTGCCGACGAGCAACATTTGCAACAGTGAGAACCTCCAAATCTGTTGTCAAAAGTAAAAGTTTTATAAATGTGAGATAATTTCATATTTTTGTCAATATTCTGAAATTGTTCTTATCTTAAACTCTCTTATTACAACGCTTCGTACACAGCAGCTTTGACTTCATCTCCAAAGCAATCAGGTAGGGTCTGCACAAACTAAGTTTTGTTTGATTTTCCATGCCAGTGCTAATTTTAATAATCTTAGGGGGGGGGGGGGGGGGGGTTCTAAGAATAAGATGAACCACGTTGATAGGAACAGGATTGACAAATCTTCTATTTATTTCGATTCTAACTCCGTGGGAAGCAGATGCTCATGCAAGAAGAGCATGAGCTCAAAGACTGCGTTAATATTCTGCTCACTCGGGGCAATGGCATGGCCACTGTCTGGAAACATGTATAATTTCGAAGGAACACCACGCTCGCGCAGCTGATGATGAAAGTAGACGCCTTGGTGCGGTGGGACTCTTAGGTCTGAATCTCCGAGAAGGGTCAAACAAGGCATGGTCACATTCGCAGCTACAGATGCTGGTGAGCGCTTGAAGAGCAAGTCTGTTTGCTCAGCAGTGATCTCGTGGTGCATAGGCTTGCCTTCAGCAGAGCCAAGGACCCAGTCTGGAATATCAGTTGCCACGATGTTGTAGTTCAGATTAAGAACAGGATTCCACAGAACTCCTGCGCAAAACAGGTCCTTGTACTCCGGGTGGCCAGCAAGCCAGCCCGTCAGAAAACCACCATGCGAGCCACCATAGACAGCAACGCGGGCTGGGTCCAAAACATCAGAATGCTGCTTGAGTGCTTCACGGACAAGTTCGCCGCAGTCATAGACATCCGCAATACCAATTTCGCCGACTAAGGCGTTGAGAAAATCCTCACCGTAGCCAATAGATCCGCGGTAATTAACAATGAAAACGGAGACGCCTTGAAGTAGGAAGAAGTTTCGCAGAATCAAAAAAGTGTCACGAGGAGACGCACTGAAGGGACCTCCGTGAACCATCACTACGCATGGGACATTGCGATCCTTTGTAATAGCACCACTAGGCAGCCAAAGATAGCCTTCAGCTCCGTTCTCCAGTTGGACTGTTGCTTGACGTACTCCATCCACAAGCTTGGCGATAGGACCATCTGGTGTGGGGGATGGAGCAGCATCCTCAACAAGGCTGGTTTCGATACCCTCGAGCGGGGAAGAGTCGTTGCCGAAACGAACAAGGTAAACTTGTGAAGGGACTGAGGTGGCCGAGAATCTGACCAAAGCAAAATCATCATAAACCTTGAGAAGCTCATACTCACCATCTTGACGGTCCAGAACTGGAACACATGCGACCTTATCCTGGCCATCAAGGTCCACAAGAAACAAGCAATTTTGTCCACGAGAAGGAGACTGCATTAGAAACCAGCGGTTGCCTTTATACAAGAAACCTGGGGAGGCAAAGGTAATGTGATAACCATAAAGACCTGCGAATTCACTCGATTCTGGGTATGCTCCATGGCGAGTGGTAGCGATGCGCGTGTTCACGACAGCATTGTTCTTCATATCAATGACGTAGAGCTCAAAGCAGGTGGAGTGGCTTACAAAGGGGTCTTTGCGACCCATGAAAACAAGCCTCGAGAAATCCTCAGAAAATCGCGCACCAAACGCAAGCTCAAGATCCGGTGTCAAACACTTGCATTCTACGTTGGGCTCTGAGTCTTTTTGATCATCGATACTCTTGAGCTGAACATCGGGCATGTGGTATAGCTTGGTGGTTCTGTTGAGGCAAAAGTTCAATCCCAATCTACGCAAAGGCAGGTCGATACCACTGAAAAGGATACCATTACCTGACTCATCGAAGATTGGCTGAACCGGAACAAGGCCGTCCGGAATGCCCTTAATCTGGCGCACATCTTGACTGTCTTCTCCTTCAAGGTCCCACATAAAGATCCCGGGATTTTGCTTGCCCTCGAGCGTTTCTCCAAAGTCATCCTTGTACTCATACTTATCCTCCCAAAAAGGTTTTTCCGCGTCCTTTTTCTTCTTTTCCGCAGAAGGATCATCGCTTTCAGCCTTCTTCTTGATTTCAAACGCATTGTCATATGCCTTGGGTTTGTTCACCTCGGCCACAAAGACAATCTTGTCGCAATTTCTGTTCCAGCTCACGCCTCCAAAGACTACATCATCGTAAATCTTCCCAGCAGCATCAGATATTTTAGTGGCCTTTTCGAGTCCAACATCGCCTCGCCAAAGCTCTAGCCAGAGCTCTTTGGCCTCCTTGGCACCTTGGCGCACCCTTACGCAGGCGTCTCCAAAAGGGCTCCAGCTCTCTAGGACCACACCGCCCACCTCTTCAGGAACTACGCCCAGTTTGAGCAAGGACCCGGCTTTGGAAGTATTGTCGCTCTGTTCAGAGCTTGGCAAACTCGGAAGTTTGTGGCAGTCCTCTGTGGCATACAAAAACCTCGAGACGGATTTGAGTCGCGTCATGCGCACGAGATCAGTCTGGGAGCGCTGCAAGTCGATGAGAACGCCTCCACAGGCAGAGCGCCGAGCGCTTGCTGAGACATGCGAGGCTCCAGCGGCGCGGAACAGGGTACGGAGAGCATCAGCGACATGCTCGCGACGGCTGCGGCTACTCGCGATGCTCATAGTTGCTACGCAGGCGAGGAAAGGCGAAGACGAATACAATGAAGAATCGGTTTTGTGGGCAAAGTAATTGTATCTTCGATTTGAGAAGAAAGGAATAATGAAAATTTATTTTTCACCAAAAAAAAAAATTAAAAAAAATGACCTCAAGTCCACATGGTCAGGTCAACAGCGCTTCCAAAGACTGAACAGTTTGCGGCATGGGCCGCGATGAAGGCAACCTCGAGGCTCGCAAAGTCGAATAAGCCGCGAGTGAGGGCTCCTGGGGCCGTTCCGTCGACGCCAGTTGTCTCAAGAGAGCGCCAGACGTTCGTGCAGATCGAAGATGAGGCAATTGGTGGGGCCAACAAGGAACACGGAAAGGACCAGGACGCGTTAATCCTTGGTTGCGATGGCCAAGATGCCGCAGAAGATAGCATAGAAAACTCAGGGGTGGAAACTCAAATTGGAGCAAAGGATGATATTTTGGACGTAGAAAACTCTGCAGACAGTGAGTCCAAAAAATCTGGAGCTTCTGGCAAGGAATCTATGGTTTCAAAAAGCAGTAGCACAGCAGTTGCGAATTTGGTGGCTGCGAATGATCGAAAACAAAAACAAAAGATGGGGGTAAAGTTTGCAAGAGTTGGCGTGTCTGGTAGATCCAAGACATCTGAGGCTCATGAGAGGGGTAGACCTTCAATTACACTCATGGATTCTGTAACACAGCTAGAACTGGCGACAAAGTTGCCACCAAGCGTCACCAAGCGAACTTCACAGCAAGCTACTCAACTCCCACAGGCCTCTCAAACCCAAACAAGTATAACACCAGCTTCTCAGCATAATACTCAACAGCTTCGCAGCGATGTCACTCAGACTCAGATTGATGGTGACACTAATTTGACAACAAACAAATCACGGCAGGTTCACCAACAGAAGCAAAAGCAGAAGCTGCAAGTTTCCAGGAACAAGTTTTTGAACTCTGCAACACAACCGCCCCGTAAGACTACATCAAGCCCTTTACATTTTCAAACACAACCACCACAGCAATCTCAACAGCAAAAAGAAACACAATCGTTAGCACTTAAACACTCTTCTAAAACAACCCCAAAAAACAATTTGGGACAGCAACAACAGCAGCTTTTACAGACACAACAAGATGATTCTGATGAGCCACCTTTGCCAACACCAGAATCTGTTATTGTACAACAACAGCAGCAACAAAAGGCAGCGGAGGAAGAAAGACGAAAGGCTGTGGCCGCACGGCTTGCTCTGGCTGCTAAAAAACGGACCCTTGTTTCCACGTCTGGGGACCGAGAAAATCCTGGTGCAAAGCGTCCCAGGCCTCTCGTGCAAAGTCTTGGCGAATCTTACACTCTGTCGTCTAGATCAGATCGAGCATCACCCCCTATGGCCTCTTCTTTGTTGCCATCCTCATCCTCATCTTCATCCTCATCGAGCTCCTCTTCTTCAAGTGTAATTATACCAAGGGATTACTCTTTGTCACCTCGGAGTCTTATCAGACCATCACAATCTTCCTCCTCTTTGAACGCCCAAGCCAATAATCCCGACTACTCTGTTGTCAATTCTTCACCGCAACTAAATGATGATTGGGATCAAGATATTGCTCAGGAGGCTGCTTTTCTGTTACCACTTATTATGCAGGCGCGTAGCCGCCGAACACCCAAACTTTCATTGTGACAAAATATCAGCTTTACTTTTTTTCTTATTTCTCAAAAGTCAGAATCCTTCTCCTCTAAACGTTATGGACCGTCTGCCATTTGCTTTTCAACATCTCCGTATTCAGTTGACACTTTTGACTAGCTTAAGATGTGAAATTATTGCCCATGTGTTTGTCCTACGTTTTTTAGTAATTCGTATTTTCGTTTACATAATCCCTCGTACGTACTAAAGCACATAAATTATTCAAATAGGAGGAACTATTTCTTGATCATCTCCTCGCTGCACTTAGAATGTCTGATTTCACGAAACTTATCAGCAAGAAAACAGCTCTAGGGTGGTGTAATTACTCGCTACGACAATAAATACGGTTGCCTGGCCTGGATCTTCAGAAAACAAATCAGTTGGTTCCCACATTCTCTTTAATCTTTTACATACAAGCCTTTGCAAACTTTATATCCTAACGCTATTCTTTTCCAGCCCATCTCATATCATCGGTCATAGAGCTGTTATTTTTTAATTGCTTTACACCTTGCATAACATTTCGTACGGAAGCACTACGAAATGGCCACATACGTCTTTAATCCTTCATTCCATCCTTCCTATAGCCATTATCAAAAAGTACATGTTGCAATTAAATCAAGGCAACCTCACCCACGACGCATGCTTGAGCATGTGCTAGCGGTCTCCTTCGCTTGGCCAATTTTTAATTCCTCGCCCATCTTTCTTCCTTTCCAAAATTTCGCCCCGATGTTTCCGTTTAGCTTTTCTGGTCAGCCTAGAGTAGATACTAGCCAGGTACTAGGCGCTTGCTCCTAGCAATCGCAGTCCATGTGTGATGAAGAATACAATACCTGCATTGCATCACAGTAGGTACTTAGGTACTACGAACGAAAGACCTTGATCAAAGAGGGGACGAATCAATGAGGAGTAAGAGAGAGAGAAAGAGGCAGAGGAAGCAGTAGATGCGAGTTTAAAGTAGTATTTTACTTTCTTAAGCTTCCAATAGGTTTAACGCCTTGCGGATTTTCAGGTTCCAGCTCGGCGAGGAGGCTAGCAGAACCGCGACGCGTGTGCGACTAGCGCTCACTTGGTGGCTGTGGAGGTGACTCGAGTGCTGTAGCAGAGTTGCGCGGCGTTGAGGCAGGGTTGAAGTCGAGGTTTTTGCGGTTGAGGCTTAAGTGATAAGATGCAGCGAGAGCTGGTAAACACGCACCTAGAAGGCGACAAGCGGGTGCAGGTATGGCATGCGCAGAGGCCAACTTTTAGGGGCGAGTCTACAACTCAGGCTGTGTACCAGGCCTATGGGGCAGAACATCTTGCTCGAAAGCAGGATGTAGCTCCGCCTGGAAACCTCGCAACTGATAAGAACGGCAAGTTCTATGGCAATACCACGACTCGAGACACCTATACTCCACACAGAATTGAGCCTCATCGCGTGGTCTCAGAGGAAAAGTACCAACCAAGTAATGCAACATTCTACAGTTCGACCACGTCCGGAGACTCTTATATTCCGCATAATGTGGAGAGGACTAAATCCTTGGCTCCAGCCCGCATGGTACCTCCCAATATGCCTTTTTATGGCACTACCACCACCCGAGATACCTACACTCCGCATCAAGGAGGATCACGCCCCGAGCCCAGTACTGTTGCTCGCAGTACAAATGTCAAGGTCGGCATGTCTTCGCAATTCTACAGTGACACTACAACACGAGGAGCCTTTGGAGCTCCTGGCAACCAAGAACTTGCAAAGCCCATTCGACCTTCGAGTAGAACTCTTCAGGACGTTATGCCCGCGGACCAGCGCTTCTTGGGTCGATCCACTAGTCAAGATACTTTTGTAGCACACGATGTTGCACCACGCGTTCTGCCGCAAAGCATTGCATGGGAGCCAAATAAGGCTTATTTTTATGGTACCACTACTGCCAAGGATTCCTACCCCGCATATCCGCCTCAACCTGTTGAGCGTGGGCATGGGCCGCAGCACTCAGCGGTTTCTGATGCCCCATTTCAAGATGCAACTGAGGCTCGTGAGCGCTTCACCGCACCCGGGGCAAATGGTCGTACCCAGCCTATCGTTCCTCGAGGAAACCTTCAGGTCAATCATGGCTACTTTAACGGAGTATCTACATCGCGAGACACCTTTCAGGGCTGGCAGCTTCCAGTGCAGCGTCTGCCCATTGGTCTCGAGACCGTCAACGATAATTTCCACACAATGATTCCTCAACGTCAGCGCCTCCCTGCTGAGCACTCACAGGTGTTTACTACAGTCACTGATGGTCAGACCTCTGTGCAGATTACTGTGCGTCAGGGAACCTCCCCAAGAGCTTCTGACAATGATATCCTGGCCAGTTTCGAGCTTGTTGGCATCGATCCTCAACCTTGTGGTACGCCGCAAATTCTTGTTACATTTTCTGTAAATGAGCAATCGCGTTTGCACATTGATGCGGTTGATCAGATTACTGGTAAGGCTCAGCACATTGCTATCGATCGCGACATTAACTCCACCGCGTTTGCTTAAAATGGGATATAAATCGGTACCTACCTATCTATCTCTAACGTGACCAAAATTTGCCATGTTGTGGTCTATACTTGACAAATTTATACAACTGAGTGAAATTCTAATTCACATTAATTTTAAAAGTCTCGCTCGTGTGGAATCACTCATTCATCCATTCATCCATTCACTCATAAGAAACAGCGCACAATTATCGCCACCCAAATACAAGTTAGCCTCTCGTATTTGGAGACATCTGCTCCTGATGTAAGGTATGCTTCCTGCTGGCTACTATACCATCTCAGGTAGCTTTTGTGAAAATTTTGCTCAAAATATTTCATCATTGAATGAACCATTGAAGAAAAAAAATAATGATTTTTTAGTTACTTTTATATGTCCAGTGTTCTCCTATTACCACCCCGTATCAGCATCAATCATAGCATGTTGCGAAATCCCTTCTTTAATATGCCAAAAAACTTACTACTCATAGTCCCTGCGCAATTTCCTGACTCCACGATGTTCCATCAGGATACCCTTTCAATCCTGATGTTATCTATACTTTCCTCAATTATTCCAGCAATCTTTCTGTGTTGCTCCTGAACCAAATCTGCATCCCTTGCAGCTTCAACATACTTTCTAACCAACAATCGTACCATGGCATCATCACTCTCTTCAATATTTGTCACTGTCTTGGAATCAAAAACGAAAATTTGGCTCTGGAGTCAAAATCTGTATTCACAACTAACTCCCTGTGTTCCCCTCTGTGTAACGACTCCCTATTTCTCTCTCTATTCCGCTGTCTTTTCAGCTTGGACTCTTATCCTTTTCCTTATATGATTTCTTAATGGACTAACCACCTGGGCGTGTCTACAACCGTAAGACCTTGGCTATAATAAATAATAGGAGCAGATTCTAGCAGAGACGGTCCTGAGAAGACCATCGAGAATGCCAGAACTTGCATACATTCTTTGATTGCCGGCCGCCGGGGCTTGGCGAGCTCATAGTTGAGAGACAAAGAGCCTATTGTGCTCTTGAGATATATATTTAGAAACTAGAGCTGATAGCAGAAATTGATTTCTAGACTACAGTTTTCTGCGGCACGATGTTCATCAACAGGCTGGCGTTTGGGTCCTTCAAGACCGGCTTGGAAGACAACTTGAGGCGTGCCGTGGAGAGCATGGAGAATGCTGTCAAAAACAACTTTGGGGAAGATGAAGAGGATGCAGATCATGTTCGGCAGATTGAGGTCTATAAGCAGCTATTAGTAGAAATGGAGCTCGGACAGCTCAAGGTCCTACGGGAGTACCAAAAGCTCTTTGCAGAGAAAGAGGCACGCATTGCAGCTCTGACCAAAGACACCAGTTCTGTTGATACAAATCAAATCGAGGTGCCACACGTGGGTAAATCCCCCGATTCCTTGCGTGAAAATTCCAATGCTAGTGGAGATGCGGAAAAAGACCGCGAAGAGGAGGCCAAAGATGCCTTTGATGCACCATGGGTCAAGGATTGGGAGAACCAAATGAAAATCAACATTTCTGAAAAAATGGACGCCATGGTTCAGGCGAGAGAGTATCGAGAGACAACACAGGTTCTGCAAGACCAGCTTGCTTCACTGAAGGAGCATATGCGAGCACAGGATTTAAAGGTTGAACAGTTAGAGCGCCTGGAGGAGTTGCGTAAAGCGAAAGAAGAAGGTGACGAAAATGCTCTTGATTCTCTGGCCATGGAGTACTCCAAGCTCTCTCAAGAGGCAGAAGAGTCAAACCAGAAGAACATAGAACTGGCTCGAGAACGTGATGACCTAGCAAAACGTATTGAGCGTCAACGTGAGCAAATTGAAGTATTGCTGCAAACTGATCCCCGCAATTCTATCCACCGTGAGCAAAATGATCCAGAGGGAAATGATGACGAAGACGACGAAGAGGAACAAATTTTAGAGCTTTCTGCTCTAGCTCATGTGAAAACTAGCCTTGCTGAACGCAACCGAGAGGTGGAGGAGTTGCGCTCTCACCTTGAGCAAGCAACAGCTACAAGTAAGGCACATGTTCAAGATATAACATCTTTGGAAGCATCTTTGAGTGCAACCCAAGAAGCCTTAGAAGTGAAGGCAGCTGAGCTGGAGGCGCTGCGTACTTCGACCAAAGCTGAGCACGTGCAGCTGTCAGTACAGGCAGCACATGTAGCAGACATCGAAGAATTACAGAATGCCCTCAAAGCTGCTCAAGACGATGCAGAAACGAAAGTGTCAGATCTTGAAACCTCTCTAGCCGCCCTGCAAGTGCAAAAGAAGCAGCTAGCTGCGCAAGTGTCTTCTCTTGAAACTGATAACGCACGTCTTAATGATGAGAATAATTCAAGTTCCTCTGAGCTCCTTGGTAACCTTCGCCGTGCAGAGGAAGCCTTGCAAGCAAAGACCGCAGAACTTGAGGAATTGCAGACCTCAAGACAAGCTGAAGAAGAGAAAGCGAACGCGCTGGCTACCAAGTTGCGTGAAGAGATGGAAAGGCTACAGGCTTCGCAATCAGCCAACGATTCGGAGCTTCAAAGTAATCTGCTAGCGGCGCAGGAGGAGTTGTCTCTGAAAGCCTCCGCTCTCCAGTCATTAGAACAATCATCACAGTCCGAGCTGGAAACGTTGCGCAGAAACGTTGAGGAAGCCCAAAATCGATTGGAGGCTGAAGTAATGGTCCGAGAGCAGCAGTCGGCTGATTATGATCGCTCTCTGTCTGAGTTGAAGACTGAGCTTGCTGCGAAACAACAAACTTTGGAGGAAATGGAGACCGCCTCTGCAAGTCAATCGGAAGCTCTTTGTGAACTGAAGAAGTCCCTTGAGGCAAAATCACAGGAACTGGAAGCTGCATTACTTGAAAGGACGGATTTGGAAACAGCAATTGAAAAGGCAAAAGCGGACTTGGAGTCTGCCGAGCAAAGTCATGACTTGGTAAATGCGGACCTTGAGGCCAAGACAAAGGACTTGTCTGAGGCTCAGATTATTATTGAAACCAAGCAACATGAGATTCAAGCTTTGGAGACTGAACGCGCCGCCAACGCCGAGTCTCTAAAAGAAGCAGAGGCGAAGGTCGCACAAAAGGACCAGGAATTGTCTGAGAAAATTGCAGCGTTGGACGCAGCAGAGACTCTTTTGGCGGAGCTACGAAGCGAGCTTGAACGAACAAAGGTAATCATGGCAAAGGCCCAAGAAGATCATGAGGTTGCCACGGCCTCGCTACAGACCAAGCTCCAGCAAACAGTTGCTCAGCTAAAGGAGTCGAGCACTGCGTTATCGGAGCTTGAAACTCTCAAGGAACTGATGGAGCGTGAGCATGAAACAGTCATGGCGGAGGAACGCGAAGAAGCAGCACGAATCCGTGCAGAAATTGAGGACACTTTTCACTCCACTGTCGAGCGCATGCAAGCTGAAATTGTGCAACTGGAGGAGTCGAAACAAGCTGAGTTGACCAAACTTCGCGAAGAATGTAATCAGCGTGTCGAAAGTGCAGAGATTGAGCGTGACGAAGCGCTTATTGCTACAGCAGAGATTAAGAAGGAAGCTGATGCAGAAAAGGCTGCAGCGCTTGCCGAACAAGAAGAGCGTCTCTCTGGTGTTGTAGAAGAGTATCGCGGTCGATACATTCGTGAGAACTCGTTGCGCAAGCGTGTCCACAATGAGTTGATGGACATTAAGGGAAACATTCGTGTTTACTGTCGCGTGCGCCCTGTCTTGCAGATGGAGCGCCGCAAGTCTCTTGATGGTTCAAAGGATGTCATATCTTATCCTGTGGATAATGAAATCGAGGTGGCACGTGATGAGGTTACGATGAACCGCTTTGAGTTTGATGCTGTATTTCAGCCTGTGTCAACTCAGGAAGAAGTGTTCGAGGACATTAGCCCATTGGTTACAAGCACCCTTGATGGGTATGATGTTTGCATTTTTGCTTACGGACAAACCGGAAGTGGAAAGACCTTTACAATGGAAGGCAGCAAAGAGGATCCGGGTGTAAATTTGCGCGCGTTGCACCGTCTTTTTCAGTTGAGGCAAGATCGTCGTGAGGAAGAAACATTCGAATTTACAGTCAGTATTCTCGAGATTTATAATGAAAGTGTTCGCGACCTCTTGGCTCCAATGGACGCAAGCACAGGCCGCGCGAAGCTTGATTTGCGCGTTGCCACCAATGGCAAAGTCTATGTGCAAGATCTTGAGACTGTGCAAGTTGATTCGATGGATGATGTGCGCAACGCTATGCGCAATGCCCAGGGCAATCGTTCGGTTGGTTCGCACAGTATGAACGAGCGTTCATCTCGCTCCCACTTGGTATTTATGCTGAATATTTCTGGCGAGAACCTTATCACTGGGGCTAAGACAACCTCAAAACTGAACCTGATTGATCTTGCAGGTAGCGAGCGGATTTCCAAGACCGATGCTTCAGGAGATCGCCTTAAAGAGGCGCAGAATATCAATAAGAGCTTGTCCGCGCTTGGTGACGTCATTGCTGCTCTTGGAGACTCCAAGGCACGGCAGCAGCACGTTCCTTACCGCAACAGCAAACTTACTCACCTTCTGCAGAACTCTTTGGAAGGTGGTTCTAAGGTGGCAATGTTCGTGAACATTTCTCCGGTGCGCTCAAACGCGCCCGAGTCAGTGTGCTCACTAAACTTCGCTGCTCGTTGTCGCAAGGTACAGCTTGGTCAAGCTAAGCGAAATGGCGAATCTGCGGACCTCAAGAAGTATAAACGGCTTGTTGACGATTTGCGTTCACAGCTCGCAGCTCAGAGCCGCTCCCTTGGAGCCTCGACATCATCCCTTTCTTCCTTGACAGGCTCAAACACTCCGCGCAAGCCACGTAAGCTGAGTAGTTCCAAGTAAATGATTTATTGTGAATCAACGATGTTTGAAACTCAAGTAGAATTTCTTTGTAATCAAAATTGTTTTCTATTCTTAGTTTAGAGTACACAGTCCGGCATGTGCGACAGTAGCAACGGAAGCAGATCATGCGACTATTACATCCTGTTGCAATCGATGTGTGACCTGATGTGATTCTGGGGCCAAGCAGGTTACCTTTTAGAATGAGTAACACATAGCAATTTTACTTGTGAGAAAAGCAAAACTTTGGTGGTGAACAGCTGCGTGAAGGAAAGGCAGCTGAGGATTTAGTTGTTGTTCACAAAACTCTCGAGACCAAGATCTGTCCACTTTTCCTCCTCTTCGTCTTTGCGCATCGCAGTTGTTGGGAGAGTGGGGTCGACCTCCTGGTCGTCAAGGGTGAGGTCATTGTCAGGCGCCAGCTCGATCTCATCGTCTGAAAGAGCGTCCTTGGTCCACTCTTCATCGATCAAATCCAGGTTGTCCTGCTTGGGGATGTATGTGCTGTCGGACTCCATCGTCTCTGGTCGCTCTGACAGGATGCTATGCTCGAAACTAGCTTTCGTTCGCGGCAAACGGTTGTTGGTTTGTTTACCAAGTGACAAGTTTTTTGTTTTTTGTTTTTAAACAAGTTTTTTTAAATTCTCAAAAACTTTTAATTCCAAAGTTTATCAGAAGAAAAAAAAGAAAAGAGAAAACACATATCCCAAAAATCAACTCCCAGGTTATGCACAGCGATAATTCTTCGTTGCCCAGATAGATGCAGCAACGAGCCAGCGTTGCAAAAGAATAGTGCGAGAATACTCTTGCCAAGTGAAGGTATTTCTCTCACTTTGATTAAAAAAAACAAGGAACGTCGGCGTTGTCAGAGATGAAACTAGAATTATCTAGTTAACATTATATAATATCAGTCTGGAACCCTAGAACTTATTGTCGACTGGCAGTCGATACGGGGTAATGAAAGACAGTGACAATATTGTACGAGGCTGCATAAAAGTGACGTGTAGAAATTGGGTATGACTAAAAAGACTCACGACTTCATGCATACGACTATCCCTCGTAACTTTTCATTAAGTGATGTCTTATAAATGAGCTGACGGAAGCCCTGGCGTAGCATCTTTTGCCCAAAGCAGAAACAATGCTCGCAATGCAGTAACAAAAGCAATAGGTTCATCGAGAAGGAGATGATGTTCTGCGTGGGGAATGGGAATTACTGGAAAAAGCTTCGTAGCCTCCTTTTCCACAGTTTCACGAATAGAAGGAAAGGTTATGAAAAAACTTTGTTCGCCGTATATGTATGCTAACGGCACTTTGGCTTGTGCCTTTCGCATATTTTCCATGTTCATATATGGGTGATTTGTAACAAGATCAAGCTTTCGAAAGCGATTAGGATCACCTTTCCAGCGCCAGCCCCGCTCCTCAAAATCTGCAGACATTCTGGCGATATAATCGAGCACATAAGGGGTGGTATCTTGAGGAGGTGCCAGTTTGAAACGGGTTCCTGGCTTTACTGTGTGAGGATGCAGTTTGAATGAGTCGCGTTCCTTATACAATGGACTGGCCTCTCGCTCAGCCATGCTTCGTTTTTTTTGCTTGTCAAAATAATGCGGTGGACGATCTTCGATACGCGTGTCACACAGTACAATGGCATGGAACATCTCGCCGTGATTTAATGCCAAGCGAGTGCAAGCTACGGCTCCAAGAGAGTGCCCTACAACAAGTGGTTTCATGGGTCTATCGAACAGCTTTAGGGACCGGCACACTGCCATAATCTCATCTGTGAAGTGGCCTATGTTGTAGGAATCTCGAAAACCGCTATCTCCGCATCCACTCGAGCTGATAGCAAAAACATCGAAAGTTTCTCTAAAGAATGGCGCTGTAGGGCAGTACCAGAAGGCATTAGCTCCATTTCCATGCACAAAGATCAAAGGTTGAAGATTTCCCGCCCTGATACCATCTTCTTTGTGTGTCTTGAGAGGTCGCCAGTGCAAGAACTGGATCTCAACACCATCATCTGTCCACACACGGCCTTCTTCACGATCGTCAGGGTCCACAGCCTCTGTGAACCACGACGGGGCTTCCTCTTCAGCCATGTTTCCTTTCCTAATGTGGATTTGCACCAGTTCAAGTCTCAGCGAAGCTGCGTCCGACAGTCTTCGCTGTTTCACATTGATGTATCTATGTATGGTACGTACTATCTAATAGGTACATAGATACTTCATGTTTTCCCCTAGTTTCCTGAGTCCCCTCCTTTCTGTCGCCTCGAAGAATGTACAACCTTTTCCTAAGCACCGGAATGACTAGCACTGCATTGCTGCAGGTTAGCTGATGATGCGAGCGAGCGCTGGCTACTCGCGCCGTGCTAGTGCAACTGTACGAATATCACGGTTGCCTGAAGTTGTGGTTTTGCAGAGACCTGGAAAGTGGCATAATACAATAAACGGACCTCAACAACATTTCTTCTTGTGCGAATGACTGAACCTTGGTGCATGGCGAGACTATTTTAGGACAATGCCAAAGTTGGCGAACGGAGTCAAGACCTTGCGACCAATAATGCCTACAGGTATTGTGCAGCTTAGTTAGAGCTGTTAGGTAAGAATGAGAGCTACCACTGGAATAAAGACGCCTTGAAGGTGGACAAACAAACAAATAAACAAACAAACAAGAGCTCCTTCAACAACCTGGTCAGAGAACCAGTGGACTTGGCCCATGTTGAAGATTTCCTTGAGCTGAAGAATAATCTTGTGCAGAACCGACTTCTATTGCTTAAGTTGTCTCCTCGAAGATTGTTTTGGTCCTGAGCCCGTGCAGGCACGCGCACGATTGTTCGTTCGTACCATGAAAACTATCATCATCACCCTAATCCTCGTCATCTTGATCAGCGTCGTCGTCAGCAGCACGGCCAGTACCGCCTCAAACTCTAATTCGGCACGATTCCTACTGCATCATCAACCAACACCATCATCATTCGAGCGAGCTCCATCTTCAGAACAGCGCCCTCAGGTTTTCGACGCAGCTTAACTTCACGTGGTCTCTTGGCTGCATCGCCTTTTCAGCCAGCAAGTAGTCTGAGAATGTTTTGGAGAACTTTGAGGTACGAAGGGTTCTTCACTGTGATAGTCATAGATCTTGCGCTATTGTGAATTCGTCCGGACAAGCGCGTTTCAGATTTGGGTACGAATGACAAAAAAGGACAAAAAAGACCAAAACAAATCAGCATTAAAAGAGGACAATCAAAAATAAAAGAAGATGATGGGGCGTCGCGAAGAGGCCTACAGCATATATTTTCAAGAAATGTGCATGTATCAACATGGTAGGCTGGCGTTCTGTGCTTCGGATGCAATGGTGCGTTTTCCTGCATGTTTTCGCAGATACCGCCTCTTCTGCACGCCTTCGCAGATGCCGTCGCCGTCGCAATCCTGCGTCATATAAAATAACATTCCAATAAATCTCATAAGAGCAGAGTTTAACAGGATACAAGGAAGATATAGGACCGGTTATCGCATCTTCAAGCTTTCTAGTCGCTATACATTAAATGCGCGTAAACGAATGATTCCTGGTCACTCAAGTGCTGCACCCTTTGGAACGCCGCGCAGGTTTCAACTTGTCATAAATATACGAAAGCGCATCTTCAACAGCTTTAGACTCAAATCAACTGTCGGAATTTTTTCCTTTTTTGGCTTGTTTTTACAGAATTCTTTATTTTATTTTTTCAGAAAATAGTGGTTAGTACCAGGCAAGTGGGAACGAACAATAACAAGCTTATGAATGCCTCGGGGTATAGTAGAATAAAAGTCAAGTTGAGAAGGGTATCAGCAACAAACATAGCAAGCGGCAGTGGGTACCTTCTGCAGAGACCGTACTGAAAGATTAATAGAAGAACTCGAATTTGCGGTCAACCAAATAGAAAAAGAGAAAGAGAAAGCCTCTAAACAAAATAAAGCAAACAGACTTTTAAAAACTGTTATTTCCATAAACAGACATCATCATAAGTGTAACTAAAAACTACTCAAGATTATCAGGATTATCATATCGTGAATCAACGATCGATCTGGCGAGGATCGGTCAAGTCGCATAATCTTGATTCACGTGTACCACAAAGCTTGAACTCAACCAACTAGGGCTGAGGTGCAGTAGCAAGCACCCGCCAGCTGGTTGTCAAGGGCGATGGCGGCGCGTGGTAAAGCGCCACACAAAGATTCAGGCCAGCATTGCGAAAAAAGTAGTCGTGGCAGAGGGCAATATCTCGTGCGCGTTAAAGGCACGGAAACTGTAACCTCTCGCGATGGGTCCAAAGTCCTTGGGTTTTTGATCGAAGGTGACCGTGATGGAAATCCGGTCAAGGTTGTGCGCAGCGAGGCGGATTTGACCGCGTTCCATCGACAGCTGCATAGTTTGCAACGTGTAGAATCCAAGCGCAATCCGCAGGATCTCGATCAGGTGCTCGCATTTCCAGGTCGCAGAGACTCTTCAGGTTCGAATATTTACTCTGACAGCGAGTACACGTTCAACTACTTTGTTTTGACAGCATTTGTGGTTGCTTGTGTTGCCGTGGATGTTGCGGTTGCTGCAACAGGGCTGGAAGAAATGGGACTTCGTGTGGAATTTGCTGCTTTGGCTGCCCTGATGCAACTGGTTTCGATTATTGCACTGTCCAAACTGCTCTGGGGATTTCGTTCATCTTTGGGTGCAAATGATGTAGCCAGGGTTGAGGCCTATCTGCAGCGCGTTCTGCTCCTTCGGGGACCTCAAACGCAAGAAGCTATAGAGGCACTCTTAGAGCCGCCTTTACGTGTAGATTGGCCTGGGCGCATGGGTCCGATCGACTTAGCTATTCACGATCTTCCACACCCTCGCAGTCAGACAGAGTGGTGGTATTATCATGCTCATCTTGACTGTGCAGCAGACCCTACAGGAGCAAACCGCAAACTGAGTGTCTTTGTGTGTTTCTTTCGGTTCTTTAAATACTACGACAAACATTCCGGAAAGAGGCACTTTAGCCATGCGCTCACCTGGGCAGTAAGTGATGTGGAAAAGAATAAATACTATGCAGATGTTATCCTAGAACAGGACGCTCCTCGGAGTATCCTCAAAGCTCTTGACGAGGGGCATGGGACGCAAGACCTTATCCTCCAGCGAGCTTTTCGGGAGATCTTGGAAAAGGGCAATGTTCCTTTACCAGATCGTCTCCTTTCTCGTGATGCGGTTGTCAAAACCGATGGAGAGGAGCTTCGCCTTGACTACGAAGGCGGCTCTCTTCACAAAACATCTGATGGACTTTATCATCTTCGCGCTTCCCATTACAAGCTCCCGTGCAACCTGGACCTTAAATTTGTGCCGCAAAAAGCACCTATCCGACACGGCGACCATGGCGTAGTGAAAGGCCGTGAAGGAGATGACATGTTTTATTACTGTATCACTCGTTGCAAGGTCACTGGCTCAATGCATGTCCCAATCCCAGTCAAACGTGGTGCGGCAATGGAGAAGGCAGAAGCAGAGCAACTCACCGTCGTCCATGGCTCAGGATGGTATGACCACGAATTCGGCGGCGTCCCAGAGGAGGAACGTATCAATAGCAAGTCAAACAGTCATGACGACGAGCACGATCACGATGCACAAACCGCGAGGTCGGATACCTCTTCAGAACCTGAAGTAGAGGGTAAAGGTCACGCGGATCGTCTAGGTGAACACCATACAGGAAGATATGCATGGAACTGGGTTGCAGCACAACTAGACGATAACACGGAGATCTCTGCTGCACTTTTAGTCAACCCGCTCAAGAATGAGATAATGGAGGTCAAAGCTATTGTGATTGATGCTGAGGGAAATCGAACACAGTTTGACGGCTCTCACGGAGTTTCCTTCACAGCAGACTCATCTCGGGAGGCAACGTGGACCTCCGTACGAACATTTGTCTCCTACCCGCTTAAATATCATTTGCAGGTTCCAGGGGTAGGTTTGGACCTATGCGTGGAAGCTAGCTTTCCAGATCAAGAATTGATGACATTGATTGCAAAGCCTGCATTTTGGGAAGGTCGTTGCAAGGTTTATGGCACAAAGTATGGGACACCTGTGAAGGGTCTCGCCTATGTAGAAAGAAATGGATTTGGAGAAGATCAAAACATCAAGACATTCTTCAAGAATGTGGGCAAGAAAGTTCGAGCAAGTGTGCAGAGCATGTACCCTTTGCACCCAACATATGAAGAGGCACTTGAACTAATTGCAACCAAAGACACACCACATTACATGTCTGGAGTTCCCTTGGACGTGCTTGGCCAGACGTTAATTGCCCCTGTTCGTCTTATTGCAGACAGGGGTGGCAAATCATGGCGCTCCTATGGTGCTCTGGCTTGCGTGGACTGTGTAGGTGGCGACTCGCGTGATTTTGTTGACTGGGTCGCTATGCCTGAGTTTTTGCACGTCGGATCGCTTATTGTGGATGATATACAAGATCACTCAGAAACTCGACGTGGCGGGCCTGCTGCTCACCGCGTATATGGTGATGCATTGTGTATCAACGCAGGTACTGCAGCGTACTTCCAATGTGAGCAAATGATTCGTGCTCCGGGGCTTACTCCTGAAGAGTTGAACAGATGCTATGCTTTGTATTTTGCTGCTCTGCGCGGAGGACATGCCGGCCAAGCGCTGGACATTAACGGTCTGGATTACATGATGGATGAGGTTGTTGAGTCAGGTGATGCAAGCTTGCTTCAAGAACGCATCCTTGGTATTCACATGCTGAAAACAGCAGTCCCCGCAGGTACATTAGCTCGTATGGGGGCTCTTGTGGGCAAAGGTAGCGAGGAACAGATTGAAGCGATGGGCCGTTACTTTGAAAGTATTGGAATCGCGTTTCAAATTATGGATGATGTGCTCAACTTACGAGGACTCTTCGCCAAGGAAACCGACAAGCTCAAGCTCGGTACTTCTCTAAAGAGACTAGGGGAAGATATTGTGGATGGCAAGGTAACATTTCCAGTAGCCAAAGCCATGGCTCGGCTATCAAGCCAAGAGGATCGTCGCAGTCTTTGGGATACAATCCGTTCGAAGCCACAAGACCAAGCTGTGGTGGATGCAATCATTCAGCAGCTGGAGGAGCTCGGTGCAATTGATGAATGCGTGCAGCAGGCTGAGAATGAGGTAGAGCAAGCATGGGCCAGGTTAGATAGTGTCATTCCAGACTCTTTCCCGAAGATGATGCTGCGTGCCTTTGGCTCCTTTGTGATAGAAAGGATAGGCTAATTAGCTAGACATTTGAATAGTCAAGAATTCAACCATTTTCCATAAGTATCTTGTGATATGAGTAAAATACTCAATCAATCTGTGTGCGCATGATGGCATGACAAGTTTTCATCGATGACCTCTTGCTATCGTGCTTAGAGCTTCCAGGAATGTGCAAAAAGAAGTTCATTCAAATGCGGTGAGGTGAGGGGACGAGGGGGAGGTGGATATTAGGGTTCAGAGACACGCCAAGGTGGTGCGATGCTAAATAATGTGATGTGTGTTGTTGGTGTTGTAAAAAATTAAAATTGTGTGTTGTGTGTGTGTTGTGGATGTTGTTGTATTGAACGACGGGATCTACGAAAATCTACGGTGCGAGACTAACCAAACCATAGCTCGCTAGTTCAAGTGCTATTAACAATGTTCCAGTAATTTTACATACTAGAGCACAGTCGTGACCTTCAACTAGAAACCATGAGAAAAGATGTGGGGTTAGTATCCGAGATTACGTATTTCCAAGATCTCCAGCATTCTCGTCCAAGCTTCATTGTTTACCGAGGGGTAATTAAAAATGAGATAGAAAGGGAGTCAGAGATCACTAACAGCACTGTCCGAAAAGGTAACATACCTCACTTCATCATCTTTATCTGATAAATCTCGATTACTAC
Source organism: Schizochytrium sp. TIO01 (assembly GCA_004764695.1). Lineage (NCBI taxonomy): Eukaryota > Bigyra > Thraustochytrida > Thraustochytriidae > Schizochytrium > Schizochytrium sp. TIO01. The sequence goes on along the minus strand of SMSO01000037.1, from coordinate 3,032,179 downwards.
CTTTGCCGACGAAAAAGTTGGTCAATTAAAATATTGATGAAGGAGATGAATTCTGAATCATATATTGACCAGCAACAGCTTCAGGGTAGGTAGAGAAAGAAGATATGAAGGGACAACAAGCGCCATTGGACGAAAATATAGAAATGTCTGGCTCCCTTGCTATTCAAAGCGTAAGGTAAACAAGAAACTTAAATGAGTTTGCAGGTTTCAATAGTATTGTGTGTTGTGTGTGATGAAAAAATCTTGGTTGTCATTTGTTACTTTCTCCTTGCACAATGGCCAGGGCAACCAAATGGGCACCAAGCGTACGAGCAAGACTATTGGCATGTGAAAAGGTTCCATGTTTTTTCTTTTTACAAAAAAACATTTTAAATGGAATCAATTTAGCAACAGCCATCTGACTCGTGGGTGTGTGTTTGTGTGTGTGATGTGTTATGTACGATCTGCTCGCTGAATAGCTAATAAACTAAAAGCTACAGAAAGTGTGTGTTGTGTGTTGTATTTGATTGAGGGTAGATTGTAGTATGGGGTGTTCCACTGGCTGTTTGCAAATCGCAGAACAGAAGAAAAACACTGTAGTGCCATAAATTGTATATTCCTTAGCGACCAAATACCCTGCATTTGATCTACGCAGCCTTTCTTTTGCTATACCTTCGCAAATAATTCTGTCAGCAAACACGTAGGTTGCTTGTGAACAGTTTTTGTGTGTGTGTTGTAAAAGCGGTGTAGATCAAATTAGGGGCATTTAGTTGCTGCCAATCTGGCTGAGAGCGTAATCCGCAGCATCAACTAAATCACTGTTCGAGGACTGCTTAGCATACTGAACGAGGGGTGTAAGTTGCTGCATACTCTCGCGCAGAGGCTTGCGGAAGGGATCGCCAACCTGCTTAGTCACATCACCAAGAATGTTGAGGATACTCTTCACAACAGCATCAGCCACCTTGTAGGGCAGGTTAGTGAGACTTCCAAGATCGGGGGGGATGATGGACGGGTCCTTGTTCTCGTAATAGTTGCGAGGATCCACGATCTCCTGAGAGATAGAGCGAGCAAGGAAGAAGATCTGCTCAAGGAACGGTTGGATGGACATGTTATCAACGTCGAGGAGCATAAGCTCCATGGCCTCGAGGGCAGCCTCACGAAGGCTGTTGAGGTCATCGGCATACTCAGCTTCGGTAATTTCAAGACCGACATTAGCAGCGGATAGAGCAGTTTGCATAGCCTGGCTGAAGTATGGCTTAAAGTTATCAGCACCAATCGCATCGGCAATATCTCCAAGAATTGTCAAATGCGGGGGCTTCACTTCAGACTGGAGGTCATCAGATCCAAGGTTGGCGTAGATGAGCTTCATGAGCTCCGGAGTGAGCTGGACCAACTCAGGCTGTTCCTTCAGCGCATTGCAGACATCTGCACAGAGACGGACAGCAGCGATACAAACTTGAGAGTTCTCGCGGGCGTTGAGTCCTCGCAACACCAGGGGAACAACGCTCTGCATGTAGCGCCTAAAGTTGGATCCGACAACGCGGGTCACTTCACCAATCGCATGAAGAGCATCGGGATGAGCGTTGGAGTTGGGGCGGTTAAGAATCTCAATCATGGTTTGCATGATCTGATCAGGTACAGCCATCTGAGGGTTGTCAGATGGGGCGCCATTGTTAACCGGGATCTGTAGGAGGTACTCCTCAAGCTTGATAATGCACACGCTGACGACACCACAGAGCTCAACTTCCTGAAAACCAGTTTGGTCTTGGACCTCTCCAGAGCGGATCTCGCTGAGGCGGACAAGACTGGTGTGAAGAAGAACCGAGCCCACGTACTGGCGCATGTCAACAGCACTTACCTCAATGAGGCGAATGAGAGCCTCATAGGCATCCTCCATGAGTTGCCACTGGTCGCTATCCTCACGGCGAGCGGCGTCCCAGAGGGCACTTCCAAAGGTCTGCATGAGTTCACCACTGAGCTGGTTGGTCTGCTGGTCGGCCTGGCCGGCAAAAGCATTAGCAAAGGCATAAATAGCGGCGGCGGCCATGTGAGCCACACGAGGGCGATCGCGAAGTGCCTCGTAGGTACTGGAAAGCATCAACTTGATGTTGCTGTTGTTGACGCAGGCGATGTGCGCAGAGCAGATAACAGAGATGGCCCAGGCTGCGGTCTCACGAACAGTGGCGACTGGCTCAGGCTGGGCGTTGGAGCCCTGGAGCTCCTGAGGGGTATTAACGAGCATGCGCTGCACAAGAACAGGCATAATCTCGTTGATGGGAGAGCTCATCTCATGGCTAGAGGCATCGCGAAGGATGGCACCAAAGGCAAAGATGGCAGCCTGACGGCGGCGCCAGTCCGGGGACACGACATTTTGAGAAGTGAAGTTAATGGTGTAGGGGATAATAGCCTGGCCTAAGCAAGAGCTCAAGTTGACAAAGCAGTGCTCGGCAGCACCATAGAGGGTGTTGTCTGAGGACTCATCTTCATCGGGCTCCTCATCTTGCTGCAGCAAGGCGAACTCCAAGACGAGCTTGCAAAGAGGTTCCTTAACAGTATCGACAAAGCCAAGGTAAACGCTAGATGGGTCCTCGCTGTTCTGGTCTCCGAGACGGCGCTCGGCCTCCTCAAAGGCCATTTCGGACCAAAAGTTCAATGCCTGCATAGCAACACGCTCCTCATCAACATTCTGGATGGCCTTAGTGGTAATGTCATAAATGGCTTGCATGTAGTCCTTGAGAAGGTGGTAATAGAGCTCAAGAGCGGTGGTGAGGCACTGAAAGGCGTGTTCGCGGACCTCGGCGTGGGGAGACTGCGTCATACGCAAGATCATCTCCATAATAACGTTGCGCTCCTGCTGGTTCTCCATGTTGTGACGAGCAAAGTCGAGAGTGTCTGCAAGAGCATCAGTGGCAGCGACCTGAACATCGCGGGGGCGGTCAGCACTCATACCAACGGAGATCTTGCTAAGAAGTTGGTTAATGGCGTTCTCGTCAAGACCATATCCAGTTTCCACAGCGGTGGAGGCAAAGTATCCCAAACCAAGAAGAGGTCCAATGATGTGGTCTGCGTTACGGCTGTGGACCTGGTCAAATACCTGAACAAGCTGAGAGGGGAGCTCGTTCCACTCATCGTTAGAGAGGTCAAACTTGGCAATAGCCTCCATGACCTGTGCGGCCTGGCGGGCAACATTCTGGTTTTGGGATGCGAGGACTTGGAGGATGGTCTGCTTGATCATGTTCTTGGCCTCGGGCTGGACAGTCTCAGCCCATTGGTCGTGCTTCCTGCGAATGCTGAAGTCATCGTTACCTGTGAGGATACGCTTGGCCTGGAGAGCAGCGAGAGTACGGGCGTTCTCTGGCTTGTTTTCATCGCCCATCTCACGGGCCAATGCCACGAGATATTGCGGGAAGCTGTTCTGCTCAAACTCCGCGAGGGCCTTTTCGGCCGGCACACGTGCGTTGGCATCGTTGTTCTGCGTCGCAAGCAGAATCTCCGTGAGGTTGTCCATGGTTCTTGCTCTTGGTTTGCTTCTTTGGGTTCAACCACCTATGGGATTACTTGGCTACTTGTTGATGATATGCGGGGAGCAAAGAACAACAAGAGTAACGAGAAAGAGACACCTCTTTTCTCGACTGAAAAACCGCCAGAGCAGGGCAAAGCCACGCACCCAGAGGGTTTGTTTGCTTGTAGGTTACCGGCACGGAGAGACGTCCAGTCAGGAGGCCTCGCACGTCCGGCGATAGCAGGTCGAAACCTGACTGGAGCGGAGAAAGAAGTGGATAACGAGAGAGAGAGCGCTGATCGAGATCCGACCGGATCCCTGATGCAACCTCTGAGCGTCAACGGAGCAGGGCAAGGAGAAAGGGTATATGGGGAGGCCCGAGGGAATCACCGAAGGTACCGAGAGAGCTAGGTTGACCGCGCCACACACAAGAGCAGCGGCCTCGGAGCGAAGTCGGGAGCGACGGCGGTTTGCTGTTTGACTGTCTGTCTGTCAGTCTGTCTGTCTGTCTTCCTCTCTTTCTCTTTCTCTTTCTCTCTTTCTTTTCATGTTCTTTCTTTCTTTCTTTCAAATTGTTTAAAGCCCTCCACTGGCGCACTCTCCCTCACAAATACACTGTCACCTTGGACGAATTTAAACTCCATTAACTTTCGAACATTTGCCTCTCATTTCCACTGGGAAATCATCCTCACAGCAGCGTTTACATTTCCTTCCCCACAGCTTGTATCGTGAAGTTAATCCCAAAAGCTTCAGGCCATTGAAACCCCTCTTCCTACCACTGCCACCAAACTAGCGTCAGTGTGATAGTCTGCGGAAAACCTCCCATATTTAAGTTCTTATCCATTTCAGAACGGAACGCATAGCGCCGCATAAATAATCGATAAACGCAACAAGTGATTTCTTTTTAGAGAGAAGGGGTCTAACTGTGGTAGTGGCAGTGTAGTACAACAATGTATCCTCCACCCAAGCGCAAAGGTTGTTGAGACGCCTGTGGCGCCCTCTCATCCATCCTCAGTTCAAACGTTCTTGCAGCGTTCCTGTTTCGTTCTTTGCTTCATATATCCTGCTATCAACACGGCGGTTGTACTCTTTCGAACTGCTGGTGCTAGCAGTTCCCTATTCCTCGCTACGGAAAAGAGAAGACAGAGCGACGACCAATTTTGAATGAAGGAATGAATGAATGAATGACATCTTCTTCTTCAGTCATTAAAAACTTTTCAAACCGATTGCTACCTATCACGCTATCCACAATGCTATACAATACCATTACTTTAATTGAAAACAAATAAATAAAAATTCAAATTACATCGATGTACCTAGCTAGGCCCTAGCAGTTCCTACCACTTTCTTTCCATTAATTGAAAGGAAGGCCGAAGATTGGTCGATGCATGGACAAAGAAATAAATAAATAAATAAATAAATAAATAAATAAATAGACACATAAATAGACAGATAAATAGACACATACATCAATAAATAGATACAGACAGAAAGACACAAACTCAGCGAGTGCTCTCAAGTTCGAGTCCATCCACGGACGATGGGTTCTCAGGCCGCCTCTGCAATGGCTCCGCGCCGCGGCACTGCCATATTGAGGCAGGTCTTTGATTGATTGATTGATTGTTTGATCGATTGATCGATTGATCGATTGATCGATTGATTGTTTGTGTTCGTTCGTATCTTCTTCTTCTTCTCTTGTGCCTTCAGTTCTCTCCTTTCATGCAGACGGCCAAACCCTCCACTGCTAGAGTAAACCGTAGGCGCACGCATAGCGGCTGCCTGGCTATCTTCAGCTTTCCATCCGCCTGAAAAGACCAAACAAACGTCCGTGCACGATCGATGATGCGGAGTCAGGCGCCGCCTCCACACCCCACCTGGCCGTGCCCAGCCAGCCAGGCACGGCGCTCTCCTCCAACGGGGTCCTCCAGCCCTTCGTCTCACACGCCTCGCCCGTTTATCCGTGCTCATTGACGCATTCTTTCATTCTTTCATTCTTTCATTGATTCATTCATTCACTCATTCGGATCCAAACCCTATCCTCGGAGTTGACATCTCCGCAGGAACATGGCGCTGCCTTGGTCACCACTCTTCTTTCTTCTCTCTGCTTTGTTTGTTTGTTTCGTTCTTTTTTGTTTCGTTCTTTTAGCGTTCTTTGTTTGTTTCGTTCTTTGGGTGTTTCTTTCTATCTTTGTTGTTCGTGTATCTTTCTTTCTGTCTGTCTCTTCGCTCTCTCAACTTAGTCTCCGTTGGCTCCGCTCGACTCGAGGCCCTCGAGAGCGCGGCAGAATGCCAACAACCTCTGCCGCGAGCCGCGAGCCGCGAGCCGCGAGCCGCGAGGCCAGGCAGCGGCGGTTACACACGCACGCGTCGGGCTCCACGTTGGACATGGCGGAGGTTGTTCAAGGAAGGAGGCGGGCGAGCAGGCAGGCAGGCAGGCATGGAAGCAAAGAGCTCGCTCGTGTCTTCTCGCTTGGCAGTTTGGTGCCTCATATCAGGAAGCACAATCAATACCTGGCACTGGCTAGTACAGCTGGCGATTGGCCAATTCGTTCGAAGGCGGCTTGGGCGAAAGGCAGCGAGGCTGCCGAGGAGGGAGCGCTCCCCGAATCGAGCGTGCAATCGCGACCAGCGGCGCGAAGAAGGCGAAGCTCCACGATCGTGCTTGCCAGCTAAGCTATAGTTAGCTAGCTGGCTGGCTAGCTAAAGGCTGGTAGACACAGTACCAATGAAGCTCCGTTCTCTCCACTTTGAACTGGGCGTCGTACTGCTATCGGTAGGAGTAAGGGCGTAACACATCGACAATGCCAGAGAGATGATGATCTGTATAGGTAGCAGGCCTATATAGCTGACTGACTGATGTGAAGCTTGCTTGCCTGTAACCCATTCGATGGAAACGCGTGGTATGGTAACGCAGGTTGCTTTGAGAGGTTGGCGATCTCCACCCGCAAATTTGATGTCGCGTGCAGATTGCAAACTTGGACGAGAGGGCTCGGCTTGCATAGACATCGAGGATGGAGTAGAAGTCCCAGTACATACGCAAGTGGGCTCCCTGAGTAATGAGGAAACAAACTCACTCACGGAATATAAATATAAAGCTAGGTAAAATAAATCCAAGCAGTGCCGGACTTCCTTCTCAGGTCCCGTGCAGAAGGAAAGAGCTGCAAACCTTGTTGTATTATAATAGATTAAATTATTTCACTTTGTCTCTTGCAACGCATGAAGTTTTCATTGCAATCCCATTGCCTGGAGAATAAACAATGAGCGCACACCAAGAAATCTCGCTCTTTGTAGTATCTGCTACTACGCAACACTCCCACACAGGTACCTCTCACCAGTAGAATTACTTTTAATTGCCTCCCTGTCATGTGCGCTTGACTTGTTGATTTCCAGCAGGCAGAATAATTAACTGTTGTAATCTCCTACTCATGCGCTCATACCTCACCAGTTGAGCGAACAACTCCTCTGAGCAACACCAGCACAACTAGTACCGAGCAGCACTTGCAGCAGCACAATAGTGAGAAGCTCCGAGGTCGAACGCTATCGCTATTGGTGCTTGTTCAGAACTTAAGTGGAGTGGCGTGTCTTTTTCCTATTTGCATCCGTCTGACACCATGGACATTTAAAGACACTCTAGGTAGAACGTTTTGGCGAGATTACCACCGCAAAGCGCTTTCCAGCCGCCCTGGAGTTCCTTCAAAGTTGACGTTGGTGGTACCTTGGGTCAGTCTCGTCGCGAATTGTCGGTCATCTGGCTGGTCAACTGGGACGAATTTTCTTCAAGAAAGACCGCAGTAATGATCTTTGCCTCGCAGCTGTTTGTTATGCGTTGCAGCTCTTGCCTCAGCGTCCTCCAAAAACGCACGGTGGAGAACACCTAAAATGTAGTCGCCGAAGCACCTCTTCTAGCCGCTAAGAGTTCGCATATCCGAATTGTTTCTGGTTGGCATCTTGAGGCTGACCGCGCTCGTACTCTAGAGATGTGAATTCTTCGTGAGCCAGAATTGTCTTTCCTATTGGTAATAAATACTACCTTACTGATACGGCCTCTGCCTCCAGTAGTAGTAGCTGGCACAATTGTGAGCTAGCTCCGTGCTTACTTGCGATCAAAGCACAACTCGCGGGCGCAATGTTCATGTGCTGTGCTGTCCTGCCCTCTCCCGACAAACAATGGGCTCTAGAGTCTGACTGAAGTCCCACTTTCTCGCTCCTTTTGAGACTAGCCATTCATGCTGCTCTTCTTTTATAATTAATGATGAACAATAAAAAAGGTAAGAATGTTTTTGTTTTTATTTCATTCATTTTTTACTTTTCCGGACAACCTGAAACAAACAAACAAAAACAATCCAAATGAGGCCACTCCCTGCCTGAGCGTGGGCTGTTCTGCTCAAACCTGTCCAGCTAACAAGCAGCCCCCAACGCCTTTCACGAGCTCCTCTCTTGCGTGCAACTCTAGCGAGACCCAGAGTCATTGGAATCTCGAACGCCTCAGAAGCAACGAGTGCGGGCAATCGATGCCTGGTCTACCTGCTATAGTCCCACTAACCAATCAAACTTGAATGACTGGCCCAGGGCACCGAGCAATGAAATAGACATTCTCGTCAGATCAAATCAGCGGTTGCTTTTAATTCTTTGGGCTGATAAACATGGGTGATCGTACGTGCCTGTAGAGCTAGCTCTAAAATGCTCTTGTGCCTTTGGGGAATAGTTTTGTGATTGGTGATGGTTCCACCTTTTCTGTAATCCCATCCACTCTTGCCTTTACGGTGCTGGCCACGTTTTCTCAAGTTCCCAACCAAGACTGCGACCTCGTTTATCAGAGCCAACGTCTGCATCTATTTCTGGTCATGGCGTTGGCTCAACGCCAATTCCATCTGTTCTGCAGGTGCCTTTTTTCTGTAGTACAACACAATTCATTCCTCCATTCTTGTGCTTCAACGAGTTTTGATCCTATGTGTATGTACAATTGATTTGCCTTGTGCTGGCTGGTCAAGGTCAAGCGCCGGGGCTATTGTATCTCAGCTGAGCAACGGGCGCGGTGAATCCACAAATGCATGCAACCAACCGTTCGTGTGACGGGGACTCATGACACGGCCTTCTGTCGAGACTCTTGATGGCTCTGCGTATTTGCAGTAAACTATCTTCGGATAGAACTGTTACGCATCATCAGCAAGAAATCCAAGGTTTTGCCAGCGAGTTCAAAGTCGACTCGCAGGTCCAAACACGGCCGTGGCGGCACCGTGGTGACGAAGAAACAGGACAAGTCTGGTCTAAGTGATGTTTTTACTCGCACCTTACTTAATAAACGACACACGATACCGCACTGTGATCAAGAGTATATCTATTGCCGCTCTCTCTGCACGACTTGTATACTTCCGTGCCACAGCAGGTGCCATACGTGCAATGAAAGATGTCGTCAATCTCCACTTCCCTGCGCAAGCTTTGGTGGCTGGAATTCTTCGTTCATGTCTGTGCCAATCGCCACGAATTGCCTTACATTCCCATAGCACCTCAACTACCTTAAACGATAAGAGTGGCAGAACCGCAGAACTCTGCAAGTGCTCTCTCTCTCTCTAAACAAATCAAAGTTGGCAAGTGGGCCAGAGATCGCAGGCATTCTGCGCCCTCGTTGCCTCGCGGCCCTGCTTCACGTTCTCCCGCTCGCGCCCAACTCGGGGCTGGAGTAGGCTGCCGGGATCCGCAGCTGTACGGGTCGCGGCAGCTGCTCGTTTCGTGGCCCGCGCGCGCCAGGTTTGGGCACCTTTGGGACCGGAACCGGCATAAGAAAAGCGCATTGATTTGTTTGTTTGTTTGTTTGTTTATATTTGTTGCCTCTTTTTCCGCTTTGTTGTTGTTGTTGTTGTTGTTGGTTGCCTCGAACTTAGGTGGTTCTCGGACCAGCTCCAACAACCTCTAGATGCTGGAGAGTAGCTTGGCCCCGGGGCTGTAATGCGGTTTCCGATGCCGAGCTCCGCCACCGCCACCGCGTGGTCCTCAGGCGCGATCTGTCCATGTATTCATTCATTCATTCATTCATTCATTCATTCATTCATTCATTCATTCATTCATTTTCATTCATTTTATTTATTCATTCATTCATTCATTCCCAATTCGTTCATTCCCGTCTTTCCGAGTTCTTTTTTCTTTCTATCTAACTGCTAGCGATTCAGGTAGCAGTCGCTTTTTAATTAATTAATTAATTCATTCATTCATTCAACACTTTACTGACGCATAAATAACTTTTTTTCATTTACTGCGAATACATAAATATTTTATTGTGGTTGACTACGAAATTCTTTGCCCTCTTGCCTCATTAATGGCGGCCACGAAGAGGACCAGTGCCCAAGCTGGATGCCAGGGACAGCTCGCAAATAAAACTCCACCGGAAGCCCGAAGCCCCTGCCTCTGAGCTGGGGAGGGCTGTATATCTCGGCTCCTCCACGACCTCCCTCCCTCCCTCGCCGAGAGCTTTCCTGATTTGGGCTGAGTACTCGCGGTTGAGAGTTTCTGCGGCAACTTTACTCGTATCGATGACGATGATTTATTTATTTATACAGTCAGAAACACACATTTCCGCGCTGTTTATTGCCTTTTCAACGCGTTGAAAATTTATTTTAATTGTAGCTTTTCAATTAATTAATTATGACAAGAATATAATAAATTGCAATAAAGGTGCGTACATACACATATGTATCCTTCGATTCTTCAAAAACTTGAGAGTTTAGTTTGATCGAAGAAAAGTAAACTTAGAAGGGACTTTAAAAAGGCGAATTGGCATCACGAATGAAATGAATAAATGAATCAATCTCAGTTCATAGGGTGCGCGAATCGTAGATGCCGTGTAGATGCGAAAAGCGAAAGAAATCCTCGAGGCTGAGAAATAAACAAATAAATAAATAAAAGCCTGCGTTCGAAAAGGCCTCCACGCCTTTCCAAATATCGCTCTGCTCCGCTTCAGATACATATCACTCAGAGGTACGTACATACTACATCGCTCGCGGTCCTTATTTACGCTTCAACGTTGTGCATGCACAGCAAATAGTCGCAATGAAAACACTAAATGCCTTTCTATTCACCTCATTTTACAGTTTATGTTTATTAAAAAAAATAAAAGATAAAAGATAAAAGATAAAAGATTAAGAAACGTTTTACACAAAAGTACAAAGGGCGAAAGGTCTTTAAAAGGTAAACAGTATAGGTTTAGTTGACAAAGACTCGCAATTGTAGCAGGTCATAAAGGCCAGAGAGAAGGTACGTGCGATGCCACAAGACCCCGCGCACGCCTTGAAAGAATCTTTTATGTCTTTCTCTACTAGCTTGGCTTGGCTTAGTGCTACGCCAATGCTATACAGACTACCCATTATTGCCATTCATTCATTCACTCATTCATTCATTCAATAAAAATTTGGCGATCAATGAATGAGTGATCATCGTTGATCCATGCGAAGAAAGCTCATTCATTCGTTGCCTCGATTCATCCATCACTGGTAAGCGCCACAATTCTGGTCGAGGTCCAGCGACTGAACAAATAAAATACACTTGGGCCAGCGACGGCGATAGCAGCAGGAAGGAAGGATTGGAGCCTTGGCTTTCTTTCTTTGGGCGGGTGGGTGGGTGGTGCTGCGGCAATCGCTTTGGGTCGCTGGGCGATTTCTATGGCCTTTGCCATTCTGATCGATGCCAATTACACGCGTGAGACTTTCCATAACCAACCTGAGCTTATTTGACAACTAACCAAAAGTTCACAATTTGGAGATAGACGCACAAGTACAGAGACATCGTATCAAGGGTATATTTATGCGCCTGTTTGGTATTTACTTAGGCTACAAAGCGAGAGCTGCAACAGCACTTGGAGGACATACATACCTACGCAGAGGAGGAACACCCATTTGCTACATTTATGTTGCTGCACGTTGAGGAATGGTAGCAGTGGATGATGATGACGATCATGAAAGCTTGATGTACTTACGTACTTACTTACTTACTCATGGCCTTTATGGAGCTTGCGATGGTGGTGTAGACTGTAGAGGCAGTCATCTCAGGGTGAGTTTTCATGACTCATGGTGTCATACAAAGGAGAAGAGAAAGTGAGATTATAGACGCTGATGTACGTTCTCATTGCAGAGATATGCGTCGAAAGATGGTTTAGAGGCGCTGCTTCGGGCCTCTTCGAGGTAGACTTGGTGTTAGTTATTTCATAGTTGCATTTTTCACAGGCTGGTCGAGAAGGGGACCTTTCGAAGACAGTTAGTTGTCAAATACCTTGCAATCTCGCCGACCTGGATCTATCCACACCTGGTTAGACCCAAATTATGGCATTTTCTGTACGCCTCATCGACCATTGCATTGTCCTGATTAAAATGAAGAAGAAGCATGCATGAATGAATGAAATATGGATGGGAAACTGACCAGAACTGATACACTCATCGACCACCTCGCTCTGCCGCCCTTGAGATTGAGGATAGATATCCGGGGTGGAGGCCTCCGCATGATGGCAGATCTTGAGAGTTCCCTCCCTCCTCCGTGGCTGCTCTGGGCACAAGCGGCACCGAATCTGCAAGCGACGGCCTCGCCAAGGGCGGAGCATGTCTCCAAGGGCGGAGCATTGCTCAAGATCTTGCAATCTATCTCGTGCAATGAATGTTTGGTTTCATGGTACACTTAGACCCCCTTGTTCCCACCGGTGAGCAACCCAAGGGAACGAACTAACCGCGAGGCCCTCATTCGCAGCAGGACAGCAACGCAAGGGTCTCCTCCCTGTAATCTCTACAAAGAAGGCACATTGGAGGTTGATGAGGGCGTTGTTGCTGTACACCAAGAATGAAGCGATGATTGCAGGCTTTAGAACTAAACGGAGGAGAGCTTATTTACAGCAGAAACAAGGTTTGGCTCTCTCTCGCGACAGCCTCGAAGAGCCACTGGTTCTGATCACTAACCACCGACCGGCCTGCTACAAAGGTGAGGAAGGAAGGGCAATCATTTACAATTACATGTATATTATAATATGAATGAGGAAATAAACTCGTGAATCTTGTTTTCGCAGTACTCTTTTTTTATTTAATTAAAGTAACAGTTTCTTTTTGTTGCTTCACTCATTTGTTCATCTACAAAGGCGGAGAACTCCCCCGCGTGGTGCCGGCGTACCGGACACGGGTTGCAACGCATAGGCGTTTTGGCTAGTTAAAGCCATTTTAGCTAGGAAAGAGGGGTTAAGCAGGAGATTAATCTTTCTTTCTTTCTTTCTTTCTTTCTTTCTTTCTTTCTTTCTTTCTTTCTTTCTTTCCTTCTCAGACCTTCCTCCCTCTATTGATTAATCGTGAGATGATCAGGAACCGCGAGGAATACAGCGATGAAGACTTCTCGGCCGCACAGTCAGTTTCACGGGCATAGTGGAGGCCCCTCTTCTCCAGTGGCGCACTTAGTTATGCATGGCACTGGAGGAGGCCTTCGCAGACCTCCGTACGCAGCCTCGAGGTCTCTACACCATTCTGGAGGACCTTCTGGTCTGGAGACTGTGTCTTTTCGACGGGTTTTATTGGTAGGAACACCATAGATATGTATACCTACGGTAGCAATTAATTTTATTTCTTAAAAAAAATATGAAAATTAGATAGCTAAGCTCCATTAGGGCTGGCTAGTTAAAAAATGGTTTTCTTTCATGTAGTTCCATTTATTTTTCAATCTAACAAACAAACAAACAAACAAACAAACAGTATATACTGATTTTATTTTAAAATAGAATGATTTTGTTTGTTTGGGGGAAAGAAATGAGAAGAGAAAACGAAATGAAAACTAAGGAAGGTTTGCTACTATTTATTGTTATGGTACTGCTAGGAAGTAGATGCTACTTAGGCATTTAAAAAGAGGAAATGAAAGAAAGGGGATATGTATGGCAGGCGCGGAGCTGGCTGGAGCAGGCAGGCAGCAAAGCGCTAGCTAGCTCGCTCAGGCGTCGGCAGGCAGCAGGCAGTAGTTAGGCAGCGACTGCGACTCAGCAGCTCGCGTCCCCTTCTACTCCCTTCCCTCCCTCCTTCCCCCGCCGCCCCACAAGCAGCAACTCGAGTTCACTCTCGTAGTTCATCTGGCACCGCCACCACTCGTGTAGCTACTCAACAGCCTCAAAGACCGACCTTCTCTGTTGCTACCTCGAAGCAAGACAGACAGCTCCGTCGTTTCATACCTTTCTCTACCCGTTGCTTCTACACAAGCTCATACTTCATAAACGTCAATAGTCAAAATACATCAGCACGATGCTCGCCTCTAAGACCCTCGCCCGCAGCGCCTTCGTGGCTGCTCGTGTGTCTCTCCGCGTCCCCTCCCGCGTCTTTTCGGCCTCTGCTAGCCAGGCCACCGAAGGCGCTTCGAGACCCTTCTACCGTAGCTCACGCTTTGCCGCTGCCTCCGGAGTCGCCGTCGCCGGCATGTTTGCCGCCACTGGCTTCGCTTTGATGGAGGAGCAGCGCGAGGTGAAGAAGGAGGAGGTCCCTGAGGTGGCCAAGGCCCCCCAGCAGGTCGAGAAGGCCACCAACACCCTCAAGCTCTTTTGCGGTAACGCTAACAAGGAACTTGCCAACGAAGTTGCAAACCAGCTTGGTGTTGAGATGGGCAAGGTCACTGTCTCCAAGTTCGAGGATGGTGAGGTCAACGTCATGGTCCACGAGAACGTCCGTGGCAAGGACGTCTACATTATCCAGCCCACCTGCACCCCTGTGAACGAGAACCTCATGGAGCTCATGCTCATGATCTCCACCATGAGGAGAGCTTCCGCCCGCCGCATTACTGCCGTCATCCCTTACTACGGCTACGCTCGCCAGGATCGTAAGATGACTGCCCGTGTGCCCATCTCTGCCGCTGATGTCGCACGCCTCCTTGAGGCCATGGGTGTTGACCGCGTCGTCGCCGTCGACCTTCACTGTGGCCAGATCCAGGGCTTCTTCGGACCCCGCGTGCCCGTCGATAACCTTGACGGTGGTACCGTTGGTGTCAAGCACTTCGGAACTCTTGGCCTTGAGAACCCTGTGATCGTCTCACCGGATGCCGGTGGTGTATACCGTGCCAAGAAGTTCCGTGAGGGCCTCGCCAAGCAGTACGGAATTGAGGCCGGCCTTGCCATGATCATCAAGCAGCGCCACAAGCCTGGTGAAATTGAGCGCATGGACTTGGTTGGTTCCGTTCAGGATGCCGATGTGATTATTGTTGATGACATGATCGACACTGCCGGTACCCTCTGCAAGGCCGCCAACGAACTCTCTGCCCACGGAGCCAAGCGCGTCTACGCTTTCGCTTCCCACGGTATCTTTTCCGGTCCCGCATCGTCTCGCATTGCCGCCTCGGCACTCGAGGAGGTGTGCATTACCAACACCATCCCGCTCAGTGAGGAGTCTGCCAAGAATGAGAAGATCCGCACCCTCTCTGTTGGCAAGCTCATTGCCGGTGCCATTAAACGCATCCACGAGAAGAAGTCCGTCTCTGCTCTCTTCAGCGACGAGTCCTCATACTAAGTCTAACTTCGCAACAACAACAAAAACACACACACACACGCTAGATAGACTTTTGCTTACTTCACACACACAAATTTGTAAGCACTTTACGCATGCATCAACTAATGCCCAGTCTTTGTGGGTTATGACGCTTGCTATGACAGACAACATCCCCGCCCTCCTTTTTCCGAGTCCCCCCCATATATACCCCAAACCACCTAAACGTCTAGCACTTGATCTTTTCAATTGTGCACGTAGTCGTCCACCCGCGTCTATGGCCTTGCTGTTCACCTGCCACCTGCCATCATGATGGAGGATTCATCGATCCTCTTCATATTCCTCCCTCGAGGCAGTGTTATGCTCTCTTGGTGATCTGCTTTCCTACCATATCAAATATCTATAGACCTGGGAGATTCTCTTCGTGTGCTCTTTGCTCTGCATTGATTACGTCCTGTGTTGGCTTTACTTCAAAAACCACTCTTTATATTTTCTTTCTTCGTTCGCTTTGTTCGTAGTAGTCATTTGATCTGTTGCTTGATATTGCCCTGTATCCTCCTCGCATGGCATGCATTTCTTGAGGAAGGGAATTGTCTCTTGCCTCTGGAATATCTAACTTCTCGCAACCTTGGATGACAGAAACAACACATTTTGTTGCTTATTCTACATCAATTGATCAATGAACAAGCGAACTCATTGCCTTAAATGCAGTGGAAGCATGACACGATGTCGCTACATGCTTACGACTTTACCAAGACTTCATTGATCTGGCAGAATGCTATGACTGCTTGCTTATCTAGTTTGATCTTGGCGAAGCTTTTGCTTTTGCCAGATTTAATATGTAACATTTCATGTCTACACAAGATTTTATACGAGAGGAATGATGAGAGTAGGAAATAATAAAACCAGTTAGAGCTTACGAGAAGTTCTCAAAATGCACCATACTATTTTGAACTGTGTATCCCTTATCAATGAGAAAAGCGCATATTTCTTTTATCTCTCGCTGGTTCTGTTTTTTTTTGTTTTTCATTTAATTGAGTTTCATCTAAACTGCCTCACTCGCAGCAGCCATTTAGGCTGATATTTTAGAAACAGCTCCCTCTTAAACTAAAAGAGGTACGAGTGAAGCTTTTTTAGACATGAAAATTATCACACTGACTTGCTGGTTCTGTAAAGTGGCCGGTTAATTCTATACAGTCGATTTTGCAATTCAATGAGACGGTGTCGCAACATATTACATAGAAACTTGAAGGATGGCAATTTTAAATAAAGTAGTTGAATTTGTGTTCAGATGTTTAGTCCTGTGATTTAAACAGAAGAAATGTTCTGTGGGAACTCATCTTTTTCGAACATTTCTTCTTCTGCTTACCTACTAACCGAGAAAAGCACGTGCGGAAGTGCGAGTTTTTCCTGTTTAGTTTTCTTCTAAAAAGAATATCATTGCACTTGCCTGCGTCAAACATTGAGCAAGCGAGCGAAGAAGATCACTTGCCACTGAGCTCGCCTCTCTACAGTCTCCAGCCCCCGACCTCTGTTTCATGAGGTGGGCCTGAAAGGCCGGAAAAGAGTAAATAAAATACCACTGCTGGGAGATTCCTCTTGTCCAGCCTCCGAAAACACATTGATATAAAAACTTATACACCAAAAGCCGCGCAAAACGAACAAAATCCAAGGAGGTGAGGATTCTCGTCACCATTTCTTCCCACGAGCATGGTGTGTTCGCCACCACAAAAGTTCGGGTGATCTCAACTGCTCTGAAAGATTGGCTGACGGGGATTCTTGGTTTCTTCATAGTGGCCTCTGACTCCTTCGTACGAGTGCTACTGGCCTGCGAGGGCATTGTGCCGTTGCGCTGACGTGCGTACGTACTTGTGCTCTGGCCACCCGAGAATCGCGGCTCCTGGGAGGGACGAACACCGTTGAGTAAATCAGTCATAACCTCAGGCTTCAAGGCCTTCAGGCTCCAGAGAATACAGCGCACACGGTTTGCAGTTCTCTTTCAGACAAGTCTTTTGTTGGCAGCCAATGTTTTCCTGCGTAGTAGCGCTCGAGGCAAGTGCCCACCTAGGGAGGTGCTTTCTGCCCTTTGTCAGCGTGAGTCCTGAGAACTCTGCAAGCACTCCGCCATTTGCTGCCTGCATAGTCAAGCGGGCTTGCAAACTTTACCTGCGTCGTAGATCATATACAGGACTTCACATCGTATTTCAAACCTCTGTGTCAATCGTTGATTCATTTATTCCTTTATTCATTCATTTATTGGCCGCAACCCGCAAACCAGGAAATAATGCACGCGTGCAAGTGCTATTCAAAGGTGACCACCCAATATGCAAAGTGCACTTTCGCGCGAGAAGGTCAGCATTCCAGCGAAGGCGGCAAATCTTGGCGGGCTGTGATTCCTTCGCTGCAGTGCTGACCACGACGAGACACCTTATCTTTCCTTCTCTCTGCTTCACTTCGCCGTGCTCTGCGTGAGGTCGCACAAGAGAGAGCTCAAGCAGCACACACTCAGAGAAGCAAACAAATCCCTCATCTCGAAAGAGGGTTCGCTGTAGAGTCGGCGCCGGTGGTACCTAACAAGTTTGCCTGCACCCCCGCGAACGGAGACCTGAGCTGAGCTGAGCTGAGCTGAGCTCGAATATCAATTCGCGCGCATTCACTACGTCCATCGTGGATTTCTCCTGCACTGGGCAGCGATCTTGAGCTTGAGCATGATCTTGACTTCGATCTTGAGCTTGAGCTTGAGCTTGAGCTTGAGCTTGCGCTTGAGCTTGCGCTTGAGCTTGTCCAAGGAATGAAGCCGACTGGCTGACTAACCTGCAACGAGTGGAGTCGGTCGAGGGATACTAAATACTAAAACTGCGGCTCAGCAGCACTCGAGGAGCGGCATTAGTTAGCGCTTGCCACAGACATGGCGTGCTAAATCGAAACTTGAGTTCTCGTGAAGAAGCGAGAGAACCCAGCACAGGGACCTGCGGCTTCGACTGACTGACGTCCTTCCTTGAATTGATCAGGTCTTGCCGCATATGTTATTCGCAGGCAGAGTTCATTCGCATTTGGGTTCGCATTTGGGCTCAAATTCCTTCATGCGAGGTGGCGCGATTTGACATTGACATGATCTGACATGCGTGAGGTTCTGCGGAGTGAGGAGTGGCCTCCTTCGTTCTACGGGTTCTTGGCAAAGTTGGTCTTCTGTGGCCGATCTCTTCGTTTCCTGCACTACGAATTGCAATTTGGTCCGTCGATTGCGCGATAGATTGATTATTGGATGAATGAATGAATGAATGAATGAATTCCTGCCAGGGCACCTAACGCTCGCTCCGACGGTGGCGGGAGCGGCGTTCAACTCGTCGAGCCGACCGCGGAGCCTCAGAGTGTCTGGGCTGCCGGGGCCTGTGCTGATTGGAGAGCATCCCACGGTCGGCCACGGCCATGAACGGCTTCGAGACCGCCTAAGGCAACAAACTCGAACGAAGCCGCCTGGAAACGAATAAGAACGCCAGAAAGAACAAATTTATGCTATATTGATTTTCCTTTTAATTTGATTTTTGGTAAGCTTTGTCTTTAATTTAAAAGGCATTTAAAAAAAAAATAAAAAAAAAAATAAGAGAGGGTCTAATGGAATTAAAATTATAAATAAATAAAATTGAATCTATTTTACTTTAGTTTGCAAACCTTTCTGGCGCTCTTCGTGTGCGAACGAATCATCGATCTCTGTTGCTTTTGTTTTTGTTTTCTGCTGTGATAAATAACTCAAAAGGCACTTTTGCTATAGGCTTTTAACATGTTTACTTTCAAAGCAGTTTGTTTCTTGAATATATTCTATGTACACATATATATTTAATTTATTTGTTATAAAATGTTTTCTCTCTTTCCGATTTTAGAACGCCTTTATTTTGAAGAAGGTGGAGGAACAACTATAAAGTGTTCTTTAAAAATAGAAATCATAACAAGATTTTTTATTACGTTTTTTATTTTGAAATAAAATCATATTAAAAATAAAATAAAAAATGGTCTAGAATAGAGAGAGAAAGAACCGAAGGGTCCCAAAGAACTTGCTTGCTCAACCCAACTCAGCGGTACTCCAATTGACCTCTGCGCCAATAATAACGCAGGCATTCACGAAGATACGTTCAGATTGCCGCTGGTCTACAAAACACCCGATGCGTGGTCATAGCATTCTAAACTCATCCTGGCGTCGAGTCCACTGTCGCTCCGGCGCAAGTTTGTTTGGCTTTGGTCCACAAGTTAGTTGGTGATTCGTTTCGTTCGGTCGGCCATCTCCAAGAGGAGTGAAGGACGACTGCTGATGGACAGGGAGGTCTTGTGCTGCCAAGGAGAATAAATAAGCCACCGTCTTGGTCCAGGACATGCATAAACCCCCGCTCTCAAGTGCTGCAAAGGCTTATCAACGGCCTCGAGCCGCTCCGAGCTGACAGAGGAGGGACCGGGCTTTCAGGGTGATTAATTGCACTCATATTCAACCAGGGTGGATGAATGAACGAATCTCAGATACCCGTTGAAGAGGATTGGAACCCTCCGTAACCCAGGAGAATGCGGAGCAGGCTGCCATGATTCCCAAGAGGCCAGCGAGCCTTGCTTGGCCTGTTATCCATGGGCGCAGCCGTCGCAGCGGAGGACGGTTAGCACGGCCGAGAGCACTCCATCGCCAGAGAGTGCAGCCAGCCAGCCAGCCAGCCAGCGAGTTTAGTTTGGCATGATCATGGCGATGATTATGAGCTCCTGCACAGGCTGGCGAGTCGGCCATGAGCACGGCCTTGCAAAGACCTCCCAGGATCGAAGAGATGTGGCCTCCCGGAGTTCCTTCAAGTAAGCAGATGCAGTAAGACAGTGTGCGCCTCTTCCCCAAAGACGGGTCTCCTAATGTACATCTTTGATGAAACGCCCAGAAAGGCCAGTCTCGCTTCGTTCAGGCCAGCGTGGCGTGGCCGAATGGTTGACTTCTGTCTTCGCGATGGATGGACCATGAAGAGGTCTTCTTCGAACTCAACTCGTGGTCCATGCGAGCAACAAATGTCTGGCTTGAACACAAGAAGTTAAGTGTGTAGAAGGAAGGAGGCATGCAGTGGAGCACATGAGCCATGATTTTCCTTATCTCACGACGTCCCAAAGATCGCATACGCGGTTATGATGGAAACCTGAAAACTATTCGCTCTCCATCTAGCATGTATTTCTAGTGATCTCTACGATGCCGATTCCAAGTCTTTTGCGACTTGATAAACCAGTGCCTGTCTATGTGTGATGTGTACATTAATGTGAAAACATAACATCCTGCTTTGCAGAGCAGTGCGATCAATCTCGTATAGACGCCTCCTTTTCTGCTGGTGCACCTGAACCAAATCCTTCATGTGTAAGGAAGTGCGATTCACACTTGCCATGGATATCATCAATGTGAGCTCTTTAAGGATTGCCATCAATCAAATTTGAGCGAGAGAAAATAAAACGTGTAAAGCAAGACTGACCAGGATGTGCTCTACATTTGCCAAGGTTATTATAGTAAAAAATATTGAGCAGCACATGCACGGTGGAAGAACGGATCTGGCGTGTTGCGACTCTCAGCAATGCTTCGCTTCAACTTTGTATAATTGTGAGTCATTTCAATTTCATGGTCTTCTCAACATCAAACAACTTGCTTTTATCGTGAAAAACATTGCGATGTGTGTAAACTAGCCACAAAAATGGTGTGGCCTTTTACACCCCCTCAAAGCAACACCAACACATGCAGCAGCAACACATGCAGCACATGCAGATTCTTACACCTTGATCTCCATCCTAAATCCTATTGCAGATGTGCGCTGTGACGAGCTCCTAGGAGTAAGCCATAGACGGGTCTTATATGAATGTGTGTCAACAGGCCCAAATGGACAGCGAGAGACACTGTTCCTCAAAGTTCGCAGGAAAGGCCAATTTATCAACTGCTACCGACTTCCTTTCGCCTCCTCTCTACTGCCTGTCCTCTGTTTTTATTGCCCTGGCACCGGCAAACCAACCAAGCTAGCGCAGCAGTAGCCTGCCTCAATTCGTTGCGCCTGAACCGGAGCAAAGCCTTCGAGCGGCGTTCTCTGCCAGGCGTTCTTATCTTCCGCGAAAGTACGTCTTTCATGCCTGGAAAGAAAATAAACAAACAAACAAAGAAAACAAACAAACAAACAAAATAGGACATGTGATTCGGAATGAAAGGAAACCGGAAGAAACAGGAAACAGAGGAGGAAGGTCCAACAAGCTGGTGTTCTTCGCTCTTCTTTGAATCCTGCTAATGCCTATAAAACTCTTCATCAAGTCCACCTTCCTTTTGCTTTATCCTTCAAACATCACAGTAGTAAACCAATCAATCAATCAATCAATCAATCAATCAATCAATCAATCAATCAATCAATCATTCAATTAATCAACAAATCGCACACAAACAAAGCACTCTAGGCTTGCACTACCTACTGCTACAGCCACCGCCTACCTTCTGGATTCCTTAGGAGACGCCTATGCCTGCCTATGCATCAACCACATTGCAGGTAGATAGATGTAAAGAGCAGGGAAGTCATCCACAAGGTATCGGCTTCTCGCAGAATAGCGAACAGTTTTACCGCGACATGGTACGCTTTGCCCTCATCCCTTGAGACTCAATGCGATGAAATGATTCAGGCTCGAGTGTTGCTCTTGCTTGTATTTGCTTCTCTCTGATAACAACTTGGCGATGATTGCCATCTTCACTTTCCACAGATCAAACAAACAAACAAACAAACAAACAAACAAACAAACAAACAAACAAACAAACAAACAAACAAACAAACAAACAAACAAACAAACAAACAAACAAACAAACAAACAAACAAACACAGAGTAACGAGTTCAATAAAAGAAGGCCTCTCGTTGAAAAAAGAAGAAGAAAAAAGAAAAAAACTGAATGAATGAAAGAGAGAAAGAGAGAAAGAGAGAAAGAGAGAAAGAATTAATTAATTAGTTAGTTAGTTAGTTAGTTAGTGAAAAGAACAGCGCGAGAAAAGAGGCGCTGATAATGTATGTGCGTGCAATCGAGGCTGCGAAAAGCTTGGAGCAATGAAGGCTTCGCAGGCGATTTTGCGCGAAAGACCGTGGATAACAAACCAAGAAACCAAGAGACAAACAGCAGCCTCAGAGAGCCTCCGGCGCTGGTCCTGCGTCTCCCTCTGCGCTCAGGACAAGCAAGCCATTGCCTCGAAGACCTCAGAGGCCTGGCCAGTCCGCGCGAATGCGTCACGATGCCTCGGAGCTTTTTTATGTATTTATGTATTTATTTACTTTTCTATTATTATTATTTCTTTTCTTTTTTTTCCTATTTTTTATTATTTACATATTACATATTTGTTGGTTGATTGATTGATTGATTGATTGATTGATTGATTGATTGATTGATTGATTGATTGATTGATTGATTGATTGATTGATTGATTGATTGATTGATTGATTGATTGATTGATTGATCTCTTTACCAAAGCCTGGAAACCAGTGAGAACTTTGAAGGTATTGTTATTCTGTCATTCTATAATTGTGAATGAAGATTACGAAAAAGTTTGCGTTCTGTTCTTTCCTTCCCGGGTCGCAGAGCCCTATTTAAACCCGTATTTTTTGCAAAGAAGCAAATATCCCCTGCTTGCCCCCCGACTGGCACCTTCATGTAAAGGCAAATGATATGGGACATGAGGAGCTCCAAAGACTAGATATGTAACTACAAGTAAACGTCTGCTTATAAAACCGCCGGAAGAAGGGAAACATAGAACGCAAAACTAACACGCCGCCGTGAAAAGATGATGGTGCCGTGGAAGCCTTTGCAAAAGGCAGAAGAGGAAAGCACCGGCGGCGCAGAGGTCATCCCATCGGCCTCTTGTTTGAAGGGGTGCCTTGCTCATGAATTGGGCGCTTACTTATTGAACGAACTTCTTGAAGGAGTCGCAGCTGTCTCCTGTTGTTTCTGTGCTTCCTGACCGTCGCTTTATTGTCTAAATGTTCTTTCTCCCCTTCGAACGGAACACCAAAGCCGAATGGAACGCCCCCTCCGCATCTTTTCACGGCTTCTTTCTTTTAATCCCTTCGTTTTTTAATAGGGAGTTTCTTTTTACTTTTCAAAGAAATTCCTTTTCAAAGAAATTCGCTCTAAAAATAGGTTATTGGCGCAGAGCAATTTGGCTCATGTCACAGTGATTACAAAACGGGGCTATTGACGGAGAACGCAGAGCAGGCACGTTCTGACCTTCATGAATTACAGTTCATCTTCTGTGGACGATGAATGTCCTTTCTTCTAGATCGGTTCTTCGTTTTCGTGCCTCTTAGAGGGTACAGGTTTTTGTTTCACCTGGTGGTGTTCTTTGTTACTAAACTATAACAGAAACACCCACAGCATCGTTATGCCTTGGTAGCAATAGGAGGGAGGCCGACTTTGTGCGCTTGCATGGAATCCTGGGCAGCGCACCCTCGGGGCCCCCGCGGAGGATATTATCTCGGTGCACAATTTGTAGTATTCTGTTCAGAGCAAGAAACAGCGCTTCTGCGGCAGAGAAGAATTTACATTGTTCTTGAAGTTCGCCCTTGGCGTCAAACTATCTATCCAAATGGAGGGTTCCAGTTCCTCGCTGCTCAGACAGGAGGACCTCAAAACGACGACAGAGAACTCTTCTGGAGAGGCAAAGAGATCTTGGCAGACGTAATTAACAATGAAGGAGCCAAAGTGCATTGGAACGGAACCCAACGCAATGAGGTGCCATGAAATGGAATGGAATGCAATGGAATGAAATGCAATGCAATATAATGCAATGCAATCCAGTATTTTATTACTTGTTCATTTGGTCTTATTTGGTAAACTTTTGAAGGATGAAGAATGCCGTAATAGACTTACTTTTAGTGAAAATATAACATTCTTTCTTTGTTTCTTTCAAGTTGTTTCTTTCATTCTCTAGAGTTAGCTAGCTGCCTAGTCGTTGGATAATCAGGCAGCTAGGAGTGCTACGCTTCCTTCTTTCGATCGTTCTCATTCGTCGGCGCTTGGCTTCTGCAAAGAAGGCGGCTCCAAGAACCAGAAAGGCGCAAGAAATACCTACTGCGAGCTTTGCTTTCTTGTCTTCTTCAAAACTTTGGAGAGACAAATCAACCCAAAACACGAAACTTGCAAAGCTGAGCAATTCGTTCTCAAACAAAGACTCAAAGACTAGACTAGCTATACCTAAAGTACATCCTGTCCTGGATTCTTAGCGTTCTTTTTCTATTGCTTCATTTAAATTAATTTTCAATGGCATGATTTTTATTGATTTTTAAGTAGTACTTTTTAAAATAGGATTTTTACTAGTTAAAAAAAAAAAAAAAAAAAGTTCTATGAAAGTAAATGGAGAAAAATGAAAAATACACCAATCACTAAGGCGCAGATGTAATGCCAGAAAAGCTGTCGATGGAAATCTGTGATACTCCTCTGAGGAGGTGGACGCGGCTGCAGACAAAGCGTATAGAACCAGCATCGACGAAGTCTCGAGGGCTGTCCTTAAGCCTTCAGCAAACTTGCCCTTAGGGCGACCATCAACAAATGCAAAAGAAGAAATGAGAATCATGATCAGGTTGAAGTTTCCCTCTACTGTTCCACCTGGCGTTCCACTCCGCTGTTCTTTTCCCTGTTTGTTTGTTTGTTCTGGCGTTTCCCTGTGAAGAACATTCATGCTATAAAATATGCAATAGAACAATAGATTAATTTTCATTTATTTATTTATAAACCCTCTCACTGACTGGCAGACAGACTCTTCTTCTGATGACCCAAAGGCGGAAACAGCCTGATCACCATAGATCGTAAGTCACTCTCTCACTCTTTGGGTGTTCGTTCACGCCAATAACACGAACAATGGCAGCAACGAAAAGGCCTCGAAGAAGAAGAAAGCAAAACTAACTTGAGTGTTTTGTTTGACCGCATCGCATTACTTCTGGAATGAATGAACTCCGTTCTGCAGAACAGTTCGAGCGGAGACTAAGAACACTGTGATAGACAGAGAGGACAGAAGAAAACAATTCATTCATTCACTTTCTTTCTTTCTCTCAATCAATACAGTGTTTTATGGTTGTTTTTCTCGCGTCATTCATTCATTTACTGTGAAGAAATGAAGAAAGAGAGAAAAAGAGGTTAGCGCAATCAAAGGCGCTGGAGACGCAAGGATTTATTTTCCTGCGCCTATTGCTTTCATCGAACCCGAGCAGGCTCTGCGGAGGCGTGAGGCCGCCACCTGATCCAAGAACTGAGCTCCAAGCTCAAATTCAGCTGCTCTACCTGCAGCAGAAGACACAGCTTTCTCTGCAATCGCGATGGCTTCTCTTTCTCATGAAAATGTCGGGGTCTGCGATCTCAAAGCGACCTTGAGAAATGAACGAATGTGAGAGGCACCGCATCAAATCAGACCAGATCGAGCGCAATAGTTGGATTGCCAATCGAACTGTGGCGCGAAAAGGACCTCGAAGGACGTATCATTAGGGTATCAATGATGATGGTGATGGTGATGGTGATGGTGATGGTGATGGTGATGGTGATGATGGACTCGTGCAGAGCTGATTTATGTTTCGTGTTTATTCGCAAAAGCTAAGCAAGCTAATAAGAACACTCGCGATAGAATATTTTCAACTGTTCTTTCTTTCTTTCATTCCTTCCTTCCTTCCTTCCTTTGAAGCTGCAATGTTATGCTAAGATAACATATCCAGTGTTCTCTTGACCAAAATGATGTCTTGTAAGAACAACATTCATTATTTTGACGAAGCTTTAAAAAAGGTTCG
Source organism: Schizochytrium sp. TIO01 (assembly GCA_004764695.1). Classification (NCBI taxonomy): domain Eukaryota; class Bigyra; order Thraustochytrida; family Thraustochytriidae; genus Schizochytrium; species Schizochytrium sp. TIO01. The sequence goes on along the minus strand of SMSO01000037.1, from coordinate 3,006,436 downwards.
ATACTATATCCTTGGAACTTCTTTCTCCTCTTTGTTCCTTTCCTGAGTAAACTTTAGTATTTCATAAATAACCACTCTCTCTCTCTCTCTCTCTCTCTCTCTCTCTTCTCTCGATTCACCTGTCTTGGAAATAGTAGGAACAACTTTGAAAAACACACAACGAATACATGTATAAGTAAGTAGCCGCAGGACTTCTTTCTTTTCTGTTCTTTTCTAAAAAGAAGGCATTGTATACAATCAACAAATACAAAGTTCAAGGATCATTTGTACAATCAATGATCCATTCGCCAATCTAAGCCTCCTCTCCGAAGAGAACTTTGAAGGAAAGAGGCCATGCATGCATAGTAAGTGCTGCTGTTCTCACTCTCTCAACCAAGACGCGCGAAAGAAAGACATACTTTTGTCACCTATCCATGTACATTATTCCTGAATGATGGATATCTATCTATCCATCAATCTGTGTGTGATGATGAGAAATAAAGTAAAGTAGTTTTTCTTTGTTTTTCTCTGACAAAAGAAGAAGAAGAAGAAGAAGAAGAAGAAGAAGACAACAAAAGTGATTGATTAAATAAATAAATACCTTTTTCTCTTTTCTTTTCAAAGTTGTCTTCTTTTCAATTCAACAATATGTAGACTAGTAATTACTATTTATTTACATTCATTCGCTCCAACACTGACTGAGTCGAACAGCATCATCCTCAGACAAACGAGAATCCACCCGAGCGAGCAAGAGCATGCGCGCGGCGGCTCTCGCGCCCAGCTTGGGCCCCAGCAGTAGGCGTGCGGCGCCTAGCCATGGTCTGCTTTCAGCAGCACATGCCGCCGCCAGTCGACCTTCCGTGGGATCTCCCACCTCGGCGTCAATCTTGGCATCTTCATGTTCATCAGTAGCAGCTACAGCAGCAGCAGGAGCAACTCCCCTCGCTCGCTCGGCGTCCACAGCAGCGTCTGCCGCTGCAGGTCTCCGCACTGCACCGAGATACTTCTCCACCTCTTCTCTTGCTTCCTCACGCACCTCCTCAGCAGCCGCCTTTGCTTCTACGTCGCTGCCATGGAGTCGCATATCTGCCATCCCGGCTCCTGCATGGCGTCTCGAGGCTTCCCGTGGTTTGCGTGTGTCCTCTGTTCTTCTTAGTGATGCCCGCGAGGGATCTGACCGTCGTTCCTCAACCTCCCCATCCTCAGCTTCGAGCTCATCCCCATCCGCCGCGACAGAAGACCTTGCGAGCGCTCTGGAAGCACTCAAGGAGGCCCGTCTGGACGTGGAGCAGGCCCAGCGCCGCAAGGACTCTGTTCAGGAATCCCTGGTTAAGTCCATCGGCCTGCAGCCGAGCATGAGCTCGCGCACTCTTCGTGACCAAACCAAAGAAGGCTTTAAGAACGATCTTGGCAAGGTTGACGCACAAGCCGCCAAAACGTCAAAGTTGGGCAGCAAGACCGGCGCAGAACCGGGATCTGCAGCAATGGAGGCCAAGAAAGCGGCGGCCAAGGGCCAGCGCGTGAGGCCGACACCAACGGATGGTGGAAAGTCTAGCAGCGACGAAGGTGAGGAGAAGTCGAAGCTGCAGTCAGCCCTAGATACGACGAAGAAGGTCATGCGCAAGACTGGCGAAATCACCCTGACTTTTATCAAGAACCCAATGATTGTCAAAAAGTGGGGAGCCGACGGATGGCAGGCAGCCAAGGACATGGCGCACCACACGTGGATGGGATTCAAGCTTCTGGGAGTGGAGGTCAAGACCTCCTGGAATCTCCTCACCAAGAGGCTGAATGGACACCAGCTGACACGCAGAGAACGCCGACAGCTCGTGCGGACGACTGCGGATCTTGCGCGTGTAGGACCTTTTCTCTTCTTTGTGCTTGTCCCCTTCATGGAGTTCCTCCTCCCTGTGGCACTCAAGATCTTCCCCAACATGCTCCCCTCGACCTTCCAGGACTCTTTCAAGCGTGAGGAGAACATGAAGCGCCAGCTTAAGCTTCGTCTGCAGATCGCTGGCTTCCTTCAGGAGATGGTTGCTGAGATGGAGGACAAGGTCAAGGACCGCGTCAAGGATAAGGAAGGTAGCTCCCCCATTTCCGTCGACGATGTGCAACACTTTATGGAGCGTGTGCGCATGGGCCGCGACATTGACGAAGCCACCGTTCTCAAGGTGGCTAAGCTCTTCTCTGACGAACTTACCACCGACAATATGTCCCGCTCCCAGCTGGTCTCCCTCTGCCGCTACATGGGTCTCCCGCCCTATGGTGGTGATAACTTCCTTCGTTTCCAGCTTCGCTCCAAGATTAACTCCCTCCGCGACGATGATGCCACCATCTTCTTCGAAGGTGTTGACTCTCTTAACCTCCTCGAGCTTAAGGCTGCTTGTGAGGATCGCGGAATGCGTGCCACGGGACTCACCATGCACCAGCTTCGTATGCAGCTTAAGCGTTGGATCGAACTTAGTGTGAACAAGAACGTACCGCTCTCATTGCTCATCCTTTCCCGCGCCTTCACGCTTGAGCAGACCAACGAGTCGCAGATCGAGCTTGCCATCTCAGAGGCTATCAGTCAGATGGACTCGGATGTGCTCCAGGAGGCTCTCGTGGCGGGTGCTGAGAACAAGGAGCTCGCAGCGGACCGTGCGACAATCTCGCGCCTCAAGCTTGAGGCCATCCAGGCCCAGAACGATCTCATCGAAATGGAAATTAAGGAGAAGTCCCGCAAACAGGCCTTTATTGAACAACTCCGCAAGAAGGCTGAGGAAGAGCTTCAGGCAGAACTCGATCACGCCAAGCTTGAGAGCGTCGCTAACGCGGCCGCCAACGCAGCTACCCGTGACGAAATCGCAACACCGGAAGAAGCTGCCGCCTCTGCTCTTGAGGCGCTCCGCAAGCAGGACGCTGCATCCAAGGCTGTGGGATCCGGAGAACTCGCTCCGGATGAAGACCGTCTTGCCAAGCCTATTCATGTGGAGGATGGCGTCGAGGACAGCAAGGCAGCGACCCTCAAGGCAGCCGAGCTCTCTCGCCGGGCTGACAAGGCTGCCGTGTCCGCTGCTGCCGCCAGCACCCAGGATAAGAAGGCTGCACCTGCTGCCGGTGAAGCCGCACCTTCTGCAACCTCTGACGATGAGAACAGCATTCGCAAGGACGCCACAGATGCCGTCATGGAGGAAGAGGCACGCAAGGTGTTCGAGAGTACTCTGGAGTCCATCAAGGTCCTTGCTGCGGACTCCCCCGTGGAAGAGGAGCGCAACACCTTGGAGGAGATTCTTGAGAAGCAGGAGGAAATGGAGGCTGCTAAGGCAGTCTACACGGGTCGTATTGTGGAGAATGAATCCGGTGTTGGAGTCGCTGGTGAGAGCGCCAAGCCTGAGAAGCGGGCGCGTTCCCTCCTGAAGAACAAGCTCCGCAGCATGCTTGAGCGACTTGAGGTCGATGTCGAAGAGACTGGCGAGCGCATCGGAGACAAGCTCTCTGTTCTTGATCTTGACCGTGACGGAAAAATTAGCAGCTGGGAAATCCGCAAGGCACTTGGCGACGTTCTCCGCAAGAACCACGACAGCAGCTTTTCTGAAGAGAAGCTCAGCGAGCTCATTTCCCGCATTGACAAGGACAGGGATGGTGTCATTAGCATCAAGGAGCTTGAGGAGTTCCTTGAGAACCTCAAGCACGAGCGCAGGCGCTCTGGCGCCGAGCACGAGTAAATATACAATCGAAAGTATTACTCTGCAGTGCAATCGACCATCATTACTCTATTCGCTTTCCCGCTGCTATAGTTGAGCATATCTGATTACTCATTCTACGTCATGCATGCTGTGAAAATCTTTTATCCTCTGAAAATCTCTACTACGAGTACACGGTCTCTTGCTGTCTCTTTCAGCCCAGACGCTGCATGACATGCTCATTTCTCTGCAGTTGCTAGCCATAAGCTGGGGGGGACCTTGTACTATGTCAAATGAGAAAAACTCACTACACGCGCTGCCTTCTTTGACCAAGGGGAGGGCTTCGCTCGCACACAAACCTCCTTCTCTTCTCCTCTGCCTCCACACTCGCCCCAGAGACAATAGCTTTTGTTGTTTTTTGTTGCCCCTAGTCTGTCTATTGTGTCATCCAATGGCTTTTTTCTTTCTTCAATCACTACCTGACTTTCATCTACTTGGGCTCTCTTAGCTATCTTTCTCAGGCCGACTTTTGTCGCAATCTTTGTGTCAAAGGAGGCTCCTCTCGATAGTACATAGTACAAACAACAACGAGAGATGTTTTCACTCGCTCTCTCTGTCTCTGTCTTTCTCACACTGCCTCATTTTACAAATGTGACGGTGCTTATTCCTTTTCCCCTCTTTTGCACAATAATAATACTCTCGCATGAATGAATGAAAAGTGTGGACCCGACAATCCGGTTTGGACTGAGTCAATGTGAGTTACGGAGAAGAAGCTTGTACTTCTTTTTAGGTATCTCTTTCTTCGCACCTTTGAATCGTCCTCATCCTACCGGCTGTATCACAAGTGATCTCATCCTGGAGCAACACGAACACAATTCGAAACAAGATCGACATCCTATAGAATGGGTGTTCATCTTACAATTATTTTTTTAACAATTTTGTGCATTGCCCATTTCTATTGTTCCAAACATCACGTATTTTCACTCATTCAGTATGAAAAAGGTATAAGAAACACGAGGTGAACTGCATCACTGTATAAAGATACAGGGATGAAATATCTCACTACTAAAGTTATTTAACCCATAATGCGTTCTTCCTTTGGTTCAATAGAAATTTCACGCTACCCCCCTTCTGCCTCGACTTGTCTGTATCGTGGCCATTTCGAACTATTTGATTTACCTATTGATTACTGATTCAATTTTCTTCATTGAAGAGTGGATGAATTAAAGAATCATCTGCTAAGAAAATTACTAAACAAGTAGTCAAGTTCACGATATGCGAACTTGTTTTTATATGATGTCATGCAGATTCCCTTATGAACTGTGTTGGTCAAACTGCTCCAGGAGCTATGCTTATGTATTGCAAAATGTATTATTATAGAATTAAGAGAAGAGAGGAGAAAAATTGAGAAGGAATCGGTCCTTATGGGAAAATGGGGTCTAGTTCACACATAGTGTTGGCCATCTCTGGCATTAATGCACTGGGCAATTTCCGATGCAGTGTGCATCAACCTGTCGCACTCTACCTTGTACTCCTGCTTGCGCCCACTCAAGTCAGTGTACACAATGATTAGAATGTTATCTCGTGCAATGGCCTCGGAGACAGTGCCACTATCAAATTCCATCTCTACTTTGCGGAATACATCATTGAATCGCACGACAACATCGCCTGTTGAAAACACAAAGACACCTTCTAACCAAAGTCCCCTGTCTACCATCTCTTCGTACATACGAAAGTCCACTGTGTTCCAGCGCCACACTACAAACACCAGAATTCCATCAATGATGACCATAAGAATAAGAAAAGCCGTCGCAGTTTTGCTACTCGTGCTGGAACCATTGCTAGCGAAGATAACGACGAGAAGAGAAATAAGGTTGTACACCGCCGCTACAGCAAGGAGCTTCCATGTGCGTGCTTGAATGTGAAACTTTGACGGGAAGATTTTAGTGCCGCCTGGAAACAAGCCTGAAGGTGTCATGTCAAGCAGCGTTGACAAGCTGTTATTTTCTGTAACGCGGTCTGCATCTTCCTCATAGTCGAATTCCAACATTCTCTTTGTAGCAAACTATTACAACGAAACTATATTTGAAGATTCTAAAGATCACGAAAATTCAAACACTGCAATTTGTTGATTTATCTCTTGGCAAAGCACCTGGAGAATACCGAATTGCACGTATTCTTCACAGGTCCTCCAAGATCCCCACGACGTCGGTGGTCCTGAACTGGCAGCGGTCGGCGGACTTCGCTACTTTTAGTACGCAAATATATTTATAAGAATGTTATGGATCTTCACGAGCGCCCACGTAGATAATATGCACTGCTTCCCAGAGTATCTCCTCTCGCTGATTCTCGTCTACTCAGATCGCCTAAAAGTGCTTTAGATTGCAAAGAACAAAGGCAAGAAAGCAAAGCAAAGTGGCGGATGCCCTTCGTGCAAAAGTCCGCTTAGCTGGAGTGACCTTCTCCAACGTGTTTCTCCTTCCCTCAAACTAAGTCCGGGCTTTGCGACGGCCAACCAAGTCGAGCTCCCGCAAACCAGATGCTTTGCCGCACCCTCCAAGCTGGCCTGGAGCGCAGAACGCGGCTCAGGAGCTTAGTGAACTCTGCTCGGGTTTGGCAGCCGAAGCGAAAGGCAAAAGGACTTGAAAGAGACTGAAAGAGAGATCGTGCGCCATAAATAGAACAAAACAGAACTTTAAATGAAGTTAAAACCCTATAATTCACTTATTCCTTCACGAACAAGTGCAACAAATAGCTATGACAAGATTATCACGCATAGGATAGTTACCGCCCCGTTCAAGGGACGCAGCCTTTACAGAGGTCATATGACCCTTACAAAGGTCGCTCGAGGTTTGGAGTACTTAGTGAGTGGTGTACTCTAGGTACCTATGGCGCCTGCCTGAAAAATAACTTTTCGCCACTGACATGGCGCACTCCCCGACAAAAACTGTAGATCATGACACAAAGAGATAGAGACCGCGGATTTAGACAACAATGAAACTGTTGGGCCCCAAGAATTTCATTCTGTTGATTATTGTAATGAAGGTGTCGCTGTTTGCAAAAGAATGAAGTACCATGCAACAAAGGCGCACGGTTGTTGATTGAATGTTTTCTTTAAAATTGAAGTAAATAGGACTCGCAAATCCTTAAATCTCCTCATAGCAAGCTCGTTGTGTTTTCTAGAGCTAGCCTGTGCGATCGCTTTTGTCAAGTTTAATGGAGCACCCCTCGCAAGGTACTTCACGAACTTGAGAAATGTGTACAGATTAGTGTTTTTACATAGGGGAAGGAAAGTATGTTAAGAAAATGCACGACCCTCTCGCGAAAGGCTATACTTAATTTTAGAGAAGCAAATGGTCAAATGCGAGACATTACAGCCTTGGTCAATCTCTCTCGTAGGCTTGCCTCTTGCGAAGAAAGCAACTCGCTTGGTAAAATTAAGAATTCTCGGCCTTCCGAGAGTACAGCACATTTCCTTAGTAGAATAAAAAGAATATGCGATACCTCCATACGTCTCCAGGTTTATTGCAGCAACATCGAACTAAAGTGATTTATTGGAAAGAAGAGTCCATCCACGTATACGTGCCTTGCAGACTGGGTGATGTAGTCTTCTAAGCATTTTTGAATAATTTCTACTCTACATACGATACCTAGGCGCATACAATGTTTTGGTCTAAGGTGTGCCTTAGGATTTGATTCTATAATTTGCTTGCTTTTGTGTCTTCATACGTTCATAGAACTTTATAACTCGAGCTGCACAAGCACTAAGCCTTGTTGGTTAGATTATCATTTGACCCTTCACACTCAGTCAAGAATTATTGTCTGTAATGAGCGTTAAGCAAAAAGTCAGGACAGTAATACGTGACTGTTTCGCCTTGCTATAGGTGTTAGATTAGATTCGCTCGCGTCCGTAAAGTTGTGTTTTACAAGTTTCAGAGTCAGACTTTCCATGCCACGACATCTTTGTTGGAAGATCAGTCCCTAAAGATGTTCTGAGATTCTTATGCTTCGACTAGACTCCCGGCAGCTGTCACAATTACTGCTATCGAGTGGCTCGGGCTTCAATACGGGTGCAAATTGCACCCATTTCTTGAACACAAAGCACAATATTTACTTTCGAACATTATCATGGGTGTTCTGGGCCGTGGTTTCTTGAAAAGATTGACCCGTCTAGTCGAACTAATTAGAACATCGGCACGCACTGTTTGAATCAGTCCAAGCTAGATTATCGATGTTGCGTAGTCAACTTTTGATGACCCACAAAGTATTCATGAAAGCGTGACGTGACGTCACTGCAGAGTTCTATAAGAACCTCAGGGAGACTTTAGGTCATCTTTATTTTCTTAAATTGATTCTTATTGTTTTGATTAAAACCTTGGCATTCGCTTTCCGCCCAAAGGCAAATTGCTCCATGAATCGCATACATACATGTCGAAGAAGCTCCTAGAAGAGAAGGAAGGGTGGTGCTCTTTCCAGTTCCTTCTCCGCCCTTCAGCTTTTTCCCCTTCTGTTTTCTTTCAAAGTTGGTGCACCTTCAGTTCCGCTGCCATGGAAATTCGACCCAGATACTTCCTCCTCCTGCTCCTCAGAGAACCCAAGGAGTCACATTTCTGACCGTTCACGATACATCCACTCTGCATACAACATCGGATGCGCAAGGATGGTCATAGTATCGTCATGGGCAGCGAGTGACCATTGTAATGACGATCTCGCTGTATATCCGCGTATGCCAATCCTCTATCGGTGGTGGAGCAATGCGGTGTGAAATAAATACAATACCTCCTCGAGAACTGAGTGGTTTTCATTGCAGTCTGCGGAGCCAGAATTCGACGCGGCGCCAAAGCCGTCCCCGGCACTGACCAGCTCTCGACCGATGGCTTGACCACTCTTGGCGAATGGGGAAAATACCGAATGTATTCCTCAAAGAAGCAGACAACGAACCCATCGTAGATGGCTTCGAAGTTTGTTTTTGGTTTTTGTTTTTTTGTAAACAGAGAGACGGAAAATAATAAAACAATTACAATGCAATGGGATAAATGAGCGACACCTTGAATGGCGGGAAAATGATGATGCCATCATGATGGCGCGAGATTTTTACAGTGGGCAATCCTTCATTGCGCCTTTCGGGGCGAAGCTTGGACCCGACGTTCAAGTTCTGTGGAGAGTCCGTCGAAATGCGTGTAGAGCTGCGTCACTCGCATATGATGCGTAATCTGCGAAGCCCCTCTGCCCACGAAGTAATCGAGCTGCTCGAAGCCTCTGGGCTCGAACGGCCTCGCATTCGGAGAAGATGCGAACACTGCACGATCGAGAAGGAGATCGATCGCCAGAGCTCTTGTAGTTGGATACTTGCAAACTTGATTCTGAAACGTAGGACCGCCGTAGCTCCTTGGTAGTAGTTGAGATGGATAAATAGATAGATAGATAGATAGATACCCAGTGATAGGATTAGGTACCTCTGATTGTTTTGGCTTTCTGCCCAAACTTGTGATGAAAGGTGCGAACCTTTGGGCACACTCAACGGCATCCAAATGTCTCAAAGGCGCCAAACTTGAAGCTCGCGAGCTGCGGAGACCTACCGAAGAAGAACATCTCCGGCCCCTCCTCTACGCGCAAATAAATGGCACCAAACCCACTGTGAAGGCCTTTGAGTCTGCATCGAGGTCTTCGCTGCTGTTGCTCTGTTCATGACGATGGCATAAGTGAGCGATTCATTCGCATTAGCTCCTGACATCGCCATCATCGCCATCTTCTCATCATTCCTCGCACCTCGACTTTACTTTTATCACAATAGAACAGAGCGGAAGCGCGAGCGGCGTTCCGGGATCTGCGCCTCAATTCTTATAGAATTGTAGCTTCTGGAGGCAGTGTGCGATGTTTTCGCTTCTCATCGAACAATCGACGACGAATTGAATTGAATTGCGAAGCTTGTTTGGGAAGTCGTTGCAATTCTGCAAGAAGAGCCTGACCTCTCCAGAAACGTACAAATAAACAAACAAGCAAACAGGCGATCAACCAACGATCAGCCTATCGATCAATGATCAATGGATCAATCAATGATCAATGGATCAATCAATGATCAATGATCAATGATCAATGTCAAACAATTCATCAAGCAATGGTCAAATAACTAATTCCTCAAGCAAGGATGAAACAACTAATTCATCAATCAAGCCAACACTCAACTTTTGATTGGAAAACTAGCCTACCTTGTAGTAGTAGGTCCTATCTCTATCTACCCACCTATTCAAGCGACCAGCAAGAGTCATCTCTGTGCCAAGATGACAGAAGGACTGCGTCCTCTCTCTTTAGACCCCTTCGCAGACGTTGACGGTATGTGTGCAGAAGCTGTCGCGTGTTTGTGTGTGGCCGCGATAACGACGACAATGACGGCGATGACTCCGGAATATTTAATCGTATGGAAGCAAGCTTGAAGCGTTGCCAATCTACGAAAAGGCGGAGTCTGTCTCTTTTTGCATCGCCATGATCATGATCACAACTTCAAAGATCGGGATGAAGATCTCTTCCTTTCAATCGCCTAGTTGGGAGCTAGCCAGCCAGCTAATGGTAACACTATGGAGAAGTGAAAGGTTTACTTACAATGTTTACTCAGTCAGTTAAAGATTCTGCGCATGAAAGAACGAAAAGGAGGGAAAAGCAGAACCCCCAAAGAGGCGCTGCTAAGAAGCACCTACGCACGAGTAATGCACAGCTGCATTACTCCCTCCTCCTGAAAAGTTCAGGGCTGCCTCGATATCAGAGGCGGATATCATCCCTCTGGGCCTTGGGTAAACGTTTGGGCGGACTGAAATCAGTGTCGCCGATTTTTTACTGCATTTGATTGGCGTTTTGTGCGCTCCCATCGATGTCTGAGCTTTGGCTTTTCAGCTTTTTCCATTTTTCTCAATTTATAACTTGAAGCTTTGAAAACAAAGTTCTTCTCTTATTATTATAACATCATCAAAGGTAAAATGAAATGAAGAATAAATATTGTTCTCATTATCTGAGATCACAAACGATTCCTGCCGTCGATTCTTTTTATCACAGTTTTGCACGAATAAGAGCGGTCTTTGTTGTATTTCATAATTCACTCTCCCTGATTCTGACACGACGTTGCTTCAAAGGACAACTTGAGACGTTCGTTGAAACCGAAAACCCTCCTCTTAATAAAAAGAGGAAAAGATGTTCGGGCTATTTCATTCTGTCTCCTTTTTAGGAGATCACTTCTCTCAACTTGAAATTGAAAATAGAAAGAAAGTAAAAAGAAAGGAAAGAGGAAAGAAACAGAAAGCGAGAAAAGATCTCATTGAAATCTGTTGTCTCCACAGCAGAACCTGAATTCCGAGGCATCGCTAGCACGCGACAACGAGCAAGGCGATCGACGCTACGAAGAAGCTTAGCAAGATGTCGGCGAGCGACTCATTCTGGGAGAACCTGGCCAAGAACGCCATCGCGGGAGGAGGTGCAGGTGCGTGATAGTGGCGGAATTGGCGTCTTTGGAGCTTTCAGAATTCCACTTGGTCCCATGTTTGAGTCATCATCCTATGTGCTCGAAAAGGATGGCATTAAAATGGGCAAGCGCTGGTATGAATCATGGGAACTAACTGTATTGGTGTCGATGCGAGTGCTCTTGTTGATATGATGGCGATGGGGATGAATTCGCACCACAATGTTTATGTGCGTAGGTGTCACGGAGATTCTGTGCATGTACCCCACTGATGTTCTGAAGACCAGAGCACAGCTTTCCACCACCTCGGCATCAATGGTGACTGTGGCTCGTGGAATTTTCGCTGACCAAGGCATCAAGGGTTTTTACCGTGGCATTGTGCCTCCTGTCTGTAAGTTAATCTCTCCTCCTTGTGTAATGAAGGGTGTTACAGAAGTCTAGCTTCTGGCGGACTTAGGATTAAACCCCTACTGCATGGCTGCTTGTTACAAATCGTAGCGAGCATTGTGAAACAAAATAAAAATCAAAGCATCCTAACGTGGAATTGATGCGTGTTCCTCCTTGTGCTTTTACACATTTGCAAATTACTTTGGCGGGTATGTATTTTGATTGTATTGCTTTTACTCAGTGGGCGAGGCCCCGAAGCGTGCATGGAAATTTGCGGCTAACGATGCCTTCAAGGATGAGTTTATTAAGCGAAACCCTGAGGGTAAGCTGACCAACTTTGCTGCCGCTGCCTCTGGAGCCCTCGCTGGTACCAGTGAGGCCATTGTTAACTGCCCTGTTGAGACTGTGAAGGTTGCAATGCAGTCAAAGGATAACCTTGGTCGTTTCAACAGTACTTGGGAATGCTTTTTGGCTATTGTACGCGAGGAAGGCCCCATGAAGCTTTACAAGGGTTTTGAGGCCCAGGCTATCCGTAACTTTCTCTGGAATGGTGCCTACTTTGGTACCGTTGGTCTAGTGGGCAACAACTTTGCTGTGCCTGAGGATGCCCCCAAGTCGAAGAAGCTCTTCAACAAATTCCTCGCCGGTGTTGTTGGTGCTTCAGTTGGTACACTGCTTAACACACCTTTGTAAGTTTGATGTAGACATGAATAGGAAAAGCCAGTGGGCCTTTCCAAGCGTCTAATTGGGAAGATGAAAACCTTAGAGACCAGGCAAACTAACATGATTTGATTGTTTAATTGACCCGGGGCTGGCATATACAAATCTTGTCTTAAATCGACACAGTGATGTGATCAAGAGTCGTATGCAAAACCAGATTACAAAGCCTGGCCAAGTACCCAAGTACAGAAACTCCTTCCAAAGTCTTGGTCTTATCCTCCAAGAAGAGGGTGTTAAGGGCGCATGGCGAGGACTCGGCCCCCGCCTGCTGCGTCTTGGCCCTGGTGGTGGTATCATGATTGTTATGTACTCCACGATCATGGATCTTATCACACCATCATCTGCGTAAATCGCTCGTGCGATGTGTGATGGTTTCCCAATGCTAGCTTTATGTTAGAAACAGCACACTGATGCGAGCCCAACTCTTGTTATCAGCTAGATGCGTTTTTTCTCGACTCTATGAATCTCGCGAGTATGTCTGGCACTCCCCAGCTCCTCTGCGTCCCCGTTGTGTTCTTGTACCTTGCTTTTGTTTAGACTCAAGAATGCCTTTATTTGCGAAACCTGTTTGATTTAACTAAATATATTACGTGATAAAGCATTTACACATGTATTGACAGATGTTCTTTAGGCAAAGAAACCATCGGCGATACTTCCTATGGCGTTGCGATTCTCAACAAATACGATTCTAAAAACTTCGGCGCGCGTGGTACAAGAAAGCTTTCAGAACTATTCACCAAGTACATATTTAATTTAAAGAGCATTTCACATTTGTCGGAATATGATAGGTATCTTTATCCGAAAAGGTAGCTTTTCTGATACCTGCAACGCCAGCAGTGAATTAAAGTTCACTGTACCCTCTAAAACTATGTTCCAAGTAGACAAACCTGAAGGATCTAGCATGAAACTAGAAAGTGGTAAACCAACTCTTTGTAGTTTATGAGGCAAATTGAATTCCAGGAATGAGATCATATGTTTTTCTCCTAAAATGATCTGATCCTCGCACGTGAAGAACATGCTAGGGAGAAATCCGAGCATTGAATTACTAACTTCATATCCCTGCCTTCGCATCTTGGAATCCAGAGCCATGTGGACTTGACTAAGAAGTGCAAATCCAAGAAAATACATAAGAAGATCATGGTAAAATTGAATATAATTCAGATTGAACAGGAAGAATTGCACGACTAAGAAGGTTACAAATGGTACCAACGTTGAAGGATCTGCGTCCCCACTTCTATTTCACTCCTCGATGAATGACTTAATATCGGTGTGAAAGTGTGCCTACGCAATCAAGCTAGTTTGCTATTCTTATAATAAGTATCAGTCTCTCTTTCTTTATGTACTGCTTAGATTGATTTGTTTAGTTTTTTTCAGAGAACAGGTTGGAAAGAGCAAAACCCACGGATACTCCACAAGATGCCTCCAATATTACTTGGCAAAGAGCTGTTAGGATCAAAGGCACGCAATAACTAATCGTCCTCACAAGGCATATCATGAATGCATACGTGCGTGCACTAACGAATGTACAGTACTTTAACGGCTCCGCAACATTTTCACGAGTACCTCCACAACCTCAACTGCCTCATGCATAGGTCCAAATTGTTTTGGAAGAACATCAGCGTATTGATCAAGCTTGATTGGTAGTGATGTACACGGGAATCGCGTGCCAAGGCCTAGTGCCTCCTCTACCTGGCGGTAGATGGGTGCCTCCGGATCCAACTCACACGGAATGAACATGGCACGAATAACAATATAACTTTGCGTATTTCCGCGACTTGCTACGCCAATCCGAATCGAGAAGTCCCCCACAACGTACTCAAATCCGTCCAACTTGATGTTGTTCTTACTATGGTAGTCTGAATAGAAATCCAATTTGGAAATATTTGAATTGGCCTGGACCACGACGCATTTGCGTGTCGGCGGAGGAAGCCTCAAGATTCCGCCGTTCTGACTATCCTTCCGAGCAGGCCCAGTATCAGGTGCCGTGCGTTTGGGGTGTGAGAAGACGAGGACCATTTGATCTGGGTATTGTGTGCTGTTTTCGACCTTGGTCATGGTTTGGATGGGCCTGACGGCGCCCTTTGTCGCGGAGTTGCTGCCGGAAGGCGGGCCAGGGGATGACTTCTCCTCCGATTTGCGCTGCATTAGGCTCGCCTCGATGCTCCACTTGCACTGCTCCACCTCAGGGCTCTCCGGGAGGACGCCGGTGTCGAGCCGCAAAATCTCGCGTCGGAGCGTGTCCATGTCAGCCTGCTCATTTGTGGTGTCCCAAAACCAGTACATCTTGCTTGCCTGCCTTCTTCACTGCTTCGACTCTCCGTCCACGAGAGGAGAGTTGATTGGGGTTCGAGCTGCACTGCGCAAGCCCAAACTGCAAGGCCAAACGACCAGAGGAGGCTTGGGAGCGGCTTAGATCACGATTTGTTCTATTTGTTGAACATACCACGGTAGCGGATCGGATAATCGGGTAAATAAGCAATTTAACAATAGGTCTCAAGGCATCACTCGGAGTATTATGTTCTGAAAACATAGAGCCAAACTAATTACCATCATATGAGCAGTGACGGGGAATAATGCGAGGCCTTGAACTATTGCCAGATTGTTCATGTATGCATGAGTCACAAGAATCGTCGCTCATCAACTGCAAGGCGAGGATCTGTACCAAACATGATTTGCAGGGCTTCCGAGAAGAGGAGCGTGCGCACACAGTTGCAGATCCTAAAGAACAGCAGATGCTAATGCTTCTACGCAGCTTTTTCTCAGTTGGACTTATCACAATCTGTTATCCATAAATGTGTGCTTATCATTCCGCTGTGACACCAATTCGACAACAACAACAGAAGCACACACTACATTGCAAATCAAAGTGGTTGTCACAAGCACCGGCAAACTCCTCAGCGCACGTGATTTCGTGTCCTGGGTTGATGAGGCCCTCGCCAACCTCGAGTTCGCCAATGATCAGAGTCTCCACTCTCGACCAGTATTACAATAGCAAGCTCCTTGACATAGTATGTTTCTGCCAATGCAGTGTCTCATGAAGTCCTTCGTACCGGGACATCTCTTTCGTTTCGCACTCCACCTGATTGATCATCCTCGCCACAGCATTCATTCATTCATTGCGAGCTCATCTCAAAGATCACATCATGGAGTCGACGTCGACTTCAACTTTGGACCTTCGCTCGAGTTCGTTTGGTGAAACGCGAGAGCGCCAAAAGCCTCGTGAATTTGACCTCAAGATTGCGCGAAGCTGAGACAAAGAAGACAAATCGAGACCATTGTACTATGAAAGCTCTCCACAGTATCTAAGATTCGCTACAGATCATCGATCGCTCATCATGACACCGCATTTACATCGCATTCGCATCGCATTTGCATTTAGAGAAAGGAGTTATGAGGGTGAGGACCTCTTCTGCAGTCTGCTTCAACTCCACCTATTCCTGAACTGTTTCTGATATATCTCCCTCTGCGTTACGATGCGTAGTTTGGAGCATTTCCAGAGAGGAGTTATGAGGATCTCTTCTGCTGTTCAATCTATTCCTGTATTGTGAGTTTCTGATTCCTTTCGAGCGCCAGTTTCGGCTATTTGGGCGTAGGAGTGGAGTAATGAGGTCGTTTCTTTCTTTTCTTCTTTCTTTCTTTGTCATTCGTTCTCTGAGGATTGATTGATTTCTTTGATTTCTTGGACTTCTTCTCTTCTCTGCGCATCGAAGAGGCCACGTCGACGCTCGCGGAGGAGGAGGGGGCGGGCCGCTGGAGCGAGGAGAAGGACACAGGGGCCGCGGGGACGCCCAGGAGGCGCCCCGCAGCATGCCTGGACGCCCTGCCTTCGCGTGAGGCGAGCAAAGGCGCGGGAGCTGTGTCGCGGGGAGCGAAAGTTCTTCGAGTCGTTCGTTCTCCTTATTTTGTTTGTTTTTCTTTGTTTGATTGTTTTCTGCAAAATATAACAATTTTCACCCATCCGGTCCTAACGCTGCTTACCTGCTGACTATGGTTTGCTTGATGTCCCTTTAGCTCTAAAGAAAGATTAATAAAAAATTTAAGATAATAATAATAATAATAATAATAATGATAATGATAATGATAATAAAAGATATAAAGATAATAACAATAACAATAAAAATAACAATAAAAATAAAAGTAAAAATAATAGTATCAATAAAGGTAAAGATAAAAGTAAAATGGATTGACTGATTGACTGATTGACTGATCGGTATCTCCATTGAAGTGAATCATCCAAATCTGAGCCTATCTCTATCGGGTTCATCGAAGAGGCGAGAAACCGCATTGAAGCAAGCGCCTCAAAGAGCGTTCACCGCAGTCGAAGAGCAGAGATGCAGAAGATTCGCAAATTCTTCGCTCGATCAGCCCGTTCACAGTTCACGGATGCAGCAGATACAGCGTGGAAGCTGGTCGAGTATATCTATCTATATCTATCTATCTATCTCTCTGCTTGAGAAGAGAGAGAAATTGTTAGGACTAGCTATCCGATAGAGACCATTTGATGAGCGCCTCTATCTTTAAAAGAAGAAGCAATCGTAAGCAGCAGAGAAAGCTTCGATCAAATCCTAAACTTCGTCCTCGATCTGGTGCCAGGCAAAGCGGCAGCAGGATTTGGATACCACCCGAGCTCAAATCTCGCAGCGAACTGCAGTTTCTGTGCCAGGAGCGGATATCTGGGTAGATACTCCGTTCGTTCATTCGTTCGTTCGTTCGTTCGTTCATCCGGTTGAGCAGAAAGAACAACAAGAAGCCACCATGGAGGGCGAGCAGCAGCAAGCCGACGTCGCCAACGCCATGTCGAACCTGAGCGTGGACCAGCAGCAAGCCCCTGCGGCTGCCCCGGATGCACCCTCGACGCACACTGGATCCGAGTCCGCTGATCCTCATACTGAAGACGGTGCTCTTCCGAATGTTGTGCTCAACGGCACCTCGTACAAGCCGCTCGCGGACGGTGACTACGACGCGATCGTGCTCTCCACGGGCCTGAAGGAGTGCATTCTGGCAGGTCTTTTGTCCGTTCGTGGAATGCGTGTTCTGCAGATTGACCGAAACGCCTACTACGGTGGACACTGCGCGAGTTTGAACCTCAAGGAGCTCTACGAGAAGCACAGCAAGACCTTCAGCCAGGAGTCCGCTGAGCAACGCTTTGGTCGCAGCAGGGACTATTGTGTTGACATGGTGCCCAAGTTGCTCATGGCCAACGGTAAGCTCGTCAAGATGCTTATCCAGACCGACGTCACTCGCTACATGGACTTCAATGGCATCGCTGGCTCCTATGTTTTCAACTCTGGCAAGATCTACAAGCTCCCGGTCACACCGACGGAGGCACTCACATCCTCGTTGGTATCCCTGTTTCAAAAGAACGCGTTGCGCAAGTTTGCAGACTACGTGCGCACCTATAAATGCCCCCGGCGTACGGCAGACACCTTGAGTAAAGAAGAATTCCGCAACGCGCTTGTGGCTTACTTCCAGACCCACAACGCCAGCAAGGTGGATGAGGTTGATGCTCTCATTACTCGCTTTGATTCCAAGCGCGAGACACTTGTGGGTGCCATGGAGAAGAAATATGGCGTACCCGTCTTCCCGGAGACCACAGACGTTGAGGTCGGCGAAGGCTCCGTCGGCATTGTTGTTAAGACGCGCCCTGTTAAGAAGGGTGTGCCGCCTGAGCAAGGCGGACCCATCCAGACTGTTGTTACGGTTGAGAGCTTCCAGGCAGACGCTTCCGGAAATCCGGGACCCGTGCAGGCCTCTAAGCGCGTTGAAGTGGGTGATGTGCTGTACTCGATCAATGGACAGACCATGCTTGGCAAGACTGACGAGGACGTAAAGAAGGCCATCGGCTCGGCACCGCGGCCACTCAAGATCACCTTCATGAAGCCTGTGTTCGACACGTCGACCCAGAAGTACGACCTCCTCAACATGACCATGCGCGAGCTGTACGCCAAGTTTGGCCTCGACGAGACCACGCAGAACTTTCTCGGACACGCCATGGCCCTGCAGACCGACGACTCGTATTTGGACAAGCCTGCTGAGCCCACCGTGCTTGCATGCCAGCTGTACGGAAAGTCCGTTGGACGATATGGACAGGACAGCCCGTACCTTTACCCGAACTACGGACTGTCGTCTCTCCCTGAGGGCTTCAGCCGTCTCTCCGCAATCTATGGTGGCACCGTAATGTTGCGTCACGACGTCGACGAGATCATCATGGATCAGAGCTCTGGCCAGGCCATTGGAGTACGCGTAGGAGACATGGCTGCCAAGGCTAAAATCATCATTGGTGACGCATCTTACTTCCCGGCGCACATGTCCCGCAAAACCGGCTCTGTGGTGCGCAGTGTATGTCTGCTCAAGAAACCCATCAAGAGCACTGTTGGAGACTCGTGCCAGATTATTCTTCCTGCCAAGCACCTTATGGGCAAGAAGCAGGATGTGTACCTGTCAGAGTTGGGAGCCTCGCTCCATGTATGCCCGCGTGGAATTAATGTGGCGATTGCTTCAACTACTGTTGAGACCAACGAGCCCGTTGCCGAGCTCCGGCAGGCATTTGAGCTCATGGGAGACATTGCTGAGCGTTTTGACTCCGTTTCAGACACTTTTGCTCCGGTCGACGATGGTACCAAAACAAAGTGCTTTATTGTCTCAAGCCTTGATGCTACCTCCCATTTCATGTCCGCCGCGGAGGATATCGAGCGCATCTACCGCGCAATCTTTGGCAAGGAGCTCAATCTTGATGAGAAGCTGGTCGAATCCCAACAGTAGATCGTAGAAAACCTTTCTAGCCTTCGCGGTGTTCTCGATGCCGCAAAGTCAAGCTGTTGATTTGATCTCACTTCATTTTGCTCTCGATTAATTTCCGGTGCTCCTTCTTCGCCGTGTGCACATACACTACCAAGCACGACTACCTTTTTATAGCTATGCAAATCTATCTACCTATACCTCGCCCGTCTGCCCGGGCATCTCTTGCTTCTTCTTTTTCTTTTTTTAAATGCAAAGATGTGAACATCTTTAAATGTTTTTTACCCTTGGCCGACAATCCATTGCCTCTCCCTCCATTTAGAGCCCTCGTTGTTACTTCCTTCCATCCTCAATTCAGGAAGCTGTGTCTTGTATTCCGCGAGCTTTCGCTTTCTATTCGAGTTGCTTTTATTTTGGTTCTACATT
Source organism: Schizochytrium sp. TIO01 (assembly GCA_004764695.1). Lineage (NCBI taxonomy): Eukaryota > Bigyra > Thraustochytrida > Thraustochytriidae > Schizochytrium > Schizochytrium sp. TIO01. Next base: position 2,987,074 of record SMSO01000037.1, on the reverse strand, counting down.
AGTATTATCCATATGTATTGATGTATGTATTTATGTTAAGAAACTGACTCAAGGCATCTCTAAGCGTTGTATTCCTTCTCACATGCCAACTACGTACTATAGTTCTTTTATATTTCAAAATGTTATAAAAAAAGGAATCCGCCTCGTAAGCTTTTGATGTGTTGCCTTTCGTGCAAAATAAGATGGAGCCAAATTGATCAGTACGGGAGGACGACACCTCCCCTTTGCGGGTGTCTTCAAAGTGAAGCTTGCGCTCAGCCGGTACTTCTCCGCGCTCGTTGCGTCTTCTCGCTCCCACTAGCGTCACCACCTCAATGAAAGAGCTCGCGCAGGACAAGAGAAAACATAGCCTTCATGCCAAACTAGTATTATTGTTGAATGGCCGTGGTCACCTCGCACCCGCACACACCCATCTCAGGAAGCCTTGCTTCGAATTTGGTCTACCGCTGCCTAACCTGAATTTCTGTTGGGATTCTCAGGAGGGTAGACTCGAGCCAGCAGCGAGGGACTGGCCTGCTCTCACATCGAACCCGCACCACCACGAGGGTCAACAGCTTGGCTGCAGCTGGTCTGCGGAAGCAAGCTGCCTCAAAGTAGTGCGGGACTCTGTCTCAAAAGTGCTGCTTATTCACTCGAATCGCCACATGAGCGATCTGCATCGATAGTCAATACCCGACACGCGAGGGGAGGCTAAGAAGAGACCTGGGACCAACCCAGATCCCACAGAATAAGCAGGGCTGCATCGAGCTCCATGTGCAAAGCCAAGCGCGCCCAGGGAGCTCTGTAAGGCCGATTTCGTCTCAGGTCAAGCAAGGGCCAGCTCATGTTGAGCTCAAAAGCAGAAAAAGCAGCACTCATGTTCAGGCAGAGCACCTGTCTTCGCTTGGCAGAGTCCTATGCCACTATTAGGGATTTTCATATGAGGCTCGATTTCACAAAGTTGCGAATACCAAAATTGGAGTCGCGCCTGGCGAAACGCTGACCTGAGACAAAGTCCGTTAAGAGCTCAACCACAGCGTCACAACTGAGGTTGAGTGTGGTGTCTTCGTCCTAGCAAGAAGATGATTTGCGATGTTTGGCTGGAGGCCACCACACAGAAAGCTGTTTGGAGAGTTTCGTGATTGCAGACAGGATGTTGTCCACGTAATTGGGGATGAATTGAGGCGCATAGAAACTGAGCGGACTCTAAGTCCCGCGCTTCGGTTTCACATGTTAAATCGAATGCAGTCTCAAAGGCTATCTTACCTATTCATATTTAAAGAAAAATCCCCAATCGTCACTGTGGGGTGCGTTTAATACAGAACTTTCCGACCTCCGACTATGGAAAAATGTAATTGTATTTGAGAGCATCTTTTCTACTTCATTTTCTTCTTCTTTTAACTAATTTTTTTTATATTAAAAAAAATAATACAAGACATACAAAAGCAACAAGAATGCTTTCAGGATTAAGAAATGATGATTCAAGGTCACGCCAATGTGTTTGCCGCGAGCACACTATCATTGGTCCTTGCATTTTGTCAAAAGAAAATAAATAATATGTCCAACACTGCACCATGATGCGAGAGCCAAAGCATTGTTCTGGAATCATCAGGGTGAATGTCTAGACTCAAGAGGCAAAGAGAATCAAATGGAGTAACGAAAGAGCTCAAGTGTAACAAGGCTGTGAAATTGTGTTCTAAACTTGGCTGCTCAAATAATGAGTTGTCTCCATGTTCAACCCCGTATGCTTTGTTTTGTTCCAAATTTACAAGTAAACACATCTAAAAGATTAGAGTTTTACCTGTTTGTAATGACATACATTTTAAAAATTAAAAATTAAAAAATGAGAGATCTGTATGACATTCCGCTATCATGCAATATTATCTTCTTACTCAACTTGGTTACAACAGATAATCTCAAACAGAATCTTGGAGTCTGTAATTTCTTGTCGAGTAATTATCTATGAAGAGGAACCTATGTTGTGGCAGATTTTTTTTTTACGGTTTGTAATTTTGCATTGCTTTGTTCTACCATACAATCGGACAGAGGCAAAGTTGGATCTCATCTGACTTTCTTTCTAGTATCGTCCACGGCTTAGGTATGGGTAAATCCCTCGATTCTGAGTAAGTTACTTAAAGCTAGACTTTGCAGTTAGAACTTAACTCTTTTGCGATACATGTTCGCTCCCTGAATATGTTGATTTGCATATTCACTCCGAAGGTTGATTCACCTGCGAGATGGAGAAAAACATCATCCAAAACAACATTGATGAAAAACTACTTTGTGTCACTAATCATTATTACCAAGGAATGCATGACTGTAAGACTGTATGGTGGTGGTGGACGCTTGCAAATGTGATCTGCTTTTAACCAACTACTTGCACTTTTAATTGACTATTTTGAAATATATAGCTATCATATCACACAAGTACCAAGATTATTATTTCATACTAGAACGTCCAGATGGGAGCATCTAGAGCACCTAGTCTTAAGTGGAAAAAGTATTCTAAATTGCAAGGAGGGGAAATATCAATACTTTCTTAAAAGTTGGAACACAAAGAAATGCTCATAAAATACCATTGCTTCTTAATTATAGCTTGGCAGCACCAGGTCATTGATTTGACGAGTGAGTATAGCTTAGTGCTGAATCCAGGATTAAAGAAAAAGGTTAGATGTAGATTGTGTTTTAGTAGACAACAGGGGAAAGATGGTGGCACGAGATTCTTCTTTAAACCTTACGCAGTTTCTTGTTCTTCTTATCCTTCTTCTTCTTGTCCTTCTTTTTGCCATCCTTCTTCTTAACCATGCCGTTTGCGTCTTCCTCTACACCATCATCATCTGAGTCATCTGAGTCACCAGAGTCGTCCGAGTCATCAGAATCGTCATCACTCTCATTCTTGCGCTTCTTGAGACCATCATAGTTGACGCTGCCATCTTCATCCTCCTCCTCTTCAACGCCTTCGACGTCTCCATACTGGTTCTCCTGAATGCGGCGCACGGCAATCTTGCTGAGTTCCTCCCAACGTTTCGGCATAATAAAGTCCTTAGTGAGATCGAGTTGGTGGTTCAAGTCAAGCTGCTTACGCTGCATCTCTACGCGGCGCGTCTCACGCTCCTCCGCAGTCAATCGAGGTCCACGAGGCATGGTGTTCACGAGATGAAGTCTTCTACTTTAAAATTTCCGACTGCGTGAAATGTAATCCAAAGTTATATAAAGTTAGTCATAATTTTTTTCCCTCGAGTGCAACCTCCTCAAGGTAGTCCGTGCAAAGCTACGCGAGAAGGCAAACCTAAACCAACCACAAAGTCCAAGAATATGTCTCTTGTGAAATCACGTAGCTTAATCCGATACATGCGCAACGTACCTGAGATTTACGAGAAAGTAGGTTCGTCGCCAACGAACGATGATACCTGCGTAGATGAAAGAAGGAGCTGCCTTCGAAGCAATGATCAAGCGTGGCAAGGTCTCAAATGGACGGACGCTGCTACAGCTTCAGTGGAGACTGCAAGGCAGACGTAAAGCTTCAATCCAAACGGAGAGGTCACAAGTTTCCTTTCCAAGACACGGCGTGAGGCGAGAGTCCGCAAGCGGTGGCGGCTCTTGTCGCAGTTGATCAATTAATCGTCTGCTGCTCTACCTACTATATATGAGTGTATTGTATTCACTCATTTATTCATTTCATTCACTTAGCACTTCCCTTTTGTTCACTTGTTGATCCATTATTACTAACTTGATAAATAAATTACTATAACCATACCCAAATCGATCTGCTTAATCACATTTCTTACATAGTTCCCCTAGTTCCCCCACCTTATTACTAGTCACTTTCTTCCCTTCCTCGCTCTTTTCTTCCCTACCCCTCTGAACCCCCACTCCTACCGTATTATGTATAATACCATTATCAAAACTCATCAACTCCTGTTTACCTCACAACCTCCCATTCTTTTTCAAGTTCTTTTTCTATATTTGCTGTACCGTATTCTCTATTTATTGGGCTTTCCCGCTACTGAAGAGCTTTCTGATTGTCTACTTATAACTTGAAATGAATCAGTAAATGAAAAGTCCAGTTTCTTCGTACATTCATTCATTCGTTCGTTCATTCATTCATTCGTTCGTTCCTTCGTTCGTTCGTTTATTTATTCATTCGTTTTCGGACGCTCGCTTGCTCGGTCGCTGATGGGCTCAAGTTTGGGCCTCCGCGTCGGCGATTGACTAGCTCAGAGACGTCTCTGCCTTCGCAGAGGCGGCTTAGGAAGCACGGCGCTAGCGACGCTACTGATTGATTGAATGGCAGCGGAGCCTTCTTTATCCACTTGCTATAGAAGAGAATACGCGAGGGTAAGTAGAATATACAGGAGCAAAGTCAAGTTTACCACCAGCAAACATCTCAAGCAACCTCCTCTGAGACACCTCAGGGGAGATAACGCCCAGTGTATATCTGTCTGAGTCTAAAAATTTTCCCCCACCATTTTCCTCATCCCCCCCTCTACTCTCACTGCATTACTACATAACATATTTTTATTTGAAAAACACCACCCCTCCTCTCACTTTCCACTGCATTATTTTGAAAGATGATATGCCCAGTGCTTGCACTCTCAAATCTACTCGGAAACTCTCCCAGTGGAGAAGCGAAGAAGAATGAAGGCAGTGTGGAAAGAACGATTTGGAACAGAACAAATCTAGGTTTGCGTTGTGCAAACCGCGGCGGGGAAATAGTGTCGGAGGAGAGCTTCCTTTTTCAATTAAAGAAAAATAACGTGAACGTAGTGAGTCCTATTGCATTGGAGTGCTGCTTAGCGGGTCGGTAGTGACTGGTAGAGGTAGCCTAGCAAGCGACCCTTCACTGTTAATACACTATTTCCATTTTCTCTCTTGGATTGTTTCTTGAAAAGAGTTGTCTTTTCAGAAGAGGCGAGAACGCTGCGCGTGAGTGAGCTAAAGCGTGAATCACTACAGCAGAGGTCATCTTCACTGTCAAGAAGTCGGGAATTTAGGACCGTGCATACATCGTAGGACTCGCGTTGTCCGCCTCAGCAACAAGACTTGCTTGTTGCTGCGTTGGTAGCAGGAACGATGCTCATGAGACGGAACATGACGGCTGGGCGTCTGGCCTCAATGGTTCGTGCCAAGACACCTTTCATGAATGCGAACGAGAGTACCCAATTGTCGCAGGGTATGCTCTCGAATGCTTTTCCAATGATCTCAAAGATCTCCGCGGGATCTCAAAACATCGGCCAGTGGAGAGGATTGGCCAACGAGTCTAAACGCCGTGCTGCCTTCGAGCAAGCCAAACAAAAGAAGGATGCAGAGGCAACCTCGTCGAGTCCACAGCCCCGCATGTTTGACATGCATGTGCCACCTCAACGCGGGTTCATGCGTGCAGCAACTGACAAACTCCCCCCTGGCTATGGGTGGGCAGATAAGTCTTTGACCAAGGATAACCTTGCGGAGTCCCGCGCCGCTTCTCACGAGCCTATCACTGGCGATGAATTTCGTGCCCGCGCAACACGTGCTCTGGAAAACATTCGCATCGGTTTTGAAAATCTTCAGTCTGACAACAAGAACCTTGTGCTGAGCGCAGAGTCAGAGTGGGATATCACAGCCCACCTTGCCGGGTCTGACATTAAATTCTCCGTGGAGATTGACCCAAAGAAGTTTTTACTCACCTTCACATCTCCAGAAAGTGGTGGAAGGACATATTACCTTGACTCACGAAGTGACCGATGGCGTGACCAACTTGACGGGCACGGATTTGACGGACTCCTGACGCGAGATGTGATGCGCCATGTTTATGGTGTTCCCAACTTTTCATTTTGAGTTACAAGTCACACCCTTTGAGTGCGACAAATTTTGACGACTCGGTATGACGGGCCCTCTGCACGTATCTTAAAGTGTCTCGACTTGCTTTAGTGTGTCTTGATTGATGCTCTATGTCACGTATCTTAGCTAAAACACTTTCAACAACACGAGTCGATGAGTGATTTAAGACGCATCACTTCATGATGGTGTGCCTGAATTTTCACCCGAAGCCACACATTCTCACTCTCACAAGCTGTGGAGGAGGGCAACACTTTTATCTGCTTGACTAACCAAATGAAAGCTGAAAGGGTGATTATCATTGCGAAAAAAATGTCTCCTCACTTTAGTAGAATGAGTGTCCCTTCTAAGGATGCTCTAGCTAGAAAAACTGCGCAAAAGCTAGCTGCTCATCAACGACACTGTCTCACATGTCAGAATATCCTACAACGCTTCTTAAAGCAAATAATAATTTTGTCCTGTTTTGATTCTTACCTTCTTGTAGTGTGATGTTCAGTAGGTCAAATCTGAGGACTGGGTGTGATTTGCCTTGGACTTTGCTTTTCGCGAGAGTTCGGTGGGGCTAGTGGAAGGTTGACTATCTTGGGACGGTTCAAGTCTTTAATTTAAGTTAGGCCGCTCTAGACATAGGTGTGTACGTGTGTCTTGCCTCAAGTCGGCCTTCTAAAGAGCCTGCAGGAACTTGTCGACGCTTGCATTTGGCACTTGGACACTGATTAATCTAAAAGATCCTTTCTGATGGCCTAGCTAGAGTAGTGAGACGTTTCTTCTAACTTATGCATCGCCAGTGGAAGCCTAATGACCACGTCACTATCGTCGAATTAAATAAACAACCTCTTTCGAGCTCGTATGATATGCATCGTGAGATATCTCATTTGCCTCGTGCTAATTGCTTTTCCTGAAACCGCCACACGAGTGCCTGTAGCTTCAAGCTCCTAGGAGCTACCCTAAATCCTTTCCTCCAACCAATCTTTACTAGACTATGAGCATGCACGTCCGAGTATCTGCTCTTTCCGATACTTGCTTTGATGTTATGTATGTTGCCTGGCAGAAATTGGTGGTTTTCTGTTAGATCTGTGCAGCACTTGATGCAGTATCATATTCAAATGAGCCCGTTGCTGGTGATGCGAACATAGCAGAGCAACTAGATAATCGGAAGAAAGTGCGAGCGAGCGAGCGAGTGAGCGAGCGAGCGAGAGGTTTATTCGCCCAGCCACGTCAGTCAGAATGCATCAGCAGATACCCTCTCACGTGCAACACCGAAATCCTCAGCCAGCGCTGCTGCTCATTAGCAGCCACCTTCACACTAACCCTTCGCACGTGGGCTTGCACGTGGGTATTATCTTGCACGTGCCAAATTCGCACGTGGGACTCCTTACCCTAAGTTGCAATGGCTCTCTCCCGTCTCAAATTCCTCAAAGGTCATGCAGGAGGTTCATGAATTTAACTCGTCATCTGCAGCATTCATAAATTTTCCTTTTCATAGGTCGCATCATGAGGTGCTTGCTTGCAAAAATCTGCATATGTAGAGAAAGAAGTGTGTTTTTATTTATTTATTCGATGTCTCTTGCCGACTTCTTCTCGGAGTATTTCCGACAAGTAACTTTGCATTCGCGAACTGCCTTCGCTGACTGCTTTTTGCAAGTGCCGGTCCTGTCCATGTGCTGGCGACTCTCGCGTGCCTCCACAGATATGCTCTTTCAGCCATTGCTCCCTCGATAGGACTCGTAGGAAGAAGAAGAAGTGCGCAGGAGGGGGGAGTGTGCGCTCACGTCGCCTATGCATACTGATCCCCTGTGTTTGTCTGTGTTTGTCTGTGTCAAGGTCGGAGTCTGTCTGTCTGTCGAGGCAACCGGCTTACTACCGACTTGCCTGCCTTAAAGCTGGAAGCAAGAGTGGGAAGTGCCAATTCGCTAGATTGTCGCTAGGCACTCACCCCATCAAACATGCCTCCAAATGAGAAAAGGTCAAACTCGTAAGGCCCATAACAACGGCTAACAAGGATGTACCTACGTAAGATCTAGTAGGATTTTGATAATCCGGGATGGAGTAGTGCACATACTGAGTAATGCCTAGTACTGCTAGCTCTTCTGAGGTACGTATCTTTCTCTGGAGCGCGACTTGGAGACAGCCTCAAAGGCTGTGGATAGCTACGCCACAATACACATTGCTCACGCCGCGGCAAGCTTGCAAGGGTTTCGAGGGCGTGGTGGACTCCGGTCAAAAGCAAACCCGCAACTCTCAAGCCTCCAAGCCTTCAAGCAAGCCTTCAAGCAAAGCCACTCGGCAAACTCGCTAGAAAGAACTTGCACGCGCCGCAAGGTACGTGCTGTACTCCCAAGCGAAAGCAAATCCCAAACTAGCAGCGACTTTAAAGTCCAAGAACTCTTTCATTGTTAAGAAGATGAGCACCTTCGGTGATGGCAACTACACTCCCTCTGAGGCCGTCGTGAACGAGGTCGAGAAGCGTCGCCAGGAAGAGGAGGAGGCCCGCCGCAGCTCCAAGTCTACTCTTGGATCTAGAATGCGTAAGCTTGCCGGAATGGGCAGCGAGTCTGCTGGATTCGGAACCGCTGGTCTTGGTGCTGAGATTGCCGAGGCCACCGCTGAGGCTGGTGAGGACGAACGCAACAAGTCTGGCACCCTCTCCGTGAAGTCCATTGTTGCCCGCGTCTCCCGCCGCCTCAGCAGCAAGTCCAAGCCTGCCTTCGATGATGCTGCTGATGAGATCCCCGAGGAGGGCAAGCGCCTCAGCAGCAAGTCCTCCAAGGCCTCCAACAAGCTCTTCAGCAGCAAGTCCCAGCCTGCTTTTGAGGATGTCGCTGATGAGATCCCTGAGGAGACTGAGCGCCTCAGCAGCAAGTTGTCCTCCAAGTCCTCCAAGCGCCTCAGCAGCAAGTCCAAGCCTGCTTTTGATGCCGTTGATGAGGAGATCCCCGAGGAGACTGAGCGCCTCAGCAGCAAGCTGTCCTCCAAGTCCTCCAAGCGCCTCAGCAGCAAGTCCAAGCCTGCTTTTGATGCCGTTGATGAGGAGGAGACTCCCGAGCCCACTGAGCGCCTCAGCAGCAAGATGTCCAAGTCTTCCAAGTCTTCCAAGCGCGCCAGCAGCAAGTCCAAGCTTGCCTACGAGTAAGCCAAGTGATACTTATGATCTCATTCCATCTAATCCAGTTTCGCGACATAGTATGGAGTGAGAGGTCTCTTGGCACACATGACCCCATACTGCTCATAAATCCTTCCGTTCGTGTCCCTCGTGCAAGTCATATGTTGACCAATATTGATTCATCTACAAATAAATAAGAACATATAAGCTGTAGATCAATATATTCTTTAAATTCAATTCACCTTGCAGTTAAAGCTGTACAGCATCCCCGCACGAAACGTCTCAATTTGGATCATGCTGAGGATCGATATAAGACTAACTCTTGAGATAAGTTGTCCTAATTCTACCTTGCGCAATTGCAATACAAAATACACAGCGTAGCTCTCCGAAACGCCTTGTTTTGGCATCACAGTATTATGTCTATTCGGCTAAACAAGTAGTATTCACCTTTTTTGCGTGAGATACGATGTTTCGTTATCTATTTTGATATAGCGGCACGTGCACTCCTGCTCCTGTCTAATTCACAAGGAGAACAAAAACCTTAACACAATAAACCAATTTCAATAGCAAGTTGAACATGGACCTTTTGGTTGAAGACCTTTGTAGTCTGGTTCATCAGCTCAATGAGCTGTGTGTTTGGTGTAACTTCTATACATCTCACTACGTATAAACACCAAATCCTATATTGTTTCCTTCTCAGAGGGAAATAACTTTCCAAACGACTTTGAAAGACACCTTGGTTCCTAGGACATTTGAGCGGAGCTTTTTTACTTTCTTTTTTTAATATTACGCAAACCTGAAATCAGACCTAGCTCAACTCAGAAGGATGAGCTGGTCACGTTGATATTTCAAATTCCGTTCAGGAAAGAGGGTGAATCGAAACAACTTCTGGACTTTAGCAAATTTGATGTAGATAGCGACACGTCAAATAGGTAACAGGATCTCCTTTCCTGCTCTTTTTATTGTCTCTTTTTTTCTCCAAGTTCAAAAACATAAGATCTTTTCTACTATCATGATATTTAATTTATTTTTTAAAATTAAAATAAACAATAAAATGAATTTTATTATAATAAAGCGCTATTTTTTCCTACAAAGAAAGGAAGAAACAAGTAGAGAAATATACCTCTAGAGAAATATTCAAACACGCAACTCGCCGAGCTCTGCAGCATGGCACGCGAGAGTTCGTGGCGTGCCTCGCCAAGTCCGAGCTCGTCGTCATCCCCGGAGGCGATTTCCTCTGTAGTTCCTTTAGGAGCATCTCTGCCCCTGTCTTCGGAAATAAGCGCGGCGCAGGGGTCCATGGCTGAGAGCCCCACTATCCTATCTCCGAAAGAGCCCAACGACAAGAAGAAAAGCTCGCTCGTAGAATTCGAACAGAGGATGGAAAGATCCCCGCGGGGGGAGGGCAGCTCGAAAAATTTTATGGAGGACGCGGAGGTAGACTATAAAAAGGTTTCGGAAGCAGAGAGACCTTACTGTGCAGAAAGACGTTCAGGAATTGCGGAACGAACTGCGGAACGGCATTTGGGCGCATTCAAGCGCAATGGAGGATTAGATCAGATTTACATTGGCGGCTCAGAACTCGTGCACAATGCGCAGGGATTTATGCATGAGCACCTATTGACAAAAATTGTTGATGCGTGCTCTCTGGGACCTGGGTCAGCAAGGAAAGCTTTAGTAATTGCAGAAAAAATCTCGTGCAAGGAATGGATCGCGATAGTGGATTTCCATGGAACGCAACAAAACTTAGAGACCCAGGATGTAGAAAAGACAGCTATCAAGGTCCTGTGGACTCATCCTCTTCCGGAAATAGGCTCTAAAGTTGCAGCATGTGCAGATGGAGATGTTCTCGTGATCGCGTCAGGTGTGCGAAGGTATGTACTGCACCGGAACCCGGTCGATGGCACCTTCCCAATGTCTACCATAGCGTTCCCAGACTACGTTCCACTCCCCCTTGCACAACTGAATACTTTCCGCCTAGCATTAGGAGAGCATAGCCCGGAAGTCAGATTGGCAAAATGGTTACTGGCTATGGAGGAACACGGCATGCCTAGCAAATGCCAATCGACTCTAAGCCATGAAGAGGCAAGCCAAACCCGAAAATTCAATCACAGTTTGTATCAAGAACCCATTCTGTGGAAATCCAATTTACATCACATGTCTGGCGCAAATCACGATTGCGGATTTGAGACAGAAATGTGCACGTGCGGAGGGTCTTCCTGAACATATGTTGCGATTGAGCCTTGAAAGCGACGAGAGTGATCTTGCAGATGACTTAATTATTGCCGATCTTTGCATGCCAGAATCTTCTCGATATTCTGAAGCCCAATCGGAACAATGTAAGACCGCACGGAACCGCTCCAGGTCATCACTAAGTCAGAACCATGATGATAATTTTGAAAATCTACACTCTAGAGTTGAGCGTGTTATGGATGATCATTGCAGCCATAGCAATAGGCATGAAGATGACCTTGATACGCGATCTGTTTCGTGTTCACCGAAAGACGATGACGATTCAGTCTCGCACGGTGTGGCTAGTTTGGACGAGGACACGTGTGCACAGATCAGACCCCCTGTTATTAACATTTTCGTTGATGCAAAAGTCAGAACCGCTGGACTTAGCTTCAATATTTTACGGACAAGAATCGAGGCACTATGTTCTTCTTTACAAAATGATCAGCAAAGGTCCCATGCACCTCCTAACCCCAGCTGGGCTCAACTTCCACTTTCTATTGAGGGTTTAGACTCTCCTCGAGCTAGAACTGAATATGCTTCGTTGTTAGCCTCTGCAGACTACCTTGCCTCACCAGCATTAGCCCCGCTGGCACGTATAGGGGAGTATGTCCGTACCCGATGGATGTCTTCTCAGTTGACACACTCAGAAACTCGCATGCCTGATATAGGTTCTTGTGACGACTCTCATGAAGAAAGTATCTCTGCACAGGACATGGATCAGGCCAGTGAGGCGCGTCAGATTGACGAAACCTTGCCTCAATACATGTTACAAACAGAGGAGGCTACCAGCCCCACGTTGGTTTCAGCGGAGACGATTTTGTTGCGTTGTGGAGCATTTCGAGAGGATACATTTTGGAAAGAAGATTTACAGAAGCATATTGGATGTTTGCGCTCACATCGCAAGTATTTTGCTGCAAGACCTTTCTATGCCAAAACAAAGCGCTTCGATGAGTACGACCCAAGGCCTGAGATGTCCTTGCTGGTTTGTGGAAATGATTGTTGTATGCACGGCCGCCAAGCAAATGTGCAAACTTGGGGGTCAAAGGAAGCCAAGCAGGGTAATCTAATACATTCTCGTTTCACGAGCCCCAGGACGAAACGACCTCCTAATGCATTGCGTTCCTCAGATTTATGGACTAAAAACCATCAACTATCCAAGTGGTGTATGTTAGAAGAACTTATTCCAGCTTCTGTTACAAGGAACGCAATGTGCTCTCATCCAGCTTATCGCTCCACCTCTTCTCCGTGTCATCTCTTGGTTAGTGCAGACGATAAAGAGAGTCCTTTGTTTTTACAACTAAACCAGACTGGTACAATCGAACTGTTCTGTGCTGAGTATGGTGTTTGTCGACTCGCAAGTGCAAATCTGCCTAGTGATGGTAAAATTCTCGACTTGAAGCTTGCCATGACTCCATTTCAACCTCGCCGTTGTAGATCTACGACAGCTCATTACAGCCCGGGAGAACACGCCAATGTTCTTGTCTCGGGCCAAGGCGCTTCAGCTGCTGCAACAAAAGAGAGCTCCAATATCTCCCGTTCAAAGCATAGCAAGGACCCATATCATCATCTCTATGATCAGTTTCTTGACTCAGCAATTTGGTCTGATCTTGTAGATAATGAACAGTCAGCACAATTATCCAACAAGGCTTTAAGAAGTATGTTATCACGTGCGACCCTTTATTTTACGATAGCTACCCCAAGCAAAATTGTGGTGATTGCCTATGTTTTTCGAAAGCAAGGTCTGGTGCAATTCTGGTCAAAGTCGTTTAGTCATAGTGAAGTGCTTGCAACTCAAACAGACCTTTCTAAAGGGTTATTGTGGGTTCTGCTTCGCTCACCTAAATCGAATGGATTTGTTCTTCAACGATACTCGCTTGGCTCGAATGAATCTGCAGTAAGCTCAAAAATCATTCTCACTGATTTGATAGGAAGCAGTGATAACGAAGAATTTGTTAGCAACATACATATTTTGTGCTCCTCTACAACCGTTCTAATCCAAGACAGGAGGAGTGGCAAAATATGGATCTTCGATGCAGGCACTCTTGAAACCCAAAGATCAGATTTAATATTACCTGGACCAAACCTCGTGCGTAGCCTCTCCGATGGACCTGATCCTTTCCTTTTCGTCTTTGAGAAGAGGGACGATTCGCTTCAAACGTACATCTGCCAGATGTCAAGCGTCCATTCTCAGACACTATCAGCAGATGCACGGAATGCCATTCTCTTTAGTGCCCGTCTGGGTCAGGTCTTATCTCATCGAATACATTTACTTAGCCCCAACCTTCGAATCGCAAACGTGACCTCCGATTCGATGAATTTACCCATTGTGACCACTCTAGTGATTGACCATTTTATGCAGAATCAGGCAACTTTGGAATTGGAATATCCATTTGATACCTTAGTTGGCCAATTCAACTGCGAAATTTTTTTCCCCGTGCACGGATCAATATCTGCATACAAATCTTTCAACCCACGCGCTCACTGTCATGTAACGCTTTTCTTTCTTAATCACAACGATCATGTCGTGAGTACATATGGGAAGACTTTGATTGCACAGAGGGAAGTCTTTCTTAAAGAGAGTAGACGTGGAACTTGCGATGGACATGTTTCTTCTTTAGCAACAGCGAGCCAAACAATGTGTACAGCTGAAAGTAAGGCGTCGTCAGGAGCTTCTCCCATGGGACTTGATTCAGCAAAGACGTCAACTAAGGCCTCCGCATCATCTTCATCTAGAATAGAAACCATTTCTTCTCATACAACAAAGAATGTCGCAAATGTTGCCAGTGGAGGCATTGGGGCGGGTGCAACCATGAGAACATCAGCTTCTCGTTGCATTGACGATGGCAAAGGTATTAATAGTAGCAGCGCTTCAATTGTCAACAACCGCTCCTCAGGATTATGGGTTCCAGGGTCATCGGTTCAATCATTCTATGGCAATTTGCAAGAATATTCTGAAGAAATTTGGAAGAGGGGCAATTTGAATAATCTCGCCACCAATGATTCAAGTCCTGCGGATGTCAATGTGCTTAAACAGCATCCGCGTCAATCTGAATCAAATGGGAATGATACAAAGTCTGATGATGTTTTACGTTTAGAAAGAGACAGTGGGCAATGGAATTTGCAAACGCTACCTTTGAATGTGAGCAAAGTAGTCGTATCGGTGAGAATTCTCCAACTTGATGAGGGCCTCGACCTGAGTAGCGCTGATGATCCAAGAGAATCAACATGTAGTGCAACGCCCCCCCCTCTAGTACTACAAGTATGTTCGACAGGTCGACAAAGTACAGATGGGCGTTTCCCCTCCAACATACCCAAAGACAACATTTCTAAATTTGTAGATGACCTCTGTGAAAGTCAATCAGAATCAGCAGTGCGTCTTTTGCGCTCTCTTCTTCCAATTTACATGGATATGATTTGGAAGAGCCTCAATAAAACGAAGAGCCGAGTGATCAGGTTATTCCATGAAGGGGTGCTCCAAGCAGATCTGTCGCATAGTATCGCAACATATGCATTTCTGCATGATCTTCTTGCATCCAATAAAAACCACTCAGATACCTGGACAGACATTGTACTGGGTTGTATGAAAGATATGGTCAACCTACCTATGCTATCAGCACCCTCGATCCGGATGTTTTTTAGTATCTTTACTGAATTCTACGAGCCCCGACTACCCAACGTCGAGTCAAATCTTAAAATGTTATTGAAAATCTTGCGTGACTACGGCGAGCAATTAGTGTCTTTTGAGAATAAGGATTCACAAGCGGTATTTATGGGATTGATTCGGCGACATTTTAAGTCTCACCAAGCTGTGTTTACTCCAATGGCCTTCGAGTTAGAAAGCGTATTCGAGACACCCCAGAGTTTGCAACGTCGGGAGGAGCTTCAGCGAGAAGTTTCCTTGCTTCATGGAGGGCCCTACCAGGGCGTTTCAGTCAGCAAGGTGTCTTTATTAACAACACGTTTTTTGGAATCAAATATTCAGAATCCTGATGTTGCCTTGCTGGATGGTGGGGAGCGGAATTCATGTCGTGTAGTAGGTAAGCTGACAGACTCCCTTATTGCCCTTCAACGAGCCTCCTTGACTGTGGAATGGGAGCGTTATATGAAGTCTGCGGCCCTTAGCTCAATGAATCCTCCTCTCAAACTCAGTACAGCAGTTCCTCCTGCGCTGAATAAGGATCCCACTCTCAGTACAAGCAATTCCATGATTTTGAGCGCGGCTGGGATTGGTCGTAGCGTTCATGCTACTTGGGATTGTGACACTGCTTCGGGAAAGAAACAGAATGTAGCTCTCGCGATAGGTTTAGGTGACCCATTTGACCCATCTAAGCCAGTGTTTCTACAAGCGGTTCAGATAACACTGAGAATCATGCGGGGTACTCATAGGCGTCAAGTTGACGACTATATTTCAACTTCGCCCATAGGTTCTCTATCCCTCATTGCCTTTGACAATGAGGTCACAGCCCGCCAAGCGGCAAAATCAAAGTCAATTGATATGCGTTGGTTGAAAACACATGGTAATGTCATATGTGAGCGTCTCTCTCTTGCGAAGTGGTCGTCTGATGCACCCCCATCGCTAGTAAAATCATCACGAACACTTTTTGTACTTCCATCAGTTTGTGCGAAGGGTAATTTCCTTGTAGCTGTTGTCAATTTTACTGACTTACACGGTCTCGGTTCATATGCGCTCTGTGTGAGTGCCACAGGAGTTGAAGCAGAAACCCCATCAGAGCAGTCTATTCGACTCATGGAGAGAACATGCTCTGCATTAGCTGAGAAATGGACGATGTGTTCGAATGTGATGAAAAAATTTCTTTTAAGTCATGCTGAGGTTTGGAAATCAGAACGTCATCCAAGTGAAGATGAACATAATTTTTTTCAGGAACTATACACTATTATGGCAGCTCTTCAAGCAGGTCAAACCATGGTTTCCCGGAAACTCATGACTATTCAAGGGTGCTTACCGGTCTCTGATCATATTGCTCGGCTGAAGTTGTGCTCAAAGTTACTCGCGCGGTCTCTTGAAACATTTCTTGAAGAAGGAAAATCAAAAGCTCATGAACCAGATATCCAAAATCACTTGATTGCGCTCTCCCGTACCTTTGGTTTATATTGTACGTCTCGGTCACTGCGTAAGTCATTTCTACATGCTCTTGTGCATGTTGCAAATCACGTCCCGAATTTGGTTGTGAAAATTATTCGCAATGAAATAGATCTCAACCCAGATGTACTGTCGTGGATCAACAAAGCTGATTTCCGATTCCTTGGTGACCTCCTTCGAGAAATGAATTCGACAAGTAACTTCTTACCCGATACTGTTACAAGCTTATTACGCCTTGCTCACGAGTGTTTGCGGAAGTCCGAGGCGTACTATCACGTCGCCCATGCTACTGTGAATCTTTTGACTACAAGATCTACAACAATGTTCTCATTGTCAAATCCAGCAGATCGAGAGCAACCACGACGAACTCACAGTAGGGGCGGCTCAGGATTAGATACATGCGTTCCAGACGCACTCGCTCTCTTATGCGAAGCGCAGCAATTGGCCTCTCTCGTTTCAAATGGGTTGCTGCGCGATATTTATGTACTATCTTTCCACATTATTCAACAACTCTCAGTACGTCTCGGAGACACACAATTTGCTAGCGCCATGTCTGATGAGGCTGTTTGGCCAATGGTGCAATCACTTTTGGTTGTCAATAATGATGAACTTATAAGCTCTGATTCGCTGAAGCGAACATGTGCCGAAACTCTGATGGACCGAATCTGTCAAGCGGACCAAGAGGCCTGGGCGCCGCTGCAAGTAAACATCACAAATCTTATAAATGGATCTTCGTCCGATGGTTTGATCCCATCAATGCTGCCTCTGATACGATGGGCCGAAATTGGAGACGCCCTCTATGTAGAGACTTTGCGGGGCCTCTTGAACTTAACGTTCTCCATTCGTGATTCGAAGATTTGGACTGATTTAGCAAATGTTCTATGCACAGTGTCAGTTGATAAACTGCGGGCTATTCCAAGCGAGGAGATTATGGATGCTGTGCGCATTCGTCTTAGTAGTGGCAGTGGGGAACCCTCGGTCACCATGAATCTTGTTCGAAAAGTATTGGAGGCGTTATCCGGTGCTGAAGAGCTTCATGATGATTATTGCTATATAGTGGTTGGTTTGGCCAATCTTGCAATATCCACTGAGCCTTTGATTCTTCAAGAGCTTGTACCATGCCTTCATCATGAGATAATGACAACTTTTTCACAAGTTAAAATCAGCAGACGAGTATCTCTTTCTATTGCGAACTTCCTTTGTCATGGAATGGGCCGTCTTTTAGATTTCCGAAAAGCAGAACTATCCTTTGAGAAGGCACTTGCAAAGGCAGCTGATCTTACGGCAGCTACAGCACAGGTAGATGCTAAAACTGCCCAAAGTAACATCTTGGACCATCTACATAATAGCAAAAGTAAGTCCGGCCCAATGGAAACACCTCAAGTATCAGCAAAAGGCGAAACTGATATTTTACCGGACTTTTTGACTCCTCCCAGTGGTGTTTCTGTACTGCAGTGGACAATGCCTGCATCTGAGGGAAATGCACATGAGGCCAGTCCGTATCATGTGGAACCTCAGAAGAGTACTTTGAAAAGCCCTCCACTCCAGACCGCAACTGGAAAGAAGTTTGCGCAGGCATCAGATAAAGATAGTAAGACTGAGCATGCTATCGCGCAAGCCACTGCCGAAGTAGAGCGCATGGCTCAGGAGGTGGCCCTAACCCAATGGTCAGATGAGTTGATGATAGACTTTTTGCTACTTTCTATTTTTGTCCTGGATACGCCAGCTTTACGATCCGAGATGCGTCGAGTTGATTTCTGTAATATGGTGTGTTCATGTGTTAGTTTTGAAGAAAACATAATCTTTACACACAACAAGCTTACCAGCCAGTCCAAATGGTTTGCAGACGAGGAAAAATGGATTTTAACTTCATTTTTGGCCCGCCAGTACAAGGAAGAGGCAAATCTAGCACGCCTTAAAGAAGTCATTTGTTCAAGCCAAATCGGGTTTTGGTTGACTTTACGAGCAGTGATTTATCATTTGGGCAGCCTCGATGTCGGTGTTACATTAAAAGCGTGTCTTCGATCTGCGGTTGATCTCGGCATTGAATGTAAATCTGCAGTTTCCGAGTCAATGCTGTTGTTGATGGAAACCCAACCTCAGGCCTTACAAAAGTTTGTTGAGATAGGTGGCGCTGAGATTTTATCTCGTTATATACGAGGTGATTCAGGTGCGCGAACACCAATGGCCGTCAATCGCAACTTAGTGATTCCCACATTGCCTAACAGTGAGGCTTTGAAAGAAAGAAGTGACACGTTGTTGGTGAGTCTCCAGCACATGTTTGCAAGGAATGCGGGGAAGGATTTCCCATCGTTTATTATTGATCCTAGTTTTCTTACGCGCACAAACAAAGATGGTCAAAATGAGACAGGAGATGCATTTCAGTCCTTAGCAATTGCCTGTAGCCCAATCGAGAACATCCGTGTGGAAAAAAGTCAAGCTCAATCCTCAGTGTCTTATTATTTTTTCTCTGCGTTAGAAAAAGTTCTTTCATCACGGTTTCGTGAATCGTACACTTTTAGTGCTCAGTGTCGATTCGAGAATACTACTGAGGTTTCATTCGTTCTTGATTTGCGCCAAGTTTATCGTCTTGCTGACATAGAACTCACCTTTGAAACTTCTCTTAAGACATCACGAGGCGTTTCTCTGGTCCCTGCATCAATCCGGATTGAAGCAGGGCTCACCGCTTCAGAGTTACGCTGTTGTGGCTTAAAGAACGGAACCGAACATTCACTTGCGCACGCACAAAACTTGCTCTTACGAAGGTGTACGTATTGTTTCCCAGTACGAGAACACACATCGCCTGTTATGGCGAGGTATGTTCGTGTGATACTGGCTAAACCGGATACTGAAAAGCAAACAAGTACAGTAGTCATCAAGCGTATTTCCATTACCGGTCAGCTTCTTTGCCGTTCGATAGGTATGAGTATGGAAGACTTGTACTTTCAAGATGTTAGAGCTTCGAGGCAGATTCTGCTGCCGATTGTGGAGTGCGTTGCTACCCTCCTTTCAAACGTATCAATTTGCCCAGCAGAGCTGCGCTCATCGCTACAAGCGTCATTAGTGACGTGGGCATGTCGTGAAGCATCTCCGCAAGCGCGTGCTTTGCTTAAAAAATCTGGATTTTGGTCACTTGAAGAGGCATCAAGTCAGGCCTTGCTGGTAGAGTCTTGGATGGACGCCATTGTACAGCGTCAAAATTTTATGGATCCCGGGGCAGATGCTTCAACAAGTATGCTTTTCAAAATGCAGGATGTACGTGACAGGTCCCAAGAGAACATACTCCATGTCCTTGAAGAAGCCAAACTTGATGCATCGCGCGTTTGCGCATGCGCTTGGACCCTGGGCGTTCTTTTGGAAGTTTCTTCTTTAAGTGTGACATTGGGTGTTGCAGTGCGAGCTTTGGATGATATAGCTAGCTTCTCCTGGGACAAAAATGTGAGTTCTCTTTTAGTGGCATCAGAGAAGCTTAAAGTCATTGCAGAGATTCTTTTTCTGAAATTGAAACATAATGCAGATGGAAAAACAAGTATCGATGAACTCCACTCTGCCATTCTACTACAATTTTCTGAAAAGATTGTTCAAGGACTGCGTCATTTGCGTACCCTTTTTAAGACCATCGGGGTGGACTTCAGGTCTATATTAGCTCCAGTTGTGAATCGCGGGCGCGTAGGTCTAGTAAGGTTGACGTGCCAAGCAGTGGCGTTGTGGCCTGTGGTTTTAGACAACATTATGGAACTCGCCCCTGAATTGTACGACCTGTCTTCTCTATCAGAAAGAGATAAATCGATTCAATCCGCCGATTGCAAGGTCCTTAAGCTTGCTGAGGGTAATCTCGATATTCCATGTTTGGGTTTGAGTGTTGAATTGGCAGCACTCCTGGCAGTTTCAGCGGGGTCTTCTGGGTATACCTGGTCGACTTATATTCTCCAAAGACTTATGGACATGCCCAAGATGCCACATCGAGGCTTGAAGTGTATTGCTATCCTTGCGGAAGCTGGTCATGAAGAGATCCAAAACAAAATTATGGACTATCTGGACAAGCTGATAGATATTGCACGGTCCGACTCAAAGGTTGAGATCATCGCTCGGATTCTTGCCGCATTGTTTGGCAAGGGAAGTCAAAGTGAGCAAATTCTCAATATGCTCTGCCAGAACTTGAGCAAAAACAAGACACTTGTCGATAATTCTTGTAACAAGCATGCATCAGACCGACATCTCGTAATGCTATTAATTCGCATGCTCTCAAGTTCGGGCATCTCGCGCATTTGTATTTGGCCAGGGAAAGGTTCAAATGGTGCAGAACACATGCAACTCTCAGCATTGGCAAATTCGTGGGATCATCCAAATAAAGCCAAGAGCTCGCCTTTACAGTTACTTCAAGCGCGTATGTTGCGGTCCAAATCCCGCAGTTATGCTGAAGTATTCGGGTTTGACGCATCACGCTGTTCTTCTGAGCTTGTAATAAGCAAAGATAGTTCTACAATGAGCGTGACACCATCGATCTTGGCGCAAACAGATCTCACCGCGTTCTGCTCTAAGTCCATGACAAGGGGGCATGTGTTTGAGTGGAAATATAAACTGAATCTAGATGTTGATGCCTCTTTCTCAATTGGCATATCAACAAAGAACGATGACCTTAAATTGGGTAGCACTCGATCGACAGTATGGGGAATTCGAAGAGATGGACGCAAGTGGCACAACTCGAAAAAAATTAGCTACTGTCCTCGCTACTGTTCTCCTATCGAACCTGCGTCATCAGTAACGGTGCGTCTTGATTTGGAACAAGGCGAGTTAGGATTTTATATCAATGACATCTGGCAAGGCGTGGCATATGCAGGGCTTCCATTAGATCCCAGCTACTATGCATTCGTATCTTTGTTTTGCGATGGAGGCTATGCATCACAGTCAATACATGTTCAGGGTCTTGGATCCTCTTCTTCTTCGTTTGGCTCAAGCTTGGAACGCACTCCTTTACATTTGCTATTAGCTTGGGAATGGCATTACAGCTTGCAGTCTTCAGCAGGCTCTGATCTTATGCAAAATGACTCTTCAACAGCATCGCATGGAAGAAAAAGGAATGTTCTTGAACACAGTAGCAAACGAACACGGCGGACATCTTCCGTTTTGGCTCAACTACGGTCGCAACACCATGACAATGGTACAGGTGTTGTAGATAACATGGAGAGCGAGTTTGACTTAGGGGATTTAGCAAGTTTACGCTTAAGCAGTGTTGTTTTGGAAGGTTCAAAAGGTTCATGCGAGTCAAAAAGAGAACCACCGGTACTTGAAAAGCCGCTTCCTATTGCCGTCCCTGGTTCTAGCAACGATGATGGTTATGTATGGGCCTTGCGGCCGTTCCCTGTTGCTTGTATCGCTCGGGATTTGGACCCAGACACTATTCGGGCACTAATTGCATGCGAACTAAATATTGTACATGAACCAAGCAAACCAAGACATCGCTCTTTGCTAGGACGTGTTTTGGTTGAAAAGGTACGGTCAGTGCCAAGTGAGGCCAAATTCCAACCTGAAGATTTGGGATTGATGGAATGCTCCTTTGTTGACACACACGAGAGGTTTGTAGAACAGGACTGGTTTCACTGCAAAACTTGTGGGCTTCGAGGTAGCAATGGTTGTTGTGCAATTTGTGCAATTGTCTGTCACCACGGCCATGATGTGCGCTATCATGGTCGCTCGAAATTTTACTGCGATTGTGGATGCAGTAGCAAGTGCAAAAGCCTCAGTGACAGCAGGCTTTCGTTACTATCTACGATTGCGCAAGGTCGAGCACGTATGCGGGATATTGGCGTAAGCTGGGAGTACAGTCTGAATGATGAAGCTAGCGCAGATGCTCTTGAAATGACTCGATTTCATAGCCCTGGTCTAAGCACGGCAAATTTCAAAGCAATTCTTGGGTATGATTCGTCTATTTTTTCTACCCTTCTTTTGAAGCTTGAAGAAGATCTTCTGGACCATTATTCCAAACCTAATGTACGAATCACACCACTCCAGCTGACCTCGGGCGAAACTCGATCCAAATCTAAACTTGGGGAATGGCCTCGCTTTCTATGCTTAGCAAGGGCTCTAAGTATGATTCCCGGCTATGTAAAGGCCTTTGGGGCATCGGAGAATTGTATGATTATGCTTTCGGCACTACTTGCAAGCTCATTCGCTAAGATTCAGCCGGGCTCTAAAGCGGTTGCACTGTGTCATCAGGACCCAGGTAAACTATGGGTAGAGAGCTTGGCAGTAATGGAGTCTTTCTCGCCCGAAGATGTCATTCATTCTGGTGTTCTCGAATTTCTCTTATTACGCCTCGGTGATTTGCATGGTGAGCAACCTGTTGAAGGGCGCGTCGAAGCATTAATGGCGAGGTTCGATCCTAGATATGTGCAAGTTCAAGCTGCACTAGAAAGCAAACTACCCACCGCTGTGGAAACTGAAGCAGAAGAAGAAAGATGGACATTGTCGAAGTCACTTACTAATTTAACAGGCTCTGAGGGCCAATTTACCACTAAGTTTGAAAAGGGGCAAGAGATTGAAATTCAATATGATGACGCCACGTCAGACTGGCTTATTGGAGTAATCGTGTCTATGCATTTTGATGGTACTTGTGATGTGGATGTTCCTGATATGGGGGAAATTGCATTTGATGTTCCTATCAGTCGGATTCGAAGAAAAACAGGAGAAGTCGCGGGGTCAGATCAGGATGTGGGTTTAGAAAAAAGTGCTCAAGATCGGAAGGCACGTAAAGAAATTGAAAACCCTCTGTGGCGTCCTAGCTATGGAGTTGGTGATGAGGATCAGTCCAGGGCTGATCAAGATCGTGAGGAAGAACGTGCAAAGAAGAAGCAGGCAATCAAACAAACTTTAGAAATTATAGTTTGCGTAATTGAGCATGCAAAAGATGCGACAAGTTCTAAATTGACGTCGATTTTGCGTGAGTCGTGCTTGCCATTGATAATGCACGACTACTTGTTCGGCAATTCCCTTAAGTCCCTGTTGGAAGATGCGGCTGTAATTGTACTACTGCTTCGCATTGCCTCGCACATTCTGCTGCATCCTGGCTTCGGGGAACTTTCCATGTATGCTGCCGAGGGCCGTTGGCCAATTTACCGACTTGCGCGTTCGCTTCATGGCGATTTCTTAGAAGAACTGCAAGATGCGATCCAAGAGGAAGATGATGACGGTGCTGAGAAAGGAGACGAAGACGAAAAGGAGAAGGATTGTGAAGAGGGGCAGCCCAAAGCATCCGGAAATAACACGACAAACAAGTATGCCCTCCCCCCAAACAAAGCAAGTAAATTTGCGAAACTTGTTGCAGGAGGTGCGACCGCCAATAGAACACCTGGGGATCTGAGTGTCGGCCTTGGGCACATTGATGAAGACACCGAATCTGCGCGAATGCTACTTGAGACCCTTCACACAATGGACAACTTTTTCCATAGCAAAAACGAGGACACGAATGAAGAAGACTTCGTCAATCCAAGTAGTGAGATCACAACTGGGTATGTTGATCCTTGTAGTACGACAGGAGAGAATGAAGGAAATAGTATTGGCTCTGATTCTACTCAGCTTTCAAGGGCAGATGCTGGTACCGCAGACATCCAAAAACCTGCTGACTCTCAAATGTTGGAAAACGGCAAAGGAGTGAAATCTCAAGCTACGAACTCTACTCCTACAACGCCAGATGGTTTATATGTGGACGCAGTGAAGAAGCTTATTTTTGGCAACACAAATTTCGACGCGCCTGGAGGCGCCCAAGCAAGAGCAAGAGCTAGTTCCTTAAGTAATGAACAAGCCGGACTCGGTGATCTTGTATACTTCTATCGAAAGGAGGTTTCTCAGGAAAGCCATAATAAGCCTCCACGTGGGCGGGCAGTGCGGCTAAATCGAGAATTACGTTCTTTGCGTAACCTCTTACCTGTACATCTAGGATCTACGATTGCTGTGCGTGTGGATGAACGACGTCCATTTATTATGCAAGCGGTGATATTTGGTCCTGAAGGTACACCTTACGATTCAGGGTGCTTTGTTTTTGACATTTATATGCCCCCTGAGTATCCCAATTGTCCACCAAATATTCGCCTGATGACAACGGGAGGCGGTACTGTTCGTTTTAACCCTAACTTGTACGTGAACGGTAAGGTGTGCCTCTCTTTACTTGGTACTTGGCGAGGTGGGGCAACAGGAAACGAAACGTGGACGAAGAAATCGTCCCTGTTGCAAGTTCTTGTCTCGATCCAGAGCGCCATTCTAGGCTCTGAATATCCCTACTTCAATGAACCTGGTGTTGAGTCACGATGGGGAACTGCACAAGGAGATCTACAAAAGAGGGTCAGTGAAAATGGTGGGTATGAGCGACTGCGCGTCGCAACTCTCCGCTATGCAATTATTGAGCAAATTCGATATCCGCCGGCGAATTTTGCAGATCTAATTCGCACCCACTTTCGTCTTAAGCAAGACCATATCCTTGCTGTAGCTGATTCATGGATTGAAAATGCCAAGTTGTCTGATACCCGAGGCCATTTGAGCGCTCTGGAAACGCTGCGGTCTGACCTTGCAGAGTGCTTGGCTTCGTTAGATTCTTCCCGCCCGTCGGCTCAATCAAATGATGACATTGTAAAGACTGCTGCTGAAGATGAGAGTGGGTGCCATTCTCATATGGATACTTTTAGTGCTTCAAAGGCATCCAGCCTCCAAGCAGAGATAAATGAAAAGTATAGTGGGGGCGTCAAAGATTCTGTTGAAGGCACAACTAGTAGCAATGTTCTGAAGGATCAACTGCCCAGTCCATGAGAATGATATTTATTTGATGATGCTTAAATACACATTTCGAGTGATAAAGTTTGTATTTAATTATTCGCTTGCGTGCGAGGGGGTGAGCGAGTCTTGCAATTTTATCTCTATGACGGTAAGGGAAGATACTTAGGAGCGTATTTTGTAAGGTGGAAAAAGATGTTTTCCTCTCTTGTACATCTTTTGAAGCATATAGAGTTGAAGCTTTTATTATCATTGAATTTGATAAATCTTTGTATGCAAGCGTATTTTGTAAGGCGAACAAAGGTATCTTGCGCTCTTGTACATAATTTAAAAGCGTTGATTTGAAGTTTTACAATTATCGAGATTCATGAATCTTTGTTGAGAATTTGATTGGCCGAGTCTCCATAATAGTACCAGCTGTTGCGAATGCTCCACTCAAGTGGTTAAAAGGTAATTTTTTTGAATTTTCTTGCTGCCAATGAAGCAAAAGAACTATTGCGGTCTGAGCAAACAATTGATTGATTGATTTACATAATTATGCTTTAAAGTACGGTATTCCCCGGTTCTGGGGCCCTTGCTATGCGCGCTTGGGAAATGTGAACATATAAAGTTCTCATTCATTTGCTACTTCTTTAATTGCGCTGTTCGAGCACTATTTATCGAAGGTGTTGCTAGTTCTACCGAGCCTCTTTGCTGTTCGATTAAATAAACTTGTCTACTGGCGCCTTCAGTAATCCTTGCGCTAGAGTTCTAGTAATTGAGCGATCTGGAGGATTCCCCAAGAATATATTGTGCAAAACTGTGCCGGCTTTTTTCTTTTTCTCTACTTCCTCTTGCAGATCCAAGCTTGAACCTTTCTGAGTATATTTCCTCATTTACACCGGACTCTCGGAGAATAATAATTTTATGCAATTCCAATTAAACACACTTATTATCTCTCTCACTCTCTCTCCCTAATGTGTATACATCAATTTCAATTCTATTTTCTTTCTTTCTTCTTCTAAATTAGACCAGGATCAGAATATCAATATATCAGAAATACAAAAAGGAGCAGAAACAGCACTCTATGCTATGATGGCCATGCTTCGTGAGTATGGAAGAAACTTGTCATTATATTGCGAGTTGTCTATCTGTTTGTCTTCTTGGAAACCTGCGCGGAGCCTGTTCGATGGAAACTTCCGAGTCCGATGCCAGATTACAATTCAATTAAAGAAGGGTACCTGAGCATGTAGGTAGGAACCTCTACTTATCAAAATAATATTATTATTAAAATAATAATAATAATAATAATAATAATAATAATAATAATAATAATAATAATAATAATAATAATAATAATAATAATAATAATAATAATAATAATAATAATAATAATAATAATAATAATAATAATAATAATAATAATAATAATAATAATAATAATAATAATAATAATAATAATAATAATAATAATAATAATAATAATAATAATAATAATAATAATAATAATAATAATAATAATAATAATAATAATAATAATAATAATAATAATAATAATAATAATAATAATAATAATAATAATAATAATAATAATAATAATAATAATAATAATAATAATAATAATAATAATAATAATAATAATAATAATAATAATAATAATAATAATAATAATAATAATAATAATATAATAATAATAATAATAATAATAATAATAATAATAATAATAATAATAATAATAATAATAATAATAATAATAATAATAATAATAATAATAATAATAATAATAATAATAATAATAATAATAATAATAATAATAATAATAATAATAATAATAATAATAATAATAATAATAATAATAATAATAATAATAATAATAATAATAATAATAATAATAATAATAATAATAATAATAATAATAATAATAATAATAAAATACATATATTGATAAAAGTATGTTTGAGATCAGGCTTGGGGAGCTTTGGGTTCGTGATGGTGTCCAAGAAGGCCTCCTGGCGAGCAGGTTCCTTGTTTCCAGCTCTCGCAGAACAAGCTGCCAACTTGGAGTTGTTCGCACGCCAGGCTATTTCTACCAAGGCCACCCGGAGCTCGCTCGCTCGCTTCCTGGGAATGCAGTTGCCTTAAGTTGAGTTGAGACCGACACTTCCAACTCAGAGTCTCTTTCGCAGGCCAGGCTTCTCGACAGCGGCGGAGGCTTTCCGAAAGCTGGTGTGCCTGGCGTGCGGCTCTGGAGAGAGGAGCCTTCGCTCGCGCTGGCGATGTCGTCAATTCAATGCCGCGAAGAAGCTCGCAAGTCCAAGGTCCAAAGAAGCGCTCTTCGAGTTCACCTAGACTTGGCGTTTACGAGTTCCCAGCCGGAGCAAGAAACGGAGCAACAGCTTTTAATGTGGGGCTCAGGGAACGCCAGAAAATAGGCAAAACCGCCAGCTCAAGAGCTTGTGCAGTTGCTTGCGCACCTGCTTCTCTGCTTCTCGGTCTCGCTGGTACTCTAGCAAGACCAAGTTGAAAGCTCGTGGGCGGATGCATATGCACGTCCAAAGCAGAGCGCGGTGCTCTAGGCTCAGGCAGACTCAATTGGGCGTCATTGATCACGATTCATCCGGGTCCAGAAAGGAGTAGCAAGGTCCACTTGATTCTCGCAAGTCGCGAATGATGAATTCGTTGGGCCTTAGCTCGCACTGATTCAATTTCTTTATTTCCTTTCATACCACTCCTTTCCTGTGAAGCTTGAACTGGCATCGATAAATAAATATACATTTTATGCATACTACATCTGTGCACGAGCCATGGAGTGCGACTCGCGGCGATCTTCACGACTCATGAATCTATATCTATTCAAAGCCAAAGTCAAAGGGTATCAAGCAACGAGGGGGAAGCAAGGCAAGCACTGGTGACTCACCAGCTATCTCCTGCTCTACCAACTTGGCTGCGTCGTCTTCCTACCATAGCAGCGAGGGCAATCTTTACTTCAATCAAGCACCATTTCTGCTGCCAAGCAATCATTTTGCCATGGCGCGACGCAGCTCTTGTTACACGATTTGGTCCCTGGCGTCTCCCTTTAGATTGCCAGAGCTGATCTTAGCCGCAGAGTATCTATCGCCTGTAAGGCACGCTCCGAGGAACTTAGTGCACTACTACCCGTGCAGGTTTCTCAGCACTTGGGCGGCTTACCAAGTGAATTATAGCGAGCATTGATTGGATTGATTTACTCGCATCATTTTCTGCTGCGGTGTGAGTTTTCTCAGAAGAATAAGCAATTAAGCAGACAAATAGACACACAAGCAAATAAGCAAATAAGCAAATAAATGAGTAAATAGCAGTGCCAAAGGTTCTTCTGCTGACGAGCCACAGATTAGAGAGTGGTCGGTATTGCGATCTGACAAACGTTCTCAGTCGGCGTCTTCAGCATGGCAGGGGTCTCGTCATAAGGTCTCGTATCCATTGCATGCACAGCATAATACTCAGGTTCGGCGTCTTTACGCCGAGGCTCTCAGGCTGCTACAGGAAACGACCCGAAAGTCTACTTCGAGTTCTTGGGGGCTTCTCCATCGATAGGATTGCGTGGGATCTTTCTTCTTCTGTGTTACTCCAAGGAATACTAGTAGCTATGGATTCATATTCACTGCTGTATTTTTTATTATTGTTATTCTATGTATTTCTTTAATTTCTAAAAGTAGTAAATAACAAAGAATGTTTTTTAGAGTGAAATAAATAGATTATAATAATCATTTGGGAAAAAAAACGATGCTGTAGGTACGTACGTACCTACTTTTATGAAGCAAAAAGAAGCCAAAGCCAACAATGAATTTTAGTGATCACTTGGATCAATTCGCAACTTCGCACAAGGAACCTGAAGAACCAACAGGGCAGTACTAGCCCGACATTGGTTCGTGCTGCATCGAATAAAAAAGCTGGAGTGATGTCCTCGATTACAGAATCACAGTAGGCAGCGTAGGTTTAGGGGATGTGTTTTCATGGAAAACTTGTGAGGCTTGCCAACAACATGTGAAAAGCCCCATCCAAAGCGATTATTCTTCGAGGAATGTGTCTCACTTAGAATTAAAAGAAAACGAATTAAGTAGGATTACCTACGGGCATGCGAAAACTTATTCGCGCGTGTCATTTCATCGGATATAGTTGGAGTATACACAGATCAAAAGCTAGCATTATATGAAATATATATTCATGAAGCGAAATGCTGCCTCGAAAAAGTCTTGCTAACATAAATCCTCACGCATCGTTGAAGGTCCGTATGTACTGTCACCTCATAAAAATGATTGAATGATTGAATGATTGAACGATTTGTGATTGGTGCTTAGGTAGGTACTACCTTCGCGGGACAACTGCATTCGCAGCAACCTTTGAAGGCCTGAATCTTCGTGACTATGCAACGACGCCTGCCCTACAAAACCCCACTTCAAGTGCAAACTTACACTAAAGTTTCACGAAGTTTTATGTAGCTAGTCATTCCTCCTTCGCATTCATCAAGAAACTGCATTTCGCATGCGACTTGTTCTCATGCCTTCAGACGCCCCAAACAAAGATGAGAAATCAATCAATCAATCATCAATCAATCAAACCAAGCAAGCAAGTGCCTTAGGTAAGTAAGTAAGTAAGTAAGTACGTAACTTACTAATTTGTGATGTTTAGGGGTCCGTAGTCCTGGTGGCGTACGTTCCGCATGTCAGTGTGTTTCCAACTCGAAGTTCCAATCTGCTTTGAGTGAGAGAAGTGACCAGGTCTGCTGCGAGGAGGTTAGTCGCTGCATTGGCATTAAAAAGTATCTGTTTACTTGGCTAGCTAGCTAGCTACGAACACGAGAAGGTGTGCTCCTTTGGAAGCCAAAGTGTATTTTTCTACTCGAAGAAGCTATTTTGCTTATTATTCGCTCTTCATTCGTTCTATGATAAAACCTTTTTATATTTTTTATATTTAAAAAAAAAAGTAATTTTAAAAAAAAAAACTTCTTAATTTTAATTTTAAAATTAAAAAAAAACTTTAATCTAGAAACACCAAAACACCATGGAAAACTATTACGGAGGTCCATTGAACAAAAAAAATGAATGTCACAGAGGAAAAGTAAAAGTAAAAGTAAGAAAACCAAGGCTTTGGAGCTTTGTGCTGGAAAGACAGGGGAGCTTCGCAGAGAAGAGCGTAGGAATTTGCAGGCAAATAAAGAAACGAACGCCCTTTGAGAGACAAATAATCAAACGAATTAGTCGAATTGGTGGACAAGTGAGTTGGACAATGACGTACGTCAATCAATCAATCAATCAATCAATCAATCAATCAATCAATAAATAAATCGATCAATGAGCGAACGAGCAAACAATTGCTTTTGTGCTCAAGTACGAAACATTACTGCTTCCTTGATACTACATCTCGAGCGTTGCCTTTCTGAGCAGCAACAACGTCAATTCTCGAGACGGCAACGCCAACAAGAATAAACAGTTGATGATTAACTTTCTCGCGTAGCTCATGTCCTGTACTTCGATGGGGTCAGAAGAATTGCCGCTCTCGAGATGCGCGAGGACCACTTAGGTACCTGGTCGGTCTCTCGATGGTTTTCTGGCAAGAGCTCTGCAGCAAGTAGGGTATCTCCGTCGCACGCAGGCAAGTAATCTCCAAGAGACGACGCTCCATGAATCCACCAACTAAACTCCCTCCACGATTGTTCGTTGTCAGGAGCATCGAGCAGGGCAGCGAGGGCAGCGAGGGCAGCGAGCGTCCAGCTACTTCTCCAGCGACCCATCAATCGTCTGCCTTTCATAGATCATCGCTGTCGAAAGAGCGTTCGATCTGCAGACGGCGACCTCCATGATCGTCGCGTGCTTGAGCCCGTCGTCGCGAGCGAGGCACCGCCTGGCCTCAAGAGACGAGAGCGTCGTCGAGTTCTAAGGGTCTAGCTCGAGGTCGCCTTGGGTGACGATGGCCAGAGGGAGGGCCTCATCTTCCTCGGCCGTACATTTTTCTGTCCCTCCGCCAGCACCGGCGGCTTGGATCTGCGGCGTCCTGACGTCGGCCATGGGCTCGTGGACGCTGGCGGCGGCGAGGAGTGCGGCCTTGCTGGGATAGCGCAGTCCTCGTCTCTGAGGCACTTGGAATTAGAAGCAACAAGAACCCTCAAGTTCTCGCGAGCTTCATTTATGTTTACACTGGCATCCTCTCCTTTGTAAAACAAACAAATAAACAAACAAATAAGCAAACAAATAAGCAAACAAATAAGCAAACAAATAAGCAAACAAAGAACAGCGCTGATGCCTAACAAACAGGAAGCGCGAGAAATGCCTAATGGCGGATAGATAGTATATGCCAGTGACGATTATAACTATTGATCACCTTTGTATTTTGCAAAAATGAATACTTTGTAGAAATGAATACTTTGTTAAAAATGAATACTTTGTAAAAATGAATATTTTTACAAAAATAGAAAAGATAGTTGGATACCAAACGATTAATGCACCGTCGCTGCTGAAAACCAAAATCGTGGAGGCACAGCCTAATAAAGGGCCGTGAGATCTTCGAGTGAACTCTTGGCATCGATTGCAATCAAGACGAGTATGGCCTTATCGTGGAGCAGCGTCGTCTTTGGCCCAAGAAACATGATTGATTCGGACACGAGAATTAACCGCATAAATACGTTCATAATCAATAACT
Organism: Schizochytrium sp. TIO01; assembly: GCA_004764695.1. Taxonomy (NCBI): domain Eukaryota; class Bigyra; order Thraustochytrida; family Thraustochytriidae; genus Schizochytrium; species Schizochytrium sp. TIO01. The sequence continues at coordinate 2,955,422 of SMSO01000037.1, read as the reverse complement.
CGATCAATCGATCAATCAATCAATCGATCAATCCATCAGTCAATCAATCAATAAGTTAATAAATAAATAGTCGAATTCCTACTTCTAAGTCCTTTCTTGTGATACATACCTCTGGAAACAGGGCAGATCTTGGAGAAGAAGGCACCTCAAACCTTTGGGCAGGAGCCCTGTTCGCCAACTTCTGGACGTGGCGGCGCAGTGAGTGCAAGCTGGCGAAAAGCCTTGCGATCTTGCATTGGCCTTCGCGAAGATCGTGAAGTCCATGCACGCACGCCCACGGCAGCAGCATCTTATCGCCACAGCGATTGATTGCGAACTCGAAGACGCCAACTTCATTCACGATAGAGTTGAACTTTTAATGAGATGTTTTTAATGAGATGGTTTTAATGAGATGTTTTTAATGAATTTTATTCAATTTATCGTCGCCTCCGCCTCTGCCTATGTTTCGCTCGCAAGCACCTGCTAAGCACCCGCTACGCTACCTCGCTCAACACATTGTGCTCAAATGCCCAAGAGAGAAAGAGAGAGAGAATCAACCTCGCCCATCAAAAAGCACAGTTGATCATTCGCTCTTCTTCGTCTTCTTCGTCTTCTTCTTCTTCTTCTTTCATTCAGGCTCCTGAAAAGGGTTCCATTGTCCTTTTCAAAAGTTTCTTTTCCTTTCTTCAACAGACGATGCAGAAAAAGCAGCAAATAAGAGGAACGAGGGCGCAGAACTTGCTTGTCCTGTGCAGGCTAGCGTCCGTCCTCAAAGGTCCTGTCTGAGGCGCGGACTCCGACGATTGCGCCGTCGACGAACTGATATTCACTCACTCACTCACACACCCTTTCACCTCACCTGAGATCGTAGCGCAGGCGAGCGTCCGCAGAGACCTCTCTTCTTGTCCTTTCTAAAGTTATGGGCAAGTTTGGTTTTCGCTCATTCGGGTAATATCATTCAGTCATTCATTCATTCATTCATTCATTCATTCATTCAAGTTATTGCTTTTGTTTATTATGTACGAAAATAAGAAACTACTCTCTCACTCATTCACTTTACGTACTTTACATAAAACATATTTTTCTTTTTTAAGTAAATAAGTAAACAAATAGATAAATAGATAAGCCATGGACTGGCGGCTGTTCGCGGCCCCTCAGTCGGGGGACTCGAGGCCCCACTGCTGTGGGGCCAGTACTGCTTTCCTGACGCCACATAATGAGTTATAGAAGGCCCCACAGCGAGAGCTGAGGGTACCGCGAATGGTCCCGTCGAGCCAAATTCGATCAATCGTAGTTTAAATTGGATCAGACGGATCTGCTTTCTCTTAGCGATGGCGGTAGCGATGGCTAGCGAGGCTGCCGCTCTTTTCAAGCGTGTTCTTTTAGATCGTTCTTTTTGTGGTGTCCTTCAGAAATAAGCAATGAGCAGCGACGATTTCATTTTTTTTTCATTCATAAGCTCACTCAAAAATGGTTACGCTATGAACGACGAAACGGAAAGAAAGGGAAAGGACTTGGACACGAGAAGGTGGAACGTGGTTTCCATTACTGCGTTGCAGAAGGAGATTGGGCTCGTCTCGTCTGATTCGGAAAGCGCTGGGATTGATTGACTGTCCTTGATTCGCTGCGTTCTTTTGAGTTGAAGTCCGTGAGCACCGCCTGATTAGAAACATCGCGGCTTCTCACTCATTCATTCATTCATTCATTCATTCATTCATTTATTCTATTCATTCATTCATTCATTGACTCTTTTGTGGTGAGCAGATTCAATCAACGTTTTTCGTAGGTCGATAGCCATATTAATTATTCTTTCTTTTCTACTTTCTGTTCTTTGTGTTCTTTTGTTTCGCAATCTCTCTCTCTCTCTCTCTCTCTCTCTCTCTCTCTATATATATATATATATATGTATATATATTTGGGGACCATCGCTATCCAAAGTTAGCGCAATTCGGTTCGAGGCCTCGCCAAAACCGGCCTTTCCGAGGCATTAGACTGCGAGTGCAGTCGGGAAAGCATCGAGATGCCAGGAAATGTCGCGCAGAGCCTGGCGACGGCAGTCTTTTCCGAGTAAGTAAGTACCCCTCACTGTAATCGCCATTCTTCTTCCACGGGCAACGAATAAGAAATAATGAACGGATCCCATATCGAAGCGCCTCTTTCTCTCTCTTCCAATTCAATTCACTGTTTGAGTCCCCTTCGTTTTGGCCCTTTGCAGGAAATGAAATGAATACCCTCTTCGAACCCAAGCAGACCAGGCGCCTCGCCGCGCCCTTGCGAGTGGGAGGGAGGCCTAGCTAGTCTGCCTGCATGCCCGCCTGCCTGCCTGTGCGTGCGGGCACGCGTGTGCGCTTGTACGCTCTCTCGCTTGAATGGCTGGCTGGATGGATGGCTGGCCACATCATCAGGATGGCTGCTGCCTTATCACGATGCAGCGCCGCCCAGCGACGTAGCCCTCGCCAGGCTCTGGCAGAGGACGGAGCTCTGCGGAGAGAGTGGAGGCGATGGGCTCCTCGCCGAGCTTCGCATGCCACGGCCTTCGAGGCGTGGCCTTGGAATGGCAAATTGCGCGCTCCAAGCTCGAGTTCCTGGCGATGTCTTCTAAAAGCCTAAAGGTACAGAGAGAGAGAGAGAGAGAGAGACTGACTTAGTGACCGGTCATAAACGAAGATCTTACTTAAGAGGATTCACGGACGAGCATTTGCGAAGCTTGGCCTGAGCATGAGGCTCCTGATGGCTGGGAACCGCACGGAGGATGCCTGAGAGTATCCGCCGTCATGGCACGTTGTATTTGCCACGCTCTCAATCCACGATGGCCTGAAGAATTTCCAAGTTTTTATCTTTCTTCATTCTCACTTGAGTTATTGTTTTTTGTTAATGTTTTATATTTCTTTCTTTAAAGGTTTCTTTTCTTCTTCTTTTCTTTTCTTTCTTTCTTTTTTCAATTTACAAAAATACTACTGTGGTGGAGGCAATTTTATGGCACGTGGTTCGTAATGCATACCTCGATACTATGTGGCATTGGATCAGTCGACCTGCGCAATCAGTTCCGAAGTGATCTATCACATGGACGAGATCGAAGTCCATCGACTGCAGAATGCGATTATCCCTCTCTGATTTTGCTTCTCTTCTGCAGGAGCTTTCCCTCTCTTGCTTTTAAAAAGTTGGTTGAAATCGTAATCGCGGGAGCACGGGTTTTCATGGAGGTGTGTATGTGTATGTGTGTGCGTGCGTGCGATAGACCACTGATCTAGAGCACCAACCTGTTGAAATTGCGCAATTAATAGCCCCCGTGAAACTAAAAATGCTGCCAGCTGGTGAAAACGCGAGAAGCACTAGCTTTCCCTGGCTTGTCAGACGCCCTTGATGTGTTATGCAATTGACCATGACGAAATGGCTCAATCTATCGATACTGCCATGGCCAAGGTCGTACGCGTATGCCGTGCTCCAATTACTTCCCTGCAGCGTGATATAGACTCGCATTTTGAAGAAGTGAGGACTAGTTTCTTCTCTCTTCGATGCGACGGCACCTGCTAAAGCTCCTTTCTGCATTATGATATAGAGGCATGCAAACCATTCTGGATCAGCTGATTGCCTCGTGAAGAAGGCCTTCGCAGTTCTTCAATTTAGATGCGGCCTTTCTGGGAGGTCGTTCGATCACCTCGAAAGGCACCATAGGCAGCGAGAACAATAACAACATCAATACCAATCAATACAGATGTCAAAACCAGAACCAAACTCTACTCTCAAGGGCGTAGTTATCTGTTCATAACGGAGCTAGCTCGAGTTGTTTACGAAGAGCTCATTCTTTCCAAAACAAGAAAACTGACTAGTACCCAGTACTCTTTTATACTTTCCAAGATCATCCCTCCCTAGCTAGCTAGCTACCTATTTCAATCTTGTCATAGACACTCTGAGGACTCACAAAACGCAAGGAAGATGCTCGGGGTGGCCTTTCATGTAACTTCCATGGCGTAGAGTGCAAAGCAGCCTCCGCCATCGTTGACGGGCTTTTGCAGCTTATTTGGCCAGCTTCTTATTGCGAGGCTTACTTACGAATTTGAGCTTGGTTGATGCGTTAACTATACCTAACTCAACCCAACCCAACTCAACTCAACTCAACTCCACTCTTTAACGAATATCGATTACGCGGATACTTTTCTTCCGGCAATTTGATGAAACTTCTTGAAGAGGCATATTATCTTTCTTTCCTTTGTTGTAAAGATTTTGGAAAACGTCATTATAATATTTGTTTTTAAAAAAAGAATTCTGAAGTAGGACTATTTGTTATTATTTTTAATTAATGACTAATCAAATTCAATGTATAATGTATGATCAGTTGCGAGCAGGGGCAGGCGATGTCAGGAGAAGCACGAATGAAAGCAACAACGTTAGCTCCTCTCGAAACCATAGTCTTATAGCTTAAGCTATTTAAAACTAGATTTAAGGCCTGAAAGAGTTTACCTTTTGATTTGTGGGGCGTCTTCAAATTCATTCATTACTCAATGGTTCGTCTCTCCCGCGCAATCATTTCGTAATGTTGATTCGAAAGGATGCAAAGCTTGGATGCCTTACATCATTGTAATACCTCATGTTTCACATTTGGTAATCTTTTGACTCGGATGAAGAATTCATAACTCGTTCCACAGGTTCTGAGTGTACTTGCGAAGCTCGAATAAGAAGTTTGGAGACGCCAGCGTGGCACGAAATAGTCTGAGAATCTCTGAGTAATTGTGCGTAAGCTGGGTACACTTGCGAAAGGTGAAGGTGGCGAACCCTCAATGCATCGACTGTTTGCGCTTCAAGCTTGAAGAAGGGAGGTATTGCAATCGCAAGCAATCGATAGGCTACCCACTTTCTTTCTTTCTTTCTTCTTTTGTAATTATCAGGCATTTTTTTTTTTCCTTTTTCTTTTCTTTTCTTTTCTTTCACAAAATCTTTTAAAGGTTTCTCTCTCTCTCTCTAGAAACTTAAGACTTGCATGTTTATCCTCTTTTATTATACTCTTTTAATTTTAAATTTAAAATTAATCAAAATTAAAAAGTAATGGATAATAAAAAATGATGGTCGAAGTAAAACAACTACGCCAGCAAGTAAAAGTTCTTTCTTTCGTCTTAAACACTCAAGTACAAGCTGTGCTACCCACAGTTTCAAGCGCTATGTTCCATTACCAAAATGTTACAGAAGTTAAAGGGAAAGAAAGAAGAAGAAATCGCAACTGATCGACGATCCATCCACGTTGAATCGTAAACTATCGTAGAAACCAAGAACCGCGAGTCTTAGGACAGTAATCGAAATCAGCAGCGACGACGATAGAGATGACCTACGGCCAATTAACCAGATCCTACGCTGGCAGCAGACCTGAAACCAATTCACGATCCTCAAGCAAAAACCAAACCTCAAACGCGAACGCAACAGCATCAGCAACAGCAGCAGCAACAGCAACAACAACAGCAACAACAACGGAAGCACACCAGCGACGGCGAAGGTAATAGCTGGATCTTGATCGAGAAGCACAAGACCTTCAAGTGCTGCGACCTTTCTCAAACGGCATCTGCGCAAGAGAGAAAAAGCTGTACAAGTAGCGACAGCAGCTGCAGAAGAAGTGAGCTCGATATCGACGAGACCTTAGAGCTTGGCTGTGCGGGAGTTGCCAGCTAGAGCTCCGTTTATTGGTGAATGCTTGCTGAGCAAGCAAGTGGCGATAACTTGGAGAGCGAAGGCAGCGTCCATCAAGATTGCTGTCGACGAGAGAAGGAATTGCGAGCTAAGGCTCTAAATTCCTAAGAAACCTTGCTCTAGTTGTTTTGGTAGGACACATTCATTCTGCTGCGTTCATCTTCGGGAATCGATCCAATCGAACGACCGCAGCAGATTCGACGAGGACTATCGCAACGTGGCGAACTACTTAAAAGGGCGTGCCTTGCATTGTGTCGCATTGCGTTGTGTTGCTTCATTTTGGTGCAAAAGGTGAATTGGTAATTGTGGGGACTAGTGCACGCGACGACTACCGGATAGCTAGGTAGAGGAAACTATAAGAGTATCCCGTAGAAGGTCTTACGGACAGCGGGGTCTTACAGAGCATACAGAAACTGCGCGGTTGATAGAAATTCGAGGAAAACAACAGGGATAGAAAAAAATAAATATCTGCGTCATTTGCAGCCAATAACGCATCATTGGAGTGAAGAAGGACCAGTTCTGCAAGCAGAACTATAACTACTGAGACCTAGGGCAGCCCGTGAGGTTTATCTATCCAAAGTAGTGGCGACTAAGGAAAAGTCAGCTGAGCCCACACTGAAGCAGCAGCAAGGCAATTAGCTAGCTAGCTAGGTCTCAGCCTGGTTACTTATTTCAAGAAGAGAGGAGAACCACGACGGCAATGGTCGAGCTTGCAGATTGCGTGCAGAACGTACACAGGCGAAACACGAACACTAAACGCAAGGTTCTGAAAAAGAAGAAAATTATGGACACTCCTCCTCCTCCACCTCCTCCTCCTAGTGCACCTTCGGCTACCGAGCAACTACTCGCCTTTATGCAGCAACAATTTAATCAACACCAGAACCAGAACCTACTGCAAGGAGCAAGCACGCAATCTGATCAAGCGATCCAACTCACAGCGCCAATGCAAAAGACCATTGTTCCTTCATCAGCATCACAGTTTCCTATTACAACGCCGACCCAGGCGAACTCAATTTCGGAAGACTTTCCCAACCTGCAGGATTTGAGCAAACTTAACCGTGAGAAGCTCGAGCATCTCTGTACAAGACTTTGTGCCAACTACACAGCAGAAACACCAGATCGAGACCTCATAGCCACAATTGCTCTCCGAGGACCCTATGGCCAGGCTGGGAAAATGTACGCGATTCGTCAGGTGAGAGAATGGGTACAGTCTGTAGATTATATTTTGCGTGAAATCGGTGTTGTCCGGAAAGAGGGGCCAGCGGTGATGGACTTACTTGACGCAAAATTTTCAGCAATGAAACAGAAGCGAAAGCGTGCTTCGCGTGAATTGAGTATCTCGTCTTCAACTTCTGATGACCTCTCTTCAGATGCCACCGAGTCTGACGCTGACGGAGCCAAGCAGCTCAGCTCCAACACCTCGCCTCGCAGCATTGCTAAGCGTCGTCATGTGGAATCTTATCCTCCTGTACAAGCTTTGCCAACCCAGTCGATGCTTTCGTCCTTGCCTCTGCCAGATTTTTTGCAAAATGCAATTCATATGCAAATTACACCCTCCCCACTAGCTGTCCCTTGGCTTCAGACCCTACAACACCAACAACAGCTTCACTGATGCTGCGCAACCAGTACAAAAATCATATTATTGGTATATAAAGGGAAGGTCGTTTCAAAAGCACCTCCTTCACCATCATCAAAACAAGTTTCTTTCGCATGTATCTTAACAGAATCTTATCTCATAGGAAAGTATTAAGTAATAATGAATTCATGGTGTAATTCAATTAAATTTGACAAAAAGCAAAATCGATCAGTTTCTCTGGACGTGATTACAAAAGATTTTTTTCACAGCGTACTCTGATGCTGGCATGAGTAGAAGAGAAGGAGCAATCGTGGTCTCGCCAACAGAACTCCAGTGATTTGGCGCATACTTTGGCTTCTTTGTTTCGCTATTCGTATATATTTTGCCCATCACCGTGTTAAGTCAGAACGGGAAATATAAGGCAGCATAAAGAACTATGCTGGAAGAAAACCAAACAAAAGACAGGAACATGAAACATGACATTTTAGCACGAGGATGTATATATCGACGAAGGTGAATATCCAATAAGAGTTCACGATACTTGGACTATATTTTATTCTTACACATCGAGATTCGCTTCAAGTTGAGCGCGGCACAAACCCAATCCACGAACTAAGCGATCCTGCTTTGATTTTTGTTCGCTAGACTCGGCATGTACGAAGTCGAATGAAGACGTAGGCTTCAATCGTAGTCCGGCCATAACATTAAGAATATGGACGCGGCGACCTTTTGGCCAGGTTTCCAGCGCAACAATCAGGCCATCCATAACAATGTCAAGCAAGCTATTGTCCTCTTCAAGCAGGAGGACAGATATTTCGTGATGTTTGAAGCACTCACTTAGAAATAATAAAGCACCCATACCCATTGTCTCACTGCCAACCTCGAGAATTTGCACTAGAAACTGTACAACAGCTTGGTAACCTTGGTCTTGGCCAGAAGAAAGACCAGAACCGCGCAACAGAACCACCACAAAACTCTGTACAAAGGCCTCTCTTGTGATCACAGATTTTGCCAACAACGCTAACGATTCTTCTTCTGTTTGGCTATACTGAGAGCTAGAGGAGCTGCTTCGAGCACGAGCAAGAATCGCAGATGCTTTGTTACCTAATAAAGCCATAAGTCGCGCAGAAAGTTGATCCAACAAACCTTTGACCTCAGGGCGCTTGCTCACATGAGGGGTAACCATCTTCACTAACTGACTGGCCAGGCCCACCTGCTTTTCGGCATTCACGCTATTGGCCTGTGCACCATACTGAACTAGACAGATTGCGCCAGTTATCAATACAAAAATCGCAGGCTCGAGCGCCCCTCTTGCGCAGTCTTGGCCAAGTAGAATCTCTGCAGACAATGAAGCCACTTCCTGATTAACTAGGCAAGTCACAAGGTGCTCCTGTAAGATACGATCTGTTCGTGAATTTTCCAGCATTGAAGCCAAACTTTGGAGGATCTTAAGAGCTGAAATGCGGATACGCGCGAAGGGGTTCGGTCGAATAACCAGCGGAATTGACAATGCACAGGTAGCAATAATAACCAAATCCTCCTGCTCCTTCCTTGCAAGATCTGGAGCGGATGCAACCCATTCAGCAAGAATAAAAAGATGCTCCAAGGCTTCAAGACGGGCATGAGTAGCTGAATTGCCATTGCCAAATTCCAAAAGCTTTAACAGATATGTACACCGAGACTCAATACGGAGTACGAGGTCATGAATAAACTCATGATCAAGGTGAGATGTAGAAACACTTTGGAGCAATGTGAAGGCGCGAACACGTTTCATAGGTTCCTTGCAGTAGATGAGACAGTGCACAATTGTTTTGGTAAGGCAGCTCATAGTTTCCTGACTATGAAAAGAAATCGTGGACAACCATTCTCCATTTCTATTATCACTGCCGTCAATATTTTGACGACCTTGTTCACTCATGCCACCATCAGACATAGTGCGACTAAGGCCTTCATAAGTCGATCCAGGCTCCTCTTGATCCTCCCTAACAACTTCGCTTTCAAAATGTAAAAGCACAGCTGGTCGTGCAACCTCAAACTCTTCATTGATGGCTTGAACAGTTTTAAGGCTCAACTGCTTGTCCACGCCCTCCTCGATGAACACTGCGTACAGCGTTCGTGCGAGATCGGCAGCTTTGAAGTTTCTTGTAATAAATGGTGCCCGATTTACAAGGCGCAAGACGGCCTGTGTATCCTTGATTTGTGCCTCAGTGCGAAGCTCCGGTGGAGAGCCTGCTCGTGGCGACAACCCTGCCAATGTTCCCTCACGAGCATCACTGGCTTTAATTTTAATCGATTCATGCAAGTACTCTTCAGGGGAGGACCAAGTCATTGGCGGCAAAGATCTAACCAAAGAAGAAAGGGTGTCAACTGGATCACTCCCGAGTTGCATGTCATGAGAGAACAATGTACTGATTGCATCCAAGGCTGCAGTCTGATGCTCTGCTGGCTGGGTTTTAATTAGATAGTCCACAAGAGTTCTCACAGTGTCATCAAGGCCCTTGGTCAAATTAATACTGCGCCAAATCCGCCATGCCGGGTCATCACCACCGGGTGGAAGTCTTGTACATAGCCGCAAAAGGCGTGTGATGAGCCGTTGAGGTTGTCGGGTGCCCTGTGGGTATTGGTGCACAAGCCATGGCGCAAGAATATGAAGCAGGCAACTTATATGGTATTCGTTCAGATATGGCGACACCTTTGCTGCACCTTGCACAATTTCATCAATAATACATCCATCCCAGTATTTAGCAAGAAACTGTGACACTAACACAGCTCGTTCTAGACCCGACAGCTTGTTTGACACAAGCGCAGGAGTGAATCGTTCATCAGGCAAACCTAGGAATGCACTATGAGGAACCCACGAGGCCACAAGTTTGCGCATCTCCATCTCTGGGTGTACGAACAACAAACTGACAAGGACTGCCATTTGTGGTTTTAAGCCAGCCGCAAGTTCACTTTCACCGGAGACAGAGATATCCAGCGCATGCAATACAGCCGATGCGATATTGACCATGAAAAAGTGACGATCATTTCCCGATGCCTGGAAGAGAGTAGAGGTTTGGTCATTTGCCCATCGGGGAGGGTCAAAAGACCGCAGTACTGCTTCGTAGTAATGCTTGAGCATAGCATCAAGATTTTGACGAAGGAGAGCACGAAAACCAAATTGTTGAAAGTTTTTGGAGCCACCATGACGCGACAGCATCTTCAGAGCGTAGGATTGAGCAGCAACAGATTTCAGGTGACCAGAGTCCAACAACGTAACAAAAGCGTCAGACACGGCTGCCAAACGTGGTGCTCGCTCTCGCACGCGACGCCACTCCTGAATGAGCAAAATGCCCTGATCACGAGCAACATCAGCATCGGGGAAACTGTGAAGCTGCCCATGTAGGACAAATTTGCGCAATAGTCGTGCAGCAGCTTCGACTACATGCGGGGACCATTTTGCCATATGCAGCCGCGCAATTTCATCGTTAGAACTTTGAATCCAAGTGCGCACCATTTGATGAATACGTCGCTCAAGTGGTCCACCATAATATGTTTCGCGAAGGGCTGCCATGAGTCGAATAAACAGACCATTGTAAATTTCATTCCGAGCCTGAAGAGATTGCATAGCAATTTTTTTCTCGATTACATCATGACAATCCTTCAGGTGGGCGAGCGAGATAAGAGCAGCGCTTTGCAAGCGGTTGTTTGTTGCGGTCAGGTATTCATGAACAAGAGACCGCACAAAAGATGGTTTGTTGCTGTGTTGCACTTCCGCTGCACAAATCAAAGTGCACTGGTTCCTCCACCAAACGACAAAATCGCAAAACCCGGGTTTGCGAGCAAGCATACGATTAAGCTCTTGCACGCGAGCCCCCCCGCACGAGTCAGCTGAACCGCTTGCACCGAGAAGCCCCAGGAGAAGCTTATCAAGCGCACGGCGCAAACAAGGGTTTTCATTATTAGGATCCCTGATAAGGCCGATCCGATCAAGTGCCAGATTGGCTCGTGCTTGTACCTTTGCGTCAGGATATGTACTTGCCAGAAGTAAGGAGGCACCCGCCTCGGCAATGAGCTCGGCGGAACTAAAGCCCTTGTCAAGAGCCGCGCAAAGAACACGCTCCAGCGTAATCACACTTATCAAAATTTGAGGCGTATCCTGTGGAGCCTTTGTATGTTGCATAGTGCATATAAGCTTCAAACTGGGTGATTCAACAGTGACCATAATTGCCTTTTCCGCATAGATGTCGCCATGTTGACAGAAACGGATCAGTGCATCACGGCCAGCATCCACTAGTGTCATGTCGAATCCAAACGCAGAGTCGACGCAGTTTTGCAGCATTTGCTCACTGTGCATACCAAGCATTGGGAAACAAGCAACAGCTTCAGCCACTGTTACTGCTGGAGAATCACGACCAGAGAGAGATACCACAAACTTAGTGTAGCCACGAAGAGGAGACTTCTCCTCTGGGACAGGGAAAAATGCCAGTACTTTAGACAGTGCGCTAAGACAAATCGCACGCTGGGCACTCGTTGCTTTGTTGTTTGTAAGTCCCCGAGTCATAGTTTCATCGAAGATTCGTGGAAAGCATCGACCAAGTTCAACGATAAGTGCGCTAATTAACGCTGCCTCTTGTGCACGTGGAATGGCGCTATCAATGAACAGAATCTTTGGGAGCATAAAGAGCGCGTCAAGACCAAGATATGAACAGTTCCGAGGTAAAAGCTTGAAGTATCGCTGCATATGATCAAGACCAGAAATCCGCGTTTCGGCATTGTCAATGCGCTTCACTAGGTCACTGCAAAGCCTATCGTGTTGGGTACTAAGCAATGGGAGATGAGGTGTTTCCAAGACTTGCCAACTGACCATCGATTCCATAGCGTTTAGGCTCGACGGGAGGTATCGGCCTCTCGATGCATAGCTGTGCGCATACCCGAAGATGGTTTCGTAGGCAGGCCCAAAAGGATCATCTGCACCGTTGTTCTTGCCACTAGATATAGCATTGGCCGAGGCAGAAGGTACAGAGGAGGATGAAGAGTATACTGATGAGCTTGAGGATGAACCCTGTCGTGGAAGACGTTGCGGTTTCCATTCGTCGCGGAAACGTGCCAACATACACACGACACAACGGAATACCTCTTCGATTAGTTCAGCACATGATGTTGTTTTTAAAAGCTTGGCAATTGATTGAACAAATGCTAAACAGGCAGCACGACACCCAGATGTGCGATCAAGAGAGAACTTTACGTGGTTGGTCAAAACTTGCATGAACGGAACAAACTCCAGGGCACTAGCATTGAAGTAGACTTTATTCATACGCGCCGAGAAGTTGTGAAGGGTACGAGGCAAAGAAAACCATGACAGGCGTCCAATCAAGGCAATGCATGGTTCCAGAGCTAAAGGCTCCGCGGTCTTTTGGTATTTAGAAAAGTGTTCATATGAGATATCCACAAAGCTATTCACGAGCGCTTCCCCTTTGGTGTTGATATCCTCTAGCACCGCTGCTGCAGACACTCCGGCAAGAAGTTCATTAAGTGTACTAAACAATAGACTCTCCATACTCAAACCCTTTTCTGAGGCGAACTGATGAGTTCTTCGCAAGCCGCGTTTGGTAGTTTCAGGATCCATCATGACTGCCTGCTCACGTACGCGAAGCAGAACTTTGCACATGGGCACAACTGTCCCAGTTCGATCACGGAGGAGAAACGCAAGATAGTTCAATACCTGATCAAGGCCTCGCTCGATGTCACGTAGAGTAACAGATACCAAGGGGTTTACACGTGTAGCAGGGAAACCAATCTCCACAAGTTTTGCAGCCACACTTTCTGAAGGCCAGATAATACCGAATGACCTTCCAATATGAGCAGTGAGTAAGAGCTGCAGCTGCAGCAATGCATCATTTAAAGATGGATCGCGACACACTGCCGCTTGCAGCGATTTCTTTGAGGATGTACTTGTTGATACAGAAGATGTTGTTGAAGCAGCTGAGGGGGAATGTGGTCTGCTTTGTTGTGCAGGGAGCGGCGAGATCTCCTCCTCAACTTCTATGGGCTCCGAGTCCTCGCCCCCATTATTGTCTGCAGTTTCCATGTGCCCATTTTCCTTTATAGAGTGGGCAACTGTGTTACTGTGAGACTTACTTTGAGAATTACTTTGAGAATTACCCTTCTCATGATCCACATCTTCTGCGTCTCGAAGGTCTTTGCAAGAGTTATTTGAGTTCCTCTCCTGGAATCTATCATTACTATCTCCATTTTGGTCCACGTTGTCTTCAGTTTCCTTGATCAAGCTTCCGTTACGAGGCCTCACGTTGGAGTCTAAAGAGGGTCGGTCGTAGTGTGTAGTGGTGTTTTCTATTTGATCCTCATCAACATCGTGGTCGTCATTATCGAGATTGACATCCTCAAGCTGGGGAGGGTCCTCAGAATCTCTGGTTACGCCATCTCCATGAGACATCATTTTCGCAAAGTTGCTTGTGCTGCTCAGGGCCTTCGCTAATGCTGCAGAGGACGTTAAGATTGCAGCTGCATCCAGCTGCTCCTTAGCCAGGTCACCGGTCGTATTCGAAGGAAAAACCTTCTCACACGGCCCCAAGACGCTTACCAGCTAATTCGACCTCTGGCTTCCACTCGGGCAGCACCACTCCGGGGGGAGCCAATCTCCCTTTACTTTCTACGCTAAGCTCGTCGCTTCCGTCGCTTGCTCCACGGAGGATCAATTGCAAAGTCTTCCTTCTTCATGTTTAATTTGTCCCTCTTTAGTACAAGGTAGCTATAGCTCTTCTTTTTGGATAATATCCTCGAAGTGAGCGGCGTTACTTGTGACCCGTTACATAAGTTCCAGACTATCCAATTGTTCCACACGTTCCTTATGTGTTACCAGTTCCAAAAGTTCCATATTGTATATGTGAACTTCTTTTTTTACATTTTGATAAATTTAATTTTAAAAGAAATATATATATATATATCTATCATATATATGAAATTTTAATAAGCTTTTTTATAATAAATAAAATAAGATTAAAAAATGAGTTGGTGATTTGCTTTGGTCTGAGTAGCTTTTCCCTAAAGTAGAAGATTTTACGCTATGTTATCAGTTATTGCTTTGGCTTGAGTTTTTACTGCTACTCGAGCTAGAGAATCTAGGCGCATTCCCTCTGGCTGGCGGAAGAGAGTGGCATACTATTATAGCATATTAGGTAGGTCCTTGTGAACATTTTTTCTTTATTATTTATTTTTACTTGAATAAATAAACAATGAGAGGTCCTGATTGCCTTTTCTTTTCGAAAGTCTCTATGTGTGTCTATCACAAGTTAGGAGTGGGTCCATCGTCGCTTGTCCAACTTGGAAAAGTAGAACAAGTGCTCGAGAGAGGTGGACATACGTGAGGGAAACCCGAAGACCTGGGGAAAGCTGACCAGATCTGGCCGTGAAACCCACTCCACAGCAGGCCAACACGGACTTGAGCAAGTTGCCAAGCAACCTATCAGCGACTCCCAATCAACGCCTTGCAATCAATGCCTTGTAATCAGCGACTCCCAATCAGCGACTTGCAATCAGCGACTTGCAATCAACGACTTGCTGTGGCCTAGCTCATCTTTGGTGCTCTCTTAAAGCAGCTTCGAAGCCTTCACTTCTAGGTGCGTACGTACACAATCGACGGAGGAATTGTGCTTCGAAGCAGTCGAATTTGTGACATAACTGATGGTCTCTCGAAGACCTTCAGCGTGGAAGTATTGTAGCTCAGCGTTGCTTTCGGAGCATAGTGTCGGTCGAGACACGGAATCGTCACAGCCCATTTCACAGGAGTTCCCGGCACCTCGAGCTGGCCGTCGTGAACTCTTGCAGCTCGCTCGCTGTACGTACGCACGTAGGAGCGTACTTGCAAGGCAGGTGGCAGGCGAGGGGCGCGAAGAGAGATCTCAGGAAGCCCACGCGGAGATGAATGAGCGGGTTGACCGTGGCGCACACCAATGCGGGAGGTTCGCGACCCACGGGCTTCGCTGTATTGTGGTGTGACTTGTCCGCCACGGAGTGGGCTCTGGCGCAAAACATGTCATCCAGGGCGCTTTGAAACTAGGGTCTGCCACTTGCGCTCAAGTCGATGTAATTTCCCTTGGGTTGGAAGCGCTCCCGCACGCGAAGGCTTCAGTTGAATGGGATGCACGACGAGTACTAAAGGCCTCCAGGATGTTGAAGACCCCTGCGCCCCGCGGGTTCAGGACGGCCTCACCGACGCGTGCGTGCTCTCCCCCGCCCCCATCGCGGCAAGCGGCGCCCCCCCTGCGTTTGGGTTTGACCCCATCCGTCTCAGGAGTTGGTCAAAGCATCGAACTTCGCAGTTCTCGCGTCGCACGTGACTAAAGACGTCAAGAATAAACAAACAACTTGAACCCGATCGGGGCTCGTTTCTAAAGCGCGAACCCGCTCAAAAGCAAACCCATCTCCAGGTTCTTCAGCCAATGCGCAGCCACGTCAGGTGCTCGCGAGCTCTTGCCCGGGGCGCCTCCTTGAGGGTCTCAGCCCACGCGTTTTGAGCGCGAGTTTATGTTATGTTTAGATCAATCGGATTGGTCGATTGATTGATCATTTTATCGATTGACTGATCGATTGACCGATTGGTCAATCATAGTTACTGTCGTTTGTCTGCTGTGATGTGGGTTCGTGTGTGCTTCGTGCGATGAATACCGTGATTCAACCAATGTGTGCCGTGATTCGATGATTGTGTCTTCCCCATTTAGATTCAAGAGTGGTCTTCAGATTAACGACGCAGCGATCTGTCATACATACAGAGATCGCGATCTCTGTATGTATGGACAAATGCGGCGCAGATCGACGTCTTCAATGGCCGCCGCGATGCTAGTTGGCATCGGCGCCTGAGGAGGGGCACGTGCAGAGGTCGCGGCCAAGTGGCCAGGAGTTGAAGCGAAGGAGCGCTTAGAGACGGGGGGATCGATCCGAGGTTCATTCATTCATTCGTTCATTCATTCATTCATTCATTCATTTGGAGGGACACGTGCTTATTAGTTGAGTTTGGGGCAGTCACGTGCGCGGTTGCGAGCTCACTTGTGCACCGATGGGTGTTTCTCTACGGCTGCTCTATGGGCGTATACGACGGCGATGGAGAGGATATTTAAGACTAAGATGGCAGCGATGGGGGCGGCGGCAAGCTTGCAATGCTGGTGTCGATGCCGCCGATGCATGAGCGGCGGCAGATACCTGCGCACCTGCTACTGTTCTTGCGGAGAATCATCGACCTCGTTAATTTTCTTGCGCACCTGCAGCGCTTTTTTTTTTTTTTTTTTTTTTTAATTTTTTTTTTTAAATAAATATAATTAATATTAATTAAAATATGATCTTTGTTGCTCTTTTTCTTTCCTCACTGACCATCGACATCATCGCAGGTACAATTCGATGCCGAATACGCTCCTTCTCATCTTCGTGGACCACCAACGGAATAGCTTGATGGCGCAGAAGCATCCATAGACAACAGGCACCTCCGACGCCAAAAAGGGAGTCGCAATGGCTGGCAAACGGAGAGATGGGAAACACGTTGAGTTATCTCTTCATTCATGCGCTTGCTTCAAGTTGTTTGTTTGTTTGTTTGTTTGTTTAGTGTTTGTTGTTTAGTGTTTGTGGATAAATAAGTAAGTAAAGTTAATAAATATTGCCTAACCCTCGGAACTTGAAAGGAAGAAGGAGAAACAACATGATAGATGAACCAATTCAACACTCCGGCAGACGATCAGATCAACGAGCGTCGTCGAACGACACACCGACCTCTTTGCACGGCCTCTGGCACGCCAAGGCGATTGATTCGGTTTTCACAGATTGGCATAGCCAGCTTCAAGATGCTTCTTAGTTTGTTTGAGCGCCTCCCTTTTGTTCACTTCCTCCCGAGAGCTTCCGTTTGTTTCTATTACTCGCCATAGCTTGCTTCTCGCAGCTCATTCCTTCATTAGTCCGCAGAGAACCGAATGCCGCCAACCCAAACCTGAGGGTCGTGCACGGAGGCACGGCGGTGAGCTCGACCCCTCCCTCCACTCGAGACTCGTCGCTGATTTCTTTGGCGTTGACATCGACTTCGATCGAGTTTGGCCTTTGCTTTGGCACGGAGCAAAGATGGAGAACTTTGAGTGAGTGAAATTACCATGAGAATCATGGTGTCGAGATTGTAGTGCCTTGGTAGTCACAATCGTAGCAGTCCAATTCAATTCATTCAATTCATTCAACTCATTCAATTCATTCAATTCATTCAATTCATTCAATTCATTCAATTCATTCGAATCGCAAAATGAAAAAAAAGTGACCTGAAATATAGAAGTAGTCCTAGGGGGTATTAGAGGCGCATAGTATGAGGGTAGTAGAATTACTGCCTAGTGACCTTAGAAGGTATTACTTCTCATGTTTTTCGTTTTCGTCGCAGGTCTTAGAGGGTCCGAACTGCGCAGCAGAACATCAACGCCTCGGCTTGAGCCTGCCGTCTGAGCGGCGGCAGGGCCCTGCGATTGGCAGGTGAAGATGGGTCAGAACTCCAGCTGCATGGGCTGCGGCCCGATTCGAGGATCGCCTTTAGGAGGGAGCTCCGATGGCTTCGACGATGGCCTGGATGACCGAAATGGGCTCGAGTGTGGCGTGTACGAAGCCGCTCGCGTGAGACTTTGCAACCTCGAACGCAGATCAGATTTGAACGGGGCCCGAGGAGTTGTAGAGAGCGCCTCCGAGAATAGTTCTGGCGAGCTCAGGTTTCGAGTTCGTGTCAAGGGTGGCTCGAGAGTCTCCGTGCAAGCTCGAAATTTAAGGTTCGAGGAAAAAATTTGCGTTGGAGATACTGTGCAATTCAGGTACGGTCAAGAGTGCCGCAGAATTCTTCTGCGTGAAGATTTGGCATCTCAAGAGGCTTCTGACGAACCTGAAAGTCTCGAAGGCCAACACGCAAGGGTCAGCCAGGTCTCCGAAGATGGCTATATCATAGTCTCACTAGCAGGACCAGGGCAATTGTTTTTGAGGGCGAGCCTCGACCAGGTCAAACTTGTGCGCAAAGCGAGAGGAAGTGCATTCAAGAAGCAGATTATGATGCCTTCCACAGAAGAGGACATCAAAATTCCTACGGCTCTCTCTCTAGGAGAAGATATTGACATTGACGACCTTGGCCTTGACTATGTAGAAAAGCAAATTATGATTGAGGACGAGGACGCGTTCGAAGACGCACATGTTGTGCCGTGGTCTCCAGGTCAAATGACCAAACTCCATGGGCTTAAGAGGGCCTACCTCAATGGAGCACGTTGCGTTGTAGTGGGAAGGTCCAAGGACAGGAGGCATCGATTGGTGGTACGCATTTGCAGGCAAGAACGAGGGTCCAAGAGCAGCAGCGGCAATGGGTATGAGCTTAAGGATATCAGCGTGGATGAAGTACATCTCTGTGCACAGTCGGCAACAGCGCCACTGCTGTGGGACAAAGGATCTTTAGCAATGCTGCAGGGTCTGCGTTCAAGCACCGTAAGCCATTTAAACGGATGCTATTGCTTAGTGCAAGGTAGAGCGGCTTCACCAGACCTTATGCGGATTGCGGTCACCGTTGAAGACCCACTTGATGATTATCGGATACGCAAGCTTTCTGTCCGGGCGGACCGTCTTAAGTGGCCCTTTCTAAAAGCCATGCCACCTGTCGCGGATACCGTTACCCCGATTGAGACTGTTTTTGCAGATAACCTCGGCACCTTGCGAGACGCATGATTCTATTAACGAATGCGCTGCCTTTCAAGTATGCAAATGAGCAAGTATGAAAACAAGCAACTATACTAGCTGCGAAGGCGAAGCGTGTGTAATGAAGCTGTAGTGTGACAAGTATTTTTTTCTTAACCCCCTTTTATTCTCTATTTCTCCTTTTTATCAAAAAGGCTAAAGAATAAATTCTTATAGATGTAATTTCCCTTTATTATATACACATTTTGATACTTTCGGAAAACTTCCTCAGGCAAACATGTCTAAGAATCAAACTTCTCCACTCTTTATTTATTTTGGGTACGCCTTTTCTTGTTTGTTTTTGTTTAAAGGTGGAGGAACATAGATTAGTAAATTACATCCATATAAATCCTGTAGTAGTTTGGGGGATTGATTTGGACATTTTTAACGAGAACAATGGTAGCTTTGCCTTGGGAGGTTATGGCAACAATGCAAAGCAAGATAAACACAAGAATGGCAAAGTAGCCGATGCCAACTTATCACAAGAGGTCTGTCGAAGAGCTCACTTGCTGAGAGGCCTTTCGCTCCTGATCAGCTGCGAGGCGCAAATATTTTCCCTTGAAGAAGAGAATTCCAAGTACGCATAGGCCAATGCACACCACAATAAGAATGTATGCCGGCTCAAACACGTAGGATTCATACTGAGGTTGTCTATCCAAGAGCTTTCCCAAGACAACAATAAAGACAATTCCAGTAAGCTGGCCTGCACTCATAAGTCCACCTGTACTCATGTCCTCACGGACGGGAAACGTGCACTCAGCGGCGCATTCAAAAGACACTGGAAGCAAAGGAAGCATCGTCGCTCCCATGGCAGCAAAGATGAATGCGAGCGGACCACTGTAATTTGGACGAATGAGCAATACAAAAACCAGGATAAAAATACCTCCCAGGACGAAGAGACCTTTGAGAAAGGAATTATAGAAATGCGTTCGGTCGAGAACGAGACCTACAATGATTGAGGCAATGAGACCGCAACCAATTAAGAGACCACTGAAAAGGGAAGCATCATCGGTACTATACCCGCTCTTATCTGTGAGTTGTTCTACTAGGGTTGTTAGAGCGTTGAAAAAACCCAAACCAGTACCAAAGCTCACGAAGAGAATTAAGTACTGACGATTTGTGAATAGCATCTTTAGCTCATCCTTGAGAGGCATCTTTTGCTCCGCTTTAAGACACTCACTGTTCGATGGTGGAGTTGGCGGTTTGTCTCTGAATAAAAGCCCAATAATAATCAATATGACCGCTGTAATAATAAACTCTACGAGGAGAAGGTCAAACATATCCACCCCGACGTCATCACCCACAACATATGCCGTGGGCAACACCGAGCCTATTGCGATGCCGATTGGATTTGCAAGTGACATAATCACAGTCGCAACGTCACGTTCCGAAGTAGGAAACCATCTCGATGCCAGAAGAGCGGGGGCGTTGGTAAAGAACGGTTGCGCGATTGCGCCAAGAGCCTGCCCAGCCATAAGTACAGCATACGGATGGTTTCCCCGTGCGTTCGAGTTGCTCTCGGTACTGAGGAATCGCAATAGCCCACAAAAGCAATCAAGAACAGAGGCCAAAACGATGCCCACGTAGGTTCCGTATTTACTAAAGACCCAATTGCTTGCGAAGGAGAACGGGATGTAGGCGGCAAGGAAGACAATACTAAGAGCATTGACAGCAGCTGCAGAAATGCCAAAGTATGATTGGACTAGTGTATTGATTGGTGAGAAGGTAATCCACAAGAGCGCATTAGAGGCGCTTGCGAGACAGTATAAAGTCATCATAAACCATCGTCGACGATAGACCTTATATGTCAATGGTGCATCGGAAGTCTCCATCTTTCTTTGCCTCGTAGCTAAAGTTAGTGACTGCTTCTATCGCAACGCTCCTCTCTGTGTCCAATACCGTACAGAAATGAAATGCCTCTTGCGGCAAGATAGGCTCCCAAGGTTGATTTCTCCGAAACGTAATTGAACCAGCACCACGAAAATCGATCCCCTCTATAAAATACTGTAAGAGTTGTGCACGAGTGCCTTGTTAAGCCAAATCCTATCTCAGTCTTCCTCAACTAGTTGACTCCTGCCTGAACAAAAATATGATTTGCGTCCTAAGACTAACTATGTAGGTAGTCTTCCTGCACCTGCACTCGAAATCTGTCACACGCAGCAGCTCTGAGCAAGGTCGTTAATGTTAAACCCTGCACGCTGTGTCTTTAGAGATCTTAATACTTCTTCTATCTAGTACTTGCTATCTGCCCCAGGCGACTCTTTCTTTCGTTTCACTCTGAGAGCACTCGACGACCGTGCAATGAAGTCCCTCCGAACTGGGCAGTACGACAGAGAGGGGTCACCGAGGTCACTCCCCGATACAGTCGTCCAGAAAGGAGCCACGCGGCCCAGCAGTCCAAGTTCCGCGGTTTGCAACGCGGTGGTAGTTTTTTGTTGCGATCTAGTTTCTGTGGTTTCACTCACACATGCAGTCAGCCCTGCTCTCCTGTGTCCTTCTCTTTCTTAATCCTCAATCGCGCAAGAACGCGAGTTAGTTAGCAGGCACCTCCTCGCGAGTCTGCCTCTGCAGGAACCGAGCTGCCAAGTACGGACCAATTGGCGTTTGATTTCAATCCACGTGCGGAAGAATCGTATTGTGGATTAATGAACTTATGACAACACTTGCGAAGTGGTCAATGTAATGCACTTCGCAACTACATATTATTCTCTTCTTCTGTCTTCCTTTCTTTCATCCATTATTATTTCTGCCTAGTACCAGATACTACCAACTACTATCATACAATTAAGAACTTATTTCTAAATTAAAAGACTTCACTCTTTGACTCTCATCCTACCCAAACCACTAGCAGACTACTAGTAGATGGCCTTCCTCTGAGGACTGCACATCTCACTCCCAGCTAGGGATAAGGATAGGAGGTCTGTAGTAGTACTATGGCAGTCAGTCAGCGATAAATTTGACTTCCTTCCTCCCTTTCAATGAGCTTCCTCGTTGGAAGCACTCTGCTACGCCTATGCTTAGGGGTTATGGTAGTACCTTCCCAGTACTGGTCTAGCTTGGAGGGAGGTACGTACGTACGTACCGGCGTGCTAGCGAGAGGTAGCGGACTGTTAGGGAGGGTAGGAGCCATAAATTAATTGCAAAGCGTCATTTGGATGGCGTGTGGAATGTAGGAACGAATGAATTGAATAGTTCATTGGCGCGCGTGGAAAGTGATCTGTGGAGATCAGGATACCAGAGTCTAGATCTCATGCAGCCTGCCGCTGATGCGAGGCCTTAAGCCTGATTGATTGGTGGTTTTTGAGGGATGCAAGCTTCGTAGGCAAGCTGTTTTACAGGGAGCACACTTGTAGCGCTGGGTGCTTTCAAGAAATCTTCGAACCAAGAGGCGGTGCTGGCAAGCCTGTGGACCATGGCAAGGCATGACAGACAGACACGCAGGAGCTTTAAAAGATCGAAGCTCGTTTCTCACTTTCCTGGAAGCCTTATAGGCGCATGCCGTCATGAAATATGTCAGGTACGGTCCATCCGAAGTTCCGGGAACTGGATCTAACGAATGAGATCGTGGCCAAACTTGAGGCCCATGGCAGTCGAGTGTACCATGATGGCGTGCGACAGCAGCAGCAGCAGCAGGAGTCTTTGCTCCCGGAGTCACAGAGGATTAGTTCTATGTTATCACTGTACCTTTCACTTGCCGCTTGACAATCTGAATCAAAGTAGTAAGAACATTGAGGTAAGTAGTGCTGGCTAGTTCATTGTGTAGCTAAGGTTTAGGGCCGAGATGGGCTCCGAGCTGGTCATCGCTATCCTTAGAAAGCTCGCAGGCTAAAGCAAACTGACTAACAGCAGTACTTCCACCCTATGATAGGGCCTAGTAGCTAGTAAGACGAACGATCTACCTCCTTGGCAACATGATGGGCTTGGAGACCATTAATGTGTAAAGTTTTTCGCTACAAGTACAAGCTCTCGTCGATCTAGTAAGTTCGTGCAATTGAACACGGAATCGAAAATGAGAAAATACTAAGGATGATGTACCTTACTTATTGGGAGGATAATACACTTGAAGAAACTGAAATTGAGAGGATACAATGGAATAAAATGTCAGTTCATAATCCCAAGACGTGTATACTTCCCTCATTTCCAAACCTCGTCCTTCAGAACGTCGTAATGTCTTAGAATTTCGCCATTGTTCTTGGCCCTTCCATAACTTTGTACTTTGTGAATTTCAGTCAAGCCACCGGAATAGGCAGAGGCAAGCTAAGCGTGTTTTGAGAAGATACTGCCAGCTTTTTAACTACTTCTAGCTATCCAGGATTGCACTACTTCCCGCCTCTGTACTTAATTTCAGCATGGATGCTATTCCTTGTCAGGTCTACTGATTCCTCTGTCTTCGTTATCCTCCCTTCATGCTAACTTATAAAAAGTTTGATTGATTTATATAGTCCTGACCCATTTCCAGAAACAGAATCGTGACCAAGCAGGTTCATTCTGACTATCCACCAGATGCGAAACACCTACTGAAAGAGGAGTGTGGTCAACTGGAGGTCGATTGCAAAGATGAAGGCAAGAGCCTTGAGGAAGGCTTCAGATAATTGTTGTTAAGATGACAGCTGCTGTCCTGGAAATGAATTCCGGGGCAGACTGATTCATGTAACTAGGAGGCTAAGACACTCTTGAACGGAGTTAGAGATACTTGATAGGGCCAGATTAATTCAATCTCTTCCAATATCAATTCAGGTTACACCATACTTGGATCTAGATTATGCATAGTCACACTTTCGGTTCTTGACTCTGGTAGCCACGCAAGTCTGGTTGTCTGGTTCTGTTCTAGTGTAAGCCCTATACGAGGTCTTTACAGAAGAAAAAAAAGGGGGACACCAAGAACTTTAGCAATGTCTCATCCACTAGTTCCTTCGATTGGAAATCTCAGCAAAAACACTTTGTAGAGTAGTCATTTGGGGTATAGCCTAGTGCAGCTTAGGCTTTTCAAAAAATTTTGGTCTTATGAAGCGTTTTCCTCCCGGAGGGGGCCGGAGGGGGGCGGAGGGGGGCAAACGCAAGTAAAACTTTGACGGAAAAGATGAGACCAAGTCTCCTGCAAACGCAAAGATGTGAAAATGTAGAGCTATCGGCCTCAAACAAGAGTGTACTTTCTCGCAATGAAGAACGCTATATTGACGACCTTGAATTTACAGAGTATGTTGGTGGCTTATATTATTCGTGATGCCGAAGAACTTTACATCAATTTAGAAAGCATGGAGTTTGATACTCCCGTTTGTGTGGGAGGAAATAACATCTTGCCTTTGTCAGATGTTTCATCCATTTTTCCACCTACGATCAAAGTTCTTGATTTCGGAATGTCAGCAAGCTGGACAGATTACTCACGTGATGTTATCGATTTGAGTCTACTGTAAGATGTTCTTAATCTATGTGGGGGTGAACAGAAAAGCAGCGAGCATGGAAGTCTCTGTCAAGAATCTTCTTGTAAGACTTTGTGAGCGCACTGGGCCATATGATGTGGTTTCGCAAGTATCCATCAATGCTGTACCAATATGAAGGATCAGTCTGTTAACTTTTGCACAGATCCCATCTTTTCTTCATACTATGTGAATAATACAACAAGCAATCATTGCTAGACAATCTTTAGTAATGGCCGCAATCATGTTTTGAATAATAACGTCGAAGCTCTCAATGTAGGGCGCTGGATTTGCCTAGATCATGGTTCTGCTTAAACACAATAGCATCGTAAGGTAAGCCAATCGTGAGCCATTGACTGCAAGCTAGGGTTCGACCGGATAATTATCTATCATTTACCTCCTCAATAGGTTCGCAACATGTTATATGTATGAGTGCAATTAAAGAGAAGACTTCTTCATTCGCCGCAGGGTGGCAATGTACGCACAGGCACAGTGCATTCAAAACTTAAAGAAAGGATAACATTCTCACTGACGTCCGATAAAACATTCAGTTCGTGCAAAACGGGACGGTAACAAGGTGCTATCAAAAAATCTCGCGGGTAGCTTCCTATCAGATATAGGCCTGATAGGCATTGGTTGGGATGGTGCAAAATGTTTTCTTCTTTATTTTTACTATGCAGGCATTCCTTTTCTTTTATCGTTTTACTCTTGTACAACTTGAGATATAAGCAGCAAATAATACAAAGAAATTCAACTTTTTGTTGTGCTGGCAAAAGCATTTTTTCCTGAAGAAGTAAAGATCGCGTTTGAAAGTACCTGAGGGCCGTTTAGCAGGTAATTGAACATTCTGGAGCAGTGCTTTTTAAAAGCGTGATGATTTCAACTGGATAATTGGACCTCTTTATTTACTCAAATACGTGATCGTTCAATGAAGCCATCGAGTTCTATTTCAATTAACTTTACTAATAAATCTATAGCTGCAGTGATCTGTCGAACGATATTCTATTCTTGAAAAATACTCTATACGCCTTTTGCGGAGAAGTAGATGACTCTGTGCACTCTTGGTTTCAATTAAAAATCAGTGAGAACCTGTCAGAAATAGTTCTGAATTTAAACTCTTAGTAAAGCTTAGTGCATCCATAAATCTCAGAGAACGAGTATCAGAAAACTCGCCTTACACAACAATTTTTGGAGGGAAAGACGGAGACTTTGGCCCTAGATTTTTGCTTGTTCTCTCGTATGTTTTCTCTTATGCTTTGCCCCCCCCAAAAAAAGACGAGTTAGCGTGGAAGATGTGCTAATGAGAATTTGATGCTACTAAGCACTTAATCCAATTTTTTGAGCTGGAAAATGTGCTAATGAGAATTCAATGCTACTATGGAGGTAAGGTACTTACTATGTGCGTTCATCTGAAGAAAAGTTCGAATAAGAGCAAAACGCTCTCATGGCCCTGAAAAGTGGATAACTGGTCCTTTGGAGACGCTCCTGCAGTATTAGTACTATTTTATTTATCTTTATTAGTTTTAGTTTATTTTTTTAATACTGAGTGAGACCTCTCTTAAAATAAATTTATTTACGAAGATTTCATTGAAGTTCAATTTCTAAAATGATAACTTGCCTAGCACATGGACACGAGTGAGTGCAATAATCGAAGCGAGACATGATCTAAACATTGTCTCAGGATGTACAGCATTCTTAATATTTATTTTACAATAAATAAATAGAAACAGATCCCTCGGGGCCATGAAAACTGAACTAAAGTTTAAGTGAAAGTGAGCTGGCCATAAATTTTTAAAAGAGTGGAAGCTGCATGTAATGAAAACAGCAATGAAAAAGAAAGAGACTTTGACGGGAATTGCTCTTTGCTGCCGCCAACAAAGGTAAAAATAATTGAAGGAATGATGTTTCCTGGAAAGAGAATCCTTTGAGAACCTCACTTTGATTTCAAAAATGGAAGACAATATTTTATAGGAGTAGTTCCGGCTTCTGCTTCCAGGATTACATGCACCTGCGTCTTCCCATTTCAAAGATCAACGCGACCACCACAGACTGACAGCTTAGAAAATATAGTGAGAAAAGTGGAGCTTGCTTGGAAGTGATGCCATTATTTTTATTTTAAATGAAATAAGAAAAACTTTATAATTAAGATACTTTTAAAATATATATATATATTTGATTTTTAAGTTTTGCAAGTTGTTGGTTTTCCATAATAATAATCATCATCAACGCACTAGTGCTAAAATTGGTTTGCTGGTTGAACACAAGATTCAGTCATGATTGACAGACAACCAACAGCATGTTTCGATTAAAAATCATGATGTATGTTATCGAGGGGTGAATGGATAAGAAAAAGCGAGAGCATATAAATATCAGATCATAGAACCTCAACTATAAGATAAACTACAGTTGTGGGGACGCCCACTCTCATTAGAAAAGCCAAGAGAATTTGAGCATATAGGACAGAGGATTAATGATAAGTCGCTTCCTAGAAACATTCATTGTATTGACTTCCATACTCTAGCCTCGCTTTGATTGACACTATACTGAGCTCAGCAGACCCCAAATACCTTGAATTGTCACGATTCTCAACGTATTGACTTCCATACTGACCTCGCTTTGATTAGCACTATACTGAGCTCAACAAACCCCAAATACCTTGAATTATCTCAATTCATCATGTTTCGATCACTCGCATTAGCAACCGTCCTACTCTTTGGGTGGGGAACGTTATTTTCCAGTGGCGCCAACGATGAGCGGCTACCTAACATTGTTATTTTTTACACGGATGACCAAGGATGGGGTGATCAAGAACGTTTGAATCCAGGTCTAATTCAGACCCCCACGATGCTCCGACTTGCTGACGAAGGCCTCAACTTCACCGATGCACATAGCGCCTGTTCAGTTTGCACCCCTTCCCGCTACGGCATTCTGACAGGCCGCACCCCGTCGCGGGTGCGGCCAAGGGGCGGTGTAGCTAACATCCATACCAAATCAATCATCGAAAATGATGTGCCCACAATTGCTACTCTTCTTCGAGATAATCTTGGATACAAAACAGGAATGGTAGGGAAATGGCACCTTGGACTTAACATCCCGGGTAAAGTTGGTAAGCGGCATTGGGATGAACCCATTACGGGAGGTCCGATTGAGAAAGGTTTCGATGAGTTCTACGGGCTTATGGCATCGCTTAACTATGGCTTTCTTACATTCATTCAAAATGATACAACTCCTATACCTGCTAATTTTTGGACCAAGAAGACTGGGGTTCATGATGTTATCAACGCATACCCGAAGCAAAAGACCTATGACTTTCTCGAACCACGTGAAAAGCCCTATGGATCAGCTCGTTATGAATGTGCTCCCAATTTCAACATTAGTTATGTAATGGAGAATTTAACAAACCATGCCTTGGACTTTATCGATCGAAATTACGAGACGAACTTCTTTCTTTATTTCGCTGCAACGACGCCGCATCACCCGGTCGTTGCCCACCCAGACTTTAAGGGGCGCACTTCCTTCGGAAGCTGGACGGACATGGTGGAGGAACTTGACTACCGTGCTGGACAGCTCCTTGATCGACTCGATCTGCATGGTATTGGGGACGATACGTTATTTATTTGGACTTCTGACAACGGGCCAGAAGGCCTGGTTTCCAACCTGGAAAAATATGGTTATCGTGGTCGCGGTGACTTTCGGGGATCCAAGCGCAGCTTGTACGAAGGTGGTAGTCGAGTACCAACCTTCATGCGCTGGCCGAATGGCATCAGCAATCCCAACCGTACAGTGTCTCTGCCGATATCTCAACTTGATATTATGGCTTCCTTGCTAGATATCACAGGTGGCAAGAACACAAGCAGCTATGATTTGAACAAACACACAGACAGTGTTAGTTTTGCTCAAGTGTTTACAGATACCTGTGACTGTCAGCTGTCTCGTGAGAAACCCCTTCTATATGAAAATAACAAAGGAGTTATGGCGATCCGTATAGAGAGTATGAAATACATCATAAACCGCAAGGAGGCTTTCAATATCACGGAAGACCCTTTCGAAAAGAGTAATCTGTGGCACACGTTATCTAAAGATAAAATCAAGGAGACTACCAAGATGATTAACCAAATTCAAAAAGAAGGTGCCACTGTACACGACTTTTAGATACGCGTTTTACATATTTATTTAAGAAGTAAAAACAAAGATGCATGACTCTTGGTTTTGTCTTTCTTAACCACCTGCATTAGCATAACAAAGAAGAAAAAAAAATGTTTACTCAGTGGTCCTCTGACCGCCTTCATGATTATCACCTGCTCGTTGTACTGGCACATAACCAAGGCTGGATCCATTTGCCAAAAGCATAAATGCACTCATTGACCCGGAGTGATTTGAGTGCAGTGATAATGCTAAGCATTCCTTTTACTGAGGCGATGAAGAAAATTGCGGTTTTGCACCTGTAGTTGTAACTTGACTTATGCTTAAGTCATCCAGGATGAACTAATTGACGAATCAAGCTAGAGACGATAAAAAAGGAATTATTCGCCATAACATAAAATGAGTACCGTGAGACAAATCTCAAATCCTAAACACCACTGTGTTTAAGACATGTATAGAATGAATTAGCCTTTTGAATTCACCTTTTCATAATGTTGATGACAGCTTGAAGAATCTATACGAGGTTATTTACGTTATGAGATCTACTAGCGTGCTGATCTTGTAAATGAAGTTGAGGACTGGGCCATGAATGCGAAGACCGAGCAGATGTTTCTTGTATTCCCATGTTAGGAGTTCGTCTGGGTGTTTTATTGTTTCACAAAATAATTATAATCCCATCTTTCCCAAGCGCTAATTTTGTTTCGCACTAGTTGCTTAAGGCATGGCCTTTGGGACAGAACCAACAATCCTATATTGCAAGATCTCTTGGTAGCACATCTCTCAACATGTAGGTATGTAGGTATATCGTCATTTAACATAATACCTTATTTGACAATATATAGAATAAATTAATAAGATAAGAAATTTGTCTTCAGAAAACCAGGCTTGCGCAAACAATTTATATAAAGGCACAAACTTTTTTTTAATTGAAAGCTTCATCTAGGTTGCTCATCCAGAATACATGTGAGATAGCTTGAAAAATTTCGGTCAACTCCTGTAATGCATGCCTTATGCTCATTTTGTTCGTAAAATTCTGAGAAATGATATAGACTTGAAATAGTGTGATCAGCTTATTTGCTGGACTAAACCTTGTGATCATTGCGATAGGATAGTTCAACTATTTGCCTTAATGTCATCTTGAGACGTTCTTTGTCGGACATGTTTCTGTTTTTTCTGATTCAGCCAGGTCTAGCATCCCTATTTCTTGAGTAAGTTGCCTTCTTCCGCCTAAATCGGTATTTCCCGGCCATGCTCAATGCGTTCATCTATTTCGCGGTCTTTTGAAGTAGAAGACTTTCCAAGAAGTTAAATCATTGGGCCGGGAACTTTGGTTTAGCGCAGATACTTAAAACGTTCTCTCCCGGCCATTCATGCAAGCCAATGCAAGTGGCTCATTTGAGAATTATTCACACCTTTGCAGATGATCCTTACGAAATTCAATTTCATTCCTAGGAGTTTACAAGCTTGATAGTAGTGAGTGCACTGTGCAAGAAAATTGCGCAAGAAGGAATTTGGTACTATTGACTCTGGACATCACAACAGAGGATTTCGCCTGCACAATCGCGTGCCAGGACGCTTCTAGTTGGAACCCTTGCACGTGGAGCAGAAGTGCAATGTCAATGATTTGGATGGCTGTGCTTGGGTTTATAGCTCGTGTACGAATTAGCCAAGTGTCTCCCGAGGAAGCATTTTTCATTTTACTATTTATTTAGTTAGTTCATCTACCTACACACCTAGGTATGTATTTCACTTCCTTCAATCACTACTGACTGAGAGTAAAAAGACCATGCTGTAATAAAAATAAAAATAAAAAATCTAGGGAAAAGAATATTTTTATTTGTCTCAGATGGAAAACTTCTTCCTTTTTCTAAGCGACATAGTTGAGTTCTTCTTGTTCCACAATACCATGATTTCCTGAAGTCACATCAGCTGCTACAACTAGCAAAGTTTGTAGAAGAACTATGCACAACCATTCGGAATCAGAGGGGTTCCTTATCCCGTCAGAAAACAAAATCGCAATGCTCGGATTTAGTGATGCTCATTTTTTAATTTTAAACTTTAAAAAGAAAATATTCCTCCCTTTACCACACTATATTAGTGTACTACCTAGTTAATCATCGTTTACTCTTTGTATTATTATTATTATTATTATTATTATTTCATTGAATAGATTCCTCCTGTCCTATTTTATACCCACTTATTTAAACATGTGTATATATAAAAAAAAAAAAAAAAAAAAAAAAAAAAAAACTGATTAATAGGAGAGAGGTGGTGTATTCCTGAAAACAATTTAAGGACTGTGAGAGCTAAGATAGTATCGTGGCGGCGGTAACGAGAGTGTGTAAGATTTTCAAAACTGCCCAAACCGATATTGCTTTGTTTGGGATTTCTACAGCCATCAAAATAGCTCATTCGATTATTTTCTTTCTCCGAGATCCTCTCGGCATCGATCTGTTTCAGGTTCCTGTTTCTACTTCACTGCCTATCTATCGAGCTTCCGCGTACCTCGATCTATCCAGCTTCGATACTGTTCAGTTTAGCCCAGACTTGCTAAGAGCCGAAGTTTTCTTAGTTAACCAGCTCTGTACACAGCACTGCGATGCCCCTCAGGCTGGTTGTGAAGACGGACGAAAAGCCTTTGTTGGGCTACGCTTCATAATGAGCGGAGGTGGGCATTAGTCTTCTCACCTAATGGCCATTTCGTATCAAAAAGAAAAACAGATTACGCGGGGAAACCATCCAGTCTCAAATTCGAGCATATTGGCTGCCTCTTGAGCTGCAAAGGCATCGATAAATCTGTAGTGCGTAGTTCTGCACAGCCGAAATTTGTATGCTTGGATGGATGCTGATCGGGGCAGTCCCATTACTCTGAAATGCGAGAGCACGCCAGGCCGGAAGCGTTTCCAATTTGGATAAAACTGCCCAGGAGCAAGGAAGAACCGCCTAGAGATTGGCAGAACACGGGTGGCTGCAACTTGGCACGATCGAACTCCCTACAGCCAGGGAGTTTGTGCAGAAGAGTACACTATGGAGTTAGAATTCACACGCTCAGGTACCTTACTTTAAAGAACCGTACAGATAATTAATTCTCAAAAGCACCTCCTCCAACGTGCTCTCTCAGTATTCGTAGTTAGATATAAATTCGGAAGCACCTACATGGGTAGCTTCACATTCACGTGAGTCGTCGCTGCTATTCTTCTATTTTCAATATATTTTCAGAGAACAATCATTTCTAAAGCATGCATCAAATAATAGAGTTTTAATAGGTACATTCTTCTATTTTCGATATATTTTCAGAGAACAATCATTTCTAAAGCATGCATCAAATAATAGAGTTTTAATAGGTACCTACCTACCTACCTACCTATCTACCTATGAGATATTGCTTTTAGTCTATTTATCTTCCGATAGATGTTTTCCGGGAGTGACTATTTGTAAGACTTTTCAGTCGTAGTAGACTCCACAGGGCTTTAAAATATTTCTTATCGAAAGTGTTCATAAAATAGAGTCAAAGCTTTTGAAGGTTGCTCTCGCTTATTCTCATTGTGTGCATTTGCTATCACATTCACTAAGACCCAAATTATGGTAGTTGCGTTGGGTGGCGTGGTCTTATTATTTTGAAAATAAAATGAAAATTTGAAAATAAAATTAAAAACAAATATTTTTTAAAAGTGTTAAAAATATTAAAAAAAAAAAAAAAAAAAAAAAAAAAAAAAAAAAAACAGGAACACCATTCTCCGTTCTCGACCTATCAGCGTTGATGTTTCTGATATTTCTGCACAGTAATCGGAATTCGAAGATAGCGATGAGCAAACAAACACCTCGACCACTGTGAGCCTTAAAGGAATGAGCCAATTTAGTCACGGCTCCAAAGCTTTAGTTTCGACGAGTGCGTCTCAAAAACCTCTTTGTTTCAAGAAAAGCTCGCTTTTGACGCCTTCGCGCGCCTAACAGACGGCCTAGTAGCCACTCAATTCCATCCAACTTCTTCTCTTTCCAGACCCTCTGAGGCATACGAAATAGCTGCTTATTATGGCAAGTTAACTTAAGGTGTATGAGTACCCTTTTTCCGCGTGGAACTCAAACGATGAGGGAAAACACCCAACTCCGTAGAATGTGTACCAAACGTGCGTAAAAACAGACATTGCGAATACAGAAACGCCGGCTTGATCAAGGTTTTGACGCCTGCTCCACTCCCGATTCGTAGATGGCTAGAGTACTATCATACGGGCGTTTATACGCGCTTATAAAGGCCTATATGTACATAATCTTCGTTTACTTGTTCGGTGTTGGAGTAAAAAGCATTATTGGTCCATATAGGGTATGTATTGACAAAAAAGATGCATCAACATTAGCTGCGAGAATCGACAGTAAGAGGAAGATAGGTACTAAGAAGATCGTGCAGGGCTCTGCAAGCTTCCAAGTTATTTTAAACGTCTACTTTCCTACTCTCCAACAGACGACTGAAAAGTTTTCTCTCGATCCTTCGGCATTTACTTATCCACTCACGATCATGATCTGATAGTAGGTAGGGCTCTCAGGCCTCGTGGGATTCTTTTGGCTTGAGTGTTAGTGTTTACCAGAACTTGAAGCTATTTATAACAGCGTAAATCGATGAACAACCTGGGTACCCTGTGCGACCACTCTGCTGTTTAAAGATAACTGACTAGCTCCTTCTTCATTTGTTTTTTTCGTTTTTAGTTTTAATGAAGTTTAGAGAGAAAGAGAGAAAAAGAGAGCCCACGTTCGACGGGGACAATTAATTGACTTCTAGATAGCCACTTATTAGCTTCGTTTGCTAAGCAAAGGGTAAAGAGAGCAGGTTGGGCTTTGAGTGCGAGGTGTGGAAAGAACTTTCACTTGCAGACTCTCTAAGCGGAAGGGCTGATCACGGAATCAAAGGCAGAGAATGAGTAAACGCCCCAGAGGCACTGGTTTTGAATAAGGGTACGCACTTCGTTTGCAAGACTGGTTAAAAGCCGTCTTGGGTTGATTTCAATTTCTTTACTCGACAGCGGAGGAACTCGTTGGCGTAGGACTTTTGACTTTTCTTCTTTCTCCTGCGAGTAGTTGTGAGGGGTGATTAGTTATGGGAAAGAAGTTGGCGAAGAAAGATATAAATAAAAAGAAGGGAAGATTGTTGGAGAAACGATTTTATGGGGACACCTCGACACAAGCGTGGACTGAATGGCAGCGCAAACAAAGAAGCAAACTGAAGGATAAATGATGATGATTTCAACTGACTTGAATATGATAGAGACTTTAGGGTTTGCAGGAAACACTCTCAGTGCGTACCAAGATGTTCCGATTCTTGAAGGCGCTCCCCTTTCTTCTTCCTTTTCTTCTTTTTCTCTTTCCGTTTAGTGTTTTTTTTGGATGTTTTTATGTTTTACTTTGCTGCTGCTTTTATTCAGTGTTTTTTTTTTATGATGTAAAAAGGAACCATCTTGGATAACCGGCGTTGCTGAATGGGCGCCCGCGCAAAACAGAAACCAGGGTGCCTAACAGCAAACCTCAAACACACATCTTAAAGACGCTGATACTCTAAGTAAGGCCCTCTTGCGTGAAAGGGTGCCTTACACTAAGGGAGTATGCGGTCTTTTCATGGTTCTTCGTTGGCTTACGCAGTGCTTGCGCTGATTGGCATGTGTCTAGGAGCCCAGGAGTCACTCGGAGCCAACCCAAATGTCATCATCTTCTATACGGATGACCAGGGATACGGCGATCGTCAAAAATATAACCCTACTCTCGTCAGCACGCCAAACCTTGAAACCCTTTCGGCGAATGGTATTGAGTTTAGCGACGGTCACTCTGGTGCAGCAGTCTGCACGCCTGCTCGATTTGCGTTGCTAACTGGTACATACTCCTTTCGCCAACGCCCCAACGGTGGTGCTATTGGTGCTGCTGCAACCCCGATGATCCCAGGCCACTACACATTGGCTAACCTTTTCAAAGACGCTGGATACCGCACACTTATGTCTGGGAAGTGGCATCTTGGTATGGACATGCCAAGTGACTTAGAGAATGGCAACATCACTGGAGGACCCGTGGATGCGGGTTTTGAGGAGTTTTTCGGTATTCCAGCGTCCATGAACTACGGATATCTGTCATATATTCGTAACAGGACATTTACGGAAGCACCTAATATGCATACTGCAAAAGCGAAGCATTCTAGCGATGCCATTCAGTCCTGCCCGAGTGAAGACAAAACTTGCCGTACTTATAATCTCAAATTCCCGTATTCTGAAAAGCATGGGTCGATCACGGTCGCACCCTCCTATCGTGCTCACTACTGTCTGAGCAACATGACAAAGGAAGCCATCAACATGATTGAGAACCACGTGGCAAACTATCCATCTCAGAAGTTTTTTCTGTACCTTGCCGTCACAGCGCCCCATTTGCCTCACACCCCTCACCCTGACTTCGTGGGCCGTACTACATATGGTGCATATACTGACTATCTCGAAGAGATTGACTATCGTCTTGGAGAGATCATGACAACCCTCAAGAATCTTGGTATTTACAACAGCACCTTGATCGTCTTCACCAGCGACAACGGAACTGAAGGTGCAGGCAAGTTCGAAAAAACTGGATTTGACACCACATACATTTACCGAGGCCAGAAGCGCACGCTCTACGAAGGTGGCCATCGCGTTCCTTTCGTGATGCACTGGCCAGATCAAATCAAACCGAACTCTACATGGGATGAGCCTGTCAGTCAACTTGACTTGCTCGCTACATTCGCAGCAATGACAGGCACAAGTATCCCAGATACTGCTGGGCCTGATAGCTTTAGTTTATGGTCTGTTTTAGAAGACATTGACACCGCAGCATCCCAAAACGTTCGTGAAAATCAACCTATTATTATTGAAGATGCCCACGCCCGCCTCACTGCTCGCTGTAAGGAGTATAAATGGCTCGCGACTGCTAAACATGGCATATATAATCTTGCAGAGTCACCCACAGAGAGTAGATATGACAAAACAAAACCTGCAGAACGCTATCGAGAAGCCCTTTACAATGCTGCAAAGGCGATCTCAAAGTCTGGCCACAGTTCGGAAACTGCAATTTGTGGCGGTTTTACGGAATAATTAGAAGCTCAGTCTCTGCGCACTTGGAAAGAACATCTTCTTGAATACACAGAAGGTAATAATGCCGGAAGAAATTAGAAAAGGCAATTTTCCAAGAAGGTGTTGTTCACAATTTCTTATCATCAGCCAACTGTATTTTGGACTCTATTGAGACTCGGCAGTTTATATTCCTCTAAATTAGTACGCCTTGGTTAGTTTTCATCACTGGAGTGTTAAATGGTTTGATTTTTTCTTTGTTTTCATTCTCTCTTTTCTGTAAACCAACTTGCGGTCTGTTCAATGTTTTCCGTTCATTTAGAAGTATGTCCCTCTTATATCTTAGAACACAACTTAAAGCTTACTAGCAAAGGAGCAAGATATCCTTGGTCTTGCTCATCTGACGGTGAACACTACACTTACATAAGAACAGTTTACTTGATTGCAATTGATAAGCCCCTGTTTTAATCTGCGCCTGGAATATTTGTAAACATTCGCGATTAAAAGATAAAATAACTTTCAGATCTTATAATCTTACATGGGGTACCTGCATCCTTCAGTGTTTTTATTTTTATTTTATTTTTCAAATACTATGAAGACGAAATTTGCTGACGAAGAAACATTTCTAACTTGGCCAACATGTAACAATCAATTTCCATTGAAGGTGGAACGTACAACTATTACAGCAACCCCCAGGTTAATCAACCAAACCTCCATTGCAATAACACAGCCGAAGACAACACAAAAAGCAATCTACACAGGACAGCCTCCCATAGCCTTCCCATGTCCCTGCGTGCTCCTCCCTACAGTATTTGCCCCATTACGTACAGAGAATGCTTTGATATCTGTTACCGCAAAACAAGTCCAGCTCCAGAGCTATGCCAAACTCAATGCTCACTCTTAGTCACGCTATTCCAAAATGCACCAGACCATGACGACAGCCTTGGCAATGCACCTACCTACCATTAGTATGTAGGATGGGGTGGGTCGCACGGTGAGTCTCGTTTTCAGTCAAGTGCTTCAAGCCATTCGCACACACTCGTTACAGTTGGTCGACGCGGTGGCATTCCCGAGCCTGAGCCCGAAACATTGCCATCCAAGGCCGAGGGCGTGAACCTCCAGGTTGAACCAAAGAATCTAGCAAGAAGCAGTCCCTAGGTAGTACTGCATTCGCCACAAAAAAGTTGCGCCTTTTTTAATCTAGCCAGTGGTACTCCATAACAGCGAGCTAAGCACTACTTCTACCCAGGCCTTACTTAATGCCGAGGATCCTCCTCCTTCCTTCATCGTCTCCACAGGAAATGGACTCCTGCCTGGTAGCAATATGGAGTCCCTTGCGCGTCGTCGATGGACTACGAGTGTCCCCATCTTGACTCCTTACGAAGCCCCTATTTCGTGCACACTCTGCCCTTTGAATAAGTCTCTTCCCCTCTGTTTAGAGGGCATATAAGGAATACCTGGCGCGGAGACCTACCGATGTAAAAGTCCATGTCCCAAGTTTTGGGACAACAGTGTTCTACATTCAATTGAGATCCCTCTCCACCTAAGTAAGACTAAAAGCGCAAACCAAAACTCCTGCCGAGGACAGCACTAAGATCAATAGCTGCACGTCGTGTGTCAAGACCACCTCAACCCCTTGTACATGCTCAGGCTCGCATCACTTGAGCAAAAGCACAAAGCGAGAGAGAGCGCAGGAGACGCAGCGGTGCTGGATTGGCACGTGCTCGACGCTTGTTTCTGAGGTAAACGACGTACAAGTTTGCAAAAAAGAGAAAATAACAACTGAAGACAAAAGCATTGTATTTGCCATTAGCGCTTACATGCAGTCCTGAAAGACAAACCGACTGCAGTACAAGGACAAAACAAAGCCTCGTCTGATTTTCCGCAGTTCTTGCGCAGGGACAGACCAACGGGATAATTGATTTTCCAGTTTCATCTACTCAGTTAGCGAGTTTTCACGTGTTCCAGCACTATCGATAGCGGCCGAAAGAGTGACAGCGAAATCAAAAGCCGAAGTAAAGGCTGTGAACGGAGCGTCGAGGAGAGAAGTCTGTTCATCGTGGAGGCCTTCAGGGTAGAAGACGCACAGACTCGCAACTGCAGAAAGTAAACGCCCTCAAACGAGGGGAACAACGAGGCAAAGCATCTGTGGCGGCAGAAGACGTGTGCGAAAGTATATAAACAGGAGCTAAGTGGACGTGTGTGGAGTGCCTACCGTGAGCCAGTTTCCTGGAGTTAAAAAGCTTTGGCCTTGGGTGGGCTGGAGTCGCGCGTGTAGCTGTCAGGCTGCATACGTGCTGTATAAACTTGAAGCAGACCTTAATCACTCACAGACGAGTACAGAAGTTCGAGATGGTTGTGAGGACATTGAAAGGCGCAAGCACGTGCACAGGAAAGGAAGATGGACGAGACGCAACGAGAAATGTAATGCAAAAGAAGAAAAGGGCAAGACCAGCGACAAGAACCAGTGTTGTATTAGGTGTGGCAGTGCTAGCGATCTTGGCAAGCGCAAGATTTGTGCATAGCGCGACTACCTGCAACTCCAATGACGAAGGTATTCTCTTGACTGACTGCCCTATTGAAGAAATCGTGCTCCATGATGGAGATGCTATGAACCTTTCATTTGGATCCATTGAGCTTTCCCTCCCTTACTTAGTGGAGTCCACGGTAGGTGACAGCCGAATCATATCACATGAAGGGTCCTTCACCATGAATGGCAAGGGCTATGGAGCCAATGGCGGGGCACGTTCCGTCCCAGGGCCTGTAATACGTATGGACAAAGGCGCAAAGGTAACTGTGCAATTTATGAATGACCTTGACCCGCCTAGTCCAGGAAACCATACTTCAAACATCCATACGCATGGTTTACACGTATCTGGCGCTGAAGATGACGTCGCTATCAAAGTCAAGCCCGGGGAAATGCACCTTTATAATTACACGTTGCCTACTGACCATGCTGGTGGTACGCATTGGTATCATCCGCACATGCACCCGCTTGCTGTTTCCTTCACCGGGGCAGGCGCAGCAGGCATGATCATTATCGAGGATGCAGATGATGGCTCAGAAATTCCCATAGAGCTTATGAATACTCCTGAGCAAATCATCTTTATACAACACATGGACCCACCTCGGCTCCTGGACCTATCTGATGGAGTGGAGAATGACCCTTTCTCACATCGAATTAATCTAAAGGATACCACCTTCAGTGTTAACCTTAGCAGTGTTGGCTACGATGACCCCGAGGAGGGCTTTGCAGATTACAAATCCGATGGATTTTTCTTGATCAATGGACTTTATAAGCCACGTTTGGAGCTTGAACAAGGCGTATGGTATCGCTGGCGCATGGCTCATGTTGCCGCAGTCCGGGACCTTAAAATGGCAATTTACAATCAGTCTGAATCCGAACCGGCTCAGTGTCAGGTGCGCGTTATCAGCCGCGATGGTGTATACTTAAAGGGTGGGCCTCGTGACCTTAACTTTGCCGCCAACCACTCAATCCATCTCCACCCTGCAAATCGTTGTGACGTTTTGATTCGTTGCACAGGCTCGATTGGAACGAAAGCCCTCGTGTATGACAACTTCGATGCTTTTGATGAAGATGGCCTTGTGGACGAAAGCCGAGTTGATCCAGTGTATCAGCGAGAGTTTCTGATGACATTAAATGTTGTTGCGGCTTCACAAACATCAGAGCTCCCAGATGAATTCACATATGTCCCATGTTTACCCTTTTATCTAGCGGACCTGCTTGAGCGGAGTCCAAACCAGTTTTCTGGCTTTACGCAAGCCCAAGTTGAGGAATTGTCAACAACGCTTGCTCGCCCAGATTTTCTTGAGCGTTGGGAGGCCCCCGAGAATCGCTCCTGGACTATATTTATCAACCCATGGTCAATCAATAACGAAGAGTTTGCGAAGGACTGGATCACAGCTGACGAAGCAAATGCAGCAGGCAACCCTGGTCAGCGAAACGCGTCTATTATGTTATTAGGTGAAGTTCAAGAATGGGATCTGACAGCTACCAGCTTGAATCATCCACTCCACATCCATGTTAACCACTATCAACTTCTTGATGATATTTCTGATGAAACAGGCTTCCACAAGCGAGGAGATTGGGTTGATACTATCCGTCCCCGTGGAGATATGGCGATTCGATTCCGATTCGAGCCTGATACTTTCCTTGGCCGAATTGCTCTACACTGCCATAACTTGGAGCATTCTGATGAAGGCGCGAAAGCCCAAGCGTACATTATTCAAAACCCGAACCTTACTGACGCTCGTGTCCCATCATTGACCAGGCCTTGGGCTGACATCTGTGGGACCGAAGTTCTACTTTCTGTGCCAACTCAAGCACCCACTCGTATTCCAACCAAAATTCCTACTCGCAGTCCGACAAAGGTGCCAACAACAATGCCCCCATCTACATCAACACCTTCAAATGGCACAACCAGCCTCACTCCTGAACCTACTACACTGGCGCCAACCTTTAACCCTACCACAGAAGCACCAACTCAAAGACCTACATCAAGTCCCACAACGGCGACACCGACAACAGGAAGTGTATCAACAGTGAAGGTGGCCATCACCAACGTCAATGAAGTTACCTACTCTCATGAAGGTATCGTCTTGTCTACAAAAGTAAAACAAGCCAGGTCAGACCTCCCATTGCACTATTGCTGGGTTCGCACTGCTGGACACTTTACTGATGATCTCGAGGAAGAGGTTGGAGCTTTGGTGAATCGATCCTCTTGTACGTTTTCTGCGGCAGAAAAACTCATCTTAGCCAAAGTATACGCTACATCCTCGACCTCACCAAATCTCGCCATAAAACCCTACACCGTACCTGCATCATCATCTGGCAAGGTCAACTTTCGCTATGAGCTAACTGTCGCGCAAGAAAATATGACCAGCTCAAAATCTGAAATTGGGTTTCGTGTCTACGGCTTCCCAGATGCCCCCACAATGACAGTTTCGCGATCTCAAGGTACAGCTGGAGTAACAAGGTTTAACTTTACAGCTGTGCTTGCAGATGCTACTGATAGTGAGGACAACTACGAGTACAAGTTTGCTTTGGAACGAAATACAATTGATGCTGAACCGGTGTCAATCGCGGAATGGAGCTCTTCTTCTGTTCTTGCTAACATTGTCCTACCATTTACTCAAGAGACCGACCAAGTCTCATACACCTCAATTGTAGCATACGCGCGTGATCAATATGGTGCAGAATCCAAGGCATCAACACCCACATATATCCGGCTCTCTGTACCTGAGACTCTGGATGATGTCGATGTAGAAACTGAAGTGGACACAGAAGACCCAGCGGGAAGTTTACGCAACCAACTTGCCTTTACTTCTGTCGTCACACGCGCTCTAGTCAGCGTTTCAGATAGCGAAACTCGTGCGCTGAAGAACAGCATTGCGTCCGCCATGGAAGAAATTCTTGCCCTTCTCCATGAACGCGAGTTTTCAACGCAACTTGGCGAACTTATCATGCTCGTACTTAATGAGCTTGCTCTTAGCCTCGACGATGATGATGCTTCTTTGGCTGCCCGTGTCGCAGAAATGTTCCAGACCTCTTTACTCCTCTGGCGCAATTATATTGTCCGCGAGGCTGAAGAAGCCTCAGAATCAAATATTGAGCCCAATATTGCCTTTATTGTTCCCGAAGGAGCTATGGGTATCGCGGCAGAAATTTTGGCAGAACTGACAGAGCTTTCTCAGCTATGTTCCTCAAACTTTTCTGTCGCAGAGCTTCACAGCAATATTGTCGAAACTGTGTTTGCACCTAGGC
This sequence comes from Schizochytrium sp. TIO01, assembly GCA_004764695.1. Classification (NCBI taxonomy): domain Eukaryota; class Bigyra; order Thraustochytrida; family Thraustochytriidae; genus Schizochytrium; species Schizochytrium sp. TIO01. The sequence continues at coordinate 2,914,055 of SMSO01000037.1, read as the reverse complement.
TTGCTGATCAAGGGACGTTTAGTGTTTCGTTAACGTCATTACAGTCTACATCAAAGAAGGTCTATTCTAACGAAGTTGCAGGCCGCTTTCAGCCAGCAGATGATTCTACCTTCATTGATATATCTTCTGATCTGTTTGACCCAGGCCCATCACCGATATACGATGAGATCGTGACAGCAGTATTCCGAGCTCCGCCATCCGGTGTCTGCTCAGACAACCTCAAGGTCGTTGCGCGTGACCTAGATGACCTCACACGTATGCGCCGCCGTCTTGATAGCAAATTTGTCGAATCTTTTGACTATGACAGTGCTGACGATAGTGTTGTTGTGAGCCAAAATGTTGTCACAGATGTGATATCCCTTGAGCTAATTCACAGCTCTGTAGTTTTTGCTGCATCTGAGCAATCTGTGAACGTTACCTTGGAAATCCTTTACCCCGATGGCTACAATTCGTCTGACGCGTCGGGGATTGCATGTGGTATGTGGAACTCAACCATCAATGCATGGTCAAGCTCTAACTGTCGTCTCATTAACATAACCTCGGATATCACGATAGATGGAGCGTCTATGACCTGCGAATGTGTAGGTATCAGTGATCGGAGCCAGTTTGCGGGTTTTTTTGTGTCACGCTACACCACCAGTGTGGGATATGATGGTAAACTGATAGCTAAGATTATCGCCGGAACACTTGGTAGTTGGCTTGCAATTACTTTTGTATTGTATCGCGCAGATGTCAAGGATTCGGCTAGAGTTCAAAAAGGCGCTGTTCTTGCCTTCCTAGCAATGCGCCACTTTAAGAAAGAAAAAGAAAGCCTGAAATTTATGCAACGTGATGCTTTTGAAAAACTTCGGACGTATAAGGCCAAACCTCGCAGCGCAACGAAGTCATTCATTGAGCTTCTGAGAGATGTATTACGTGCGCACTCGATTGTTGGTATCATATACTATAATTCCGAATTATCACGCATCTCAAGGAGCTTTGGTATCCCGATGGGTTTGCTTGCTGCATTCGCAAGTGTCTATGTTTCGTATTTGATAACCGAAACCAACACATTGCAGATGTCAGTAGCTGGTTTCACTGTTGGTGCAATCACAGTGACCTTTGTCATGCTCCTCTACCGCCTTTCACTTTACTCTCTTTCACAAAATGAACGACATGTTCTTCGACGTGTGCCTCATTTGCAAGCACAAGCAATTGCTATCACAAATTCTCCTTGGCATCATTATCAGAAGCCAGAGTCAAAGAAAGCAAAAAAACCGGCTCGGAGAAACCCTAACGAAGTCGCTTGGCGTAACCCTCGACAAGTTCAACGCCAGCAGCAAGAGCAAAATGATCAAGCTAATATTGATTTGGAGAATAACGCAGTGCAACGTACCGCAAATCCAGAACTTGAACAACTGTGCAAGCGCCAGATGCAGGTATTTATCAAACGTGGACAGTTGAAGTACTTCAAGTCCATGCACGACCATGTTAAACACTCCAAGTACTTCCGACTCTTCCAAGGTATCATGAATTCCGTATGGTTCTTCCGAGTACTTAACGATGGACTTTATCGTATTTATGGTGGGAAAGCAAATGTTTCTTACTCTCTCATGCGTAACGAGCGTGCACTGAGTCGAATGGAGGAGCGATACCATATCCGTGCAAAATGGTATAACCCTGCAAGATTGCTCTTTTTTGTTGTGGTCTTAGCTCTTTTGGTTGGCTGCTCTTATGTAATCGCTTTGGGAACGAAAATGATTTCTTCGCCAGGTATCTGGACGCTCAACGGGATGATTTCTTTTGGTCTGGGGGCTGCTCTTGAATTCATCACTCTATTCTTCATTGCTTTTGCATTGTTTCCGCGTCACAAGCGGAAGAAAATCCCACTTGTGGCTAGTCGCCGTGGTACACATTTCTCTTGGGACAGCCGCGTGTCAACTCGGTCGCTTGAGCTTGAGAATATGGGAGGGCAGAATTTTGCCCAGCCTCTACCACAAAGCGAGAGTCAACGAAATGTTCTTGCCACTGCCACTGCCACAGCTCGCAGGGCCCCACAAGCGGCCGAGCATGATTTTGACCAGAAATCTGGGGCGTCTCGTCCCGCTGTGCCAAAACCGAGACGCCATCGTGGCTCCGCTTACTCGGCAAGCACAAGCAAATCAGGACTAACAGGCTTTTTTACACGTTTCAAACGAGACACTGTGACTACAGCAGACTATGGCACCGAGTATGATGACGAGTATGAGGACTATGAGGACGGCTACGAGACCGCTGGTACGGACCTGACATTTCAGCAACCGAGGTCAATTGCCGCCGCGAGAACAAACAACGCCAACGCATACCGAAGTGACAGCACCCTTCAGCGCAGTGACAGCGGCATGCAACGTAGCATTGCAAGCAGTGGCCCAAGAAACCGTCGCCCTTCGACATTTTCTGGAACCCTGTTCACACGGCGCCGCCAGACGCGTTCCGTGTTTACCAATACTGAAGAGGATGAGGATGATCCAAACTTCCGTCCCGAGGATATTGATTTTGTCTAAACCAATTGACTCGCAAGTTACAAAAAAAAAAAAAACTTATTCACATGTTTGCTTGTCTGCAAGGGCAAGATTCCATCTTTGCTCCTCCGAGGGCTCCTTTGTATTAGATTCCTTGTTCATAACCTACTCATTTGTTTTTGTGTGTTTCGCACCAGCTTTTGCATCAACAATAGATTCTTTGAGCAACTTCATTTACATCGACATTATGTAGCTCCCTTTATATCCTTATCAACTTGCCAGAGGCTCTGGCATGTCTTTGTTGACATGCCAAAACCTGGAATGCCCTCATTATTGCCTCCTAACAAGCAGTACATCTATCAGGTGACATATACGTTTAACTTGATGAATGCTGCTATGTACACGTATAAGCTCTCTCGCTTCCTCGTTGAGCTCGTTGTAAACTGTCGAGCTTCGTCGCTGATTCCCATATTATGTCATCTCCTAAGTCCATCAGTGCTAACGCCTTTCGCCCCAAGAGCTTGACTTGAATTCCTGCACTTCCATTTTGTTTAAACCCCTTTTTTCCAAAGGGTGGTCTTAGTGCTACGTTGATCATCCCTAGGTTCCCTGACAAACCCCACACCGCTACACTCGTGAAAGCGAAGCAACTTTACATCATGATCAACTTCAGCAATCTGCAATCTAAATAGACACTCCACCAAACCAATGCACATATTGATGCACCAGCAGGAAAAACAACCCAATCAATCCCAGGCAACAGTTTGTAAAACTCCTGGTGCTCTATCATCACATGCCGTGAGCCCCAAAATGTACTAGCCGCTTCCTATCATTAACAATACTAATACTGCTAAGTCAAAATGAGACTAAACTCTTCGTTTGTTCAACTACCGAGCAAATGAGAGCGATCACAAACAACAGCAGAACGCAAACCCACCGGCACAGCGAAAGCTCTGGGCTGCTAGGGGAGCACCCGTGCAAGAGCTGCCACAAGCCAAGGTGGTGGCAGAGGCAGCTGCTGCTTTGAAGCTCGGACTCGGAAAGCAGTTCGCGATCGTTGGGAGCAGAAGAGCTAGTTAAGCCCGGATTGTGCTCATCTTTCTTTGAAGAACGTCGACCAGCTACAAAAGACAGCCTCCGTAAGCACGCACGCATCTTCGCATATATCTCCAGGTGCCTCTGTAGAGAAGCGTAAGGGAAACTCTTGCGGCGATAAGGTGTTGCTGGAGGCTAAGTTGAGGCAAGCGGGTGTTTTAAAAAATTGGTTCTCATTTTTAGTTACAGGCTCTTGAGAACGCTTTGCTCAAACTCACTCAGGGACGCAAAGACGCACATTTACTGCCTAGGGAATCTTTTCTTGGAGGACGTAACGTACGAAGACCGTCTGGCTCTGCCTACCTAAAACTTGGTGGACTTCCTGGAGTATTATACGCCATCGTGCAGGCTCTAGAATATTGTCTGCAGATGGTGGCCATCCTGAATGTGGCAGAGAAACCCTCTATTGCGAAACGTGTGGCTGAAGTTCTTTCAAAGAATAACTTTGGATCTCGCGATGGGTACTCGAAATATAATCGGTGCTTTGAGTTCAAATGCCGCTTTGCTATTCCAGGAGCGTTTCAAGAACAGGAATTTAATATGGTTGTCACATCGGTTTCTGGACACCTTATGGAACTTGATTTTCAAGACCAATTCCGAAGTTGGAGTAGCTGCGCTCCAAGTGTTCTTTTTGAGGCACCAGTTGTACGCAAAGTTGGTTCACAAGGCCAGAACATTGCCCGAACTTTGCAGCGTGAAGCTAGGACCGCAAAGGTACTTATTATCTGGACAGATTGTGACCGAGAGGGCGAAGCTATTGGCGCAGAGATTGCGCAGACATGTCGAGAAAGGGCGCCCAACATTATTGTAAAACGTGCGCAATTTTCTGTAGCGAATGAGGCAAATCTTTGGCAAGCGCTACGTAACCTTCGTGAACTGAACCAACGCGAAGTTGATGCAGTAGAGACACGAACTGAGATTGACCTTCGAATTGGATCTGCATTTACACGATTTCAAACTCTTGACCTGCGCGACAATATGGGTTTACAGCAACGTCTCATCAGCTTTGGGCCGTGTCAGTTTCCCACTTTGGGTTTTATTGTGGAGCGAGCTGAAGAAATTCGCTTATTTATACCAGAAGACTTTTGGACGATTAAGATGGCCTATCAAGCTAGTGCCGAAGCAGCCTGTGATTTTTTTTGGAGCCGCGGCCAACTATATGATCACTTGACCGCCCTGGTTCTCTACGAGCTATGCGTTGAGGCTGGCGAAGCACAAGTTGAACGTGTTCAGCAACGCCCAACGTCAAAGTGGAGGCCTGTTCCTTTGTCCACGGTAGAAATGCAAATTCGATTGTCACGATCGCGTGGGTTAGCCTCAGAGACCACTATGCACGTTGCAGAAGCTTTGTACCAACGGGGTCTAATTAGTTATCCGCGTACAGAGACAGATAGCTTCGACCCAAGCTTCAACCTTCAAGAGTTGGTCAATATTCAACGTAATCACAATGAGTGGGGAAACTATGCCGCAGGACTGCTAGACCAGGGGGGATTCCAAATGCCTCGTCAAGGACGTAACAATGATCAAGCACATCCACCAATCCACCCAACTGCTTGTGTTCCTCTTGAGGAGCTGCAAGGTCCAGAGCGAATCGTCTATGAGTTTGTCGTTCGCCACTTTCTGGCGTGCTGTAGTCATGATGCGCGTGGTAGCAAAAGTACTGTGGTCGTAAGCATGGGGGGGGAGACTTTCATCACAACAGGCTTGGAGGTGCTTGAATTCAACTATCTGGAGGTGTATATTTACGAGCGATGGACTCAACGAACTTTGCCAAGATTCGAAGAGGGGCAAACCTTTGTACCTAGTGTGCTCGAAATGTACAAAGGGCGTACAAGTCCCCCTGAACTTTTATCTGAGCCTGATCTGATTCGATTAATGGACAAACATGGAATTGGAACTGATGCAACGATCCAAGACCACATTAAGACTGTTCAAGATCGGGAATATGCCACCAAGGTTGGTAATTCTGTGAAAAGATTTCGCCCAGAGCCTCTTGGTTATGCCCTTGTTCAGGCTTACAAGCGTATTGGGCATGAGAAAGAAATTTCTGGACCTGCACTACGCGCTCAAATGGAACATCAGCTGAAAGAGATTTGCCAAGGTCGTTTGACAAAGGATGTTGTTATTCAGGGGCTTATTGCGCGTTTCAGGGCTGTTTTTCAAGCAACTTTGGCGCGCATTAACTTGTTACATCAAGCTGTGGCCGAGTATCTTGAAGGATATGATAATTTTGCTGCAAACCTTGAGAGACAAGATGGAGATGATGAAAATGAAGGCAATAATAATAATAACAATAACAATCAGCCTCCTGGAGGTGGCGGCCCCGGGGGTGCTGGTGAAGGGAGTTTGCAGCGCCATCTTGGACGAAGCAATGCGCGGAAGCTTGAAAGCATTCAGCAACAATACAACCTGAAGAAGCGAGGATTCTCCCGATGTGGCAAATGTGGTCATCAAAGTATGGATCTTTACACACAGTCTGTTGATGGTAAACCTGGACCACGAGGAGGGAAAACAAAAATGATTTTGAGTGCTCTCATATGTTCATCATGTACGGAGGTGTTTGAGCTGCCACGTGGGCAAATCACCCCACTAGAACATTCATGTTATCTATGCAAGTCACAAGTTGTAAGCGCTAAACCAGGAGAGTGGAGTTTCAATGTTTGTCCGCGTTGTTACCAATGTCCCCCCAAGTCTACGGATATTGAAGACGTGCTTATCCGTCCTAAAATGACATGCCGTGATTGCCGGGAGGACCGATGTGAGCTTTCTGGAGGGGTTGATGGCGGAGAGGTCAATGTTATGCCATGCCCTATTTGCAGGGATGCGCCTTTACACCTTGTTAAATATCCTGGAATGGATGGTAAGCCCACCGTATTCCTGCTTCGATGCAAAAACAAAGGCTGCAAGGGCCGTGTGAATCTTCCACGTACAATTGTTCGGGCAAGTGTCCCTCGGAAAGGGCGTAGCAAATGCCCTAGCTGTGGTATTTGCAAGATTCGCGCTGAGTTTAAACCTCGCGCCCTTCCTCCGGGCGTTGAAAACCCTGTCTACATTTGCCCGTCTGCGAATTGCAAAGATCGGAGTACTGATCATGATGTTTTGATGGATGGCTATGGAGATAATGGCGGCGGCAGCATGTCTGTTAGAAATTCATCGGTAAGCCCACCTCCACACAAAACTCAATTTTCTAATCCAAAAGTCGCAATACCTGCGAACAATACACGACGTGTACAAGCAGACCCTCCTTTAAGTGGCATGGAGGTTGACTTGTCTGGTCCACCAGTTGGTTCTATGCAACAAACATCTCAAAGTAGTTCATTTGGCTCTGAGAGACCACTTTGCGAGCATAATGTACCAACTGTCGAGCTCACTGTTCGTAAAGAAGGTCCAAATACTGGTCGCAAGTTCTTTAAATGTTCTTTGGATAAGGATCAGGCCTGTAACTTTTTCCAATGGGCTGATGAAGCTCAAACTGGCCGCCCCGGAGGTTCTTCCCAACCGTCAAGTTTAAATGCTGGGCTTCACCAAGGTAGCAGCCGAGGAAATAATATGGCTAGCAGTACAGCTGATTCATCTGTACCTTTATGCAAAGCACACCAAGAGCCATGCGCAAAGCGCACAGTTTCTCGTGATAATGGAAACAAGGGCCGGGAGTTTTTTGTATGTGCTCGACCTGGTGGTTGTGGATTCCAGGCTTGGGCTGACGAATACACGCCCGGGCAGCCCGTTGCCTCCTCATCTCTCGGAGGAACGTCAGGAACTTGCTACAAATGCAATCAACCAGGCCATTTCGCGAGTAATTGCCCGCAGAACCAAAACAACAACACTTATGGGTCCTCCTCAAACTCAACTGCAGCATTAGGCTCGGCATCAGCAACATCATCTGGAGGTATCTGTTATATCTGTAACCAGCCCGGTCATTTCGCAAACAACTGCCCTCAAAATTCATCTTCTCGTGGATTTAATAATTCGTCGGGTGGTGGAGGGGGCGGATTCTCGTCATCCTCATCAGCAAGTGGCTCTGGTAACGTGTGTTTCAGTTGCAATAAGCCTGGTCACTTTTCAAGTAATTGCCCTGAAAGAAGCAGCAGCAATCATAGTTTTAGTGGTGGTGGTCATGGGGGTGGAAGTGATAACAGCACTTCTACGCAAAGCTGTTACAAGTGCGGGGGTATAGGCCATTTTGCAAATAATTGCCCACAACAAGGTTGGGGAGACGGAAGCGGTAGCGGCAGTGGCAGTCGCGGCCGCGGGCAGAAACGATCTCGAGGGAAGAGCGGTGGCTCTTCAAAGCGGTCACGAAGTTCAGGACCCAAGGGCTGGAAGAAAAATGCAGCTAATGTCCGGGTTTGTCCTGATTGTGGTCTACCCTTCGAGCCTCGACAGCGGCGTTGCAGGAATTGCAAGCCATCTTAATTTGACTAATTTGAGATTTGCAAATGCTGTACTTTAAATCTAAAGCACTATTTGCAAATTATAAAATTTGACTTTTAAAACAACAATGTACATTAAACTTTTGATCCAGTATTTGGTTTGATTTTCGTCTTTTTGTAGAGTTCAGACGTGGCTAGGGGGTTGACAATGTGCATTAATGGTCGGAAGTTTATATTTTTTCTTGCTAAGAACCAAGCAAAATAGATAGCTTCTCATTTCTTATCAGAGTCTTTCTTCATCCAACTGCTAGCGAGCAGGTCTACAGTGAGTGCTGAGGGAATGATCATGACAACAGCGATAAAAGCTGTCATAAAGGGCGTTGGTTTTGTTGAAGCCTTAAACTCTCGAACAAAGTATGCCACTTCAAGCGCATGAATGAATAAAGCCATTTTCTTGACCTGTGTTGAAGCGTTAGGGCCCACGCAAGCCCAGCGTGAATAGGCCAAAATCGCAGTGAAGACCGCCCAAATTCTGCGAAATGACTCATTGTTTGTCAACGACTGCGCCAGTAAGGGTTGAAACTCCAAATTGTTCTTTTCACCCAAATACATTCGTCTGCGCACCCAATCCATCACCATAGAAAAGCTTGCCGTTATATTTGTCAGTATTCATTTACATTTGGGAGAACCATGGTATTACCGTAGGTACTGAGTAGTTTCTTCATTAAATGCTTGCAAAAGGCGGTTTCCATATCTGAGAGAACTATTCATAGTTGGAAACCAAACTAAGCGCTAGATACCATTGCCATGACTTGTGATGTTAAGGTTAAAATGCACTTCCAGGGTCTGTTTGTCTTCAGGTCGAACTCAATTGCTGATGAAGAACATTCTGTGCTTGCACGAGAGGAAACTTACACGAGTTGCGCAGCTTCAAAGGCCGCGCCGATTCTGAGGATCTTGTCAAGCCTGGTGGAGCTTGTAGACGCCATCGTCACCACCGTCAAAGTCTATGATGAGTTGTCCTTTCTGCGAGAGGTCTTCCTTAGGCTTGAAAAGCGGACTGTCGAGGCTTGGCTTTTATGTTTATCCCATCATCATATAGAGGAAATGGGATTATTTACTGAGGTACCGACACCGACCTTAATGGTAAAATGAAATCAAAGATTTCAATTATGTGTACCCAGGCTCATTCGAAGTAAACGAAAACATAACACTCTGTAAGTCCTGGTACTAGGCTATGATGAGGAGTGTCTTTCCTACTTTGGTTAAAATCAGAAGCAAGAGTTTAGGAGGCTAGTAGGTACATAGGTACGTACATACATACCTACTTGCGCTGTCTTTATATTACTAACTCTGTTGGACTTTGTTTTTCGCAAGTTTGCCAAGCAGTCGCCAGCGCTTTGTCCTAAGAATGTTACAAAGTTCGCTACACGTCTGACATATCAGTATCAACCAATTGTATTTCCTATTGCTGCCAGCTCTCTACGTAGTAGGCAGTCACTTTTCATAGAAGGAGGAATGGGGAATGATAAAAATTGTCCTTTTGTTTTTGTTTTTTAATTGATTGAAAGACAGTATTCCTTCAACAAGGCGAGTGATGAATTGCATTGCAGTAACCTCGGCGCTTGCGCGGCTTTGAAGATCATGATGGATTTCGTAAAGGAGCTTCTTGGCACGGTGCCTGCTCGAGGGATGCTGATCGCGCAGCACCTGGGACAAAGCACCCTTCTGAGCCTGACATTTGGGATTGCGGCAGGCTACGTGGGAGCAAACTTCTTTCCAGCAACTGTAGGTCCCGTGGTGCCATACTTGGTGGGCTCAGTAACAGGCTTTGGTGTCTCGTCGTGGATATTCTGGCAAAGTGAACGTAAAGCTGCAATTCATGCCGCACACGTGTACCCTGAAATTATGAGGTACCGTCTCGTTACGGCCTTCACGGAGAGGAAACTCCCGCCTTCATTGGAGGTTATTGGTACATCAGGATTTACTGGGCAAAACCTTGGAATGGCGGCCACAGCATGGCTAATTCTCAGCGCTCATCTCGCACGTGCAGACATCGAAGAAATACAGTCGCGCCAAGCAGAAGCCATTGTGGACATGTGCTCAGAAAACTCTGCAAAGCTCCTCACGAAGCACATTGGTCATGCGTGAGGTAGATTAATCCCTGCATAATATAATATAGTCTCCCTAATTGGTCATGTTGCAAGGCTACGTCATTGGCCAAGCTGGTGAATAAATTAAGACTCCCTTAGTCATTCTTGAACAATAACAGCAACTAAGGGGTATAAATATCCCTCTGACTAAGTTTGTTTACGTCTTGAGATGTCTGACAGTGAAGGCGAGATATATCAGAAATGATAGAGGCTAGCTAGTGCTGCGGAATGTTTTAGTTGAGGATATAGAACCTGAATGTAAAAATTCTTAATTTGCGCAGAACCTCTGACTCTGGGCCGCAAGAAAAGTAGTCGGAGGATTGGGTCAAAGCAGAAAATATGATGTTTAACGCAATCTGGATTTTCAAGATATTCTCTGAGAAAGGAACAAGAACGATCATTGATGTCAATCTGGATCTTGATCATCTGGAGGAATTGTTGAATTTAAACTCGGAATAATTCTAGATTTTAACTTTTTAAATGGGGAACTATTTATCTACAGAAGATTAGATAAGTAGTTACAGTTTTTAAATTTATGATTCAGTATACGTTACTCATTATTCATTATGATTTAGATACAACACCACTAATTGCATAGGTACGCACTTACATCAAGTAGGCGAGCAGGTAGATTACATCGCCAGTTCAGGCTGGCTTTCCTAGCAGTTTCAGAATCATGACCAGCATCGACTAATCTCACCATCAAATGATCTTGATATTGCTATTCTCTCCATGGTGCTATAACATCAAATTACATCATGATCTCACCTCTGTCTGATGTGGTGGTTCTGGCATATTATTTCCCCATCATCATTATAATTTACTCCTCTTTCACTTTGTCCCGCTTTATAAATCAAGCCCGGCCACGAGCCTCTGAAAGTCCGAATCAAGCTTCGCCAGCGTTTCCCTCGCCTCCTGTACTTTCCGCTCAGCCTCCTGTGCATCACACGGCAGGTCGTGATAGGGTCTGAGTGCCTTTTTGAGCTCATTTCGTCTGTCGACTGCTGCATCGACATCATTCCTCTTCTGTAGCAGACGCAAGTGCCCAATCCTCGCGAGGTCAACATTTTCAAGGGCACCAAGAATTTCGCGCCTTCTCGATGCGTACTCCTTGCGTTTGTTGCGAAATGCCCTAGTCTCGCTCTGCGCAATAGCAGCCTGCTCCAGACGCACAGAGGTCTCGGCTTCGAGGTCCTCAAGTTGTCTCTGCAGAGTCCTTCGAAATGAGCCCATCTCTGCCACGTGTTCTTGCAATTGGACATGGCGATCTCGAGCTTGTAAAAGAGACGCACGCGCAGCCTCGTCGTGAGCAGTTGCTGTCAGGAGAGAGCGTAGAAAAGCGGAGTCCTCATGCACTTCAGAGGGGCTCAAGCCCAAGCGCCATGCGCACAGCGCAAGGGATTCTGCGGCGGACGAGGGCTGAGAAGAGGAGGACATAGCTGCGGAAAATACGGAGAGGTCGAAAGGTGCCTGTCGGACTGCAAAAGAAATTGATTAGGCGCCGAGGTAGAGGGCCAGAGAAGGGCTCTTCTGGCGAGGATGAACGCAGTGACGGTTTTAAGGTTTGATGGGAAGACAAGAAGATAGGGAGGGTTAGGAACTACACTAGGCTATCACTAACAATAGACAATAAGCAATAAAAACTTGATTCGCAATAGGGGTTTAACCCAACCAAGAAGAAAGCCAACGAAGACGTGGCAGCTCAACGTCTTCATGTAGGGAGGCCTGAGTAATAGAATTGACTCGCATTAGGACTTCGAAGAGTATTATGCTGTGATGATGAAAATAATGCTAGTTATGATGATCAAAACACTCACTACATTTTACAATGGAGGGTCATGCATGACCTTTTATACATTTTTTTTAAACATCTTTAGCAACGGATGTTGCTTGCGAGGGAATTGCAGCCATAAGACGATGAGGATGAGCAGCCAGCAGCCAAGGAATGCGAAGGAGCAAGGCTCACATCTAAGCTGGCACGCATGCTGTACTCGCTAGATCTGCAGAGAGTGTGAATGGCATTCCTGTGAACGAGCACGAACTGACAACTGCGACAGTTGAAAGCTCTTTTTCATTTCTTCAAGAACCGTTTGTAAACAAATTAGGCCGTATGCACTAGTACGGCCCCAACCCAAAACGAAGGACCAACGTGGATCTATCTACAGCCGAGCTTCTGCGCCCCTCCGCTTCCCAAGGGCTCTGAAGTCAATAGTACGGTCTGCTTGGAGACGGTCATGCTCTGGGAGGTACGAAAGCCCATACACAGTTCAACCTCCAGGCACCTTACGAAAGAACCTTCAAGACTAAGTTTGCACACAATCTATAGCCATAGAAGAGGTGTGCGTTGCCGTGTTTCTCGAGCTCTTCAAGCTGCTGAGTTCATCGTGGACTTTGGTTGTAAGGCTTTGGTTATTATGAACATCCAGAGCCAGGGATTCATTTTGTTAGGACCCGCTTTGTCCCCACCGGATGTAGTGTGGACACTCGGCCCTTAAGTGTTTTCTTCGAGACCTTCTTGAGCGACTGCCTAAACCCTGATCCCTCCTTCCTCAACGCAACTTGGCCAAAGCTCACGTGAGGGGTCAGATGGCCAGCAGCTGCGTTAATTGCGTGCCTCCGCAAATACTCTTGTATTGATTTTGTTCACAACGTTTGATCTTTTCAATTATAAGCTCCTTCTTTTCCTCTTTTTTAATACCATGATAGCAGCTCTTTGGAAAATGTTAATATACAAAAATAACAAGTATCTGGCACTAATATACTTCTAAAGGGTCTCCACCTAATAGTCAGCATTCTTAGTTCCCTCCACCGTGACTTGACTTTTGTAGTGCTAAGGTAAAGCTCAGCGAGGCCCACGTACATTTTTTCATGAGGGTGCTCGTGAGTAGTGAGCTTTGTATGGCATTTTTGTGTGCTTCCACATTGAATTGCGGAGTCCACTTTGGGAATTAGGCCTGCACCAAATGTAGATTATGAGCACTATTAATCATTAGAAAGAAAATGAATAAAGGAAGAAGGAAAAGGATTTGTTTTCAGTACCGGTTAACGTGAGCGAGAAAACTAAGTGACAACATTTCCATCGAAAACCATCAACAGTCAAGTCCTCAACCAATCCCGATCGGTTGCAGATCTACTCCTGCTTTGCAACGGTGCTTTGCTCTTCTCCTCGAATCGGTTGATCAGGTAGTTGACGATCGAAGTTTGCCGATTAGCGGGCCCAACACAATCCCTTAGCGCGCAGGGTATGCAGCAACGCCTCGCCAGAGGGCCCAGTGCGTCTCCAAGGCGTTTGCCGTGGTGGACAACCTCTTCTGCGTGGCTGCGACGCCGAGTCCGTGAGGGCTCTCGGAACCCCGAGAAGTTTTTGAAGATGTCGCGTAAAGTGCTTCTCTACGGAATGTGCGCCTTCGTGGTGATAATGATCTGGCGAGGCTGGATGCTCAGCGAAAGCATCGCGGAAGCACTGATAGCGCAGGAGCTTCCCGACGAAGTAGACACAGATATTCATGCAAAGCACATTGGCGATGTGTTTAGAGACGCGTCGATTTTGGATGTCGACGATGATCTCAATAGTGCTAATATGAAGAATATTGGCAGATCGGAAGACTCCAGGGACGGGACGCAAGACGATGAAGATACCCGCGACGACGGGCAAACGTACGAAGAGATTAACAGCAACTCGCGGCAAACCAACCCTGACGAACAAATGGAAGAAGAATTACCAGCGCATCAGAAATTATCAGTTTTAGTAACGAAAGACTCCATTAGCCATTTAGAGGAGAGAGAGGAAATTGCCAAAGAAATGCTGAAGGACCAAAATCAGTTTGTCTCCATGTGGTCGAGCCGGAAACAAATCATCAAACCTGTGAAGGATGTGGCCATTGAGAAACACTATATGCGAGGATCGTGGTTCGAGCCTGGTCGCAAGTACTTTGTGTATCAGCCATCGGGAGGCATGAGTAACCAACGCATCATTCTCGAGCAAGCGCTCCTTGTTGCACGAGCACTCGGTCGAGTCCTCGTAGTTCCGCCCCTGTGCCCACATACGAGTATGTTTTGGAACTATAATAAAGTCGACTGGGATCGCACTGCAGAAGCCTTCCAGATTTTTGACGAGGTTCGAATGAACAATGCTGTTTCAACGCTTGGTCTGAGTAATATCATCTTGCGGAGATTTGTAGAAGGAAATGAACCTCGGAGTTTTCCAAGATGGCATCGCGTGGAGCTTCCTTACAAAGCCGCTGACCGTGCTCCCCCTTACACGACTGAGGATATCCAACGCATTTATGGTAATGATCCCGCTGAAGTGTTGTTCTTCGCTAAGTATTCTATGTGGAAACGTTTTGCATTCACTGAGGAAGAATTAGTGTATGCTCGTCAGCATGTCCAACTCTCAGCTGCCTTTCGTCGTGTATCTCGTATTGCTGTGGAACATATGTTTGGTTTTGAGCCTTTCATTGCTGTCCATATTCGCTTTCAGGATCGCGACACGATGCTTTTGACAGATAAGCTTGGCCCGGCTTCGAGTTTTGTGAAGCGCTTGACACGACGCAATGCCACGACAGTCTCGCATCAGATGTACGTAGCAACCCAGCCGTCACGCTCAGGGTCACCTTATTTCGAGCCATTTCGCAAGGCTGGCTTTGAGCTCACTTTTAGTAACAAGTTAGCAGAAGTGCCTGAGGTAGGACGTTTTCTGGCTCGCTTCCCGCAAAACGATATACAGTCAAGCTTGCTCGGTTTAATCGAGCAGCTCATCTGCACTCGGTCGTCTTATTTTCTAGGCACTGGCTTCTCTACTTTCTCGCGCTATATTCGAATCAAGCGAAACAGCCCTGCCTTGTATTATGATCTTTCTCTTGTTCCGATGCGGTATCAAGAAGACTTGGACTTTGTCAGCAAGTGCACAGACGCTGATATCACGGAAGCTCTCCGCTCTACCAAACCTCCTGTTTCACCAGCTGTGAAGCATGAATTAGAGTTGACCCTGCGAGAGTCGAAGTGCTCTGAAGAAACGACATGGTTACTTCCTTGTTAAAACAGCATTGATGTAATAAATATTTCTCACTCAAGTAATTTGGTTTGTTATTAATCAAATTACGTGGTTGCATCAAAGTTGATCTGCTGTACTATCCTTTTGACCCTGAAACTACAATAAGAACTATAAAAAGTCATGACCACCTAAACGCCGTGTAGGTAATAGAAGAGCCTACCGGGACATTAGTTATCGCTGAGAAAATTTGGTTGTTCAAAGCAAGTCTCCGATGACCATTGTGCCCGTTCTCCGGGACGAGCAAGCCTGCTAGAATAGATGTCAAGAACTGCAGTAGTAGGACATCTCCTCACTTTATGTTCTGACGAAAACAATTGTCTACCTACCCAACTAGATTCCGTTTGCCAAAGCATCTTCTCGACTAATGAAGAAGTTCTTATTTGAAAGCGATGATGATGACATAGAATTAACGTATTGTTATAGCAAGGTGAATAAGGAACTGCTGTGCATGCCCTTGGACGCAGGCCTTCCTCTTATACCACTAATTATGCAAATCATCTTCATAAGAGTTTTAAAGAGTTTCTTAAAACAACACAGCACGATTGTGCATGGCTTTTATTGGCAGTCAACTATATACATCTGCAATTTGGATAGAATGGCAGCCGCACCTGAGCAAGAACCTGCCTCCTCACTTCCTTATTCTTGTGATTAATTACAAATACATACAGAATAAATAAACACCGCGACTTACATTCACTTGATTTTCCATTGTTTTCATTGCATTCCTTGAGCAGCTGAACTGAATTGGCGTTGTTCTGTTCGCGATGCACAAACGATTGTCGAAGACCGAAGGGCTTGCTAGAATTGAGGTACGGTGGCACCTTCTTTTTCTTTTTTTCTTTTTCTTTTTCTTTTCTTTTCTGCGCTTTTCCAACTATCTAATTAGTGTTTCCGCTAAACACCCATATAGCAGTCAGATTTGTATCCAAAGCCCTGAGTAGATTTCATTTTATAGAATGTTATTATTCCTCAGACTATGCTTCCTCAGGACCTGGGACAAACCTCTGCTCTTGAGAGATTGAGAAGTCTAAGAGCGTCTAATTCGCAAGGCTGCACACGCTTCGGTGCAGGTCGAATCGAGAGCTGTCGTAACGTGCTCTCATCAGCGGAGGCACCTCTTTCAGCTTGTGGTGAACTATTCTATTCCTTCCAGGAGCTTAAGTTGATACAAATACAAAGCCATAAGCAGCCTTAAAGCCCGCTAGAACTCCCGTCGAGGCTGTCGAGAACTTGGCCAAAACTTTGTACCACTGCTTTCGTTGTGTTGCTTCTGACCGTATGATCCGAGGTATTCGTTCCTCGAGCAAGCTGGTGCCCAACGTCGCAGCGTGGGCACAGAAGTTGTTCTCGCTGAGGTTATCCGCAAGGCAACGTCGATCTAGACTTATAACATTATGAAGATCTCGTACAAATGTGTCACTTGAGTACTACATGTATGCATGAATGCATGCATTGAGGCATCCATCGATCATCCATAACTCAAGCAATCTTCGGGCCTGCTCGGTTACCTGCCCCTCGCGAGGGGTCGCTTCCTGCTGCTCGTCGTGAGCATCCTCTCAGCAGCCCCGAAGGCAGACGTGGGAACACATATGCGGCGCTCTTCGCTTGAGACTCTCGAGAGCTGAGATCCGTAGCGAATGCTCCAAGCTGGTTGTACCTTGGCACCTGCTGGGCCTTATAGGTGCAAAGAACTTACGTTGCTGACTGATTGCTCGATCGATGACTTGCTTTGTCGTTTGGTCATTTGGTCGTCTGGTCGTCTGGTTGTTTGGTTGTTTCATGGTTTTATTGCTGGCCACGAAGGAATGGCATTCATTCATTTCCTCCAAATCCTTGCCACAAATCTGTCCCACGAGCACATTCCCGCGCCTGCTCCATGCGAAGCGTTCTTTCCAATCTCACGCTCCTCCCGCGAACACTCTCAGGCTCCCATCGCTGAGACTGGCTGGCTGGCTGGCTGTCCCGTCAAGAAACAGCGGCGGAGGATCAATTGAGAAAACGCGCCGCAAGTCGTTCTCATCGAGATTTGTCGCAGCAGAGAGAGAACCAATTCGCAATCTATATCTCTTGAAAAACGCATCAAAAGCGAAAGGAAATAGAAAGAACGCGAAGCATGTCTACTGTTACTTTTTAAGTAGGCAGTAAGTATACTATCTGTACTATTATGAGTCTACTATTCTTATTTTGATTGATTGATTGATTGATTGATTGATTGATTTGTTTGTTTGTTTATTTATTTGCTATTTTATTTTTAAATAAAACATCTTAATTCTCAAAAGGACTACTTGAGCAGGAACAGCCTCTGTCCACTGAGAGTGAGAGGGAACTAATTGATTATCTTTAGATTCCTCGTTTCTTTGTGAAGATCCTATTTTGGATCGATGCTAGCAATGCTCTACTGCCGTACTCTAGCACTTCTTCTTTTCAAGTCCTTTCTTTCCTGAATTAAAAATCTTTTCCCTTTCTTTTTCTTTTATAAGATATAAAGGGGTCGGTCTCTTATGTACCTATCCTAGCATGTTACCTAGCTAGCTACCAGGAAATAAAAAGCGTCTTGCACTTATTTTCCTTACAAAGTGCGGAATTTGGGGCCCTGGATTTGCAGGGAAAAGTAGGCCAAAGCAGCAAACGGAGATACAAAGAATTGCCAGAGGCGCAAACGTAAGGCAGCAAACACATAACCCGTTTCTCTTCCTAAGCAAAGGCCCCTGCGTAGGTGGAGAGAGCGTAGCTGTAGACGCTTGGCTTCTGTACAACGCCGTTGGAGAAAACTATGAGTCAGACCCTCGGCTCTCTTGCGACTCGCGTTGGCTCCAAGGTACAACAAAACGTGACCTCGAACCGTGCGTTTTCCTCCCAGGCACTCAACGCCTTCTCTGCTCGCCTCAGTGACGAGATCCAGGCTGCCAAAGATGCTGGCACCTACAAGGTCGAGCGTGTTCTGACCAGCCCTCAGAGCAGCAAGGTCACTGTCAGCGGCCGTGACGGTGAAGTCTTGAACTTCTGCGCGAATAACTACTTGGGCCTTGCCAACCACCCTGAAGTGGTGAAGGCTGCACACGAGTCTCTTGACAAGTACGGATTCGGTCTCAGCTCAGTGCGTTTCATTGTGGGTACTCAGCAGGGTCACCGCGACCTTGAGCAGGCCATCTCCAAGTTTCACGAGACTGAGGATACCATTCTCTTCCCGTCCTGCTTCGATGCCAACGCTGGTCTCTTTGAGGCAATCTTGGGGCCTGAGGATGCTATTATTTCTGATTCGCTTAACCACGCTTCTATCATTGATGGAATTCGTCTTTGCAAGGCCCAGCGCCACCGCTACAACCACATGGACATGGCTGACCTTAAGGAGAAGCTTATTGCCACCCAGGACGCTCGCACTCGTCTCATCGTCACTGATGGTGTCTTCAGCATGGACGGTGATGTTGCACCGCTCCGGGAAATCTGCGACCTTGCTGAGGAGCATGACGCCCTCATCATGATTGATGAGTGCCATGCCACCGGATTTTTTGGCGAGACTGGCCGCGGCACTATTGAGCATTGCGACGTCCATGGACGCGTGGCAATTATCAACTCCACCCTTGGTAAGGCTCTTGGTGGTGCCACTGGTGGATACACTACTGGCATCAAGCCGGTCGTTGATCTTCTCCGCCAGAAGGCCCGTCCCTACCTCTTCAGTAATGCAGTTGCCCCTTCAGTCGTTGGCGCCTCCCTTCGTGTTTTCGAGATGCTCTCACAGCCTAACAACACCTTTGTCTCCACTGTGCGTAAGAACACCCACATCTTCCGTAACAAGCTCTCGGAGGCCGGCTTTGAGCTCCGCGGTGACTACGACCACCCCATCGTACCCATCATGCTCGGCGATGCCCGTCTTGCCTCTGAGTTCGCTGACGATATGCTCAAGGAGGGCGTCTACGTCATTGGCTTCTCTTACCCGGTTGTGCCTCTTGGCCAGGCTCGCATCCGCACCCAGATCTCTGCCGCTCACACTGAGGATGATATCCACTTTGCTGCTGATGCCTTTATCAAGGTTGGTAAGGCCCGTGGCGTTATCCCCTAATTTTTTTGGGTGACATGTTCAACTATAAATACAATAATGCATATTTTTTTACTTCCTGATTATGCTGCTACTTCGTATCAGTGGATGGATGCATTCACTAAACACACCTTAGTATCTCCTCTTTTATGGAAGTGAGCAATAAGATGCACTAATTTTCTTTTTTAGATTATTGCAGTGCATCAGGTTATTTGATTTCTAAATCAGATTGCAAGATTCCAGCATATTTATAGATACCTGTAATTTTAATGTAATTCTCATTAAATCTGCAAGTGCCACAGACTAGAAAGGCTTACTGAAGCTATAGTTTACACGGTCACGACATTCATCGAACAATGCGAGTTTTAGTTCACAATTATTTTTATCTGCATGACATTGCATAAATATCTCAAGCTGTTGTTGATGCTTGACTGGTCTAACCTGAACTGAGAAAGCTTCGACTAAAGTTCAAAGGTAAAATTTGTTTGTATACCTGGAAAGATATTGGTTTTACAATCGAAATAGATGAGGGATTTACACGAGCAGGCATAAGACATATGACCCACTGCACATTTGTACCAATAATGCGACATCTATGTGGGTGCGAAATTTATTAATTTATCACCGAGCGACATAAGCTAAGGTAATAGAACATCTGTAGAGACAGAAGTTTGAGCGATTCTCGCAAATAGAGATGCATGAGCTTCACAAATTTCATCGCTCTCCAAAATTATACCTTACAGAATATATCGACGCAACTACCGCGTTTTACTACAAAGCTTAGATTAGAGAACAAAAATACTTATAAATTAAGGAAGTGGAAAATCACTACAGTACTTCTTATACAACTATTGTTAAGTCTACCTGGACTCATGTTTGCTGCAATAGTTCTCACAATATTCTCCATGCAATGCCACGTTTGCAACAAATGGCACGTTTTTGTAACTTATATTTTCTGCACACATTATTCTGGCATTTCCTGGACGATATGAAAGTATTATTCATAGCTATTCCGATCTGTGAAGACAAAATTTCAAACTTATACCCTTGTTAACAACTCAATGCACTCAAATTAAATCATACATCTTAAGGAGGAAAGACAGTCACATAGACATTCGAGTTTGTCTTGAGTCCTTTATTGCATAAAATCATCAATGATCATACAGAATTTCTATGTTAGATATTGGAAAAGTCAAAATTCAAGTCATCTGACTCACGGAACCCTTTTAATTTGATAGTCGTATTCTGTAACGGCGACTCCAAGCTATCCTAAATCTATTATTTGCAGTAACTGTTCTGATTTTAAAGTGAACTATAGTAACTGTTCTGACGAATATATTTTGGTAAACTCATTGATAAAGCTTAATAACATTTTCATGCAGTAGCGAGGTAGCATTAGAAAGATTTGAGTTAGGTTCGTGTACCAGGTCAATCTTGACCGCGGCTGGATACTTCTTCCAAAAATGTTTTGCAATAACCAGGCACCAGAACGTGAGGTTAGCAGTGAACTAAACAGAACTAATGCGCGGCAGTGGAAATTAATGTAGTGCGATTCCATGGAACACAAGCAGCAAGGCACTTACTGTACTCGTTTGTACTTATATAATACAAATGTAAAATGGGTCTAGATTTGTTGACCGAGAAGTTTCATCGCTTGCTAATGTCAAGTTGTAGGCGTCAGGTTACAAGGGTTTCCTATATCAAACCATTATGTAAATGCAGTGCCTTAACATTACTATGGGTGACTTTGCACTTAAGCAAATACCCATAATTGTACAAAATATATGGCGATGGTGTCTGATCTCACGGAACAAGTGTTTCTAGATGTAAATACTATCTAGGAATACTAGATATATGTTATAAGGTTCTTGATTATACTTTAATATGTAAACTTCAGAGACAATAGAAATTTCATTGGAGATCTTCCTCGCGAAAGTGATCAAACTACCTGAAAGCTTTGAACAAGACGCTTAAGCTTTGTGTGTTGGGAGTTCACTAACGACTTTCGCTTTCGCATTACTCCTAGTTGATCCTTTGCGTATTGCTCAAATTGCTTGATAAGGGATTCCCACTTAGGATTTTGATATTTTTCTTGTGCCTTGTGTTTCTGCACAGCTTCTTCTTGGACAGAAAGGATCGAGCTTGCGGCATCGAGCTTGACCCGAACGGTTTGGATACAATGTTCCCGCTGAGCCTGAAGCTCCGTAAGGCTTTGAGCCCTAGCCGATACTAGCTTGTGGATTTTATCAAGCGTTGCTTGCTCTGCGCGAACTCGTTTTTGAAGACTGCGACGTTGCGCACGACGCTGGCGAGCTACACGGCGACTTGCAGTTCGGGCAATGCTCATTCTCTCTAGAGCAAACCGGTGCTGAGCAGCTTCGATATCAGCCTGTGCTTGCTGCTTGGCGCGACAAAGTACTTCATTTGCTAGAGAGAGACGCTCGTAAATACTTGGGTCAAACTCTTGGAGGGTATGTTTAGCATCAACAGCGGTAGATACACTCGAATGTTTCGATTGTTCATTCAAAACTTCATTGGTTTGCGGATGTAAGACATCTCCATCCTGGCACTGAGGCGAAGTAATAGCTTCAGGATTCCCATGTTCTTGATTTGCGTGCTCGTCAATAGCCTGCGCAGGGTTCGTCGCGTTAAGCTCTTTACCAGCACTTTCATCATCAGACTCTTCTTGATCCTGTAGAGATACTCGCCGCTGATTTGTCAATGCTTGCCGAATTTGAGAAGACAACTCCTTTGCAAAGGTAGAGCGAAGTTCAGATTGTTGCTCGAGAGCCCGGGTTGCTTGGAGCTTGCTTTCCTTTACTTGGTCTGCGAGTCTGTGAAGCTGAGTATCATTTGACTTGAATTGTTCCTGGCAGCGATTCATAAATATCTCTTGTGTCTTGAAATGTTCTTTAAGCATGCTCATGACATGCGACGGTGTAGACTCTTGCGAGTTCACAATATCGTATTGCTTTTCTTGCCTTTGCTGGTAGGTACCGCCTGAGCGAAGACTGCTACTTAGAGCAGAATCACTGTTGTTTGTAATGTCTTCTTGTTCATTTGTAGACGCTATTGTCCTTTTTTGTGTGTCAGGAAGTGTTGAGGATATAGGAGTTTTAGCTGTTTGTTGTTGTTGTTGTTGTTGGGGCCGTTGCTGCTGTTGCTGCTGTTGTTGCTGCTGTTGTTGTTGGGGTTCCTGAATTGGTCCTTGTGGAGTACTCTGCTCCTTGAGTTCTTTCTGCGCTTTGTTATTCTTTGAAAATGACAAGTTCTTAGGTTGAATTGGATGGGGTTCTTCTTCCAAGTCATTGTTTTCTGGGGTAAGCTGCGGCGTTGTAGGAGGGGTTGTGAGGAGACTTACACCTGAAGATGGTGCTGGCTTGGGTGTCTTCGAAGGTTGTTTCGACGAATTGCCGGGGTGAGTTTTGCCAGTGATACGTTTTGCATTTTCTTTAACAGGAGACTGAACTGGAACTCGCTTCAAAGCGCGTACTGGAGTTGACACACCTTTTGAAGAAGCTTGGACTTTGTTTCTTGAAGTGTCTGGCTTCTTGCTAGATCTTGTCTTTCGACGAGACGGGCCCTTTCCCGCCTTGCCGTCATGGTTGCTTACCTTCTTTGACGTTTCCTTCCTCCCCTCTTCGAGTTCAGGAGGAATGCTTTTTCCTGTGCTTGAACCATCTTCAGATAGATTTGATACGTCCGTTGCTGGTATGGAGGATGGAATAGGTTCTGGTAGTATGGGTGCTGGCTCTGTATGAGACAGCACCGGTTCAAAAGAGGTCTGCTCAGCTGTGTGCTTAGATTTCAAAGTGTTGGCCTTATTGCCCACACTGTTGATAGCGTTCTCACTATGATCATCTTCTGACTCAGACTCAGCCTCAGCCTCATCTTCAAGCAAAAGCGCTCTAATCAGATCGTCCTTTTGCCAACGTCGCTTCCTACCACCGGGGTGCCACATTGTTGTGTTTGACTTGTCAAAAAAGCGCGTGTAAATGTCATGTGCCTTTTCTTTGCTGTAGTTCTCCAGCTGAGCAATAGTCTTCTTCACGAGAGTAGCACGAGTTAGAAGTGCTGGAGACGAATGTCCGCTTGACACACTCTGAGCATCATTTGAAAAGCCTGCATAAATAGGACGCGCACACATAGATAACTTCGTAGGTCGTTGAGGGGTATGCGTGCCGAGCATCCCTACATCCAGTGCTTTCAGCTTTGTCTGAAGAAGGAAGAAAGCTCGCTCTGCATGGAATGTTGCTGTGTGAATATGTAAGACCGGATGATCCTTGAAATCGGCGAGAACAATATTTAAGCCTACAGGTTTTTCATCCCATGCGTGTAGTGATCTCACGAGATTATCTGCAGAGTGAAGGGTAATCTGCAAGCTTGGAGAGTTCTCCTGGACAAAGCCGATGCGAAGAATATCAGCGAAGAGAATAGTAATTGGCTCTCCCGTTGAGTGTCCAACTGTTACACTGGTAGTATTGACGTACAGGCTGAGACGGTGAATGTCATTTCCAACAGCGACAAGTTCAAGCCTGTGCTGAGAACCTTGTTTTTTACGGGATGGTGCAGTCAGTGCAACGTTTTGGCAGGGGAAAATAGCTGCTTCTTTCACATACGATGCATGAAGGGCTCGCAAGGAAGCATGGAGCCTTGAGATATACTCAACTTGGGTTCTGGCGTTGTGGATATTATTGAGTAAAGCCGGGTCAATATCCTGTGCGCGTAAGAGCTTCACGAGCTCATGTTGCGCGAATTCAGTATCCAAATTAGAGACACGATAGATGAATTCCAGTAGCTGGATTTGCGTAGGGACATCTCCTACAACACGCAGAAGATGAATCATTTGTTGGACAGCGGGCCATTCTGCGGCATGAACACGCGCGTTATGAAAAAGTTGGCCAGCGCGGCAGAGAAGGTCATTCATAGGGTAACATGCAGATCTGAGGAGATCAAGCGTGATGTAGGATGCTAGTTGTCCATGATCTGCGGTGCTGAGTTCATACACAATATGGACAAAGATCGCCACAAGCGTCTTAAGTAACTCACAATTATTTTGAATCATTAGCGTGGCTTCGTTTGGAGCAGATTTTGAGTCTACCTCTTCGTCCAAGAGCTTCATGGCAAACGCTTCTGTCGCATCGAACAGGTCCCCCAGACTATCATTCTGAGCGTTTTGCACGTGCTTAAGCACAGCATGCAAAATGCCCTCCTTAATAGCAAATTTGAATTTCGCATCATCTTCACGCACCTTTTGAAGAGCCTGAAGGGCTTCCATGCTGGGCGATACATTGACTCTCAGCAAGGTCTGCACAGTTTGCTTCCACTTTGCCAAAGCCTCCACCATTGTCTCGTTTCGTTTGGCTTGCCCCGCTTTGTCTCGCCTTGAGAACTCACTCCGTCGTTTCCTCCGTCGCTTGTCCTCCCAATCTCGTTCTGTTGGTCCAGTTTGAATTTGAATTTGGCGGTTTCTTGGCTCTATTAGAGTTCGAAGAATTTGAAAGTTCAAATTCAAAAATCAATAGCGCATTCTACTAGAATACGTTATTCTGAGTTGAAGGGGGAAATTCAAATTTCGAGCTCCTTGAGAAAGAGAGAAGAAAATTCAAACATGTCTGCGTTCAAAACGTAAACCTCCTGAGCTAGACACGAAGAGATCTAAATATCATCAGCGGCAGCAAAGAAGACCACTAAAGTCTCTGAGGAATTGGGAAACGATGCGCACGAAGCGAAGTGCTGCTCGAAGCACGCGTTCCGCGCCACGAGCGAAGCGAACTCGTGGAAAGAAGCAGGCGCCCGAAGCAGACAGCATCGAGAGCGAAGAGGAAGCAAGTCTGTATTCGAAGCAGGAACCATCGCAAAAAAAGAGAAGACTAAAGCGCATTGCCAAAGAAGTTTCGCGAAATGGGATGGAGATCAATGACAACAACTCAGAAAATGAGGAAGAGGACGTTCATACCAACGATGGTAGCCCTGTTGAGAATCTAAATGAAAATAATACTTTCCATGTCGATGTCGATGTCGATGTTAATGATGATGAAGAGGAAGAAGAGGAAGAAGAAGAGGAGCCACACATGATGCAGGCAATGATGAAGCAATTTGTTACAGAGAAGACACGAAAGCTAATGGATCGTTTAAAAGTCCAAGCTCGACAGGCGCGTTCGGCACTTCGAAAACGTGCACACCAGGTTAGGCTTGAGATTGAGGTAAATCCGCAAGAGCAGGAACTTCAAGAGGCCAGAGCACAATTGGGCGAGACAGATACCGAGGCTGCCAATAATGACGTAGCAAAGAGCCAGGAAAATGAGACACTTGTGATGGAGGAACTCGACGCTAGTATGAATCAGCTTTCCACGATAGAATGCGAGATTCGTGAGGAACTGGATGGCATGGAGGCCTTGATGAAAGAAGCTCAAGCAGCGCGTAGCCGCATTGACCAGATGCTACTCAAGGCATCGTCAACTTCTACAGGGGGGTTAATCAATGGAGCCGCGCGGGGAGTTTGCGAGATGGATGTTACAGAAATTCTGAGACTAGCCACTCTTGCATTTCCTGACAGAGTTGTACAGGAATAGTTGGTCGAATAATCTAAAAGTTGATGTTTAAACAAAAGATATACTATAATTCCTGGCCCGATTGATAGGGAGTTCCAAATAATGATTTCGTTGCTTGTTGTTTGGCTGAGAAGGACTCAGTCCCAATTTACACAATATTAAGGTGGTGGTGACTCTGTTGAACAGATGGTAGTCTCTGCGTAACCTGTGCAAGAGTAGGGCGCTGAGATGGGTTAACAGTAAGCATCCACTTACACATTTGTACCACAGCAGGTGTGCGGTCATGAGACGCAGGTAGCGGGATTGCTCCAATAATTGAAAGATACGTACATTCGCGGGGAACAGCTTGAGGTGGAGCGCCAGATGGTTTGCCTGAGGAGGATTGCTCCCGGACAAAGGGCCCCGAGGCAGATCGACCTTGAGAAAACTTGCATTCAAATGGGGAAAACCCTTGTCCAAAAAGCATTGCGAAGAGCAAACATCCAAGACTCCAAATATCGGTGCGCTCATCAACAATACAAGATGGGTCGTCTGTGGGTTCCCAAAGCTCTGGGGCACGGTATGCCATGGAGCAATGCTGCGAAGCGTAGTCTTGCAAGCTGAGACGCGCCTGTCTTGAAGACGTGTCCACATAAGCGATGGCAGCACTGCCAAAGTCCATGAGCACAGGGGTGCCATCCGCAGCAAGCAAGATATTATGCGGTTTGATATCACGGTGCGCAATCGGTGGGTCCTGCGAGTGGAACGCCTTAAGGCCATTGCAGATTTGCGCGAGATAGGCGAGGGCATCTTGCTCACCGAGTTCGCGGCCAGCTTTTGCTAGCGCAAGTAGGTGATCAACGAGGCTACCATTTTCAAGAATAGGAAAGAGCAGCAACGCTTCGCGACGGCCGCGCGAGCTGGATGTGATTTCGCTGGCGAGGAGTGCGAGGCAGTTTGGATTGTTATTTCCAATCATCTGGTGGACCTTGATTTCCCATTGGGCCTGGCGGATCTGCTCCTCCGACTGCAGAATGATTTTCTTCACTGCGAAGGTCTCTCCAGAGCCACCACCTCTGCGCACCGCCAGCACCTGGCTAAAGCCGCCGTCGGCGATGTGCCGTAGCACGCGATATGACTCGCCGCGAATCTTCACGCGGTCACCGCTAAGACCGCAGAGAAGAAGCGCCCACAAGTAGTCGCGCATGCCGACTACGAATGCCCAGACCCACGCTAGAGCGTGGTACATGATATTGGATTGCCGTATCTCGTTCTCATAATTGATTTTTTTTCGCACATTCTTCTGTGTATGTGGGTATTCTACTGCATGATGCTTCTAGCCAGTCCCTTATGAGTAATTTGCTATATATATATAGTCGATTTTTGAAAAGGGAGTATAGAGTTGGTAAGACTATGTATGACAGCAATAGGAGTAGGTGTAGTACGTATTTCTCTACTAAGAAGAAGACTCAAATACAAAACTTGCGCATCAGTTTGGTGAAGAAAGAAAGGGTTGTCATTAAGATGTGATTAAAATTTGCCAAACGTAATCTGCGAAAGTATCCAGTGAAGAGAGAGAGAGAAAGGGATTCTAGTTTTGGGAAAGAGATGGAATGAAAAGTAAATTCAAAACTTGGTACTTGGCTTCATCATGTGTTGAGCAATTCAGCTTTGAGAGCTAAACAAATGCCAGTTGAGGTAACCAAGAGAGGAGATATTCTTAGTGCAGGGCAGCTAGACGAAAGGTACTCCTTTTCCTCAAAAAGCTCAATTGCTCCTAGTACACACTGCACTGAGGTGATGACAACTGCGGTCTCATTCACCGTTTTCTAGTTCCTTTTTGCAGGTTTGCCAACTTCCTCTACCCCAAGCTCGTCAGCGACGCAACTTTAGCTGGTAGCTGGTAGGTACCTGCTCCCCAACCTCGCTGACTTGTTGTTCTTGCACATATACGGTGACCAAGGTTCCTCCCCTCTGGAGTGTTAATTCAAATTACATGTCTTGATTCACAAATTACTGCATCAGCTAAAGAAAGCACCATCGTGGAAGACGTCATTTTCCACTTTCCCGTCGCTTCCTGCCACACGCATTACCCAGAGTCACAGACAAACCATCAGAGTGAATTGAACTGCCTCAAAGCTCCTCCTTTCCCTCCACTTCACACGTCCTGCGAGACCATCGCCGTCTTGCGACTCGCCACGAGGCTCCAATCATCGATGATGTAGTCTCTGCCCACCTACGACGTATTACGTATCAGGTGTCAACGCTGACATCATCATTGTGCATTTGGCAGTTCATACCCTATCTTTTACCCAAACGAAAGCCCCTAGCAGTGGCTATAGTTTGAGCTAAGCCGCCCTGGTTGCTGCTTGCATCAGCAGATAGACAGCGCAAGGAATCTCAAGGTGGACTACAAGCTCGTTGCTGACGTGCCTGCGAGGGCCGACCAAAGCACACCCCCGCACGAAAGCACGAACTGAAACGAGGGCGCTACACCAGCAGGACGTTCAAGCTGGTGGCGAGCAGATCTCAAGCTGCTGCTGAGCCGGTAGGTGTTGCGCATGGAGGAAGGGAAGAAGGCCCAGCCTGAGCTGGCCACTCCGAATGTGGCGCTCGCGATCTTTCAGCGATGCTCTTCAAGAGCTTTCTCAAGTCTGCGAGCGAAGGGAGGCGAGGTCCTTACCAGGCATCAGGCAGCCTGAAGTAAGTTCTTGCAAGTCAAGTTCTTGTGTACGTGTGCAACAATTCATACGTACCAAGCGATTCAAGCAATTCAAGCAAGCATTTCAAGCAAGCACTAAATACTATACAAACAGAACCCCCCTGAAGTAGCTAGCTGCCTTGAAGGCGGAAAGCTCGCGAAGGAGACCCGCGCGAAAGTTCGCCGAGGACGGTCAGCTCCGCCAGTAGAGATGGAGGAATTGCCTTTCTGTCTTCACTCAGGTCGCCGCCCATAGTGCATTCAGGCCGTTGCGGGAGCAGACCACGAGAGGTGAAAGGCATTTCAAGGTGGGCTGGGCTGTCTTCTGCGCCGCCCCGCAAATGAACGCCCGCGCTTCAAGCTGTTGACATGAGCCTGTGCCTTTTGCCACGCCTTTGCGAGGCCCGGCCTCTCCGCTTCGCGCTGCACTGCGTTGGCTGCGTTGCGTTGGCTGCGCTGCACTGCGTTGCGGGGTCGCCTGTGCTGTTCGATCGCCCTGCAGGAGCCTAGCTAGCTCCTTGCCGAGCTCGACGAGAATCGCTTCGCCCCAAGAGCCTTTCAACGCACAAGAAACTTAGGAAGGTGCCATTACAGGCATTACGTTCAACGCAAGTTCTTTTGACACCGGATCAAGGCCTCTTGCTCACGACCAGCTGCAGAGCCTCGGCGTCAGCTTCTGAAGTTCCTGAGAGCAAGATGCAATCGATTTCATGCCTGGTTGGTCTCCACCTCCATGGCCCCCTTCAAAACCTCCACTCCAAAGCCATCCAACGCTTTCGACTTCAAAGCCAGCATGGATGTGTGCATGCGATGGTCCACATCAAACGCCGAAGCTGCCATCTTGGAGCTCGATCTTTCCTGGCGCCAGCCATCATCGATCGCATCTCTCTCTACCTCGTTCGCTCGCCCGCCCGCTCTCGAGCAGGTCCCAGAGGCTCAAGACGGAGGCAGCTCCATTCCTCCAAGTTCTCGCAGTTTCAATGTATGTCCATTGCCTGCCCCGGCGTCAAATTTCGTCCCCAACTTGAACTTCGAGCCTCCTCAAGTGCCGTCGATAGATAGATAGATAGATAGATAGATAGATAGATCTCAGACGGCCACCTTCATTCCCAGTCCACTTCTTCGCGTACCGCCGTGCCATCCATACAGCCGACTGCTTCTGCTCCCGCTCATCAATTCCCGTGGATCGAGCGGGCCATCCAGATCAGATCGAAGTTGCCCAGCTCAAGTCAGCTCTGCTCTGCTCTGCTCTGCTCTGAAGCGCATTCGAATCGCTGTTGAGCCCTTCCGCTCAATTCAACTTCAAGAATTCAAATTCAAGAATTCAAATTCAAAAATTCAAATTCAAAAATCCAACTCAAAAGCATCGTAGGCAACGCAAAAACATTATCCATCAACTGGCTGCCGGGCGGGCGGCAAAACTTTGGAGAAAAGATGGCGCTTCAGGAAGCGAAGGGCATTGCGTGGCATGCTTACGTGCGAGGCAGGGCAGTCTCGGGGAACTTGGAAAGTCGGACTTCACGTGTAAACCCATTTCACAGGGGGCATTCCAGACACCTCCGCCGCGCTCGCACCCCTCACCCGCGCTTTCCCCCGCGGGAGCGCCGGACAACTGCGCAGGAGGACACGCACCCTGCCCCCCATTCTAGCCGAATCAAACGCTCTGTTATAGCACCCTCTTTAGCCATGCACTTATTACTGACTGGCTCACTATGGAGATGGCCTCTTAAAGTTTATTTAAAACAAACAAAGAACTATGACCTAAAAGAGCGTGAAATGTTCTTCTTTTCTTCCAAGTTAGAGTGAGAGGGTTTGTTTGATGAGATCATCATTACTCTCACAGTGAGAGGTCAACTTGGAAGCACAGAGAAAACACTCTGGTCTACAGGAAGAAAGGGCTGACGTACTAACTTTTGTTCTGGCGCAGTGGGATTTAAGTTGGTTGATAAAGTTCGTGGCGCAGAGACGCTTTGCTTCAAGGCAGATAGTCCACGTGGAAGGACGCAGACAGGGACCTGTATATTCATTCTGCCTACAGCAGAAGGCCATACAAAAGATGGTCACAAGGGCCATCTTCTTCCGTTCATTTTTTTCTTTCATTCATTCATTCACTCATTCTTTTGTTTTTCTTTTCTTTTCTTTTCTTCTCTTTTATACAACTAGCTATAAAGAAAGATGAAATAAAACAAAGATTCATCTACTCGGAACGAGAAACAGCCGAAGGCACTTCTTTGTGGTTGCGGCGAATAAGGAAACACCACAATTTGCAGAATGGATGGTAATATGTCGATACTTTGCAATGGTAGTTCTATATAGTATAGAGGCTGGTATTTACTTGGATGATTTCTTTGTTCAAGTTTGAAGAAGAAGAAGAAGAAGAAGAAGAAGATGATGATGATCTCATCATTTTGCACCTCCTCGAATTGATTAGCCATCACCCATACACAATCATCATCATATCATCGTCACCCAAATTCCATCAACCACGAATCGGACTCCGGAAAGATGATTATGAAAAAGGTCGCATCAGGCTGCACCGCTTTGCTGGCGTGGCGCTGAGGGTGGCAGGGAAAATGTGCATGCAGGTACGTACCTACGTACCTACCTTCTGCTCGTAAAGCACAGACCGATGTTGCAATCGATATTACATTTTATATTTTCATAAAGAGCAAACCAATTAAGGTACGTACGTACCTACGCCAAAGATCGTGTGGGGACTGACTGACTGATTGATTGATGGATAGATTGATTGAGATTGATTGAGATTAATTGACCCTAATGATCATTTGGGTCTCGCTCTCATTTTATCTCCTCTCGCTCATCAAAGCAGCATAACCGAGCGTGGCTTCTTCATTCGATGATCGTCCCATTCATTCATTCATTCATTCATTCATTCATTCATTCATTCATTCATTCATTCATTCATTCATTCATTCATTCATTCATTTTGTTGATCATAGCTTAAATGTTCAAATGAAGATCATTCGTGATTATTCAATTTTGCACCAGGTACCTACTTAGCTAGCTAACCTACCTACTTATAGCCTACCTTACCTACCTACCTAGCTACTAATTTTCCCACGCGGTGTTTGCTTTGGCGTGAAAAAAGGCGACCACAACATGAGAAGTAAAGGTCGGTGTGGCACTCGTGCGCGCCTGACTCCTTCTCCTTCTCCTTCTCCTTCTCCTTCGCCTTTTCCTTCGGCCTGCCCTTCTCTTGGTTGTTTCTGTGCAAGAGTCCTCGTCCTCGATACCCTTTGATCTGGCCAGGCCTCGGCCTCCCAACAGGGCCGTCGAAATCGTAACAGAGCTCTCTCTGTTTGACGCTCTTTAACTCCTCCATTCTTTGATGAGCAGTCATTAGCTATTTATAAAGAATGTAAAACTTACTAGTTTAGTTTAAATTTAAAAAAAGGAAAGGAAATGAGTTTTCAATTTTTAAGATTATAAACAGTAAAAACCAATTAGAATAGAAATCACGGAATGAAAACTCATATTAGTGCATGCGTTAGGCAAGGTTGCTTTCTTTCAAGTTCTATTCTTTTCTTTATTTTAAAATTAAAAATATACATAGGAACATCTAGCGCGTAGAGCCAAGTAGTACCGATAGATAGTTCTAGCGGCTTCAAATGTGGTGGTCGTTACTTAGATTGCATTCTTCAGGCCTTCAAGTCAGGTGCGATATGGCTCAAGCTGCACAGCTTGAACCATGCCAAGACCAACGTCTAAAGCTAAGCTCGACGCCCAGAGCTAAGCTCAACTTTCAAAACTAGCTGGTCGGCTCTCGCCAGGCCGTCGGAGACTTGACGCTGCCGAGAGCGAGTTAGTAACTTCAAGTTCAAGATGTCTCGCCGTGGAGTTGCTGGAGCAGGAGCCGCTAGCTGGCTACTAGGAGGCCTCACAGCTCTTCGCTATGTTATGGATTGGCGAGGAAAGAAGAGTGCGCCAACAAAATGAAAGCAGAACTAGGAAGGAATGAGTGAATGAATGAATGAATGAATGAATGAATGAATGAATAAATGACTTGAAAGGAACTCGGGTGAGTAATAAATAAGCAGAGAAAAAGGATAAAATGAAAAGAACCGGCAGCGTGTAAGTGGCTTTCACAGGCGGCGGAAGTGTGAGGAGTGGTGAGTTTTCCTCCTTCTTCGCAGGTTTGGTTGACTGGAAAGAAGTTGTTCACGCACTCAACTGCTCGCTCACCGGCCGTCCCGAGTCGCTCAAGAAATACGAGAAGCTGACAGCGAGGCTGAAGGCAGGGACTTTCTTTCCACGCTGGGCGTCTTCGGCTTGGGGCCGAAGTACCTCGGCAACTTGAGCTCTCTGTACATGTTTCCCCCCTAAATTTTTATTTTTCGAGAATAAAAGAAACTTTGAGGCGTAAAGACAAAGAAAAGAAAAAGTATTTTAGTTGCTAGTTTGGGTAGTTCTGTATAGTAGGGAGGTACTATGTGCTAATTACTGCGCACTTCACTTTTGTTATTTGAGGACGGCGCGCAGAACTCGTAATGAGTTATTCACTTATTTCATGGTCTGAAGCCAATAATAAAAGAGAGGAATAGAATAGACTCGGAACTCCTTTTTTCAATATTAAAATTGGTGTAAACTGAGACGAGCAAGCAAAAAAAAAGCAAAGCAACCTAAAGCGTCCAGAGGGCAGGCAAAACCGCTTGACCAGTGGAGCCGCACAAACATGGACGCAGCGGCTGCGGAGCTAGCGGTGGCA
This sequence comes from Schizochytrium sp. TIO01, assembly GCA_004764695.1. Lineage (NCBI taxonomy): Eukaryota > Bigyra > Thraustochytrida > Thraustochytriidae > Schizochytrium > Schizochytrium sp. TIO01. The sequence goes on along the minus strand of SMSO01000037.1, from coordinate 2,880,905 downwards.
ACAACATTGGCGGCATCTCCAGCAGTGGTAGGGCCTTCGCGGAGCCCTCGCAGAAGGTGCCAGGGCACAATGCCTCACGGAGTCTCCTCACGGAGCCCTTCGTCTTCAAGGAGGTTTTACCGTGTGGTCAGAGAGGAACATCACCACAAAGTAGCATCACTCATGAATATGCTGCCGTCAAAGCAGCATGGTGGAGCTAAGAAAGCTCACCATCATTCACAACATGCCCACCATCGCCATGCTCATCGCGATATCGTGGTCCAGCATCACTCGGACTGGGATTTCTTCACACCACTCGATGAAGAGGACGAAGACGATGCTGCCATTCCCAGTGACTATTCTGTTTCGTCTTCCTCTCCTGAATACAATGATAGCGATATGGACAGCGATACAGACGATCAGCGAACCTTGACAAAACCGAACGGGAGCTGGTCAAGTACTGGTACTTCAATGACTGCTATGTCTCACTGTGCTGATATCATCGGGCCTGTGCCATCATCAGGTTCATCCTCACCAGTTCCGTCTATTGCTGAGGAGAACGAAGAGGACATTGTGTTCACTATGTCAAGGGCTGGCAGTCGTCATCGGGTAGCACGGTGGCGGCAGCAAGCAAAACCAGAGGATTTTGGTATGGCGAGCTGGAAACCCTCGATGGTCATGTGCAGTTTGGTCCTGGGAGGACTAGCCGCGCTTGCACTTGACCAGCGAAGGGTTGAGGGCGGCTTATTTGCCGCACTCTTTGGCGCTCTTGGTCACCAGCTTTACTCTAAGCATTTCGATTCCTCCCACGAGCAGAAAACACCTTCCCTCGAAGAGAACGAGGAAGCACTGTAAATATATATTTCACATCCATACATATCTAGTGGTTCGCTTCTCATAGCCCTGCTCAGCCTCTGATCAGCAGACCCATCTCAGCCCACTCTATTTGAAAACCACATCTCACTCGCCCGGCAAGAATAGCAGGAACCTTTGTATAGTGTTGTATACCTTTGTAATTCTCCAAATGTGTTGTAATAAAATAGGGAGATTTACAGGTTTTATAGCATCCCTTCTGCCGTTCTGGCGGTCTAAAAAACATTAGAACATTAACGATTTAAGCATTGAACATGACGTTAGCTATCTGCATTTTTGATCTAAACTATATAAAACAAAACCGAAAGCAACAACAAAACCTAACCGCATTGGGTTTGCCTGCGAAAATAATGTCTTGTTTCCTATTGCATCGTATAAAACCAGGCTGGTACGTATAATACTAAATAGTATCTATCTCTAACTCTCAGTCGTGTGGTATTAGAAACAAATGCTGGAGATTTAGTCAAGCCTACCTTTCGAGTGGAAACGCTTTTTGAGATCGTTGCCTTGGAAATATGGACGAACAATATAAATTTATAGGTAATTTATATTTATAGAATCCATGCTGCAAATGTCAGCTAACCAGCAGCAATGAGTACATCATTGACAGCAGGTGTAGCTCAGTGGTAGAGCGTCCGCCTGACACGCGGAAGGTCACGAGTTCGATCCTCGTCATCTGTAATCAGATTTCTTTTTTCCGTTTGTTGCTTGAAACTTTTTTAATGATTTAATACAGCAAATATATATAATTGACAGATAAATTAATTCTACCAACCAGCAGCAATGAGTACATCATTGTAAGCAGGTGTAGCTCAGTGGTAGAGCGTCCGCCTGACACGCGGAAGGTCACGAGTTCGATCCTCGTCATCTGTAATATATTTTTCCTCCGTTTTTTTTTTTTTGTTGTTGTATGATTTCTTTAATTCACATTTTTTTGTTGGCCACAAACCCATCTGCAGCTTGAGCAGTGCCATGGTTTGACCCGGGTATGCGAGTATGATGCAAAAAACCAATCTTGAGCTTGTTTGAGTATTTATTCTCATGTACTTAATGTGAGAAGGGGGATGGAGGTGGTGTTTACTGTTTTTTAAAACTGAGTTGAACAATCGCTATCGCTGCGTATATTCGAGAATAATAAATCTAATCAAGAGATAATTTATAAACAGAGTGGAAAATCTTTAATCACTTTTGAGACTTACTCAGACAGTGCAAAACAAATCTAAATTATTAGATTATGTATATTTATGTCCAAGAGCGATATCACAATATCGCAACAAACGCACTTTCATAGCAGCCGTAGCTCAGTGGTAGAGCGTCCGCCTCACACGCGGAATGTCGCGTGTTCGATCCACGCCGGTTGTATTCATTTTTTACTAACATTAAAAAAAAACCTACAACATGACGCTTAATAGTAGGTACCTTTTACTCATCATCTTCTTTTTTTTGTTGCAAATTAGATTTAAATAGAATAATATATAGTACAACAATCAAATGTATGACATGAACAAGAACGCAGCCGTAGCTCAGTGGTAGAGCGTCCGCCTCACACGCGGAATGTCGCGTGTTCGATCCACGCCGGTTGTATTTTTTTTCTCCTCCCTCTAAAATAGAGGACATAACTTTTTCTTGTTCAGTTTCTCTGAATAAAAAAGGTTATAATAACCTTATTATTATTTTCAACATTCTGGGTACACGTGTGAATGAAAATTAACAAAGAAAGAAAGAAGAAAGAAAAGTTAAGGTGGCGATAATTATTGGTGAGGAGATCGAAAAGAAGATACCAAAATAACAATACTGTATAACTGGTTCCTTAGCTTAGAACGTGGACAATATTTGAAGGAATAAATTCAAGGAGAGAGAACATATAGTTTGTGTTTTGATAAGATCATCACGAACTTGTTAAGCTCCACACAAGACCACTCAGCAAGTATTTAAATAGAATCTGTAGTCATTAATTTATTTTAAATATTTGCAAGACTCCTCAGAATAAGGTTTGATTGTGCTCCCCTCTTTGTAAACCATTGTTATGTAGAGCTCCCTCACGGTGGGCACAGGGTTAAAAGGGTTGTGCACCACATTCCTGTATGGTTCGCACATGAATGAAACCTTTGGTTGTGCATGGGTGCTGTGTTTCGGGAGTCTTGTATTGTGTATTTGGTCCTGCATCCTAGGCTCTTGGATTGAGTTTCAGATCCAAATGGTTAGGTGATTTCGAACCTGGCAATTGTGCAGGGCAAGCATGGCTGATGCTGGAGTGGAGACAGAGACAGATTCTCGAGCTGACGAAAATGATCGAGAAGAAGAAGAAACAAAAGAAGACAATTCGAGCAAGCCTTCTGAGTTTGTCGAGGATGAAGTCAGCCATGAGCAAGATGGCGCTGTCGATGAGGAGAGCGTAGACGACGAAAACCAGGAAAACAAGGAAGAGCGAAAGAACAATATCACTCAATTTGAGATGGGGTTCTTAAAGGAGTGCACTAAAATCGTCACGCATATGACTGTTAAAGATGCATATACCATGTTTGATAATAGCAACCCCAAGAGTTGGTTATGGTGGCCAAAACGTGGGGCTGGAAGCTCAGCAGAGACCTTCTATGCAAGGGCAGTGGGGACATGGTATCCAAGCAAGATGTTTCATGAGACGCAAGGCCGGATCTTTTGTCCTTACTGCGACCATGCAATTTCTCACGAAACTGGTCGATGGGTTCCTTTGAAAGAAGCTCGTGAAATAATCACATTCGATTCCACTTGGCTTCTTATAGGGCGTGAATATACTTGCAGAAATAAAGGCTGTGGCAAGACCATACGCAATACTACTGCGGAGTTTCTCAAACAGTGCCCTGAGAATACCCGGCATCGCTTCCCTATTACAATGCGCAAGAAACTTGCAATTGAGACCGTTTGCTCATATGCTTAAAGAAATTTGGCTGCATTGCGGACAGCAAGCATTGGATTTGACTTTGGGAGCGCACGTGCGCCGTTTTGAAGAACTTCGAGAAGCTTACTACCTTTCTCATATCCAAGCTAGCAACCCAAATAATGCAAGAAAATCGGTGACCATACCTTCTGAGCAAACTATTCCTGGAATGTTTGCCTCGATTCAAGAAAACAATCTAGATAATATCATTGTTCCATCTGAAGAACAACGTAGATGCGAGGATGATGCTCTACGACTTTTAAACTGGGAGGTGAATAAGCTTGGTTTGCCCCCCAAAAAAACTGGCCAAACTTTTGACCGTAAAAGTGAAGAATCGGCCAATTCGTGTAATCGAAGTTATGAGGTGGACACAAACCTACGTAGCTAATCTATCAAAAGAGTGGATTCTGACGAATGTCAAAGGCCTGTGTGATAATAGCGAGAAAATAAAAGCTGCACCAAAATTAGGTCGCTATAGGAAGGCAATGGTTGCCTTTTATGCTAAAGCTAAGTTGAAGTGGGATGCTGAAACTAATTTAGAGGTGAATGAGGTTTATGAACTTGTCTATCAGAAACAATCCCGAGAAAGGGAGAACGCAAGACGGCGGGCTCAGTCTGAGAAGATCAATTCCATGGAGAGCGCTCAATCCGAGATCGAAGAAGAGAAAAGTTCAATCCTAGCACCAGCTCCATTCGGTGACTTCGACGATCCTGAAGGCTACAACGGGATGCAACTGGGTAGATATTTTTTGGACGATGTGTGCTTAGAGTTATGTAGCGAAAGCTCAAGACCTGCAATGCAAGAACTGATTAGCCTTCCCGCGAAAAGAATACGTGTAGATTGTACATTTAGATTTCCCAGTCGGGTGCAAGTGAAGATGCGGAACAGCGAAAATAATATGCGAATATATAATCCCTACGAAGGACTGCTGACCATCACGAACGAATCCAATGATATTGTTTGGTACAAGGGCCTTCGGGAAGGTGAGGAGTTAGTTGGTGGGATGACACGAGCCTTAAGAGAATTCAATGAGGTACGAAAAGAGAATGAGTGAAGATGGCTCCTATGCGCCAGAGGTGATCTACTTGGACAATTGTTGCCAGGTGCGAAAAGCCCTTCAAAACATTTGGAATAATGTTCCTGTAAAGCTAGACCTCCTCCACTGGCTCCAACGATTCAATAAAATCCTTAACTTCGCTCCAAGTCATCCTCTCCGAAAGCAATTTATGACCTGTATGACCGCTGCTGTTCTTTGTCATGAGGAAGAGTTCAAGGAGGTTCTTAAAAATAAATTGGGAGCAGGGGAAAAAATGAAAAGGAAATGGAGGAATGAGTCTACAACAGCTTTAAAGAAGATTCCCGAGGAGAACATATTAAAAGCTAGAGTAATGACCGTGATCTATGCCTTTCTCGAGGTTGATCAGCAGCGTAAGTGGACAGACATGCACGAGAAGTTTGCAGAGGCGTGTGGAGAGCCTCTCGGTACCAACAAAAGTGAACTTGAGAAGTTAATGAAAGAACTATTTAAAACTACTGAATTAGGGGACAGTAATTGCATGAACAGCAAGTGCCCTAGATCAGAAAAGCTTTTTCGAAACCATGTACGTGACAACCCAAACACGACATGGAACAAATTTATACAAAGTATGTTATCACACATCACCAATGGTTGCCTGAGCGATATGCCTGAAGAAGCTGACCAAATTCTGAGGATGGATGGCAACTATCGTATCAACTGTAAAACGGGCGCAAATCTGCGATTTCATCGCATACTAAATGAATTGATCGGAAACAGAGTCATAGGGGTTGTTAGAGCTGATGTTATGCTTCTTTATGCCGCGTTGAAAGCGAATCGGCAACGCGCTGCAGAACTTTGTCCTATGCACAAGCATATGCCTTGAGTCGATATTCACTCATCCAAACATCATCGCCTGCGTATCAATAACCTTGTCAATCAGCATTTTCCTGGTGGAGTACTTCCATTTCGTGACGATGGCTTACCAGCAGCCCTCCATCCAGGAATATGTATTGGCCTGTCGCTCCTCCCATTTGTTGGTTCTTTTAATCAAGGCCCAGAAAAGGACGGTAATCATGTTACCTCGTGCTCCAGTAGTGTTGAAATTGCGCATGTGACTGATTGCAGTGAAGGTTTTACTCCCCTCCTTGTGGAACAGGTCTGGGCAGTTTTGGTGGCTATAGCCTTGAGTGCTCAGAAGGGCTTGTTGATAGCTTTGAGGTATCTCATTAGTAGGCTCTTGAAGGAAACGGAACATCAAAATGAGATCAAGCAGAACCTTGAGACCTTTCACTTGAGCTCTTCTTTTGGTGGATTCATTGCTGTTAAAATCATGCACGCTGCTAGAAAAGCAGGTTATTCTAATTCTAGAGATTTCAACCTTGATGACGTTGTTCAGTATCTTGCCGATAATCTGGGCAATGACCAGGGAAAAGAAGTTATGAAAGTGGAAATTTTGTCATCTTCACACAGTGGCGGGTTGTTAAACGTTAGCACCGTTGAGAAAAGCTCTAGCACCAATACTGCTGGAGGTCAGGCAAAAACTATGCAATCACGATTGGCCACGTTATTGCTCCAACGAGAAGCTTCAATACCAGTAGATTTCCAGCTGCTCAAGCTGCAGACTCTCACCAGCGCAACCTGACCCCGGCACTTGCTGCTGCGCTTAACCGCTTCACCGAGAACGTGCAGCTTGATGCTTCATACGGCGTAAGTTGCCGCCCCGCATCGCGGCCTGCCTGGTTCGCCTTCAAGTCAAGTCCACTCAAGCTTCTGAACAAGAAATCTTGCAGAGTCGTATCAAATGAAAAGCAGGCAAAGCCACTTGAAGACAATGATGTGGCATCCTCTGCTGTGGTAGGCAGCGCCACCGACCATCACGAGACAAGCCAGAAGCGTTCCCGTGTCACCTCCAACCAGGTGTCAGGTTCAACAGTCCCGTTTGCCAAAGGCCAAACCGATGAGCTAAGTCCAGAGGAGAACGCTGAAAGGCGTCTTTTTGAGAAGCTTCTTCATGCCTACAAATTAAAGCTCAACGTGCAATCAAGCTCCCAAGTAGTTTTTGAGGTTTTTGCTCATCTGTGGAATGAACTTGCTGGGCAGCCCAGTATGTTGCAGGCTATCGATACTGATATTGCCAAGCATGGAATCAAGGGGAAATCTGTCCGCGACCTGCGGACGATGGCAAACGTTTTTTATAAGCAAAAGAAAGTGTCATACGAAGCCAAACAATCGCTTCACAAAGGTGAAGATAACATCTTGTCAGCAGAAGCTCGAAAACAAATTGTTAAGTTGGGTATCAAAACACTTTCTCAAATGCAGCAAGCATCTGCAACAGCCAAAATCGAAGATCTTTATAATCAATTCCAGAGCGCTGAAGATGACTCATATGGTGGATTTGTATTTGACTTACTTGGTGCAAGTCGCCATCTTGGTCAATATGATGCTCGCCAGCCTGCATGTAATTTTGCTCCGCACGAGTTCATTAGAGAGCCTGTTAAAGTTGATCATAAAATTCGGCCTATGGGTTATATTGGTATTTTCGAAGACTCTGTATCAACAATTGTTGCAAAACCCCGGCATGAGTATCGATCAACACAAAACCTAAATCCACGGTACTTTTGCTGTATGTGTTCTTGCAGAAAAGACTCTTCTGATGAACACAGGCACGGAATGGAATGCACAGCAGCTGTAAAGTCAGTCTGGAGTCCACATCAGCTCCTCCAATTTCCGAGGCATTTCTTCAAAGAATACCCATCGTACTTACTTCCTGTTGCAGGGAAACTTACTCCGAACGAGCTTCACCTTCACAAATCATACAGAGATATTCTTTCAAAACTGAAGCGTGTTGTATGCCCAAAGACCGCTCTGTCATTACGCATGGCAGAAGTATCGACTGCTTTATGTAATGTTGAACCGCTTGATATTCACATAGATTTGCTTATAGACCATGCTCGGCCCTCAGGCCGGGTATCAAACTTTGTCATGGACCTCTACATAAGAGTGCTTAAGACACCGACAATCAAAGAACCGATCTTTACCTCAAACTGTGTTTTTTACACACGGTTTTAACGATGATTTTGATGCGTCCATCTGGCTAAGTGGGCTTCGGTCTTACTTCAAGAGCAAGAATCATGCAGCTCACTTCAACAAAAGGTTTTCAAAAGACCTTTATATTCCAGAGTGTGCAAAATTTGTTGTTTTCCCATTGTTAAGATCGAACCACTGGACTCTTCTCGTTCTTGATATCGAGCTGAAAAAAATATATTGCTATGACCCTGACTCTAGAAACAAGGATTCTAACTTCCATCCTTCCCTAAATATCATTGAGAAGATTGTGACTACTTTGTCCATTGTGCTAAAAGATGGCGAGTGGACACAGTCACTGATTTATGGCCATCAACAGAACTCTTATGATTGCGGTATCTATGTTATGGCAATGGTTGAAGGCATCTCCCGTGGGGCGAAAATTCAGAATCTTCTACAAGAAATTCGTCCTGCTCATGGCCTAGGTTCAGATTGTGACGATTTGCGTCATTTTCGCGATGCACAAATGGTCACGTTTGCTGATATTCTTCAAGATTCCATAGACTTCTCCGCTGCGAATGGAGCCGAGACTCGAAGCGACATCATCCGATCATTTCTAGTCCCAGTCCCTTTTGATTATAATGGTGGGAAAAAGCAGGGTCAGAAACGATCAACGACAGCAACAGTAACTTAGATTTTACATAAAAACCTTTGCAACCCTAGCCTTGCATTATATATAGCAATCAATTAGCTTAACTGTTTTTCTTTTTAAATATAAAAAAGTCAAAAGGTTTTTAAGCTTCCCTCGTTTCTCTGATACATTGTAGGGTACAAAAATCGAAGTAAGACCTGTAACATTTAACGTTTACATAGATAGGTACAAGGGACACGATAATTCAAATTGTTTCTGCACTATATATTTGCCATGATATAGTTGTCTACCAACCAGTGATGGTTCCACAGAACATCTCTAGCAGGTGTAGCTCAGTGGTAGAGCGTCCGCCTGACACGCGGAAGGTCACGAGTTCGATCCTCGTCATCTGTATTTTTTTAAAAAAGTAAAACTTATTTAGTATGATATTAGCCCCTCTATATATATATCACTTTTTAATAATTAATTATTAAATTTTTAAGTGCACTTTGGGTGGCAGTGTGTTTCACTCCCATAGAAAGGTTTGCAGTAAGGTTTGCATTTCTGCAGACATCAATGATAAGTGCATCACACGATGTATACTACTAGTTCATGGAGCCTTGACTACCTTATTAGAAACAGAGTGAGTCGTTTACGAACTATAGCTAATGTAATGTTCAGAACCGAAAGTCTACACTACTTTGAATCTGTGGCTAGGGGCGATATTCAAATGTATGGTTGAGCCTCTCAACCCTTTTGAATATTGCAAGCGTTTGTGCAAAGGTTTATCATTTCTGTACTGTTGAAAGGTTTAAAAAACAATGAAGCTGGGGGGAATCCATCAAAGGTCAATGGTGACTGGAGATCTAGTTTTTACATATGAATGAATGTGTCAATTTTTTTTCCCCTGCATATGAACTTGCCTTTTAAGTGTCTATTGAAGTCTAAGTCTAAGCAACAAACGATGTTGTGAAATTATCATGCAGCCGTAGCTCAGTGGTAGAGCGTCCGCCTCACACGCGGAATGTCGCGTGTTCGATCCACGCCGGTTGTACATTTATTTTTTGTGTTTTCTCTAATTTTATGATTTTTGTTTTAGTGCGGTCAGTACTTACCTGCCTAGACAGGGAGATATTACTTGCAGGCTTTTTACTTTAAGTAAATGTACTAGTAAACTATGCACTGTCCGCTTCATAACTACTGAGCAAGATAGCGGAATAACACTAGGATAAAACTTTGCGAGGCTAAGAGGAACGCCATCTTGTGATCGTTCGAAGGAATGAAGGGAAAGAAGAAAGGAAGTATCAAGACAAGCTGGCAAGGTTTGTGACAGCAGAACTAAATTACCCAGACATCATAACTTCAGCTCTAGGCAATAAGCAATCTTAAACTAAGAACCTAAGGTATCTCCTTAATTACCTCTAAGCAACGCATATATCCATGTTTCCTTTTAAAATACCCTTTACTAATGATCTTCTTGTTTTTTATTTTGGCTTATAACCGCTTTGCCCTAATGCGGGAAGCGCAATGATTTATCGTGTTGAGCAAATGCATTTATGAGAGATTAAACATGTTAAGATACTATCATCAATCAGTAGCAGCAGTGATCTGATAACTCCTTCTACTGCCATTTACCTGTTCCTCCAACCCATGTGATGAGAGATTATTCTGGTCAGCTTGAGGTTGACTGTAAAGATGAAGGCCTTAATGCATTTAGTAGTTATGGAGGGTAATACATTCTTGAAAAGTGTTAGAGATAATCGACGGGGTTAGGTTGATTCAACCTTTTCAAACATCGATTCAAGTCATACCATACTTTGTTCTAGGTATTGTGTAGTCACACTTTTGGTTCTTGACTCTGGCAGCCGTACGATCTGGCTGTCTACTACTGCTCTGTTGTAAGCCCTACGTATGCGAGGGTTTTAGAAAGGAACGCCAAGAGCTCTGGCAATGTCTTATCCACTAGTTCCTTCGATTGGAGATCTCAGCACTAGGATTTTAGAAACTATTTCTTTATTGGACATTCAAGAATTGTGTTGTATAGCATACCTCTTTTCCTTTACAGAGCTGAAAACTGTGAAACACAGTTTTTGTAACTTATTAAATAGGGTCCAAACCCGAACTACCACGTACAGCAGCTTCTCTTGGAAAGGTACACGAGCAGTGCAAAAGTCAATCATTTTAGAATCGAGCAGACAATTTCGTTTTGTACAGCAATGTCCTAACAATCTTTTTAATTAACAGAAAAGGAAGTTTCATTGAGCAGAGAAGTCTTCTATTATAGTAGTTGACCATTCTTGGATTGTAGCATTCATAAATTCATTTAAAGTAGAGTATCCATCTTTCATCATAGATGAAACAGCTTCATCTATCATTACTTTATCTTCAGTTTTCCAGCACTGCGCTTTGCTCATATCAGTGTAGTGCAAATTGCAAAGATGGCTTGCTGGTAGTCCTGTGTGATTTAAAGCAAACTTTTTGAAGCGTCGTTCCTCTTGAGGAGTGCAAATAATTCTAATATTGCGATCTGATTTCAAAGCTCCTAGTATCTCCCACACGCACCATGCGCGATTCAAAGGTGCTGGCTTTTCCCAATTATCGAAAAAGATTACTACTTGATCAAATTTTGCAACAGCATTGTGTAAGCCTCGCCTCAGATGGATTTCCCGTGCTGACTGGACAATGTGAGGGCATGAACCTTTAGGTTGAGCGAGAAGGGTCTGATTTGCAGAGAAAAGATCAAGCCAAATGAAAGATGTCTCAGGATTTTCCCCCGTCAAAATAGGCTTGTAAAGCTTCTACAAGATCTTTGAACCTCGAGGATCTTGCTTGGCTGACGAAAGCTCCTTGATATTCTCTGCCAATGTCCTCTTTGTTTAACAGGTTAAGATATTGCCGTGGTGCGTTTAGCGTATTTGTTAAAGGTAATATGACATATTCAACCACATCTGTAGTAGACCAATCTTCGCGTCGTTTTTCAACAAATTTATCGTCCAAATTTAGGCGAACTGTTTTCTTTGATGATGAAATTAATCCTCTCAATAAACCCTCTTTGGAGATGGAGATAATCTGAATTGTTGTACCTTTTTTGATATCATCGTTAATGTCCTCTACAGCTACGAAAAGCCGTAAATTAGGTGCGTGCGTTTCATTAATGACGCCCAGTAGTAGCTCCTCAAGAGCGCGAAGGCTGATTCCACGCATATCGATTATGTCTTCATACCTGGCAGATTCAGGTATTGCTACTACTTGAGAACGTTGCTTGGTAAAACTTAAACGTTGAGTAAAGTATCGCTCACAACTGTTTTGGATTTGTTTGAAGGCTTCTTTCAATAGAATCATTGAATGTTGTCAATGCAATCACTTTTATAGCGACTTTGATAAGGTGTATCTGTAAGCTAGTAACACACAGAAAAGAGCAAGGCGTGTTCTGCTAGCTGCATCCGTTCGAGAGTGCACTTTCAATGCTATTGGTAATGTAGTAAGGCGAGTCGCCACAAATGCATTTGCGTTTTGGCATCTCGCATTGCTGGGAGTCGTCCAATCTTGGCTAGTCTTGTCCTGAGAAGCAATGTATTAGGAGCACTAGACATCTGGGTATAATATAAAATATTATCAGCTATAATAGTCAGAATAGGACCATGACCCCGGGTAACACTATACTCTGTTATTTGTAATTTCAAGAAAAATCCAGGAGCAGAAAATACTCTGTGAAGATGATGGCAAACGACGACTTTTCGATAAGAGTTGTTACTTGAAATACAACTAAACATTACATTTTATTTTTCGCTGTATAATTGATGACTATTTTGTCACCCTATGAAGTTGAAACGTGGAGAATTTTCTGATGTTTATTTTTATAATCTTAGTTTTGATAATTATTGCAGTACTAAAGCTTAGTTTCAGACTCTTCTATTTTGCTCCCTAAGCATTTTTTTGAATAAACAAAAAGGCAGGCGGAGTCGCATCACTGGTGGAGTTCTCCCAGTTGAGTAGCAAGGTTTTCGAGCTGTTCTGTTCGTTTCTGTGATGGTTCTTCAATCGATCTGCGATGCCTAGCTTTGGGAAGCTGAGTTTCTTCTCTTCATCCGGATTTTTCTTCTATACAGGTATTTTTCTGCGCGGGTACGCAATTTAGCAATCTTGCCGCTGCAAACGAGCTTGCGAACCTTGGATGGTGGTAAGCTAAGTTGCCTAGTAGTTCTGGGGATCGGCCCTGCGTCTGCCTTGAGTTACGTCTCTTCACTCCGTATCATGATCTGTGAGTTAAGGACAGGTCCACAATACTTTATCAATCCCTAGTTGCTACTACTAGGATACAAAAGTTCTCTATCAAATTTATAGTTATTGAAGAGTTCAAGAGTAGCGTGGTTCCCAAAACACAACGCGCCCTCTTTCTTTGAACTTGCTCAGATCTATCCAGGATAGAATTTTAAACTAGAATCCACCGCAGAGCAAGCTACAAACATTCAGGTCCTGCATACCAGGATGTACATCGCGTCAATGGAGTGCACTCTCACTAGTCAGAGGTAATGATTTGAAATGTTGTAGCTTGAAGAAGACTCGAGCCAAAACAATCAATCGCATGCGAAACAAGTGTCCTAGGTCCTCGTACGCTTTATACCTATCTATTATGAATTAAAAGATTTTTCACGCGCGTTCACGCGCTTTTCCTATGTAAGCTTAGATATATGTAAAGTCATTGACCACTTGCCCTCAACAACCAGCAGCCGTAGCTCAGTGGTAGAGCGTCCGCCTCACACGCGGAATGTCGCGTGTTCGATCCACGCCGGTTGTAACTTATTTTTATTTTTTCCCCCTTTAATTTTTATCCATTCGAATTAAGGATGCTTGCCTTCAATGAGCACTTTATTCTGTTTAGTCAGAACTGTCTGGTTCATTTTGATTAAACGCGCGCGAACTTGTTTATTTCAAGGCGAATCTAATACTACTTAGAAAAAGAGAGGCTTATGAAGACAATGTAGACGTCCAGATTCGGATCATTGAGGTAGAAAGACGATAGGGATCAGTATGAAGCAGTATGAGGTTGGCTCATGGTTGCGTTTGTTTTGAGTAAAGCAGTATTTCTTTAGCTAAAAAAGCCCGACTATTATTGTAGTTGTGTTTCTTCTGCCGTCAAAACAATTTATATTGCTCACGCACAGCGTTTATCATATCGTATTTGCTTCTTCAGACCAAAAACTAAACCAATTGATCACCAGTCTTTAAGATTTTACTGATTCGTGTGAGTATCCTTTGTATTGGGATTTTGTCTCTAGTGCTTATGGTGGCATTTTTGAAGTATCTGCAACAAGAAAAAAGGCAATGATAAGATGTGGGTTGCAGGATAGATAAACAAAATGTTTGAGCTGGGGGTTGTCATTTGTATGCCTACACGTTTATCTTCTCGTAGCTTGTCTCTTCAGAGTCTGTGGTATTGGTTAAGGTCTTCATCAGCCATCAAAACGTCTAGATTCATCTTATGAATAGCATTGCCAATCTCTTTAGTATCTAGCGTCAATGACATCAGATAACTTCCACAGCAGCCGTAGCTCAGTGGTAGAGCGTCCGCCTCACACGCGGAATGTCGCGTGTTCGATCCACGCCGGTTGTAATTATTTTTTCCTCCTTAATGATCATTGCCATTTTTTAAAACTTTGGTTTTTCGCTGTCTCTTCCTTTTACTACTTGATTCTAATTTGCGGCTTAGTGGATCAAATAGGCAAAAACATAGCCATATTATACTATGCATTACTTTTTGTTTTGTTTTATTGACTTTGTTTCTTGGGCTTTCAGGCAGTCCCGAATCGCACGAACCCGTCAAGCCGGTCCTCTTGCTCAGTTCAAGTGATGATTGCTGTTGAAGAGAAGTCTACTGCTAACGAGATGGACTGCGAGTCTGTCTCAAAGTCCACTGCAGCGGATGACCAAGATTCTGCTTGGGCAACAGTCTGTGCTGCGTTCTTCTTCAAGGACGAAGCTCGATTTGTACAACATGCACCTAAAGATGTGGACGGTACAACTGGCGAGGCTGTGGTGCTTGCCGTAGAGCAGCTTCGTGAGGGAAATGAAATTGATTTCGGTTCTCTGGGCAACAAAGTTGTTGAGTGGCTTGATCGCGTTGGATGCAAGACCAGTACTCGCGACGAAGATCACCTTGCTCGTCTATGGAAGCTTAAGGATGATCATCGACGTGCATTTCACGTACAAATTGCACAGCTTCGATACACAGCGTATTTAGACGAAATGATTCATTTACTAGAGTCAAGAAAAGCGCAGCTACAAGCTTCAGATGGAGATAAGGGTTCTACTGATGTTGAGAGTGGCGTTTTTCACGAGACTGAGGCGATGGCTGAATGCCTTCGCCAAGCCCTAACGAACATCCTAAATGACTTTGGCAATAATACGTCCTTCGCACCCGTTTTATCAGGTTTGCATGCTGCGTTGAGAAACCAACTTGGAAATGCTGAGGTTACTGGCTGGCGCCTAGATGATGCTGCTTTAGTGGAACGTGGACACGCATTTGCAAGCGCCGTGCTGCAGGTTTTGCTATCACACTTACGTTGCAACATACTCGGTGGAGTTCCAAGCTCTTCTGCAGACCAAGCAGCTGGGCGAGAAGCACATACTTACGTTTTCCCTGAACATCTCTCAGACCGTCGAATTCAAAAGATCTTGTATCTGTTTCCGGATGCGCTGCGCACAGGCCCAGACCGGCCAAGGGTTGCACAAGCTGGCCAGCCATGCAACCTTGATGACACCCAAAATATCATGCGCACGAATCAGGATGGTCAGCATGATGCGCCCTTTGACGTCTCTCTTTGGTCAGCAATTATCTCGCGGTGTGACATTTTGTAGATGTAGATATATATCTTTTCTCTCAATTAAAAAAAACAACACAAAAGAAGAAGTGTTTGTATACCTGCCACTTTGAAAGGCAACATGCTGAATTAAATTCGGACAATGCGAGAGTCTTTGGATCGTGAGTTTCTGTAATCAATAACCCCTTTACCTCCAATTTCATATTTCATCACCTAGCTATTCACTTGGTACCAATCAGTTTTGCCACTCAGTGTGACTTTGCCATTACTTAGCCACTATCACACACTCTCTGTTAAATACGAGAAAGCAAGCAAACTATTGGACTCAATCCAGAATTGGAAGGAGTTAATTCTAAGAAACGACGGGGCCATCATGAACAAATGCTTTTTATCAAAGCCTTTAGCTCATAGGCCCGGTACCTTCGTATGGCATAGTTCTTGTCAAACACCCTGTACTTTCCTTTTAATCAAGGAGTTTGGGGCCTTGCTCTGCTATCGGTGTGTTCCCCTCGTTCCCTCTCGCTGTGCAACCGCCATGAACAACTCAAGTTAAAGTGAAAGAAATCAGGAATCACCGAGTCAGTCACTCGTCAATATAAAATCGTTGCAACTTCATCGGGAGGGAGCAAACTGCAAACTCAGCAACGGCGCCAAGTAAATTCTTGGGCCTGCAGTAGTTTGCTGGTGTGTGGCTCTTTGACAGAGAGCACCATGGCATCGACACGAACTGCTGACCACGTCCAAGGTCTCTTGGACTGGGTCAATGTTGTAGCAGATGAGGACTGCGAACGCCTCGAGGAACTTCTCGATGGACGTATATTGGGTCGTGTTCTTCAAGCTATGTAAGTTGTGATGTGCAAGGGAGCGTTAGTGCACTATTGACTATTATGCTATGTTGTCAAGTCATCTCGGGGCAGAACGTTTCTGCTAAATGGTATATTCTCTGAATGAGCACGGGAACTAGTGGCTGACTGACAACACGAATGAATCAACACAAACGATCTATCTCGGTTTATCACTTGGGACTATATTGACTTTGATTCAACCTTCATTCCAACAATTGATCTGGTGTAATTGGACTTGCTTTTCATGTGCACTCTCTTTATTTCTGTTCTTGTGTTCTGGGTTATGGTATATGCAGTTCTGCAGCTGACGGGCCTCCTCTGAAGACTCTTGACGCTGTTGTTCACCGCGCTGAGAGTTTATTAGAAACCCGCCGCAAAGTTATCTCTGGGAAATATGACGAACCTGCACACCACGTTGCTGATATCGTTCAGCTCCTGCTTGGATATGCAGTGCAGGGACCATGCAAAGAAGCCAGCGTCGCGCAAATTATGGAGCTCGAGGCTGGGACTCAACATTTCCTTATGGTCGAAGTTGATCAAGCACTGAAAAGGATTGCTGTCGCAAAAGAGGCACCACCCCCAACTCCTGCAGACTCGCCATTTACGCCTGCCCAGCAGGCCCATGGAGCTAGGCATGCCAGTCGTCGTCTCTTGCTAGAAAATGAGGAGTTACAAAAACAAATTGACGACCACGCAAACGAACTTGCTAAGGTGCGTCAAGAGGGCCGAGAAATGCTTCGCCGGCGCGAATTGGAGCTGGAGGACACTTACCAGGAAACCCAAGCGCAGCTTGCAGCGGATCTTGAGGCTAAAACAGCAGAGCTTACTAGCTTGCAAAGTGCTTTGGACGAGCACCGTAAAAAGTTACAAGAGTCAGAAGATCTTCGAGACCAGCTTGAGTTGTTCAAGTCCCAAGCAAAGGATGCTAGTAAGAAGGACGCAACTATTGCCAAGCTCCGTGACAAATTGAACAATTCCTCGGATCTTTCTCAACGCATTACTGAACTCGAAGAGGCAAACGAACGTCTAATTGAAAAGAACCTTGAGACAGAACAAAAGTGTCAGGATGCTACTAAACTTCGAAGCGAGCTTCAAACATGTAGAAACGCTCTCATTGAAGCTCAAATGAAGGGCAGCGAATCGAAAATTCTTTTACAAGAAAAAGACGAGCAAATCGAAGCTTTACGGATGGAACGAGACGCCTTGCGCCGCTCTGCATCGGATACTTTGGAAGAAAATCGTTCGCTGCAGTCAAGTTTGGCTGCTGACCTTGGTCATGATGAACCTTCTCAGGTTCTAGGAATTTCTGAATTGAACCCGCAAGTGCGTGAAGAGCTAGAGTTCTTACGAAAGGAGACAGCAAGACTTCGTGGAGAACTAGCTGGGCACAGTGAAGAAAACCTATCAAAGTTGCGGCTTGATGCTGATAGCCTCACTGGAGTCAATGAGCGCCTGCAACGAGACCTTCGCAGTGCAGTAAAACGAGGCGACCATTGGGAAGCAGAAGCGAACAAGTTTCAGAGTCAATTGCGTATGAGTGAAGAAACTGCTCGGGAAGCTGCAATCCGCCACGAGGCTGAGCTCAAGTCCCTTTCCGAGTCTTGCGAGCAGGAGAGGCTTGCTGCTATCCTTGCGGAGGAGACACGGAGGGCTGCCCTTGAAGAGAAGCTCACTGGAGAGCGGCTTATCATCGAAGGGGAGCTTCAGAGCACGCAGGCGCTGTTGCAGGAGTACATGACAAACCATACCGCAAGCAATGAACAGCTTCAAGCTCTTCAGGAGCAATTCAAAGAAAAGGATGCTGCCTTATCGACCCTCCAAGAGGAATATTCTACACTTGAACACACATTGCAAGACTCTAACCAGACGCATGAGCGTCGTATTGCTGGCCTAGAAAGTCAGCTGGAGCATGGGAAGGCTCGCTTAAACCACGAGCACGAGCAGCGGATGGTTACAGAGCAGCAGAGTGAGAAGAATCGCCATAGGGCAGCTGAATTGCAGTATCAACTTACACAACTTCGGCGCCAGCTTAAAAGCGTCCAGGTGCAGCGGAGTCAGGGATCAGGTGGAGATGGAGTTTCTGGCATCGGCGGTGAGCACATGGCTGCCGACCTGGAGCGTCTTGCAGCACAAAACAAGAAGCTTTTGATGGACAACAAACGATTGCGGGAGAACGGTGGAGGCGGCGGCAGCGTCCCTTCTGGTGGATCTAGCAGCAACAAGGGTCTTTCGGAGATGATTCGTAATTATGAGAATGAACGCCAGGAACTTCAACAAGAAATGCATATGCTTACAATGGCACGAACCAGTGAGCTCACAGCTCGCAAGGAAGCAGAAAATAAAATGCAGAAGTTGCACCAAGTCAACGAGGATCTTGAGGCCGAGAACACGAATCTCAGACTAAAACTTGAGAGACTTGCTAATAAACAACAACACCTCCAAATTCAACTTCAGGAGCAGCAACAGCAGCACTACATGGAGCAGCAGCGCTATCAACAGCATCAGCAGCAGCAGCAGCAACAACAACAGCAGCAACAGTCGGGAAGCAAAGTTCCACCCTTGCGCTGGCGCGATTCGAATGAGTCAGTTGGAGGGTCACCAGGTTCTATCTCTGGATCAGCACGAAACTCGCTTAAGCCGCGACCTTCACCGCCCCCTTCAATTAAACATAGGCTAAATTCCGAAGGAAAACAATCGAATCAGCTGGATGAAAATCAACAGGAACAATGTAACCAGCAGTAGTCCTCGTGTTCCCATGTGTAACAATTACTTTAATGAATTAAGCAATATTAAAAATCTAGTGTAGTAGGCCATGCCATGAACTTTTTTTGCATGAGGACTCCCCTTCTCCAAATAAGGTATTTCCTCTGAATGAACTTATGCATGGAATTTCAGAGACTTACATAGTGTAGTAGTGCTTTACATTAGTGCACGTATTTTAGTTCTATAACCTCCCAAATGAAGTTTTACAGAACAGAAAAAAGTAAATTATCATGAAGCCATTTTTTGGAGTTGATTCTGCTAGTACCTGTTCCATCAAATAGTTAACAATCTAAAACAGGATTGTAATTTTTTTTCCATGCATTTTAGATACGTGCCTATGGGAACTGAGTTGTTTACGTTTGCTATCTGTATATAATGTTGTAGTATTGAGCAAGCTAGATAGATTTCTTGGAGCTTCTATTAAAAGAGTTATCTTGACACTCCGTCAGGAAAGGTCAAGTCTCATTCGACTTTACCAAATGCATTTCAATGTTCCACTCCATCTGATCTTTTTGGCTTCTATCTATTTCTTTCGACAGCCACTTACTAGAGAAAGCAGCGTAAGAGTTAATAACTGTGTGAATTAAATATCGCAAACACATATACAAATCTTGCTGAGGCTAATATAATGCAATTGGTTTTGTACTCCTCCTTCATTTGGTTGTCACCTGCTATTACCTACTAAGACTATATAGTAGACAACGGCTTGGTTTAAAAAAAAGGAAAGAAGGGATGGCAACCTCACTCATATCAGCGCTGCGCTATTCTGCAGAAACCAAACGAGTTCTAGCGCTGTTGAGCTTGGGTACCGCGAAGCTACAAGCTCGACTGGAGAGGATGCGTCAAACTCGCCCACCACGTCCTTTGCGCAGGCCAGGCACGGGGTCCTCAACCGCATCTTCGCTGCGTTCTGCTACGGTAGGTCTTTGGAAAAATAAGGAATGTCGAGGACGAAGGAAAAACTAACGAGGAATATCGTTCGCACGAGGAATTATGAAAAGGCTGAATACCATGCAAGGCAGGCACAGTATAACGATTCGTTAAAGCAAGGCGATCGGGAGTTTCTAGCTTTACTGGAGCGCTTGGATCGTTTCAACCAGGACATCGAGTCCACGCGACACACCAAGATTCGAGTAAAACAGTGGCTTGATAAACTATGCGAGCCCATGTCAAGCGTAGAGTGGAGGCGCAATCGGAATGCGTACGCTCGACTCTTGCTCAAACAACTACAGGATGGGGAGCTGAGTGAACCTTTTACCAAAGTGCCGGACCTGGGCCCTTTGCAGACTCTACCGACGTATCTCCTTGTTCGAGCACCTCGAAGCCCAACTTTCAAAGTGGTCTCTTCGCCTCGGAGGCGGCAACAATCAGGCTTTTCGTCGGCGAAAGTTTCATCTGCAACGTCGAGACCAAGG
This sequence comes from Schizochytrium sp. TIO01, assembly GCA_004764695.1. NCBI lineage: Eukaryota > Bigyra > Thraustochytrida > Thraustochytriidae > Schizochytrium > Schizochytrium sp. TIO01. The sequence goes on along the minus strand of SMSO01000037.1, from coordinate 2,860,618 downwards.
GTATCTTCACAAAGATCTTCAAGTTCTCAAAGGTTGACATCGAGACCAGCTCGGGAAAGCAAGTTTCTTGATGAATTAGATGTCGACAAGAACAACAAGTACGATTTGGTTGTTACTTCGTACGATGATGGTGGTGATGATGATGATGATGATATTTATACAGGCTTTGGTGACGAACAAAACGAAAATTCCCGCTCGCGTTTAAGTAACATAAGTGGTTCGAGCGCAAAGTATAGTCCACCGCCTCTAAGGGGTGGTGTTGCATCCTTGTCCTATTGGCAGGGTCGTGCGGAGGCTGCAGAAAAGAAGATTCGTGCCTTGGAGGCGCACCTCCAATTAGCAGAAAGCGAACTAGAAACAGAGCGTACTTTGCGCGCAAAGGAGAAGCACCGTCTTCATAAGCTGCACGAAGCTGAAGTTAAGGAGATTCAGCGTCTCCACGAGCTTGAGCTTGGCAAGCTGCACGAAAACGCAAGTCGTCTCTCATTCACAGGCGATGCTGAAGCCCTCAACCGTAGCGGGGATATGCCAGATGCAAGCACTACTGCATTTCTTGAATACCTTGATGACTTCGAGGCGAGCACTCACCGACTGATCAGTGGGTCTTGACTTCTTCTTTAATTTACAATGAAAGAACTTCTTGGAGACCGACTGAACCTTACTTATCTAGGGACCCCAAGGCTGCAAATTAAAAACAATGGCGGTTATTCGTTGTATAATTAACTTTCGAGCCACGCTTCGCTAAAAACGCTTGGCCATTCAATATTCTCGCCTCTCAGATTCATTCAGCTTCTTTTACCACATCTTTGTACGTAACTCTCTCACTTCTTTCGCGCTCATATCTCTCACAGTATCTGAAATACTATTTGAAATTTGTATTTTAAATCTATCGGGCTCCAGCAAAACCTCAATTCTATTCAATCTTCGGAATTATTTAGTGAAATAACACGGAGAAGAGCAATTAGCTAGCGGAAGACACGGCAACTCCTCTCGACACTTTCCTCTGATTCTTGGTTGCTGCATTACTTTATAGCTGAGCGTAATTCTGGACATAGATCAAGTTGAAAGGGTGCAGTCAAGCTCGACAAGAAAAAGAACATGGACAGGATCCAAAGCACGAAAGCAAAGCCTGAAGCCAACTCATCACCTATGGCGGAGATAACACCACCAACAGCACCAGCAGCACCAACAGCACCAGCAGCACCAGTACCACCAGTACCACCAGTACCAGCAACAGGGACGAAGGCAAAGGCAAAGGCTTCTGAAGGTAAAGACTCTTCAAACTGTGAGACGGGCTCTCTGCTCAGAGAGAAGAAAATCGTTGCTGTAGCTGTCGCAGTTGCCTTGGTTAAGGAGGCCTGTGCTAATTCAGGTAGGAACTCGAAAGTTAGTGGAGCAGCAAGACCAGGACGACTCCTCGCTGTGCAGAAAGGGTTCTTAGCATCGGCTGCGTCTGCGGTGGGGTTCTGTCAGGCTTTACTCTTTGTGGAAACCGGAATATCTGCGGAAGACCTTGTGGAGATGGATCTTCGCAGGCTTTGTGAACGCGATCGAGGTGGACTTGAGGTATTTGTGGCAGCGCTTGGAGATCTTGTTATGCGATCGCATGATGCAGGTGGCCGAGCAATGATAGTTGCAACCGCTGCTATTGACGCAAACGCAGCTCTTGTAGCGAGGGTGATGCTTCGAGCTGCGAGAACTTCGTTCCAGGAGCTTTTAAAGGCAGGGGTGGGCCTCGAACACGGTACGGTAAACAGCTACTTCTGCTTCAGAATCGTGGAGGCGGCTCTTGCACGGGTCGAAGGAACATCGGGTCATACGAGAGTGGCAAGAGAGGCACTCGCAGAGATTGCCCAGCTGCTCGTGGTGTGTGGAGCAGACGAAAGACTCAAATTACCATACGTTTACTCCATGCACCTCGCAAGGGCCGCAGGGGGATTTAAAGAATTACAAGGATGATGTAGACGCTATTGGCAAGGTTTACGAAAACCTTTATGATGCTTGAATTGAAAATATTATTGAAAAAGCTTGATGAAGAGAATTTTGAAATTTAAAATATAGAGAAGATATTGTCGATGTAGTAGATGGTTGAGAAGATATGTTAAAGCTTCGTGACAGTAAGACTACTAAGAAATGGAAGGAATATGATGTACATTACATGGATGCAGAACTTCATCCATCGGATACGCTTGTTCTCAGGAGAGGCGCCGAAGGAAATTGTGCTGGGAGGGCTTTTGACAAATTAGACAATCAAATCGCCTTCGGACTTCCACGTGGAATGTTACGTACGTAGGAGAAAAATAGTCTTAGAGAGCTAGCGTCGATTATACGAGGCGTTGAAATATACATGCCCGGGGTGTACGTCTGCAAAGAGGTCTAAAAGCTGGTCAACGTTCGGGCGCCTGTCTGACTACCTAGTTGTCTATCTAAGTATCATTGGTGTGGAGCAGTTGCAGCACTCGTACGTCAAGGCAATGGCTTGAGCGGAGGCCTCTCGACGCCTAGGTACGTCCTGAGTTTCCTGGGACGAGGAAACACGGGGGATTTTTCAGGACGGGCGCGTCATGGAGCGTTCGAGTTGCAGTAGCATCCTGGTAGTAGCTGAAGGGTTCTCTGCGCGCAGGAAAGTTTTATTAGCGGCATAAAGCGAGGTCAAACCCAGCAACAAGATTTCGAATTAAACAAAAATCTGCGCAGACTTCTGCGATCGCGAGCGCGAGGGAGGTTCACAAAGAATTCTCTCCTGGCACTGGCGGTAGCGAAGCCGCGCTTTAGCCTCAGCCTCCACGTGGGCGACAGCGGTCTGCGCCCCAGAACCGTGCAGGGCGGTGGACTTCCTGGCGACGTGAGGCGGAATTCAAATTCGAGTTCAAAATATTTGAACTTGAAGTGGCACTTGGGCGGTCTTCGCGAAGGACGCGTTGCCTGGCCTCCTGTTCCTCGCGAGCCCTCCGCTTTCGAGCTTTCTCGTCGCTGCGAGCTTGGTTGCTCGCTTCATCTTGCTCTTTTTGCTGCCTCTCCCGCACGCGACGCATATCGTCGCGACGTTGTGCTGCGATGACCTCATGGCGCTCTGACCTCGATCGAGATCTCTTCTGAAGAGCGAAAAGAAACGCAGAAAGAAGTACAACAAGGAGCGCCAGGAGTGCCAGAAGAGGGGCCTCAGCAACGAGGCCCTCTGTTGCCATGGCGGATCAGAAGGCGGAGCAAACGCGCTATGGTCTCGCCGCACGAGAATGAATCTCCAGCAGTAGTAAAAGTAAGTGTACCCCAAGTATACAAGGAAGCAGCCTCAAGGCATTTCAGTCTCGCTTGCGCCGCCTCAAGTCTGTCTGGAGTCCTGCAGGCGCCTGGCGACTGAAGACGAACCCGTAGGTCTGCCGCCGTTGCTCTCCTGTGTCTCTCTGGTCTTCAACCATGAGAGAGTGAGTCCTCGAGTGCCGCCATTGCCTCAATTTTCGGAGCTCCAGTTCCATTGTAACCGCTCTTTCTCTGTTATGTGAACCTTGCCCTTGGAGTGTCTTTTTACGTACAGGCCTCTGGAGATAGAGAGACAGAAAGGAGAATACATGGAGGCGCTCAGGGCTCTTGCCGCCACTTTGGCAAGGGCTGCAAGAGACAGGTACCCTGCCTGCCTGATGGGACCGCCTGCTTGCGTGCTGCTGCGAGCGATGGTGGCCGCTTTTCTGCTTTTCTCCTTTCGCAGGTTCAGGTTTGCCGAGGTTTCTTTCGCGATGCGCAGTCCACGTTTTCCTGGGCATCTTTCAGACAGAAGACTGCCTGCCTCGGCCCTTTCGAGCTGCTGGTTGAGCGCAGCTCATGCGGGCAGAGCGTGCATCTGCAGCATGTCTTTCGCGGCTGGAAGCGCGCGTCTCCAGCTCGAAGATGCTCTGAGCTAATGTGCCATTACCGCAATGCTTGTAATTGTAATTCCCAGGTCAATCAATCAATCAATCAATCAATCAATCAATCAATCAATCAATCAATCAATCAATCAATCAATCAATCAATCAATCAATCAATCAATCAATCAATCAATCAATCAATCAATCAATCAATCAATCAATCAATCAATCAATCAATCAATCAATCAATCAATCAATCAATCAATCAATCAATCAATCAATCAATCAATCAATCAGTTTGGTACTTTAGTTGGGACTTTCGTTCTCAGTCAGTGGGTACAGTGGAGAATAAGTGATGGTGCTGCTCAACAGAGCGGCTCTGGCAGACACCATATTCACGCACGCACGCACGCACGCACACCTCGGCCACAGGCGAGCCAGGCGCTGGCAAGGGGCGGCATTAGCGGTGTCAATGTGCTTGCCAGGGGCGAAACGCACGCACGCTCCCGCGACCGGTCTCGATGATGGTGCTTAGGTATCCTGGACATCAGTGTTCAACTTGAGTATTTGTTTAGATTATGGGTTATGTGTTTTAGAATAAAAGAAAGACAAGCAGCAAAAAAACCTAAAGAGGCGTTGTCATTGCTATTATTATTATTATTATTAAAAGTTAATGTTGATTCTTGATCATGTTTAATGATTTTATGATTAAAAAGTGTTATTGAAAGGAGAAGATGAAGAAGAAGAAGAAGGAGACTCATAATGATAAAGAACGTCTTTCCTTTTAAAAATAGAATAGAAGAAAGAGGACCAAAACGTTTGTAGGGAGATCTGTTCAGGCCTGAGCAGGAAGGAGAAAATGAAAATAAAGAAAACGAGAAAGAAAAAAGGGTCTCGACACACTTTCGTGCCACGCCCAATGAGAAACAAGCGCATCTTGGACCCGTCCGGGTCTTGACCTTTCATCCTTTTTCGACTTGGATCCTTTGGAGTTCTTCTCAAACTGTATCTAACTACTCATGTATGTATGAGTGTATGAATGTATGAATGTATGAATGTATGAATGTATGAATGTATGAATGTATGAATGTATGAATTTATGAATGTATGAATGTATGAATGTATAAATGTATGTATGTATGAATGTATGAATGTATGTGTGGGTGTACCTCTCTATGCAGACATACTATACCTCTACTGCCGCCGCCTCGAAAGCAGCAGCTGCGGCTGTCCGTCGAGCTGTCCAGCGTCATCATCGCCACCTTCCAGGGCGGCGAGTCTGCTTTTCTTTCTCCTCTCTGCGTCACGCAGCCTCGAGTCCAAACCCGAGCCCAGCGCCGCAAACCTTCGGTTCTCTCTCCCTCCAAGCTGAGCTGATCCATTCTCGCCGACCTCCACGTCGATGCGATGCGAGCTTTCACGCAAGCTTCCTAACTCCGCTGTGCTCTCCAAGTCATCCCGAGAGCTTAAGGTCGCCGGCCTCGAGTCCGCGCGAAGAAATCTTGAAGAGCAGCAGCTTGAAGAGCAAGAACTTGAAGAACAAGAACTTGAAGAGCAAGAGTCTGAAGGGGCCAAAGGGCGCCTTCCGACCTTCAGCTGGAGGTCGCTTGGTCCCAAGTGGGCGTGAATCCTCCCAACTCCCTCTACGTGCGATCCCGGCACCCGCAAATTAAAATTCAAAGCGAAGAGGGCCCTTGTGGTTTGGGAGAGAGAGGACGGATGTCTGTTCGTTAAGCCGACGCCGTCGCGGGGTTTGGTTTCTTCGAAGGGCAAGTGCGGCCTGAGGCAGGATTTCACATCAGCAGCTCGAAGCATTCTGCAGCAAGAGAGAGAGAGAGAGAGAAAGCGCGCAGATTGGTTCAGGGCGCATGAGCAGCGTTCGGAGAAATGAACTCGCGATTTGGGACACAATTCGGCAAGCTTTCAAAGTTCCCCGCGGCGCTGTCTGCGGAATGCTTCGCGCTTTCCCAATCCTGGTAGACTGTCTGTGCGCGGCACCCGTAAGCCCGGCGCTCGTTTCGTAACCGCTAAATGAATGAATGAATGAATGAATGAATGAATGAATGAATGGATGAATGAACGAATGAATAAATAACAATCAAAATCAAGTGAATAAGCAAGCAAGCATGTGGGTAAGTCAGTAGGTGCCTCGAGGGCTCCTCGGAGTTACGAGCTTACACGTTTTACGATCGGAATTGGCGGGTCCAAACAGTCAAGCGCTTTTGCCTTCCCTCGCGAGAGTTTCCTTTTCTTTAGGGATCTAGCAGCGGGTCTAGCTCGAGACACCGCGAGGCGTTCCCCTCTGAGCTCTGATCTCTGAGCTCTGAGCTGGCGGCGCCTCGTTTTCTCTCTCTTCTCGCTCTCTGTTTGGAGATGTAGAGAGTTCGAGGTGCGAGTGAATGAGCAAATGAGTGAGAGAGTGACTTACAGAGGATTCAAAAGTCGCTCCACAGCTGCGCAAACTAAGTGCTCTCATGAAAGATGCGAAGGGATGAATGTATCTGTCTGGGAATCGCCTTAGATCGGCTTTGGGTTGCTCGATTCACCGCAAAGCGCGGGTCTTGCGATAAGCTAGCTAGCTAGGTAGCAAGCAAATGGATTTGTGAAATTTGATCTCCAAGGGAGGTTTATTTCATGTTACCTGCACAAGGGATCACTTAATTTCGTGGTTTCGGTGTCTGGAGAAGGTTATATTTAGCTCCTGAAAGGGAGGTTGTTGTTTCGCATTCTTCGTTTGAGACTCTGCTCAATAATACGCGCAGTCGTTCTGCCTGTCGACGAGGGCCGTACACCTGAGCACGGGCGAGCGAAATTTGAAATCAGGGAACGCGTTTCTATTCTCGATGCACCAGAAACGCAATTTAAACCTCCTGATTTCGCACATTCGGGACAACGTATCTTTGCAATGACCCGGGCAATCAAACTTGTATGCTGGGAGCTCTAGCGAAATGAGTTCATCCTCCCAGGCTTCAAGACATGCTTTCGAAATTAATAAATTATGCTTCGATCTTGCTACTTCAGAACTGATCATTTCTGTGAACATAAGATTTGCATTTATAAGTTTCCACCAGTGCAGAATTTCCTATCTGAGCCATTGCATTGGTCAGATTCGAGCCTTCATTTTGTTAAACATGCAAGCCAGCATTATAATATAAAAGGATCATGATTTGAATTTGCTCGTTCAATGTCAGGCACATCTCCCGGAGCTCTTTTCTTCTCTTCTGCAGTACCCTTCCTAAAGCCTGTGCAAGCAACGTAATGCTCAATTTGGAAGAGATGCATTTGCGCACAACCCTTTATCGCAAACATGACTGATCCTCGCCAGCAAAGTTCTATTTTTTTTTTTTTTTTCCAAAAAGCTGTTATGTACCAACTATACCAGCAACAATAATTTTCAGTCTTAAAAAAAAGTGGCCAAATGAATGAATGAATGAATGAATGAATGAATGAACGATTTTAAAGATCAATTGCTCCTTTGGACAAAACAAATTCAAGCCAAACAGAAGAAAGGAGCATCCATCCATCGAGTGTACTACTTGAAACAGATTTTACAAAATTAAAAATATTCTCTTTTAGATTATTCTGGTGGATCAATCGCCCTATCCGCCCTTCTTTCTTTCATCCCCAGCCGTCTTCTGGTAGAGTTTATGTATTCGCCTACATCATGTTCCCAACGTAAGATACCTTCGACATGATCTCTAAACCATCCCAGCCTCCCGTCCTTCCAATGGCTCCTTCTTCGAGATCAATCGTTTCCACCACCATCAGCCTGCTTAACTTCAAAATTAAAATTAAAATTAAAATTAAATTCACATTCCCCTTTCGCAAACTAACGGAGAAAGGAAGAAAAAGCCTTGAGGAGCGCAATTAGGCAAAGAAAAGAGGTAGTACCTACCTACCTCCTGCCGTGCGTGACCCTTTTTCCCTCTTCGTTTGCTGGCTGGCGACTCTTTTAGTTCCAAGACGGGTGCAATATGCAAGCCCGCTCGCAGAGGTGGGGGGACCTCGCCTCCCGGCGCACGCGGAGCTAGCGGGCAGTAGCTGCGGCCTAGGCATCTACTGTCTAGCCACCTCGTTGTTCGTGACCTCCTCCACAGGTGCACGCAGTCTCCTCTCGCTAGAAAGCAGCCGCATATAATATATCCATCTCTAGAGATAGGTAGGTAGGTAGGTAGATAGATAGATAGATAGAAGCTATTGGCGGAAGGTATCGCAACTGCTCGCAAGAATGCTGCTTCTTCTTTCAGCTTGCAATTGCGAAGAGAGCGTGGACTTGCGAAGGAGCTGCGCAGCCGAAGGCAGTCTGGCTCCGGCGGTTGGCTCGTGTTGCAGGCTTTGCTTGTCTGGAGAGTGCATGTGCTTACCTCTAAGCTCCCTGCTTGGGCCTGTAAGGCAAGGCACAGAGAGAAGTACTCCCTTACTTACTAACTAACTTACTTACTTACTCAGTTACCTCTCTAGCTAGAGCGATGGAGGGAGATCTTTATAATCTGAGAGGGTCTGGTAACTTACTTACTTACTTACCTACCTACTCACTGACTAACTAACGAACTAAGGGCCCAGGTGGTAACTAACTCCCTTCCTGACTAAAGAACGCCAAAACGACTCAGCTCCGGGACCTCGGAAGAGGCGAGCGAGGTGGCTGCCGGCGGCCGCGTGGCCTTGAACTTCGAACTGCCGCGGCCAGCGTCGATGCCGTTGCCGGTACGAGCCTGCGCTCGGCCGTTTCTGTGATTGGGTCTGTCTGCTCGAAGACTTTGATTTTTTGATTGGGAACGAAGCCTTCAGCAGGTCCTGCTCATTCGCACATGCACAGATGACTGACGGATAAAGAAAGTAAACAAAGAAGTACATACATGCATAAATACATTTAAATCCATTTAAGCATGCATGCATACATACATACATATGATTTCAATCGTAGGTCTCGAGGGAGCAGAGCGTGGAGCCCAGGAGAGCGAGCGGACTTATTTGGTTCATTCGTCTGCTTGTCTGCCCAATCTTGGTTGGGGCCTGCCTGCCTTTTCAAGAGCAAGAGCTAGAAAAGAGAAGGCTACTTGCGGAGCCAGCCAGGCGGTGGAAGGGTCACTCGCTTGAGGGCTATCTTTGGTAAGTGCTTAGCTTGCTTTGGCCGGTCCAGGACTCTTCCGAAGGGCGTCGGGACAAAGCTGCAGCTTCTGGTTGGAAGCAGCTGGCGCTATTGCGAATGCCAAGATTGGCGAGCTTTTGTTCCTGCTTCGCCTACCTCCTCTTGGGTAGCGCACGCACGAACTCTGCTCCTTTCTCCATCCGCCTCAAGAGCAACCTCTTCAAGAGGATCTGGCCGAAGGACCTGGGACGAGGTCCGCCGGCTTGAGCGCTGCAGGCAGTCCTAAGGCTTAGGGCGTCGTCCCTTTGGAGTGAGTGTTGTTGTGATTATTGTTATTCTCGTTTCTTTCATTTTCATTGGTTTGGTAATTCAAAAACAAAGTGTCTAATGTTATTATTAAAGTGTTTAATTAGATATAACTTTAAATCAAAAAAAGAAAAAAAAAAATAAAGACTAGCTGAAGGTACAAGAAATGCATACAATAAATAAGATTAACTTTCTTTTCAATGTCGCGGTGTGAAAGCGACAAGGAGAGACTGAGAGGAGAGAGAGCGGCCGGCCCAGGTAGCGACGGCAAGGAGACAGCGCGCGCGTGCGCCGTGTATACCGCTACAAAAATGAATAAACGGATGAATGAATGAATGAATGAATAAAAGAAAAAGTAAAACAATGTTAGTATTTTTTAATTTTTTTTGAAAAGGCAGGGTGGCAACCACCGACAGAGCGAGGGCGCTGATTGCCTACTTCTCGCAGTTCAATCAGAAAGAAAGAACGAAGCAATCGATCAATGCACGGCCTGGGAATGGGTAGATCTGCTCTGGCACTGGCAGCGATGCAAGATGGGCCATCAAGAAGGACTCGGAGGCCCAATAAAAAGACAAAAAAGAAAAATAAAGAATTAAAAAAAAGAAATTAAAAAATCCAAGCCTGTCTGGTAACTACGGAAGGCTGCGAGACGAAGGTCGAGGAAGATACGAAAACAACGGTATCTTCAAGAGTATCCAGGGCCCACACAGTCACCCATCGATCAATTGGCAGATAGATAAATAGATCGATGGATATATCGATGGATAGAGGGAAAATCGACTCTTCTGTTTGGCTTGGGCCTCAAGCCTGAGCAGATTCTGTCAAGGCTCGATCTATGAAGCTTCGATCTACGGGTTAATTTGAAGAGGTTTGATTAGGAGCACTCGGGCTACTGAGCAGTTTAGAGATCGCTGCCACTAGAATTCAATTCAGGCACCTCTGTGCTGTGCGAGGGAAGCCGAAGAAAGAGACAGGGCAATCCAAGTCTTGAGCTAGAGTGTTGCAGCGGCGTGCCAGTCCAGCTGTCTGTCCAGCCTGAGGC